>CM035841.1:112568800-113223072 GCA_020510985.1 Pholidichthys leucotaenia | reverse complement strand
TATTTAATTTGTTTACATGCGTGTGAAATGACAATAGATGTCTTCATGCTGATTGAGATGTTTAGCAACAGTTACTGGATAGATTTAGGGACTATTGTTTTTTTTCTCAGTGGCACACAAAAACTGGTTAAACAAACATCATATTTTGTCAAATACTGCTGTCATATAATAACTTTTGCTTGCTGGAACTGTTGTATAAAAGCAATATTACACTCGATGTTGTCACGGTATCATGATTATATCGACTACAAACGCAGAGGGCATTAAGCCATATCACAGCTGCAGTTACTATAATGACGTGGGTTTACTCCGGGATTTCTCCGGTTTCCTCCCACATGCCAAAAACATGCACATTAGGTTAACTGGCATCAAACTGGGGATTCCAAATTGTCCTTAGGTATGACTGTGAGAGTGAATGGTTGTCTCTCTCTGTGTTGGCCTTGCGATGGACTGGCGATCTGTCCAGGGTGTACCCTGCCTCTCGCCCAAAGATGCTGGGATAGGCTCCAGCCCCCCCCCCACCAAAAAAAAAGATTAAGTGGAAGAAGATGGATGGACATGAATAGATATGATTAAAATAACTTGCAGTTTTTTATTAAGTACTTGGTCACATCTTCAAGACACAAATAATTTTATTACAATGAGAAAGTGATCAGTTAAAATCATATGGTTTAGTATACTAGCAATATCAAAGGTTTATTTCTCCTCTGCTTCTCTTATTTGCCAAATTAGATCTGCTGCATCTCCATTCAGAAGGGAATATCTTGAGGAAGCTCGAGACCGAGAGAAAACAACAAAGCACATTTCAGTTATTATGGATGGACAACAAAAACATTATTTTTTTGTATGTACACCGAATAAAATTAATTTATAAAATAAATGATTCAATTTTTTTAAATTGCTTAAATGTTATGAAGGCTATGACACATTGAAACCTCCTGGCTGTTTTAATAAATACAAACGGGCCAAAAAAGAAAAAAAAATAATGAAAATAATTTTGATAGTTCAGAACATGTCTTTGTTGAGGATTTATATTAACTGGAATACAAAAAAAAATCCTTAAGGACTTTAGATAATCTGCAAATTTAATTTACTTCTGTAATTATTTTCTTTAATCTTTAGCTGGTATAGCCCATTTATGTTGTATTATTGAGTTTGTTCAATAAAGTTATTTTTTAAATGATAATTCATGATTAATAGCTGACCAACTACTAACCCTAAAACAGATGAATAATGAATTCAAAAACTACAGACTGACAGCTGTACATTATATTCAGTGTTGGTTTATCACTATTCTCAAACTGTTTTGATGAATTTACTCATGACACCCGGGACTGATTTGAAGTTACACAGTCTAGATGTGGGTTAGAGTTTGTTTTTCAATATTAAGTCTGTATTGTGGTGTTTTTTTTAGCGTTTTGTCCTCTGGTAGATTATTCCACCATTAAAGCGCTCTATTGCTAAAGAAAAACAACCTAGGGTTCGACCTAACACTGTTCTTTTGAAGCCGCAAATTATGACCTCGGGTCCTAGTATCTGTCAGTAGGTCTGGTAGACACGAATCTGCATCACATTTCTTATGGATGTACTTAAATGTATTGATTAGGTCTCCTCGCAAACGTCTATACACAAGCGTGGGAATATTGAGGTGCCTCAGGCGCTCTTCATAGGACAGGTTGCTTAGCCCAGGCACTCGTTTGGTGGCTCTCCTCTGCACGCGTCCAATCGCGTTTGCAAGCTTCCACGAGTGGGGTACACAGGGACCGCGTATTCAACATGAGGCCGTATCATTGTCTTATACGGGAACCTGAAGACTTCATTATCTATGCATTCAAAGCTTCTCCACATGACGTAGAGCAGCAGCCTTGTATGGTGTGATCACAAATCACAACAACATTTTGGTTTGGTAAGTATTTAATTACGTGGGGACGGAGTGGCAAAGGTACGGAGTGTCCTGATACCGCTAAGCTAGCTGATTTTAGCTTGGTTAACCGTTCTTTTAAATCCTGTTTGAAAGCAGAAACGGAGCCAGAACCTTCTCCGGGTCATCTTAGTTGTCGTCCCACAAATATTCCTCACACTGGTTAGTAACCAACAAAAGTCTTAACAGTTTTACCAGCAAGTCTCGATTCCTGGCCTCACTACAAAAGCTCCACTGGTCTTCTTCTTCTTCTTCTTCTTCTTCTTTTTTTTACGTCTTACGGAGGTTGCAGCCAGCTTAATGGTGCATTACCACCCCCTACTGCTCCGGAGTGTGGGCCAGAGGCAGGGTCACAAATATCCGGGGGGGCAAATATAGCTACCTTTTTTTGAATGAATGAATGAATGAATGAATTTATTTATTTCATTTATTCATTCAAAAAAAAGGTAGCTATATTTGCTACCTTTTTTTCTTGCTACCTTTTTTTCTACCACAAATATCCGGGGGGGCAAATATAGCTACTGCGGCGGCATACAAAAATAAGCAGCGATGCTGTGGTTTTAAGCAGGTTTTATTAATCATACCGCCGTCACGGGATCCCTGCTCCGGTGCGTAGTGTGAGCAGCCCGGAGCGGGATCCTCAGGCTCTCGGAGAAGCGGACACAAAGTCTGTGTCCTGTAGCAGGGTTGAAGAGAGAGAGAGAGTGCGTTACAGAGTTGCAGCTTAAATACTTGACCATAACAATACATCAAAGGAACATACCCCACAGTTAGTATGATCAAAGGGATAACAGAACAGGCAGGAGATATTTGCATTTGTGAGACATACATCACAATGGGCAGATTAGCTAGACCTCGCTCCAGGTGCAGGACAAAGAGGCTAACAGGCACATCTACATATTGATCTGAGTCTTTAGGTCACAGTAAGGACAGGGCGCATGAACACAATGCATCAAAGGTGACATTATCACAGCAGTATAGCGGAAAAAACCAGGAGTAGCGAGTTGTCTGTCCTTAGTCTGTTGTGGGGTTAAAACGAACCGCCACACGCTCCCCCCCAGAGGACGCGGCAGGGGGCCGCGACCTCGATAATCCATCTGTGTGAGCGAGCTGTGGGAGAAGCTCGCTGCAGGCGGAGGGGGAGGGAGGGGAGGGGTAGTAAGTGCCGGCAGGAGCTGTGAAATCGTCCTGAGCCGCGCAAAAATTGCTTGCTGCTCCGCGACGTCGAGGGGTTGTCCCGTTGCACGTGCGGAGATCACACGAAGAAAAGTTAGTCTTTGACTCCTCTCGTGGCCATGAAGAAAAGCAGGAGCGGCTGTAAGAAAAAAAGTAAACAAAGCAGAGGGACTGTTGGCTTTGGGTGCTGAAGCAACCCCAAAGCCCCCGGGAACAGCTGACGGCTGAAATCCCTTTGTGCCGTGGCTAAGACCATTAAAAAATCCAGTGGCGAGCTGCGTGCTTGCTTCAGGTGAACGAGCAGCCCTGAAGGTTCTGTGAGCAGCGGCGGAGGACGATGGCGGTCTTTGGCGTGGCTGAGACTGTTAACAAATCCTTCGAACGTGCTGCATGCGTGCCTCAGGTGAGCGAGCAGCCCTGAAGGGCAGCGGCGAAGGAGGAAGGCAGTCTGTGGAGCCGTTACTTGTCCCGTGCGTGATGCGCCGTCCTCGTAACTCCCCGATGCGTGCGTGGGGGTTCAGTGCGTGGGTGGCCGCTGGAGTGGCGAGTCAGGGTGCAGAAACTTGGTGGAGATCGGCGCAGACGGCGCCGATAAAATCCAGGTTGAGATGTGCGTCGTTCGGTCGTGGTGCGTTGGAGCGGTGTGAGGAAGTAGACGATCTCTGTCCCTCGGGCTCGTGGAGATGCGTTGGAGCGGTGCGAGGCAATAGACGATCTTTGTGCCCCAGGCTCGTGCAGCTGCGTTGGAGCGGTGAGAGGGAGGAGACGATCGTTGTCGCTCGTGCGGCCATGGTGCGTTCAGTTCCACGCGCTGCGCTCTCCGTCAGCCCTGGAGGTTGCCGTCGTGGAGAGAGGACGAGGTGCGTGCGCTCTCTGTGAGAGCGGCCGGTCCAGCGTGGATGTGCAGATCTCAGGCGTGCAGATCTCACCGTGAAGCGTGAAGCGGTCACCAGTGTCGCGGTCCAGACCAGAAGTTGCTTTGCACAAAGCGTGTGCTTTCAAGCGGGGTCACCAGTGCGGCGGCATACAAAAATAAGCAGCGATGCTGTGGTTTTAAGCAGGTTTTATTAATCATACCGCCGTCACGGGATCCCCGCTCCGGTGCGTAGTGTGAGCAGCCCGGAGCGGGATCCTCAGGCTCTCGGAGAAGCGGACACAAAGTCTGTGTCCTGTAGCAGGGTTGAAGAGAGAGAGAGAGAGAGTGCGTTACAGAGTTGCAGCTTAAATACTTGACCATAACAATACATCAAAGGAACATACCCCACAGTTAGTATGATCAAAGGGATAACAGAACAGGCAGGAGATATTTGCATTTGTGAGACATACATCACAATGGGCAGATTAGCTAGACCTCGCTCCAGGTGCAGGACAAAGAGGCTAACAGGCACATCTACATATTGATCTGAGTCTCTAGGTCACAGTAAGGACAGGGCGCATAAACACAATGCATCAAAGGTGACATTATCACAGCAGTGTAGCGGAAAAAACCAGGAGTAGCGAGTTGTCTGTCCTTAGTCTGTTGTGGGGTTAAAACGAACCGCCACACTACCTTTTTTTAACAACTTTATTGACATACCAAGGTATGTATAAACACTGTATAAACACATAAGTCATATAAGTTCATGAACAAATTGTGGCTACAATCATTAGAAACATATCTTAGTAACAGTGGTAGTGAATGAAGAAACAAGTAAGACCAAACAACCAAAAAGAAGAACAAAAGAAAAAGGCAAGGCGATCTCAATGTGTTTAACATGATGAGTCACTGGGAATATCATTCAGAAACGAATATAGTTTTTGGCGTTTAGGTGTTTTCAAAAGTTTTAGAAATTTCATATATATTTCAAGTTTGTTTTTAAAGAAAGCAAAATTGGGATATTTTTGCATTCTGTTTTTGTGTATGAAAAATTTGGCTAAGTGTGGGGCACATATGTTGGTTTCATATGCTCCACAGATATATTACTGTATGTTTATTGTGTGCTTCACGTCTCAGGGGAACAAAAGGACTGAGCCTCCTAGAGGTAACAGGAGGGTGTGAGATTTGGCCTTTGTTTCAAGGACATGGCCTTGAGAGATTTCCTGACCACCGGAGACTTGGGGGTGGATGGTGTTAAGATCGGGGGAAGTTACATTGTGACTGGGATTAAGTACCATGTGACTGTATGTTTGATGTCCTGGGTATAAAAGGACAGATATGAGAAGATTCATCCTCTTTTTCTGCTTTGGAATGTTGGAGTATGTGATTGTGAATAAAGCTGAACCTGAGGAATAAACTCAGCCTCGTCCTTCAACTCATCCCCACACTGGTGACCTTACGACGAAGCATGAACAGAAGTAATTCTCCCAAGCCGGACTCGACAGAAGCCAGCCTGATGAATGCCGCCACGTTCCAGCTGCCGGACTTCTGGCGGAATAGTTCGCGCTCCGGGTTTAGCGCGGTCGAGGCGCAGTTCAACCTCCGGAGAATCTCGAGAGACGACACAAAGTTCTACCATGTGGTGGCGAAGCTGGACAACCACACAGTCCAGAGGGTGGAGAACCTGGTCAACCACCCACCGGACAGCGACAAGTACAGCGCATTGAAGGTTGCGCTTATCAGCCACTTCACCCCCTCGGTGCAACAGCGAGCAGAGGGGCTCCTGGTGTTGACGGAGTTTGAGAACGACAGACCCGCAGACCTGATGGGGAAAATGCTGAGGTTGAGAGACTCCGAAGATGACAGCTTTATCTTCACCCACCTTTTCCTCAGGACCCTACCGCCAGCGGTGAGAGTGACCCTGGCCGGTTCACCTCTGTTGGCCCGGCGAGACTACCACGAGCTGAGCCAGGAGGCGCAACGACTTGTCGACGCCCACAAACGGAGCACGGCTTCGGCCGCGGCAGCAGAGCTAGGCGCAACGTCCGGAGACGGCATGGGGCCAGAGGCTGCAGCACCAGACTCACCGACGACGGCAGCAGCAAGGGCCAGGCGACACGGAGCGGATGACGTCTTTTGCTTCTACCATGGCCGCTTTGCGGAGAGGGCGCGCAAGTGCATTCCACCGTGCCATTTCAAGCGCTCGGGAAATGCCAAGACCGGGGGTCGGTAGCAGCTGCGGCCCTCGGGGAGGAGAACAAGCTGCTCTACCTGAAGGATGCACGCTCGGGGAGGCATTTCCTCGTGGACACAGGCTTCCAGCTGAGCTTCATTACGCCTTCCTACGCGGACCGGCTGGCGCCTTCCAGTGGTCCCCGGGTGTCAGCAACGAACGGCTCAGCGATCAAGACCTTCGGTGAGAGGACTCTGCTTCTGTCCTTGCAGGGCCATGCATTTGAGTGGACTTTTGTTGTAGCGGCAGTCAATTTCAACATGTTAGGGGCTGATTTTTTGTCCTCACATGGTTTATTGGTTGATCTTGCTAACAGACGTCTGGTTAATGCACTCTCCTTTCACTCTATTCCCTGCACAGCTCGAGTGGCCCCGCCGACTGCACAAGCCAACGTCACAGCTGCAGGTGGTAAGTTCCACACACTCCTCACTCAGTTCCCAGCACTCACGGTCCCAACGTTTTCGGCGACAGTGGCTAAACATGGGGTGGAACATTTTATTACTACCACCGGCCCACCCGTTTTTGCAAAAGCTCGGCGCTTGGACTCAGCTAAACTGACCATAGCGCGCGAGGAGTTCGCCAACCTGGAAAGGCTGGGCATCATCAGGCATTCGAAGAGCCCATGGGTTTCACCGCTGCACATGGTCCCAAAGGCTGATGGCTCCTGGTGACCTTGCGGTGATTTCCACAGGTTGAATAACGCTACAGCGCACGACTTTGACCCGATCCCGCACATCCAAGATTTTTCGGTTCATTTGGCGGGGGTGCGCATTTTTTCTAAAATAGACTTGGTACGCGGTTATCACCAGGTTCCAGTGCGCGCTGAGGACATACCCAAAACAGCGGTAATAACTCCTTTCGGGCTTTTTGAGTTTTTGCGCATGCCGTTCAGGCTTAAGGGCACGGCGCAGACGTTCCAACGCATGATGGACGCGGTCCTGCGCGATCTCCCCTTCGTGTTCGTCTACCTGGACGACATTTTGGTAGCCAGCGCATCCGAAGACGAACACGAAAGCCACCTCACAGCAGTTTTCCGGAGGTTGGCAAAGCACGGGTTAATAATAAACCCAGCGAAGTGCCAGTTCGGGGTGGCGCAGATTGATTTTTTGGGACATCGCGTTTCACCAGAAGGAGCGGTCCCTCTGCCCGATAAGGTGCGCGCAATAACAAATTTTCCCCAACCACAAACGGTCAAAGCGTTACAGGAGTTTTTGGGAATGGTTAATTTTTATAACCGCTTCCTCCCCCGCGCAGCGCAGCTCATGCAACCATTGTATGCTGCACTAAAAAAACAAAAACCCACGAATAAAATCGAATGGTCTCCTGAGCGGGAGCGCACATTCTCTCAAGTCAAATCAGCTCTGGCAAACGCTGCGTTGTTGGCACACCCAGTCCCAACGGCCCGCAAGGCGCTCACTACTGATGCGTCAGATGTGGCCATAGGGGCGGTCGTTAAACAGTACGTGGCTGGGGCCTGGCAACCGCTCGCGTTTTTCAGCAAAACCTTGCGCGATAGCGAGCGAAAATACAGCGCGTTCAACAGGGAGTTGTTACCTCTACACTTGGCCATCCGCCACTTCCAGTTCTGGCTGGAAGGACGCCGTTTCACCGCGTTCGTAGACCACAAACCGCTGACTTTCGCGATGGCCAAGATTTTGGAACCTTGGTCGGGCCGGCAGCAGAGACAGCTGGCCGCGATATCTGAGTTTACTACCGATGTCCAGCATGTGGCAGGTAAATATAATGTAGTGGCAGACTGCCTCTCACATGCTGTGGCGGCTCCAGGCCCCATGGGGGCAGACTCTGCAGCCATGGCCGCGGACCAGGGTAGCGACGCGGAAGCGCGTGCGGCCCCGGTCCGCGTAGGGATAGATTATGCAGCCATAGCCGCGGAGCAGGTTAGTGACGCGGATGTGCGCGCGCTCCAGTCTGGACCAACAGGGTTAAAGCTGGAGAACAGGGTGCTGCAAGACGGTATGCCCCCCCTAATCTGCGATGTCTCCACTGGACGACCGCGTCCGGTTGTACCAGCCGCGTGGCGCCGCCGCGTTTTTGACTCGATCCATTCTCTGGCGCACCCGGGGGTGCGCGCGTCAGTCAAAATGGTAGGACAGAAATTTGTATGGCCGTGCCTGCGCAAGCAAGTCAAGGAGTGGGCAACAGCCTGCGTGGCTTGTCAGCGAGCCAAAATACACAAACACACTAGAGCTCCCTTAGAGCCTTTTCACATCCCGGCTAAGCGGTTCGATCATGTGCATGTCGACCTCGTAGGCCCCCTCCCGCCGTCACAGGGGTGCACACACCTTTTGACAATGGTGGACCGCACCACGCGTTGGCCGGAAGTGGTCCCATTGGCATCAACCACAGCCGAGGAGGTGGCGCGCGCATTTTTAACAGCATGGGTAGCGCGTTTTGGAGTTCCATCGGCCATTACGTCCGACAGAGGTCCTCAATTTGTTTCCGAGCTCTGGTCAGCGATGGCCCGCAGCCTGGGGGTAACGATCCACCGCACTACTGCGTACAACCCACAGGCTAATGGTTTATGCGAACGTTTCCATAGGTCATTGAAAGCAGCCCTCAGAGCGTCGCTTACGGATGCAAATTGGGTAGACAGGCTACCATGGGTTTTATTGGGGTTGCGTTCTGCACCTAAAGAGGATTTAAAAGCCTCCCCAGCTGAGTTAGTTTTTGCGCAGCCACTCCGGCTGCCCGGGGAGTTTCTCCCGGATAATCCTGCGCCAGAGTGCCCCCCCGCTCAGCGGTTGCAGAGCGACATGGGATCGAGCACGCTTCCTGGCCCAGTTCATCACAGTTTCCCGCGCGTTTTTGTGCCTAAAGCTTTAAAAAATGCGGAGTTTGTTTTTGTCAGACATGATGCCCATCGCCCAAACTTGCGACCACCTTATGATGGACCATTTAGAGTGCTGGAAACAGGAGAGAAGCATTTTTTGCTAGATTTGGGAGGCAGAAAGGAAGTGATTGGCATAAACAGGCTCAAACCCGCTTTTGTGATGGCTGACGAAGCTGTGCAGTTGGCGAGGGCTCCCCGGCGCAGCAGAACCCCTAGAGCGCATTCCCCAGAACACCCACAGAGATTGACTAACAGTTCCCGCCCACAGGCAGCAGCCCCACAGCAGGAAGACACTGCGGAGGCAGTAAAGCCGGTTTACAGCAAGTACGGCAGAAAACTGAGGCCTAAGCAGCATATGGACTGATATGTGGTGATTTTATTTTGACACGCATCTTTAGTTATGTTGTTCCATCTTAGACGTTTGGGGGGTTCATGTGGGGCACATATGTTGGTTTCATATGCTCCACAGATATATTACTGTATGTTTATTGTGTGCTTCACGTCTCAGGGGAACAAAGGGACTGAGCCTCCTAGAGGTAACAGGAGGGTGTGAGATTTGGCCTTTGTTTCAAGGAGATGGCCTTGAGAGATTTCCTGACCACCGGCGACTTGGGGGTGGATGGTGTTAAGATCGGGGGAAGTTACATTGTGACTGGGATTAAGTACCATGTGACTGTATGTTTGATTAAACACCATGTGACTGTATGTTTGATGTCTTGGGTATAAAAGGACAGATGTGAGAAGATTCATCCTCTTTTTCTGCTTTGGAATGTTGGAGTATGTGACTGTGAATAAAGCTGAACCTGAGGAATAAACTCAGCCTCGTCCTTCAACACATCCCCACATAAGGCAAGTTACGACTTGGCTAACACAGAACAAGTTACAGTACTATATTCACAGTTTAACCCTGAAGACCTAAATCAAGTATTTTTTAAAGCATTTAAACAGTTTTAAGAAACGGTAAGACCCTTAATCAATTTTTGGCAGATTAAATAACATATTTATAAGCTATTACAGCCCTTTGAGAGTATTTCACAGGTTGGACAGAGCAAGTTACAGTACTATGTATATTCAAATTCAAACGTTTATTTTGAGCTCAAGGTTCATAGTATATACAAAACGTGTGTAAAAAATAAAAGTGGGTAAAAAAAATAAGTGTATAAAATTCAGCAATCACACAGCGCTCATATAACAACAATAAAATACAATAATGAACTCAGTATAAAATAGAACGCCACCACTTCCAAATGCTGGAGTGAAGTGTGAGTGACGAATTAACAATTGCGGATATAAAATGGTTGTTACATGCCAGCAACCTTCTCATAAAACTATAAACATTCTTTCGTAACAACTCGCCAAAGGACGGAATATTCAAGGACACAAACATCTCGCTTGCACTCGACCTACGAGGTATAGCTAACAACCTTCTTAGGGAATTATTATATGCAATGCGGATTTTGTTCCTAACAGCAACATTGCTATTAAACCATAGAGGCGAGCAATACATTGAGGTACAGAAAGTCTTGAACAGCATACATTTAACATCAGGAGAACACCTATGGAAATTTCGCAACAGTAAATTTGTTTGAGCATAGAGTTTCCTGAGTTGCCTATTACAGTCAACATTGGTCTTATCACATTCAATCCACACACCTAGGTATTTGGCTTTTTCAACAAAGTTCAAACTATTACCACAAAGTGACATAACAGGATCCGAAGTTTTGACACCCTTCGGTTTGAAAGCCATACACATAGATTTAGTACAGTTGAACAAGATGTCATTTTTTTCCACTAAATTTCTCACATACCGAGAGGAGATGTTGCATAGCGGCAGTAGACAAACTTAACAAACAAAGATCATCAGCATAGAAAATGTGATTTAACAGTGCACCATCAATGGAGCCACCAACATTAGTATTGTTCAACAGTACACTGAGATCATCAACATAGACATTAAACAACAAGGGTGACAGTATACCACCTTGTTTAACACCACTGGGCACACAAAATTTAGATGAGGTAACATTGCCCCACCTAACAACCATAGACTGCCTTCTGTACCAGTATAACAGGATGCTAACAATATAAATAGGAATACCTTGATCAATCAATTTTCTAAACAAACACCAGTGGTTAATCCTATCAAAAGCTTTGCTAGCGTCTAAAAACGTAGCATAAACACTAGTGGATTGACTTCTGAAGTAGTCAGCAAATTCATGGAGTAGATAAACAGCCTTATCAGTTGAATGAGCTGACTTGAAACCAAACTGTCATTTGTCCACAGATAATCCTCAGTTCTGTTCAGAATTTAACCCTCTAACAATTTAGATATAACATTTGCAATAGCTATAGGTCTGTAATTGTTCATATCAGACAGGCTGGCACACTTGTTTTTCACCAAGGGAATAATAACAGAATCCATCAACATATCTGGCATGTAACCATGAACAAACATACAGTTAAAACACAATGACAACAGAATACACAAATTGAAATCAGCATTGATAAGGCATTCACTAGTGAGACAATCAGGGCCAGCTGATTTGCCTTTCTTGAGGTCTTTGATCAGTGAAACAACTTCAACAGGGATAACAACAGAAATATCAGAGGTATCAAACATGTCATTATACAGGTGAACATCACGCATAACAGAATCCTTCATAGACACATTCTTGACTGAGTTGAAAATAGCTTCATATTGACATTTCCACTTTTCAGCAATATTAACATCACCAGTCACACCATCAATAGTGTTTGATCTAACGGACTGGGAAGAACTCATACGCTTCATTTGTTTCCAGAATTCTACCATGTTCAGTTCACTCATATGACTAGCTAACTGGTCACATTTGATACTTTCTTCATTGCGCCTACATGCACGCAGAGCATATTTGAACCTAGCCCTACAACTTTTCATGTTATCAAATATTGGACCGTAACGTGGTTTGCTATTACTCCTCCACCACAAGAAAGCATCCCGAGCAGCTGTGTGAGCCTCGCTAACAACATCATTCCAGCCTGGGATGTTATATTGGGTGGATACATTGTGACTAGGAATGCATTCACTCACACAAAAATTTAAAACATAAACAATATCACTATAAAACCTATCGATATCATCCTTGTGGGCCACACAATTACGGTCCTGACACCTAATGGCGTCCGTAGGAGCATGGATATTACAGAGTTTCCTACGAGTAAGTTCCTTATACCTGGACAAGTCTGACGCTGTGGCATCATGCCATTTGTATGTCCTACTACCTGCTGTGGCCAAGGAAGCTCGCCGGGAGCCACTTACAACACTTGATACCACAATATCCACAGATAAAGGTAAATGATCAGAACTCACATAACCATACAGAACTCTGATATTGGACACATTATCATGACCTGAGGATGTAGTCACACAGTGATCAAGCCATGATGTAGAGCCATGGGCCATGCTAACATGAATAAAAGTATCACCTGGTAAGATAATCCTGTCCGAGATATGTAAAGAGTATCTCTCACAAAAAGACAACAGTTCATTTCCAAAACAACTTGAACGTGATATATTAGCATTGAAGTCACCAAGTGTATACACATATGGAGTTGGAAAATCCTCAGTGATTTGTTTAACAAGACTCATGTAATGCAAATATTCATCCAAGTTTTCAACACTATCACAGGGGAAATATACACACATTATATGTGTATAATATACAGTGGGGCAAAAAAGTATTTAGTCAGCCACCAATTGTACAAGTTCTCCCACTTAAAAGATGAGAGAGATCTCCAATTTTCATCATAGGTATACCTCAACTATGAGAGACAAAATGAGGAAAAAAAACCCCAGAAAATCACATTGAAGGATTTTTAAAGAATTTATTTGCAAATTATGGTGGAAAATAAGTATTTGGTCACCGACAAACAAGCAAGATCTCTTGCTCTCACAGACCTGTAACAACTTCTTTAAGAGGCTCCTCTGTCCTCCATTCGTTACCTGTGTTAATGGCACCTGTTTGAACTCGTTATCAGTATAAAAGACACCTGTCCACAACCTCAAACAGTCAGACTCCAAACTCCACTATGGCCAAGACCAAAGAGCTGTCAAAGGACACCAGAAACAAATTTGTAGACCTGCACCAGGCTGGGAAGACTGAATCTGCAATAGGTAAGCAGCTTAGTGTGAAGAAATCAACTGTGAGAGCAATTATTAGAAAATGGAAGGCATACAAGACCACTGATAATCTCCCTCTATCTGGGGCTCCATGCAAGATCTCACCCCGTGTGGTCAAAATGATCACGAGAAGGGTGAGCAAAAATCCCAGAACCACATGGGGGGACCTAGTGAATGACCTGCAGAGAGCTGGGACCAAAGTAACAAAGGCTACCATCAGTAACACACTACGCTGCCAGGGACTCAAATCCTGCAGTGCCAGATGTGTCCTCCTGCTTAAGCCAGTACATGTCCAGGCCCATCTGAAGTTTGCTAGAGAGCATTTGGATGATCCAGAAGAGGATTGGGAGAATGTCATATGGTCAGATGAAACCAAAATAGAACTTTTTGGTAAAAACTCAACTTGTTGTGTTTGGAGGAGAAAGAATGCTGAGTTGCATCCAAAGAACACCATACCTACTGTGAAGCATGGGGGTGGAAACATCATGCTTTGGGGCTGTTTTTCTGCAAAGGAACCAGGACGACTGATCCGTGTAAAGGAAAGAATGAATGGGGCCATGTATCGTGAGATTTTGAGTGAAAACCTCTTTCCATCAGCAAGGGCATTGAAGATGAAACATGGCTGGGTCTTTCAGCATGACAATGATTCCAAACACACCGCCCGGGCAACAAAGGAGGGGCTTCGTAAGAAGCATTTCAAGGTCCTGGAGTGGCCTAGCCAGTCTCCAGATCTCAACCCCATAGAAACTCTTTGGAGGGAGTTGAAAGTCTGTGTTGCCCAGCGACAGCCCCAAAACATCACTGCTCTAGAGGAGATCTGCATGGAGAAATGGGCCAAAATACCAGCAACAGTGTGTGAAAACCTTGTGAAGACTTACAGAAAACATTTGACCTCTGTCATTGCCAACAAAGGATATATAACAAAGTACTGAGATGAACTTTTGTTATTGACCAAATACTTATTTTCCACCATAATTTGCAAATAAATTCTTTAAAAATCAGACAATGTGATTTTCTGGATTTTTTTCCCTCATTTTGTCTCTCATAGTTGAGGTATACTTATGATGAAAATTGGAGACCTCTCTCATCTTTTAAGTGGGAGAACTTGCACAATTGGTGGCTGACTAAATACTTTTTTGCCCCACTGTATATATACACATATATTCACAGTTTAACGCTAAAGAACTAGATCAAGTCATTTTTAATAATGGAAACTGTTTCAATCAACATTAAGACCTTTAATCAATTTTTGGCAGGTGAAAGACATATTTACAAACTATTACAGCCCTTTGAGACTATTTCACAGGCTGGACAGAGCAAGTTACTGTACTATATTCACAATATCACACTAAACAACCAAATCACTATGCGGATCAGGTGGCAGGCGAAGGCAGATACCTTCGCGGTCTGATCCCCGGCTTTCAAAACTGGCTTTTGGGATGTAGAATGTCACCTCTCTAGTACGGAAGGAGCTGGAGCTGGTGCACGAGGTTGAGAGATACCAGCTTGATATAGTTGGGCTCGCCTCAACACACAGCTCTGGTTCTGGAACCAGTTTCCTGGAGAGGGGCTGGAGCTTGGCCTACTTTGGAGCTGCGACGGGCAGGGGTGGGTATTCTTATATCCCCTCGCCTTGCTGCCTTGACATTGGAGTTTCCCCAGGCGAGAGGTGACGAGCAGGGGTGGGTATTCTTGTATCCCCCCACCTTGCTGCCTCTATATTGGAGTTTTCCCCGGCGGACAAAAGGGTTGCTTCCCTGCACCTTCGGGTTGGGAAACGGGTCCTGACCATCATTTGTGCCTATGCACCAAATGATGTTTCAGAGTACCCACCCTTTTTGGAGTCTCTGACTGGGGTGCTGGAGAGTGCTCCTCTTGGAGACTCCATTGTCCTACTGGGGGGATTCAGTGCACACATGGGCAATGACAGTGAAACCTGGAGGGGCGTCATTGGGAGGAACGACCTGCCCGATCTGAACCCGAATGGTGTTAAGTTATTGGACTTCTGTGCCAAACACAGTTTGTCCATAACGAACATCATGTTTAAGCATAAGGGTGTCCATATGTGCACCTGGCACAAGGACACCTTAGGTTGCAGGCCGATGATCGATTTTGTTATCGTGTCATCAGACCTGCGACTATATCTCTTGAGCACTCAGGTAAAGAGAGGTGCAGAGCTGTTAACTGATCACCACCTGGTGGTGAGTTGAATCCGATGGCAGGGGCAGACACCACTCAGGCTCGGCAGACCTAAACGTATAGTGAGGGTGTGCTGGGAACGTCTGGCTGAGTCCCCTGTCTGGGAGGTCTTCAACTCCCACCTCCGGAAGAACTGCGATTCACATTCTGAGGGAGTCTGGAGACATGGAGTTTGAATGGGCCATGTTTTCCACCTCCATTGTTGAAGCAGCTACTCAAAGCTGTGGCTGCAAGGTTGTTGGTGCATCTCATGGTGGCAACCCCCAAACCAAGTGGTGGACACCAGTGGTGAGGAGGGCCATTAAGCTGAAGAAGGAGTCCTATCGAGCTTGGTTGGCTTGTGGGACTCCCGAAGCAGCTGAGGTGTACTGGCAGGCCAAGCGGAGCGCAGCTTGGGTGGCTGCTGAAGCAAAAACTCTTGTGTGGGAGGAGTTCAGTGAGGCCATGGAACAAGACTTTCGTTCAGCCTTGAAGAGATTCTGGCAAATTGTCCGGCGACTCAGGAGGGGGAAGCAGCTCCCTGGCCACACTGTGTATGGTGTGGATGGGGCACTACTGACTTCAACTGGGGATATTGTTGGGCAGTGGAAGGAATACTTGGAGGATCTCCTCAATCCCACTGACATGCCTTCCATAGAGGAAGCAGGGCTTGTGGACGAGGGGAACAACTTGGCCATCACAGGGATTGAGGTCGCCGAGGTGATTAAAAAACTCTTTGGTGGCTGGGCCCCGGGGGTGGACGAGATTCGCCCTGAGTACCTGAAGGCCCTGGATGTTGTAGGGCTGTCATGGTTGACACACCTCTGCAGCATTGCGTGGAGGTCGGGGACACTGCCTTTGGCATGGCAGACAGGGGTGGTGGTCCCTCTTTTTAAAAAGGGGGACCGGAGGGTGTATTCCAACTTTTGGGGTATCGCACTTCTCAGCCTCCCTAGGAAGGTCTATGCCAGGGTACTGGAGAGGAGAGTCTGATCACTGGTTGAACTTTAGCTCTTTGTGTCATAACTGTATTCCAACATTTTTCTTGTGTCTCTTTGTCCCCCCAGATGTCCCACAGCAAAATGATTTTAATCAGGAGGAGGTTTTGGATGAGCAGCAGCTTTTAAACCAGCTGAGAAACTTTATTGTTGTTCAGGTGGGAGCAGATTGTTTACAGATTAAAGATTGTTTCCAGATTAAAGATGAACAGGAGGACGAGGGAGAACAGTTTGGACTGATGCAGGAGATCCAAACCTTTGATGAAGATGGAAGCAGGTCAAGGTTCCACTCAGTAATTGATGAGAGAAATGAGACAGAAGAAGTGAACTGAAAAATAACATCAGAGCAGTCAACATGAGGAAAGACAAAGTAGTTGTAGATCAAAAAGTTCTGACAAAAAAGACAAAAAATAATGTGGTAAAATGGAATTGAAACTCCGTAGACTTAAAATAAATGACATGCATAGTTAAATTATAAAAATAAATTTCTAATATAAAAAAATGACTTTTTTATTTTGGGCAGCGCGGTGGCGGAGTGGTTAGCACTGCGGCAGCGCAGCAACTCACCCTTGGCCAGGGGATCTTGCATTCGATCCCAGCCCCCGACCAACAGTGATCTGTGTGGAGTCTACATGTTCTCCTCGTGTCTGCATGGGTTTACTCCGGGATTTCTTCGGTTTCCTCCCACATGCCAAAAACATGCAAGTTAGGTTAACTGGCATCAAACTGGGGATTCTAAATTGTCCTTATGTATGTGAAAGAATAATTCTATATTACTGCATATTATTCTTTTATATTTCTATGTCTGATATACTGTATATTTTATTTCTGATATGTATTCTTTGTGCGTTTTATGTTGTTGATATGTGCCAATTCTTCATGTGGCCTTCAGTAGCCCCGGTCTGCGTCTGAGTGTGCCTGAGTTAGCAATTTTAATCACCAGCTGTATTGATACCCTTTTGTTTTGGATGTTTAGTCCTGTGTGACTGAGGATGTACTGGCTCCTTGTTTCCTGGGAGCAAAGATAAGAACTATTACACCCTGTCTTGCTAGATGTACTCAAGGACAGTTTCTCCATGGTCTCTCCATCTTCCCATGGATAACACAGCTTTAAAAGTTAGAGCAATGGATAACTGATTCAGAAGTGAGTGGATGCTTTGGCTTGGGGATACATCCTGTACTTCTCCTGCCCAGAAGAATAAATATACTCATACTCTTTCATCCTGCCTGATTTTTGACTCAGACTTATTACAATTAAGGTTTTTTTCTAACATTTTTGGCACAGCCAAATGGGGACCCCAAGACACCACACCTTGGCTTCCGCCACCTTTGGGCTTCGGGTTGTGCACGACCTATGGGGAAGAAAAGACCTCCTCCGGTTTTTGGGGCAAAAACAGGCACCATCCCCACGAGGTCCGGGGGGCGCTGGGAGCTGCTGTTGGTGGTTGACGGTCCAAAACGCTACAGGCGGGATTGAGTGTGAGTACATTTATGTATTGATTGACACTGGGTTTGAATCCGAGTGAGGATTGACCCTGGGTTTGAGTCCCAGTGGGGTTAAATACGCGTATGTTTGTTAAACTGAGCATTTGATACTGCAAAGTCTGAATGCTTTCTGTTTGGCGCAGCCCGAAAGAGTTCAGTTCGACAAGGTAAAGGCTCAGTGGTCCCGGTTAGAGGCCGCGAAAAACAATACGTATTATATCACACGAAATGGACCAGGTATTGTTAACACGCGGAAAATCAATGTAAGAATCTCCAATAACATCACAGTGAGCACTGGTTGAATCAGTGTAAGAGTCTCTAATAACAACGTAGTGAGCACTGATTGAAGTGAACCAGTATAAGGAGGGTTGACCTAAAAAAAATAGAGCTTTACTGCAGTTTTGTTTGTTTGTCTGATTGTTCTGTATTTTACGGTTTGTCTTTGCAAGAAAAGAGGAAAAACAGTTTCTGCAGGGGTGGAAGAAACAGGTGCCACAAAGGTCTGATGCTGTGGTGTTTTTTTTCTAGTCACTGTGAAGTGTAAAAGGACAGGGGATTATTGGGGATATAATGTGATTATTATCTCACGGGGTAATGATAAAATTGTGTATAAAGTGGTAAATCAGTGTATGGGAATTTGCAAGTGATAATTTTGGGGAGAAAACGGATTGTGTTCTCACAGGGGTGAGACACAGGTTGCCAGATTTGATTTTTTAAGCGCTTTGGGAGCGGTTGCCATTTCAGCTTCTTTTAAGTGACTCCCAGTGTTTAAATGATTTCCAGACTGTCTTATTAACATATGTGTGTGTGTTAATCTGAAACTTGCAACTGTGTGTGTGCACGGCTGCCTAACTGTGTCCTTGGAGTGAATCAGGGAGTGAGAGAGAGCTGCATATGTGTGTGTGCCGGCCCGTGTGTTTGAAACTGCTGTGTGTCTGAAAGCTGCTGCCTAATGATTGATCTGAGTGAGTGAAAAGAGGAAAAAAAAAAGGGAAAACATGGGTTGCTGCTGTAGCAAACAGATGAGCACAGTGGATGCTGAAACCATTCAGGCAGACAGAAAACAGACTTGTTTCCAAGCCTGTTGTTGTGTCGTGGTACAAGATGAAAATGAGATTTTTGTCCTGTCCGGTGACGGTAAATATATGCACCAAAAGGACAAGGATAGCACAAGATTTTTGGCAAAGTGGAGGAAAAAGTTCCACTTTTTCGGAAAACTTAAAGTACATGATTGTGAGTCTTTGGTCTCTGCCATTCGCCTGGTGCGGGTGGCAATAGACACAAGGAACGGGAATATGGGCTCAGTGAGGCTGAAAAATGGCTTGAGGTTGCTAAGAAACGGCAGGCAGATTTGGATCAGGTGATGGAAAAAAGCAGACACAATGACTAAAAATTCTGACATTTGCAAGAAAAAAGACTGATATTTGTCCTGTATCTTCCACTTTTCAAGGTGACAACAATGAAGGGGTCCAAGGGCGGCGCATCACCCCTCCTCCTCTCTACCAGAGCCTCGACGGGGTGGCGCCCATCGCGGCTCCGGCTGAAGAGTTCCCTCCTCTTCCTCCTCCTCCTCCTGCTGCTGCTCCTCCTCCTCACAACCCTGGACATGACGTAAAACCGAAAGTTAAGAAGGACGGGGTTCCAGAGAACAGCCACCAAGGGACGCCAATGAGCTAAGTATCTATGCACTGTCTCGCTATGCAATTCCACACACAGTCCCACATTCACCTACAGTCAAATTCATAAAGCCTGAACAGTATGATGTGTATACTGTTACAGAGCAGTACCCTATGGTTGAACTCTCAAATCCAGCCTATACAGGCCCACCTGGGACTGATGAGGATGCACAGGCTATACAACACCAACCCACACTTCTGGTCTATTGACCTTGGACTGTTGCTGACATCTCTGAAGCAGTTAAAGAAATTCCACACCCCAAAGACAAACCCACACAGTTTTTTTAAGGGAATGGCAAACCTCCGTGAAAGTTTCAAACTAAATGGCCATGAGACAGAGAGGGCCTATAGAAGGGTTTTAAAGGGTGATTGGTGCTCAGTCTCAGGTGACTGGAACTCAGAAGACAACACAGGTCATATTCTACCACCAATAGATGCAGAATTACACTGATGTGTGACACAATTAAATGAATGCATTGGAAACAAGTGGAGATTACAACATGACTGGAGCCAAATTCAAAACACCACACAGAACAAAGGGGAGGGTCTTGAGGCCTGTAGAAGCAGACTGTAAGATGTTTTTGATAATCATTCTGGTTTGGATAAACCTACCGGAGATACAGGGTCAGAACCCTACTGGCAACATTTGAAAAGTGTTTTTCTACAGAATATACACCCACATTTGGCTCAATACATACGCAAACACCTGGTGACATACTACACATGTCCATTTACAGATGTGTTGACTTATGCTAAACATGCAGCGAGGTTGGAGGAGGACAAGGTAGAGAGGGAGGAAAAGAAATCAAAGTCAAGACCAACTCCTGTCTATGTAATTGCTGACCCTCCGGGGGAGCCCTTAGCCTCCCCCACCTCTGTGTTCTTCCAGGGACAATCACGTGGAGGGGGAGGACAGAGGAGAGGGCGGGGCCGTGAGGCTGCCTGCCCACAATGGTGGGACTACGACACCTGTCTGCATTGTGGATAGTGGGGCCACTGGTGATTTTGACTTAATGTTGACACTACAGTGTTTACTCGAGGTTACATTAGAGATTCAGGGGGTTCCCCTGAGGTTTCTTTGTGACACAGGTGCATGCAGATCAGTCATTTCAGGGATGGATGTTGAGGGGTTCAAAAAAAATTAGATCAAACGGTAACTGTTAAATCAGCAAACGGCAGACTGAAAACAGAATACCTCTCCAAAATTTTAAAAGTAAAAGATCCTGTCACAGGGGACATGACAGAAAGCTCATTCATATTATCACAGGCATGTCTCGTTAACCTATTGGGAAGAGATTTGCTCGCAACTCTCAATATTGCCATAATCCTGGCAGAGGGCAGTATGAGAGCATCACATTTTCCACATGTGACAGGAATGAATGTGTTGCAGGGTTTTGCTGTGCCAAGGTACTCTCATTCACTTCGGGTAGTACCGGCCGGACTAACCGAGGTGGTGGAGTGCCTGGCAGGGAAAACCATGCACCATTTTAAATTGGAGATCCCTACAACAAAGCAGGCCACAAACCAATACCATTGCAACATGTATGACAGACATCTGAGTGGCCCAGATGAAAAATGTGAAAAAAGACATTCTTTGCAAACCCATCCTCCAGAATAGTCATTAAAAATCTATACTGGTCACCAAGGGATTACGCAGGGGCTTCTGTGACATTGTCTGATGAGGACAGTGGACACTTCAAACACTGGAGTTACCACACATTGCATTGATTAAGCCCAAACACATGCACTGGAGGAATGTGGGCCGATTTGTAACAACAGCAGAAGAATGTGGTCAATCTTGGAAAAACACACCTGAACCAAGAGTCAAATACTGCCCAAAACTTGAAACCTACTGTCTGCCTTTGAACTGGGTGGCCCAAGTACAGAAGGACATCAACATTGATGTCCCAGAATCACCAACATGACTATTTCCTCTGACAGAAGGAGAGGAAGATGCACTCTCAGAAATTCCAAATTCTCTGTGATCAACAGGAAAGACAGATGTAGGCTTAATGAAAAATGCAGAATTAGTTACAATAAATGCTAAATCTCACTTCAGGCTTTACCAAAGACAGTATCCTCTATGCCCAGAAGCCCAAGAGGGCATTAAACCTGTCATAGAGGAACTGAAAAAAGCAGGGGTCATTGTACCATGTCCGAAATCACCATGTAACACACCTTTGTTTCCTGTGAAGAAGGCTGTGCCATCCTCCGGCTGGCGGATGGTCCAAGACCTCCAAGCGGTAAACAGAGCTGTTTTTCCTAGAGCTGTTTCAGTCCCAGATCCTCACACTTTGTTAAATGACCTACAATCACAAATGAAATTTTTCAGTGATTGACATCAGTAATGCCTTTTTCAGCATTCCCATTCATCTGGATCATCAGTTTTGGTTTGCATTCACATTTGAAAATAAGAGGTACACATTCACCAGGTTGCCACAAGGCTATTGTGAGTCACCAACCATTTTTTCACAGGCAATGTCAGCAAACCTGGCACAGTTTGTTCCTCCTCATGGGAGCCAGTTGCTCCTATATGTTGACAACATTTTGCTGGCATCTCCTGATGAAAACACGTGCAAAAAGGACACCATTGCCCTATTGAAATTTCTAGCTGAACAAGGTCACAAGGTCAACAAAGACAAATTGCAGCTGTGGAAAACAGAAGTCAAATACCTAGGCCACATTTTGTCAGCAGAGGGCAGGCATGTGGATCCAGCCTAGAAAAAGGCCATCTTATCAGCACCAAAACCAATTACAAAGAGAGACATGATGTCATTTTTGGGAACTCTAAATTACTGTCACTCTTGGATTGCAAATTTTTCATTTGAAGTGCAACCACTGTCTGATCTCATTTACAAACAACCCATAGCTCAGGTGGATGAAATTGAGTGGACACCTGAGGCAGAAGAGGCATTTACCAGAATGAAAAAACTTCTGGTCAGCACTGCTGTTTTGGCACTCCCAGACTACAAGAAGCCATTTGTTCAATTGGCTGATTGTAGAAAGGGACACGTGACATCAGTGCTCCTCCAGCCAAGTGGTACAAAAATGCGTCCAGTGGCCTACTACTCCACAAGGCTTGACCCTGTTCCAAGGGCCCTGCCTCCATGTGTGCAGGCTGTAATAGCTGCATCAATGGCAGTCTAGGCACCCGCAGGGATTGTCCTTTTCCGTCTTCTGACCTTAAAGGTCACTCATGCAGTATCAGTCATTTTGTTCCAGAGCAAAATATCAGTTTTTTCCCCATTCAGGCATCTTGCATGCATGACAGTGCTACTGTCACAGCCTCATCTAACCATTGAACGTTGCACAGTAATAAATCCAGCAAGTTTCTTACCAATCTCCACAGAGGGTGAACCTCATGATTGTTTGGCAGAAATTAAGAGTGAACTATTACCACGTCCCGATTTACAGGACACGCCTTTGGATGATTCAGATCTTACACTCTTTGTAGATGGCTCATCCAAATGTGATTGTACTGGCTCCAATTTATCTGGATATGCAGTTGTAACCCATGACACTGTTTTGAAAGCCCAAAAACTTCCATCACATTATTCTGCACAGGCAGCAGAGCTGATTGCTCTGACTGAAGCATGAAAATTAGGCCAAAATAAAAAACTCACTGTCTACACTGACAGCCAGTATGCATTTGCAACTATTCATCACTTTGCTCAACAGTGGAAAAAGAGGCATGATTACATATCAGGAAAGCCAATTCAGCACAAAGTCTTATTTTGGAGCTGCTTAAAAGTGTCAAGCGCCCATCAAAATTAGCCATGTGCAAATGTGCAGCACACACAAATGGCACTGATCCTATCTCTCAAGGGAATCACTTTGCAGATGAATCAGCTAAAGCTGTTGCACAGGGCCTAATACCAACAGACAAAAAAAAAACAAAAAAAAAACTGATTCCATTTTGGCACTCACAGAAGAGTTATCACATGACATTCATCCTGAGGCACAAAAACAAGCACCACAAGCTGAAATCTACAGGTGAATTAAAAGGGGAGCCACCTTTGATGACACTTCACAGCTCTACAAATGCAGCAAAGGCAAGCCAATTTTGTCACGGAAATTGTTTCATCAAGTCTCCACTTTGCTACATGGGGTCTCCCATATAGCAAAGGGGGGTATGGTTTCTACATTAAACAAAACCTTTACTGCCTATGGGTTCAGCCAGTTTGCCACTCAGTTTTGTAAAAAAAAAAAAAAGCCTAATTTGTGCAGAAAACGATGCACAAGGAAATTTCAGACCTGATAAAGGCACTTTTCCAGCCTCCACTTATCCATTCCAAAACATTTGCATGGACTTCAATGAGTTAAATAAGTGCGAAGGCAAGAAATACTGTTTGGTTATTTGTGAAATGTTTTCCAAATGGACAGAAGCTTTCCCTTGCACTCACCCAAATGCAATCACTTTGGTAAAGAAATTGCTGGCCGAGATTGTATCTAGGTTTTGAATACCTGGAAAGATTTACTCAGATAACGGTACACACTTTGTAAATCAAGTCATATCACACTTAGGCACAGCACTCATCATTAACTTAAAAAAAATCATTCAGCCTACCATCCACAATCTGCAGGATTGGTGGAGCACACAAACAGAACCATTAAAGAAAGACTTAGAAAAACAATGGCAGAAAAAGGGCAAAATTGGATATATTGCTTTCCTTTAGTTTTGTTTTATATGAGGATATTTCCCACCAAAGGGGGGTTGTCTCTATTTGAAATTATGTATGGCAAACCATACTTGATAAGCCTTTATTAGTCCCACAGTGGGGAAATTCCAGGATTGCAACAGCACAGGGATAGCAACACTCAGAGCAACAATCAAGAAGACAAGAAAACAAGAGCAGCGAATATACATATGTACATATAAATATATATACACACAGTGCGGAGCATTGTAGCTAGATGGAATAAACAGCATAACCGTCTACTTAGTTATCCTACATAGTATGAATATGTACCCATACATATTGTCACCCTCCGTAGCAACTGATATTGTCCTAGTTGTATACTGGAGGGGACCACTGTGTAAGTCTATTGCATCTTTTGCATTCAATACTATTAGGTCATTATGTTTTTTGCTATCTCTGCGAGCAGCCCTGCTTAGGTTGTACAGTCTGACAACCGTAGGTAGGAAGGACCTGCGAAACCTCTCGGTTGCGCACCTAGGATGATGTAGTCTGCTGCTAAATGAGCTCCTCAGTGCGTTCAGTATGTCCTGCATAGGGTGGGACTCGGACTCCAGCAGAGATGACAGTTTAGCCACCATCCTTCTCTCTCCTATCTCCTCCACTGGGTCAAGGCGTTGCCCCAGGACAGAGCTAGCTTTCTTGATCAGTTTGTTCAGTCTCTTCCTATCGGCTGCTGTAATGCCACTGCCCCAGCAGACCACTCCAAAAGTGATGGCTGATGCCACCACCGTGTCGTAGAATGTCTTCAGCAGCGCCCCTTGTACACCAAAAGACCTGAGTCTCCTCAGTAGGAACAGCCTGCGCTGTCCCTTCTTGTAGAGTGCGTCGGTATTGTGTGACCAGTCTAGTTTATTGTTCAGATGAACACCCAGGTATTTGTAGGATGTCACCATCTCAATGTCTGTTCCCTGTGTGTTTACTGGTGCTGTGAGGGGTTGTCTTTGCCTGCGGCAGTCCACCACCAGCTCCTTAGTTTTCCTTGCGTTGATCTGGAGGCAGTTCTGATGGCACCAGTCCACGAAGTCCTGGATAAGTCCTCTGTACTCAGCTTCATCTCCGTTGGAGATGAGGCCGACGATCACAGGGTTGTCAGAGAACTTCTGTAGATGGCAGTGTGTTGTGTTGTGTGAGAAGTCCGCAGTATAAAGGGTGAACAGGAAGGGTGCCAAAACCGTTCCCTGGGGGGCCCCCGTGCTACCGATGATCGTGTCGGACACACTGTCCCGGGTTTTCACAAACTGTGGCCGGTTAGTGAGGTAGTCCAGGATCCATGATGACAGATGCTGGTCCACCCCTGCGCACAGCAGCTTGTCCTTCAGGATCATCAGTTGGATGGTGTTGAAAGCACTGGAGAAGTCAAAGAGCATGATCCTCACCGCATTCCCAGGCTTCTCCAGGTGGGACAGGGAACGGTGAAGGAGGAAGATCACTGCATCCTCCACCCCAATGCCATGCTTGGTAGGCAAACTGGAGTGGATCCATCGCTGGTCCCACCAGGGGGCGGAGGTGAGCAAGGAGCAGTCTCTCCAGGGTCTTCATCATGTGAGACGTCAGGGCCACTGGTCTGTAGCTGTTCAGGTCTTTGGGGTGGGAAGTCTTTGGTACAGGTACCACACAAGATGTTTTCCACAACTGTGGTACCCTCCCCAGCTTCAGGCTCAGGTTGAAGATGTGCTCCACAATCTCACACAGCTGGTCTGCACAGGACTTGAGGAGCTTTGCGCTGATGCCGTCCAGTCCCGATGCCTTCCTCGCCTTGATCTTCCTTAGCTCCATCTTCACCTGGGTCTTAGTGATGGTCTTGTTGGGGGGCTGTGTGTTGGGAGTGGGGGGTGTTGGTGGAGTGGGGTGTGGGCAGTAGGACTCAATGTCTTTAGAGGCAGCAGTGGTTGTTGTGCAGTCGGGGGGGAGGGCGGTTGGTCAAACCTATTAAAAAACAGGTTCAGATTGTTCACCCACTCCCTGCCCCCCGTGGCCTGGGGGGAGGTATTCTGGAGCCCAGAGATGGTTTTAAGGTTTCTCCAGACTCCGCCAATGTCACTCTGTTGCAGCTTGTCCTCCATCTTCTTCCCGAAGCTGTCCTTGCCTTCTCTGATCTTCCTCCTCAGCTTCCTCTGTACGGACTTCAGCATCTCCCTGTTCCCTGACCTGAAGATCCTCTTCTTCTCTCGCAGAAGTGTTTTTATCTCAGGGTTGATCCAGGGTTTGTTGTTCGAGCAACATGGTATGGTCTTGGTGGGTACGGTGTTGTCCTCACAGAAGCTGATGTAGTCCGTGATGGTGTGAGTGAGGCCATCGATGTCCTCACCATGTGGATCGCAGAGCTGCTCCCAGGCAGTGGTTTCAAAACAGTCCTTTAGAGCGTCCATTGCCTCTTCAGACCATAACTTCACTGTGCGCATGACCGGAGGTTGTCTGTGCACTAGGGGTTTGTACATCAGCAGGAGATGAACCAAGTTGTGATCCGATCTCCTGAGTGGGGGAAGTAGTGATGAGGTGTACGCCTCCTTAGTGTTTGCATAGAATAAGTCCAGTGTTTTATTGTCTCTAGTGTGGCATGTGACATACTGGGTGAACGTGGGTAGAATGGGAGACAATGAAATATGGTTGAAATCGCCTGAGATGAGGAGAAGAGCATCTGGGTGTTCTGTCTGCAGCCTGCCAGCTACTGAGTGGATGACGTCACGCGTTGTCCTAGCGTTTGCTGTCGGATTTACATAAATAACAATGCAGATCACGTGTGAGTATTCCCTCGGGAGATATGTAGGCCACATGCTAACAGCTAGCAACTCCATGTCTTTGTTGCAGTGTTGTTGTTTAACCGTGATATGTCCCGGTCTGCATCAGTTGTTATTGACATACATCATCACTCCTCCGCCCCTTGCTTTCCCACTGTCTGGTGTTCGGTCTGTCCGTATTGCGTGGAAACCCTCCAGTTCAATGTTAGCATTTGTTGCTAGTTCTGTTAGCCACGTCTCCGTAAATAGCATCAAGCTACTCTCTCTGTATATGTTCTCGTAGTGGGAGATAGCCGCTAGCTCATCTGTTTTACTGAGTAGCGATCGTACATTCCCCATAATAACGGATGGGAAGGCGGGTCTGTACCTTATATTCCTCGCCCGTGTCTTACTCCAGCTCGACAACCACGCCGTTTCCGTCTTATTTCTCTCGGTATGTCGAGTTTTTGTGTTAGCATCATGGGCCGGTTAAGTGCTAACAGCTGGTCCCTATTGTACTGCCTCCTACAAGAAACAGTGGCTCCGTCCGCTGGCTCAGGAGACATTTGGGCGATCTACGTGTCTGTGATGGATCAAGGTGTCGCCGAAACAGAAAGATTAGCAAGAGAGCCAGATAGTAAATAGAAATAGGAAGAAATTGATCCGCTGTTGCAAAAAGGCAGCCTATTCGTGTGGTGCCAGACGTTTTAATTTTTTTTTTTTTGTTCCCACCATTAAGACCATTCAACTCAAGTGACGAGGAGGTGTGCTTAGCTGATTACATGCAAAGGATGTTGACTAACAGAGAAGTTATTGCTGCCACTCTCCCCAGGAGAGTTCACAAGGAAGTTGCACCAATCTTGGCCAAGCCAGGGGACCTCGTCCTTATCAAGGCCATCAACAAGAAGAATTGGACTGATTCGCCCTGGCAAGGACCGCATAAAGTTGTCTTGTCAACGCCAACAGCTGTGAAAGTCAAAGGACATGACTCTTGGGTGCACTTAACACATTGCAAACTTTACCCTATTCAGAACTCTCAACAAGAGACTGTTTAATACACACTGCAAACTTTATCTCACTAAAAAGTCTTCAGCAAGTGACTGTTTAACTGTTTCTCTATGCAAGTGTCAGCTGACCGTGCCCTCTGGTGTCCAGTAATGGTTTGCATAGCGAAGCAACTGTTTATTTATCATAGAGAGACAAGAGTCAAGAGAAAGAAGGTTAGTAACTGAAGGGTGTGGATGCTATTGCTGCTTTTTCATCATCATCATCTTTGTGGTGACACTTTTGTTTTGGTTCTTCTTAGCTGCTCCAAAGCCTATGCACCGTAGAGCCAAATACGTTACACACACACGCACACCATGAATGGCTGGAAGCTCCAGGTCATCATGATCATGTTTATGCTGGAAATGTCTGGTGGAGATATGCTAATTACACAGCCAAATCAGCTAATTGTTCAAATTGTTATGCTTGCTCCTTGATGCCACTATCAGCTGGACAAATTTCTGTCACAGCTAAAATAATGGAGTTATCACAAGCTGTCTGCTTCTTACAGGAGCCCATGCACAGAGATAACACAGCAAACATTATCTTGAATCACACTTGTCACATTACTTATCACTCCACTGATCGGAAACACAATGACACGCCTTACTCTGTGAAGGCAAGGTTAATTTCATCAAGAAACTTCTCTTTTTGTCTAAAGGGAAATGGTGATGTTTCCCTGGGCAACTTACCTGTCTCTAAGTGTGCAATGGTTTACAGTGAATCTCGCCCCTGTACTGCCATCTGCTTGACCAACAAAGCAGACAAGTGCTGCCTTGAAGATCCTTTCTGTCATTCTGAAACTGTCAGCCTGCAAGAGCTCTGTAGTGTTGCCATTTGTGTCTCTCACAAATATGGCACACACATGGTGACAGGGGGTTGGTGACTATGCGGTCATTGGGCATATTCACACCTGCCCATGGGATGGGGAGGAATCTGTGCCCTTGTTCTTGCCACTGACCACACTCTCATTATATCGGCAGGCCAGGTGGGCAGGGTGAAGAGAGATGCTTTCTTACCACAGGATGCTACCTTTGCACCACACGATGCCATTTGGGGCACAGATGTACCAGAGCAATTCAAGATAAAGAGCACAGAAGTGAAGGTCCTTCATTCGCTGTTTCCTTGGGTGGGAGTGGGCAAGAACACTTTATGGATTGAAACACTTAATTAAAGGCTTCAATCATTTGTAAATTTTTCCTTATCTGCTTGGTTGGGTGAAAGGGAAAAGATGACGGCTATGAGGCTTATGATGACACAAAACAGAATGGTTCTTGATCAATTGACTGCGGCCCGTAGGGGCGCGTGTGCTATTGTGGGTGAATATTGTTGTACTTTCATCCCTGAAAATGATGCAGATGGTCATGCTATTGCTTCAGCCATACACAATGTTACTGCCTTACAGGCAGCTGGGGCCAAGGATAATGTTACTGATGCACAGACTTGGTTAAGTTGGTTGTTCTCTTCATGGAGAAGTCTCATCATAAACTTGGCAGTGATTCTTGTGATAATAGTCTTGGTTTTTTCCTGTGTTATTCCCTGCATCGGAAGTATGATGATGAGGTTTGTTCATGTTAACTTGGTGATGTATCATGACGCAACCACTGGAGGTGATGCAGATGATGGAAAAACAGTACCTGTGGCGGCATGGTATAATAAGGCAGCGAACTGGGAGTTTTTGAGGGAGTTTATTAATCATACCGCCATCATGAGAACTCACTCCAGCGCCGTGCATGCGCGCCGGAGCGAGCCCGGAGGCTCTCCTAGCAGACAGTGGATGCATCTAGTCTGATGAGTGGTGAGAGAGCGTTACAGAGCAATGCAGTATTTATACCCCACTACAGACAATGCATTCACAGCAGTAGGTATGGACATTTGCATTTGAGAGACACATAACAATAGGAAGATTACTGGCCGGAATTCGCCTCTGCTCCGGAGCTGTAGGACAAGAGGTTACAAGGCACATCTACATATTGTTATCAGTCCATAGATCACACTGCTATGTTAATTGCTCCCGCTGAGCGCTCTGCTTGTCCGTGGCTGTTGTGGGGGTTACCCATATACCAACCAAAAGTGTCTCTCCATAACTCAAAAGTACAGAGTAAAAGTATGACTGACATGCAGAAAACCGACATGAGATGCATGCTCATGATGTGAATTTGAAATGTACCATTTACAAAAATACTTTTTTGAAGTTCTGAAATATTGCTTTTTGTTATTGTTTGGGGTTTTCATTTCATTTTACTTTATCACATTACACTTACTGTATAATGCTGGTCAACACCAAATTTATTGTCTTAAGTTTTTTTTTAGCTGATTTAGGACAATTTTGATGTGCTGAATCCAAAAATCACATTGATTTTGCTCAATCAGGTCAACTTTTTGAATTATGGCTACATGTTGTTTTATACGTTTTTGTTTACATGTACGGGTATCTTCGCTTTATATGATGCAAAATTCTTTTTTATGTCTTGAAATTCTCTGAATTTTGAACAATGATGATGTAACATTCAATTTACATGTACTTACCTTTATATAAAGGTAAGTACATGCACAGTACTAAGTAAGTACAAGTTTTTACTTAGCACCTGACCGAGAGAAATGGATGTTATTTTCAGATTCAGCGGTGCAAAATTGTTTTAAATCAGTTGAAAAAACACAGACAACTTACAAAAAACATATTTTTGTAACCCTGTGTAATTTGCAAAACTCTCGCCAAAAGACTGGAAAGGATAATTCCGGTTATTATACACCCAGATCAAACAGGTTTCATCAAGGGTAGGCACTTGGCTAATAATACACGCAGGCTATTTAATTTAATAGACAACTCTAAGATTAATAACTTAACTACAATTTTGTCCCTGAATGCAGAGAAAGCCTTTGATCGTGTTAATTGGAAATTTCTTTTTATGGTGTTAAGCAAGTTTGGGTTTGGTTCATCTTTCATAAACTGGATTAAAACACTATATAGCTGTCCAACTGCATCTGTCGGAACAAATGATCAAACTTCTCAAAGCTTTAATCTCCAGAGAGGTATTCGACAGAGTTGTCCACTCTCTCCCTCACTTTTTACCATTTTTATCGAACCATTAGCAGCAGCCATACAACAAAATGTTGATATCAGAGGTATCCAAAATGGAAAAAAGAACACAAGATAAGTCGTTATGCTGATGAATTGATTTTCCTTGAAAACTCACAAAGATCTCTTCTTCAGACAGTGGCACACATTGATAAATTTTCATCATTATCAGACTACTCTATTAACTGGAGTAAATCAACAGTCTTACCTATAAATTGTAATTTTTCAAATATACATGTAGTGTGTATAGTCTCACCCTGCCTTGTGTCCATAACATTTCTGCTGCTAAATTATCACTGTACAGTCCACTGGGCATTATCATTAGAGAACTTGTCACACTGGGTGCTAATTTGCACATTGCTCATTTGCACACTGTACATAGGCTTATGCCATCTCAGGTTCATATCTCTGATATTAATATACCACTGTCCATTATAGTCATCTAGTGAATTTTCAATTTCATTCTTCTTGTTTCCTCTAGTTTAACTGTTTTAACGGCCCTAATTGCCTAATGTATGTTATTAGTATCTCATTAGTATTAGTACTTAGTATCAAGGTGGGTTTAAGGTGTCCTAATTGCCTAATGTGTGTTATTAGTATTCGGTGTGTTATTACTTTATTAGTATTGATGTGTATCTATTACCTTGGCATTCGCTCGGAGAGCAGAGGAAGAATTTCATTGCTCAGGAAATGTTGCATTTCTTAACTGTGCACATGATAATAAAGCCTTTGAATCTTGAATCTATATCCATTATTCCAATACAATCAGGTAATATTAAATATTTAGGAATAGATATTTCCCCCAGGCTCTGAGTTATTGCAACAAAATCATATTCCCCTTTTAAAAACAATACAAGATGACCTTACGCACTGGAGGACACTACCTATATCACTAATGGAAAGAGTCGCAACTGTTAAAATGATGGTCCTTCCTAAAATTAACTATTTATTCTCAATGATACCCAGTCAACCATCTATGGCCTGGTTTAAGTCTCTAGACTCAAATATAAGTAAATTTTTATGGAAGGATAAACCATCACAGATTAGTTTAAAAACTCTTCAAAAACCAGGAGGCTTAGATTTACCAAATTTTCAAAATTACTTCTTAGCCAATAGATTGCAGTTTGTTTCTAAATGGACAAAGTCAACCCCACTAGGAAACCCATGGTTAGATGGTGAACAGACTCTCTGTGGGCCACTAAATATATCTGACTTACCTTTTATGAGTCCCTGTATTAAACGCCATGACTGTTTCAAAAGCATTAACATTAGTTCCTCTCTGACAGCCTGGTGGAAATTTTTAAAAATAACGGGGTCTTCACTTGTCCCTTGTAAACTCACACCTATTTGGAATAATCCTAATATCTTGCAACAAAAGAGGATGTTAAACTTTCCACTATGGCATGAGAAGAGAATAAAAAACTTAGAGTGTAGCGGGTTGATTCAACCCCCACAACACAGAGACAGAACACAGAGACAGTCAGCTCGCACTCCTGGGTTTTTTCCACTGCATGCTGCGTTTACAGCTGTGAGGTTAAAGTGTCATCCATGCATTGTGTTCCTGCATCCTGTCTGTACCTCTGATATGCAAATGCCCAGATTGACTGCTGTGAATGTCTTTGATGTATTGTCTGAGTTGAGTATATATGCTGCACTGTGCTGTAAATCTGCCCCTCTTTCACTCTGCAACTGCTACTGCTGGACACACACACCGTGTGTCTCCTCTCCTCTTTGAGAGCTGGAGGAATGAAGCTGCAGCCTGCTCAAGCCATGGGCTGCAGCAGAGTTCCGATGAAGGCGGGTGATAATAAAGCTATTTAAAAATCCAACGCTGCCTTTATTTTATCATCCTCTTCACTGGTGACCCCGGAATGCACACGTTTTGTGCAAACGCAACCTTCTGATCTGAACAGCCACGCTGGCGAGCCGAGACTGAAGAAAACGAGCGGCCAGCGAACGCAGCACCCGGGCATGAATGCTCCGTCGCAGTGGCCTGACTGGTCTGCCCTCCCTGCTGCCTCAGGGAGGCCTCGACGCAGAGCCCACGGCGGGCGAACTGCTCTCAGGACATCAACCAAGCCCGGGTAAGCGGCAGAGAACGTCATGACGCGCCCTCGCCGAGATTGGCACATCCATGCGGGACCGGCCGCGCAGCTCCTCCACATGAGAGCACATGCGGACGACTCCCATGGCCGACGGAGCACACGTGGACCTGAACGCACCATGACTAATCTGCAGCCACGGCTCGTCAGAGATGTTTTTCGGCGCAGACTGCGCCGATCTCCACCAAGTTTCTGACCCTGATTTCCTCTCCAGTGGGCCCACCCACGCACGGAGCCCCGGCACGCGCACCGGGGGTGACGAGGACGGCGCACCACGCACGGGACAAATACGGCTTTTCCGACTGCCTTCCTTCTGCTGCACACTGGCCCTTCAGGCCTGCTTGTACACCTGAGGCCCGCAGCTTGCTCAGTGGATTTTATGGTCTTAGACACGGCACACAAGGGGAATTCAGCTGTCTGCGGTTCCCGAGGCTTTAGGGTTGCGCCTGCCCTAAAGTCAACACGCCAGTCCCTCTGCTTTTATTTTTTTCTTACCGCCGCTCCTGCTTTTCTTCATGGCCACGAGAGGAGTCAGAGACTAATTTTTTTCTTCTTCTGATCTCCGCATGTTCAGACGGGACATCGCAGAGCAGCAAACACTTTTGGCGCGGCCCGAACGATTTCACCGCGCCCGGTCAGCACTGACTACCCCCCCTTCCCCCTCCCCCTCCACCTGCACAGAGCTTTTCCCTGCTCGCTGCCCAAACTGCAACATCGAGGTCTCGGCCCCCTGCCGTGCCCTCTGGGGGGGGGGGGCGGTGTAGCGGGTTGATTCAACCCCCACAACACAGAGACAGAACACAGAGACAGTCAGCTCGCACTCCTGGGTTTTTTCCGCTGCATGCTGCGTTTACAGCTGTGAGGTTAAAGTGTCATCCATGCATTGTGTTCATGCATCCTGTCTGTACCTCTGATATGCAAATGCCCAGATTGACTGCTGTGAATGTCTTTGATGTATTGTCTGAGTTGAGTATATATGCTGCACTGTTCTGTAAATCTGCCCCTCTTTCACTCTACAACTGCTACTGCTGGACACACACACTGTGTGTCTCCTCTCCTCTTTGAGAGCTGGAGGAATGAAGCTGCAGCCTGCTCAAGCCATGGGCTGCAGCCGAGTTCTGATGAAGGCGGGTGATAATAAAGCTATTTAAAAATCCAACGCTGCCTTTATTTTATCATCCTCTTCAAGACCATCTTATTCGAGGTGGAAATTTTATCCAATTTTAGGAACTAGTGTCACAGTACAACATCAGTGATTTTAAAAAAAAGTATCTTGAATACCATCCAGCCATCCATCCATCCATCTTCTACCTCTTTTCCGGAGGTCTGGGTCGTGGAGGCAGCAGTTCAAGCAGAGAAGCCCAGACTTCCCTCTCCCCAGCCACCTGCTCCAGCTCTCCAGGGAGGATACCAAGGCGCTCCCAGACCAGCTGGGAGACATAGTCTCTCCACCGAGTCCTGGGTCTGCCCCGGGGTCTCCTCCCAGTGGGACGTGCCTGAAACACCTCAAGTGGGAGGCGTCCAGGAGGCATCCTTATCAGATGCCCATACCACCTCAACTGACTCCTTTCAATGTGGAGGAGCAGCGATTCTACTCTGAGCCTCTCCCGGATGACTGAGCTCCTCAACCTATCTCTGAGGGTGAGTCCAGCAATCCTACGGAGAAAGCTCATTTCAGCCGCTTGTATCCGCGATCTTGTTCTTTCAGTCATTACCCAAAGCTCGTGACCATAGGTGAGAGTAGGAACGTAGATTGACTGGTAAATCGACAGCTTTGCTTTAGAACTAAGCTCCCTCTTCACCACAACAGACCGGTACAACGTCCGCATCACTGCAGATGCTGCTCCGATCCGTCTGTCAATCTCTCGCTCCATTTTCCCCTCACTCGTGAACAAGACCCCAAGATACTTAAACTCCTCCACTTGGGGCAGGAGCCTGTCCCCAACCCGGAGAGGACAATCCACCTTTTTCCGGCTGAGGACCATGGACTCGGACTTGGAGGTGCTGATTCTCATCCCAGCCGCTGCACACTCAGCGGCAAACCGTCCCAGCAAGAGCTGTAGGTCATTGCTGGATGAAGCCAACAGGACAACATCATCTGCAAACAACAGAGATGAGATCCTGTGGTCACCAAGCATGACACCCTCCGTTCCCTGGCTGCGCCTAGAAATCCTGTCCATAAAAATTATGAACAGGATCGGTGACAAAGGGCAGCCCTGGCGGAGTCCAACTCTCACTGGGAATGACTCCGACCGAGTGTTGGCAATACGAACCAAACTCTCACAACGGTCGTACAGAGACCGAATAGCTCGTAACAACAAGCCCGATACCCCATACTCCCGAAGCACCCCCCACAAAAAACCACGAGGGACGCGGTCAAATGCCTTCTCCAAGTCCACAAAACACATGTAAACTGGTTAGGCAAACTCCCACGAACCCTCAAGAATTCTCGAGAGGGTAAAGAGCTGGTCCGATGTGCCACGGCCAGGACGAAAACCACATTGCTCCTCCTGAATCCGAGGTTCGACCAACGGCCGGACTCTCCTCTCCAGTACCTTGGCATAGACCTTCCCAGGGAGGCTGAGGAGTGTGATCCCTCTAAAGTTGGAGCACACCCTCCGGTCCCCTTTTTTGAAGAGAGGAACCACCACCCCAGTTTGCCATGCCAAAGGCACTGCCCCCGACCTCCACGCAATGTTGCAGAGGCATGTCAACCATGACAGCCCAACAACATCCAGGGCCTTGAGGTACTCAGGGCGAATCTCGTCCACCCCCGGGGCCCGGCCACCAAGGAGATTTTTAACCACCTTGGCGACCTCAGCCCCTGTGATAGGCGAGTCATCCCCCTCGTCCCCAAACCCTGCTTCCTCTGTGGAAGGCGTATCAGTGGGATTGAGGAGATCCTCGAAGTATTCCTTCTACCACCCGATGATATCCCCAGTCGAAGTCAACAGTGTCCCATCTGCACCATACACAGTGTGGACAGGGAGCTGCTTTCCCCTCCTGAGGCGCCGGACAGTTTGCCAGAATCTCTTTGAGGCCGATCGAAAGTCTTGTTCCATGGCCTCACCGAACTCCTCCCATACCCGGGTTTTTGCTTCAGCAACCACCTGAGCTGCACTCCGCTTGGCCTGCCAGTACACCTCAGCTGCTTCGGGAGTCCCACAAGCCAACCAAGCTTGATAGGACTCCTTCTTCAGCTTAATGGCCCCCCTCACCACTGGTGTCCACCACTTGGTTCGGGGGTTGCCACCACGAGATGCACCAACCACCTTGCGGCCGCAGCTCTGGGCCGCCGCTTCAACAACAGAGGTGGAGAACATGGCCCATTCAGACTCCATGTCTCCAGACTCCCTCGGAATGTGGTTGAAGTTCTTCCGGAGGTGGGAGTTGAAGACCTCCCGGACAGGGGCCTCAGCCAGACGTTCCCAGCACACCCTCATTATACGTTTGGGTCTACCAGGTCTGAATGGCTTCCTCCCCTGCCATCGGATCCAACTCACCACCAGGTGGTGATCAGTTGACAGCTCTGCACCTCTCTTTACCCAGGTGTCCAAGACATATGGTTGCAGGTCTGATGACACGATAACAAAATCGATCATCGACCTGCGACCTAGGGTGTCCTGGTGCCAAGTGCACATATGGACATCCTTATGCTTGAACATGGAGTTCGTTATGGACAAACTGTGGTTAGCAAAGAAGTCCAACAACTCAACACCACTCGGGTTCAGATCGGGCAGGCCGTTCCTCCCAATCACCCCCTTCCAGGTTTCACTGTTGTTGCCCACGTGCGCATTGAAGTCCCCCAGTAGGACAATGGAGTCTCCAAGCGGAGCACCCTCCAGCACCCCAATCACAGACTCCAAAAAGGGTGGGTACTCTGAAACATCATTTAGTGCATAGGCACAAATGATGGTCAGGACCCGTTTCCCAACCCGGAGGCGCAGGGAAGCAACCCTTTCGTCTACCGGGGAAAACTCCAATATAGAGGCAGCAAGGTGGGGGGATACAAGAATACCCACCCCTGCTCATCGCCTCTCGCCCGGGGCAACTCCAGAAAAGGCCAAGCTCCAGCCCCTCTCCAGGAGACTGGTTCCAGAACCGGAGCTGTGTGTTGAGGTGAGGCCAACTATATCTAGCCGGTATCGCTCAACCTCGTACACCAGCTCAGGCTCCTTCCCCACCAGAGAGGTGACATTCCACGTACCAAAAGCCAGTTTAGAAAGCTTGGGATCAGTCCGCCAAGGTCTCCGCCTTTGACCACCACCTAATCCACATAGCACTGGACCCCCATGATCCCTCCTGCAGGTGGTGAGCCCACTGGAGAGCGGACCCACGTAACTCCTTCGGGCTGAGCCCGGCCGGGTCCCATGGGTGGAAATCCGACCACCAGACGCTAGCCTTCGAGCCCCTCCCCCAGGCCTGGCTCCAGGGTGGGGCCCCGGTAACCCCATACCGGTCGGGATACACTGAATCCTTGATATAGAATTTATCATGAGAGTCTGTTGGATCGTTCTTAGTCTGGCCCTTCACCCAGGACCAATTTGTCTTGGGTGACCCTATCAGAGGCAAATTGCCCCGGACAACATAGCTCCTGGGATCACTGGGGCATGCAAACCCCCCCACCACGATAAGGTGACGATCCATGAGGGGGATCTTGAACACCAACAGCTTAAATCCATAATAAAAGCAAGATTCAATCTTAATCGGACAGATTTAGAGGTACCAGTTAAGGTGGCAGAGTTTCTAAATCTTTGTTCCCCTAAATTGATATTGTGGGCACATATGCGGTTTCCGTATGCTTCACATGCTTGTTACTGTATGCTTATTGTTTACTGCATGTCTCAGAGGAACAAAAGGTCTGAACCTCCTAGGGGTAGCAGGAGGATGCGAAGTCTGGCCTTTTGTATGCAGAGAGACGGCCATGAAGGATTTCCTGACCACCAGGACTTCAGGTGGAGACAGAAGACCTGAAGGGGGGTGCATTGTGATTTGGGATGTAAAGACAATGCGACTGTTTGCTTTGATGTCCTGGGGTATAAAAACGACAGCTGTGGGGGCATGCCTTCCTCTTGTCTGTTTTTTGGATGTTGGAGAATGTGGTGGTGAATAAAACTGATTTTGAGTAATAAGCTCAGCCTCGTCTTTCCACACATCTCCACACTGGTGACCCTACGACGTATCATGAGCGGAGACGAATCTCCCGAGCCAGACTCGCCAGGAGCCAGCAAAACGAGTGCAGCCACAGTCCACCTGCCAGACTTCTGGCCGAACAATCCGCGCTCCTGGTTTAACACAGTCGAGGCACAGTTCCACCTCCGGAGGATTTCGGTAGACACCACAAAGTTCTACCATGTGGTTGCAAAGCTGGACAACCACACAGTCCAGCGAGTGGAGAGCCTGATCAACCACCCGCCGGACAGCGACAAGCACAGCAAGTTGAAGGCTGCACTCATTCGTCACTTCACCCCCTCAGTGCAGGAGCGAGCAGAGAGGCTCCTGGCGCTGACTGAATTTGAGGGCGACAGACCGGCAGACCTGATGGGGAAGATGTTGAGTTTGAGAGACTCCGAAGATGATAACTTCATCTTCACCCACCTCTTCCTCAGAACCCTACCATCAGAGGTGAGAGTGACCCTGGCCAGTTCACCACTGCTGGCCCGATGAGACTACCACGAACTGGGCCAGGAGGCGCAGCGACTCGTCGACGCCAGTAAACAACGTGCGGCTGCGGCAGCGGAGCCAGGCACAACGTCCGGAGATGGCAGGGGGCCAGAAGCTGCAGCACCAGACTCACCGACGACGGCGGCAGCAGGGGCCGGGAAACACGGAGCAGACGACGTCCTTTGCTTCTACCATCGCCGTTTCGCAGAGAGGGCACGCAAGTGCATTCCACCGTGCTACTTCAAGCGCTCGGGAAACACCAAGACCGGGGGTCGGTAGCGGCTGTGGCCCTCAGAGAGGAGAACAAGCTGCTTTACTTGAGGGATGCGCACTCGGGGAGACACTTCCTTGTGGACACGGGCTCCCAGCTGAGTTTCATCACACCTTCCTACGCTGACCGACTGGCGCCTTCCAGCGGTCCCCGGGTGTCAGCAGCAAACGGCTCGGCGATTAAGACCTTTGATGAGAGCACTCTGCTTCTGTCTTTACACGGCCGCACTTTCGAATGGACTTTTGTCATAGCGGCAGTCAATTTCAACACGTTAGGGGCTGATTTTTTGTGCTCACATAGTTTGTTGGTCGATCTTGCTAACAGACGCCTGGCTAATGCACTCTCTTTTTCTTCTATTCCCTGTACAGCTCGAGTGGCCCCGCCAACAGCACAAGCCAACGTCACAGCTGCAGGTGGTAAGTTCCACACACTCCTCACTCAGTTCCCAGCACTCACGGTCCCAACATTTTCGGCGACAGTGGCTAAACACGGGGTGGAACATTTTATTACTACCACCGGACCGCCCGTTTTCGCAAAAGCTCGGCGCTTGGATTCAGCTAAACTGACCATAGCGCGCGTGGAGTTCGCCAACCTGGAGAGGTTGGGCATCATCAGGCATTCGAAGAGCCCATGGGCTTCACCGCTTCACATGGTCCCAAAAGCTGATGGCTCGTGGCGGCCTTGTGGTGATTTCCGCAGGCTGAACAACGCTACAGCACACGACCGCTACCCGATCCCGCACATCCAAGATTTTTCAGTTCATTTGGCGGGGGCGCGCGTTTTTTCTAAAATAGACTTGGTACGCGGTTACCACCAGGTCCCAGTGCGTGCTGAGGACATACCCAAAACAGCGGTAATAACTCCCTTCGGGCTTTTCGAGTTTTTGCGCATGCCGTTTGGGCTTAAGGGCACTGCGCAGACATTCCAACGCATGATGGACGTGGTTCTGCGTGATCTCCGTTTCGTGTTCGTCTACCTGGATGACATATTGGTAGCCAGCGCGTCCGAAGACGAACACGAAAACCACCTCACAGCAGTTTTCCGGAGGTTGGCAGAGCACGGGTTAATAATTAACCTGGCGAAGTGTCAGTTCGGGGTGACGCAGATTGATTTTTTGGGCCATCGCGTCTCCCCAGAGGGAGCGGTCCCTCTGCCTGACAAAGTGCGCGCAGTAACAAATTTTCCCCAGCCACAAACGGTCAAAGCGTTACAGGAGTTTTTGGGAATGGTGAATTTTTATAACCGTTTCCTCCCCCGCACAGCGCAGCTCATGCAACCATAGTATGCTGCACTAAAAAAACAAAAACCCACAAATAAAGTCGAATGGTCTCCGGAGCGAGAGCGCGCATTTTCCGAAGTCAAAACAGCCCTGGCAAACGCTGCGTTGTTAGTACTTCCAGTCCCAGCGGCCCGCATGGCGCTCACTACTGACGCGTCAGATGTGGCCATAGGGGCGGTCATGGAACAGTTTGTAGCTGGAGCCTGGCAACCGCTCGCCTTTTTCAGTAAGACCCTGTGCGACAGCGAACGAAAATACAGCGCATTCGACAGGGAGTTATTAGCTCTCCACTTGGCCACTCGCCACTTCCAGTTCTGGCTGGAAGGATGCCATTTCACCGCGTTCGTTGACCACAAGCCGCTGACTTTTGCGATGGCCAAGATTTCAGAACCTTGGTCGGGCCGGCAGCAGAGACAGCTGGCCGCAATTTCGGAGTTTACTACCGATATCCAGCATGTGGCGGGTAAACTTAATGTAGTGGCGGACTGCCTCTCGCACGCCGTGGGGGCTCCCGCCCGTGCAGAGGTAGATCCTGCAGCCATGGCCGCAGAGCAGGTTAGCGACGTGGATGTGCGCGCGCTCCAGTCTGGACCAACAGGGTTAAGGCTGGAGAGCAGGGTGCTGCAAGACGGTATGCCCCCCCAATCTGCGATGTCTCCACTCGGCGGCCGCGTCTGGTAGTTCCAGCCGCGTGGCGCCGCCGCGTTTTTGACTCGATCCATTCTCTGGCGCACCCGGGAGCGCGCGCGTCGGTCAAAATGGTAGGAGAGAAATTTGTGTGGCCGAGCCTGCGCAAACAAGTTAGAGAGTGGGCGGCAGCCTGCACAGCCTGCCAGCGGACCAAGGTTCATAGACACACGAGAGCTCCCTTGGAGCCGTTTCACATCCCGGCTAAAAGGTTTGATCATTTCCACGTGGACCTCGTAGGCCCCCTCCCGCCCTCACAAGGGTGCACACATCTTCTGACAATGGTTGACCGCACCACGCGCTGGCCAGAAGTGGTCCCGCTGTCGTCAACCACAGCTGAGGAGGTGGCGCCCGCGTTTTTAATTGCATGGGTAGCGCGTTTTGGAGTCCCGTCGGACATTACGTCTGACAGAGGCCCGCAATTTGTTTCCGAACTTTGGTCAGCGATGTCCCGCAGCCTGGGGGCAACGATCCACCGCACGACCGCATACAACCCGCAGGCTAACGGGTTGTGCGAACGTTTTCACAGGTCATTGAAGGCGGCCCTCAGAGCGTCGCTTACGGATACAAATTGGGTGGACAAGCTACCATGGGTTTTATTGGGGTTGCATTCTGCACCTAAAGAGGATTTAGAAGCCTCCCCAGCTCAGCTAGTTTTCGCACAGCCACTTCGGCTGCCCGGGGAATTTCTCCCAGATAATCCTGCGCCAGAGCGCTCCCCGGTTCAGCGGTTACAGAATAGCACGGGCCCGAGCACGCTACCGGGCCCCGTTCACCACAATTTTCCGCGTGTTTTTGTGCCTAAGGCTTTAAAAAATGCGGAGTTTGGTTTTGTCAGACATGATGCCCATCGTCCGCCCTTGCGCCCACCTTATGACGGACCATATAGAGTGTTGGAAACAGGGGATAAGCATTTTTTGCTAGATTTGGGGGGCAGAAAAGAAAGGATTGGCATTAACAGGCTCAAACCCGCTTTTGTGTTAGCTGACGAAGTTGTGCAGTTGGCGAAGGCTCCTCGGCGTGACAGACCCCCTAGAGAGCATTCCCCAGAACACCCACAGCGGTTGACTAACAGTTCTCATTCCCAGGCAGCAGATCCACAGCTGGAAGACACCGTGGAAGTGTTACGGCCTGCTTACAGCAGATATGGGAGAAGGTTGAGACCTAAGCGGCACTTGGACTGATATATAGTGATTTTATTATGACATGCAATCTGTGGTGATGTTGTTCCATCTTAGACGTTTGGGGGGGGGGGGGGTCATGTGGGCACATATGTGGTTTCCATATGCTTCACATGCTTGTTACTGTATGCTTATTGTTTACTGCACGTCTCAGAGGAACAAAAGGTCTGAACCTCCTAGGGGTAGCAGGAGGATGCGAAGTCTGGCCTTTTGTATGCAGAGAGACGGCCATGAAGGATTTCCTGACCACCAGGAATTCAGGTGGAGACAGAAGACCTGAAGGGGGGTGCATTGTGATTTGGGATGTAAAGACAATGCAACTGTTTGCTTTGATGTCCTGGGGTATAAAAACGACAGCTGTGGGGGCATGCCTTCCTCTTGTCTGTTTTTTGGATGTTGGAGAATGTGGTGGTGAATAAAACTGATTTTGAGTAATAAACTCAGCCTCGTCTTTCCACACATCTCCACAATATCGAAAATACACGGACTATTATCAAAACTGGATAAGTCAGTATCTCTTCCAAAATCAAAATGGGAGACAGACTTATCAATCAATAAGGATGCTTTTGGACACAAATATGTTTAAATACTTTTAAGATGACTAAAAACTCTAATTTACAACTCATACTGTACAAAGGTCTACAGAGAACTCATTACACAGGACAAAGGATGTTCAAAATGGGCGTATGTCACACAAATATCAGCTCCTACTGCACCAGCAACGTCCCGGACAGTTATATGCATACTATGTGGTCTTGTGCACCGGTCCAAAAGTTCTGGCGGAAGACATGTGAGGACTGGTCTGCATGGCTTGGGTATCGTATCCCACCCTCACCCACACTTTGCATATTAGGTGATTTAAGTGAAATAAATATCGAGGCAAGGATGTCACATGGTTCTTACTGCCTTATGCATCGCAAAGAAAACTATCCTCATGAACTGAAAATCAAGAAATAATTTATGCATGACTCACTATAATAATCTTCTATCAGATTATATTTGCCTGGAGAGAATGTCTGCCTCCTCAAATAACCAATTGGCTGAATTCAATTCTCTCTGGTCCCCACTTATTAATTCTATAACCTGAGGGGTGGTGGGCGGTGGCTTGCTCTCCTTGGTGCCTCTGGCGGTGGGCTGCTCCCTGACCACGAAGGTTTTCTGTGACCCACTGGGGCCGGTGCCCGGGAGGCCTGTCCCAGGGTGGCCTGTCCCAGGGTGGCTGTGTGTCCGGCCTGAGGGGGCCGGTGGGGGGGGGGGGTGTTGTTTCCCCAGGCTGGCTGGCCTTGCCTCCCAGGTGGGGCTGGGTCTGACCCTGGGCCCCTTGTTCTGGGGGGGGCGTTCCCCCTCTGGGTCGTGGTCGGGTGTGCACCGGTGGTGCAGGCCAGCACCAGCGTGTCCTTGCACGGCAGGGTTGTGACCTCCCTGGGGCCCTAGCGGCCCTCTGGGATGGGTTCCTGCATCCTTGGGGTCACCCTCCCTGTCCTCCAGGGGCTGCGGTTGAGGGTGTACATGTGTGTGTGGGCATGTGAGGCTGTGTGTGGGTGTAGGCGGGCATGTGTGATGTTGAGTGTGTGTGTGTGTGTGTGTGTGTGTGTACGGGTGCAGATACCTGTTTGTGGATGTGCAGGGGTGGAGGATGTGTGTGTGGGTGGGGGAAACTTGTTGGGTGGCTGGGGTGGGGCTGACCATCTAGTGGCCAGGGGGTTGGTGATTCGGGGCCTGCTTGTCCCGGCCGCCCTGCCGCTGTGTCATGGTACGGGGTGCTTTGTTGCATTGCCCCTGGTGTCTTTGGCGCTGGGTGTGTGTGTGTGTGGGGGGGGGGGGGCGTTGGCGCGGGTGTGTGTCTATCACTTTAAGAAACATCCTTCAGCCATCCAACTCCACCCTCCCTCTTATGTCAGTTCAGAATCAGAATCAGAATCAGAATCAGGTTTATTGCCATTGTTCATGTAGTACACAAACTAGGAATTTGTCTCGGTACAATGCTGCAACATTAAACATGATAAGATAAGAGAAATAAACTATACATGTAATAAAGTGTAGGATAAGATTAAGTGATACTGGTCAACAGTTAAAATATATATTAGCCAGCAGCAGATACTGTGGAGAACTATATAGTGCAGTCGGTAATGCAGGAAGAAAACAGTGATGATTGACATGAGTCTGGTTGAGCTGCTGTACATGGTGCACGAGAGTCACTTAGTGTTCAGCAGTCTAATGGCAGAGGGGAAGAAGCTGTTCATGTGACGGGAGGTTTTAGTCTGGATGGACCGAAGTCTTCTACCAGAGGGGAGGGGGGCAAACAGTACATGACCAGGGTGTGAGGGATCGGCTATGATCCGGCCAGCACGCCTCCGGGTCCTGGAGATGTACAGATCCTGGAGAGATGGGAGCTTGCAGCCGATCACCTTCTCAGCAGTGCGCACGACGCGCTGCAGCCTTAGTCTGTCCCTGGCAGTGGCTCCTGCGTACCACACGGTTATGGAGGTGGTGAGGATGGACTCGATGATGGCTGTGTAGAACTGCACTAACATCTTGGTGGGTAGCTTGAGCTTCCTCAGCTGCCGCAGGAAGAACATCCTCTGCTGGGCTTTTTTGATGAGTGAGCTGATGGTCAGCTCCCATTTGAGGTCCCTGGTGATGGTAGTGCCTAGGAAGCGGAAGGAATCAGCAGTGGTGATGGGAGAGCCTGAGAGGGTGAGGGGGGGCAGAGGAGTAGTGACTTTCCTGAAGTCTACAATCATCTCCACTGTCTTCAGAGCGTTCAGCTGCAGGTTGTTATTGCTGCACCAGGACGCCAGCTGGGCCACCTCTCTCCTGTAGGCGGACTCGTCGCCGTTGGAGATGAGCCCGATGAGGGTGGTGTCGTCCGCAAACTTGATCAACTTGACAGACTGGTGGCTGGAGGTGCAGGAGTTGGTGTAAAGGGAGAAGAGTAGGGGGGAAAGTACACAGCCCTGGGGTGATCCGGTGCTGATGCTAGTATAGTCTGAGACAGTCTTTCCCAGCCGCACATGCTGCCTCCGGTCCGTCAGGAAGTCGATGATCCACCTGCAGAGGGAGTCAGGCACGTTGAGCAGGGACAGCTTGTCCCGGAGCAGAGCGGGGCGGATGGTGTTGAATGCGGAGCTGAAGTCCACAAACAGGATCCTGGCGTAGGTTCCCGGGGAGTCCAGGTGCTGCAGGATGGAGTGGAGGGCCAAGTTGACTGCATCGTCTACAGACCTGTTGGCTCGGTAGGCAAACTGCAGCGGGTCCAGGAGAGGGGTGGTGATGGACTTGAGGTGGGACAGGACCAGGCGCTCAAAGGACTTCATGACTACAGAGGTGAGCGCTACAGGTCTGTAGTCATTAAGTCCAGTGATCCGTGGCTTCTTGGGGACAGGGATGATGGTGGAGGATTTGAGGCAGGACGGCACGTGGCATAACTTAAGGGAGGTGTTAAAAATGTCTGTGAATACAGGAGCCAGCTGTTTCGCACAGAGTCTCAGGGTGGAGGGAGACACGCCGTCTGGGCCGGGGGCCTTGCGCGGGTTCAGTCTGGAGATCTGTTTGAGCACATCCTGCTCACTGATGATAAGGGGAGGGGGGGAGGTGGGGGGGGTGCCTTAAATGAAGTAGGGAATGTGGAGGCTGTGGAGCTGGAGGGAGGGGGGGAGTTGGACACAGATGACGAGGTGTCAAAACGGGCATAGTGTTGGGACAGTCTCTGACAAAGGGCTTTGTCATCCTGACCTTTAGGAGCCTGAGGCCGATAGTTGGTGATCTGCCTCAGTCCTCTCCACACGGAAGCCGAATCATTAGCAGTGAACTGCTGCTGGAGTCTCTCTGAGTATAGAGATTTAGCCCTCTTCAGCTCTCTGTTAAACCGGTATTTAACCTCCCTGTAGCAGTCCCTGTCTCCACTTTTCAGCGCTGCTTCCTTCTCCTTCCTGATCTGTCTGAGCTTAGCTGTGAACCAGGGTTTGTCATTAGAGTAACTCACCCTGGTGCGTGATGGAAGAATGTTCTCTTCACAAAAGTGGATATATGAGTTCACAGTGTCCGTGTACTCATCCAGATCATGCGTGGCTCCTTTAAGCATGCCCCAGTCAGATATTTCCATGCACGTTTCCAGCTTCTCCTCAGCATCACTGGTCCGTATCTTCGTAGTGCGCACAACAGGTTTAGTGAGCTTCAATCTCTGTCTGTATGTGGGAATGAGGTGAACCATCACGTGATCAGATAATCCCAGCGCAGCTCGAGGGACAGCGCGATATGCGTCTTTCACTGTGGTGTAACAGTGATCCAGTGTGTTTAATCCTCTGGTGGGGCATTTAATAAACTGTTTGTAGCGGGGGAGATCGTGGCTCAGATTGCACTGATTAAAGTCGCCAGCCACAATAATCAGCGAGTCTGGAAAACTCCGCTCTGTGTGTTGAATGTGATCCGCGAGCACGCGCTGAGCTTCGCGCGTGTCCGCGTCGGGAGGGGCGTACACAGCGATCAGTATAAAAGAAGCAAACTCCCGTGGGGAATAAAAAGGCTTGCAGTTGATAACAAGAAATTCCAAGGCAGGAGAACAGTGTTTGGAAATTACCGTTACATCAGAGCACCAGCTACAGTTGATGTAGAAGCAGACACCGCCTCCTGTGGTCTTGCCGGAAAGCTCTGTGTCACGATCAGCACGGAAGAGCTGGAAGCCGTCGAGGCGCAGCGCGCTGTCCGGTATATTTTCCCGGAGCCAGGTCTCAGTAAAGCAGAGGACAGCTGAGGAGGCGAGGTCCTTAAAACGCATCAGCAGTCTCAGTTCATCCACCTTGTTAGAGAGAGAGTTGGTATTGGACAGAAATATGCCAGGCAGCGCCGTTCGCGAGCCTCTCCTGCGAAGTCGTACGAGAGCGCCCGCTCGTCTTCCTCTCTTCCGCCGTCTCACTTTCCGAGCCAAACAATAAACCAGATCGGCGGCAGGGGCTAGAAAAACTGGGAGGAGGTCCGTGGGGGTCAAAGTCCTGATATTTAAAAGTTCTTCACGGGTATAAGTGCAAGCAGACACACAATTGACAAACAAAAACAAACAAAGAGCGCAGCGAAGCACCATGTCGACCGCTGTGGGCGCCATCTTGGATCTCAGTTAGCCATTAGCTGAGTAGCTTCTAGCCTTCTAGCTTGGATGAGCAGCGCTGGTTCACTGATCCACCATCTATTGTGTATTTTGCATCATTCCAGACCATCTTCCAAAAACCTCACCCGGATGCCACAAGAAATCGCCAGCACCACGTGCCAGGCGACCCACCAATTGCTGCAACCTGAGGCCACTGGCCCTCAAAGTACAGTGTCTCACTCCGCGGGACTCCACTCCTCTCCCACGGTCAGCTGGGGGATGCACCATCACAAAGCAGTTCCCCAACGTTGCCTGTGAGAGTAAAGCGGAGTCACGCAGAGCCCTAGAGGATGGTAGGGGGACTCGGAGGGGAGCAGCCTCAGGTTGCACCGTAGATGGTTGCTGCAACTGGCACATCAGTGCCGGCTGCGGAATCATGGCAAAACCGCTGGGATGGACTGTAGCAACATGAGGTATATTGTGGACTGTGGACTGGTGAACCAGGTGGTAACAGGGATGGTTATTAAGGTGACTAAGATCTGAAGAAAATAATATAAGCTGTGCTTGGCTCAAGCTTCCTGGTATTAGCTTGGGGGCTAATAGGCTACCTTTAGCACTACTTTCATCTACATGACTGTAGTGATATTTAATAAAATGTAGTGTAATAAGGTACAGGAATAATTTATTTTACTTAACAGTGGGTGTGCGAGATTCTAGGTGTGTCTGAATGCCATGCTTTGTAATCTCTCCCCCAAGTGGCCATTGGGGTGACACCTCATATATTTTTGTAATAAATGTACATAAATCCAACTTTCCACCTGATTTTTTGACTTTGAATAATTTAAGCTCAAAATTATTCCAGCATTTTGTTAGAAATTCACAACTAAACTGTTACAATAATTTTGAGCTTAAATTATTCAAAGTCAAAAAATCAGGCGGAAAGTTGGATTTATGTACATGTATTATTTATTACAAAAATATATAAGGTGTCACCCCAATGGCCACTTTGGGGGAGAGATTACAAAGCATGGCATTCAGACACACCTAGAATCTCTAAAGGATTCATTTCTTTAGGTCTGATATATATAGGTAGGAGAAAGGAGAGGGAGGATGAGGATAAGGGAAGGGACAGCACAGGACAGTCCTGATAATCAAAGCTTATCTGGGAAAACGTCAGACACTCTGGAGACAAGAATGTAAATCTAACAGAACATCCATAAAACACTAATCTATGTAAGCTGAGGAGTTCTTGTGCATTCCTGTGACCCGAAACAGGACATGTCAAAGAGATTAAAAAAAGTGGCTTAGATCAGGTTCAGGTTCAGGTTCCTTTATTTGTACCCGTAGGTAGATTTGTTTTGCAGTCAGGTGACATCCGTATTTACAAACTACAATTACATTCAACATAAACACAAACACAGGCACACATGAAGCTGACTACAAACATGATAAAAATGCTCAAGGCTCCATCAATCAGGATATAAGACAAAGAGATGAGAGAAAAACCAGAGATAAGAGAGAAGGGTCATATTAAAAAGTTAAAGACTAGTCAAAGAGGTTAAAAACTCAAAAGTCTAAAACCCAATAAAAGATTTAGAACCCAAATTAAAAAAAACCTACAAAAATAAGTAAATATAAAATGAAATCAATAAATAGGTAACTAAATTATGTGCAATATATTGTTACAACTTGTTCAATTCTTTGACAGCAGCAGGAACAAAGCTGTTTTTGTAGCGCTGGGTTTTACTTTTTGGGACAGCAAACCTCCGTCTTTAGGGAAGAAGCTGAAAGTGGCAGTGCAAAGGGTGGGAATCATCATTTAAAATTGAGGTAGCAATCCTCTGTACCTGTCTGGTGTACAGGGATGTCAGGCTCAGCTGTGACTCACCAAGCAAGCGACTAGACCATCTAACTACCTGATCCAAGGATTTCCTCTGTTTCAGTTTTATCTGACCAAACCATGACACTGTAGCACCTTGGGGGAGTCAGATTACCGGAGTGGTGGCTTAGTTGGTAGAGCATCCGCCCCACACCCGGGAGGCTGGGGTTCAAATCCCGGCCAGGTCATGCCGAAGACCATATAAAAGTGGAACTTCCTGCCGTCCAGCTTGGTGCTCAGCAATAAATGGAATGGAGGAGGGAACTCTGTGGCGGCGCCTTGCATGGCAGTGGCCCTCTGATTCTGCACTTGGGGTGTGTGTGATTTACACTGTAGATAGGTAAAACACAATCTCGTTCTGCTGTACATGATTGGCTGTACGGTTGAATGACAATAAGGGGTGATTTAATTTAAATTATTTAGCATCTAAGACAAGAGACAGTGGATAAGCATGGGAGAACAATGCTCAGGAGGTTCCTGGCAAGATAGCAGGAAGGAGTCAAGGACGTAGGAGGTTAAATGCAGTGTAATGCAAATGTCATGTTGTGTGTGGAGAAATGCCATGAAACTTGTGAGGAGAGATTTGGGTAAAAAGAGAGTGCCTGCTGAAATGAGTCAGTCTGTTCTGTGCTTGAGAGATGTGAAGTGTGTAATAAACCGTCTGCCATGAGTCAGCCTCTTATTTCACACACTCCACACTGGTGACCCAAGACTTATTATGGAACACGAGGCAAGAACCCTGGAGCCGGCCCGGTCAGGAAACTCCAGCGAGGCAGTAGCCATCCTACAGACAGCCCGGACTGGAACCCCCAGCCACGCGTTTGCGGTTTCAGTCAAGCTACCGGATTTCTGGCAGCACAACCCGCGCTCTTGGTTCCACCATACCGAGGCCCAGTTCGCCCTCCGGGGAGTAACGGAAGACGACACCAGATTGTACCATGTGGTCGCAGCGCTGGACGCCCACACAGCTCAGCAGGTAGCGAGCCTGCTCGATCAGCCTCCAGCCAGCAACAAATACGAGGGGCTCAAGGCTGCGCTCACCCGGCGCTACACGCTCTCAGACTGTGAGAGAGCGGAGAGGCTCCTGACGTGGGCCGAGTTAGGAGATGGTTCGGCCGTAGACCTGATTGAGAAGATGCTGGCGTTAATGGGCACGGACGACGGGCACTTTCTGTTTGCCCACCTCTTCCTCCGGAACCTTCCAACAGTGGCGAGAGCGGTTCTGGCCAATTCGCCGTTGCTGGCTGCGCGCGACTACTGTGCGCTAGCCCAGGAGGCAGACCGGATCATCATCACCACCAGGGCGATCACAGTCAACGCGGCAGCGGCGGAGCCCGGCGAGATGACCAGAGGAGGCGAGGAGCCACCGACGGTAGCAGCAGCGGGGGCCAAGGAGCGCCAGAGAGACACGCTCTGCTTCTACCACCACCGCTTCGGAGAGAACACACGCAGATGTGAGCTACCGTGCCAATTCAAGCGCTCGGGAAAATGCCGAGGCCGGCGGTCGGTAGCAGCTGCGACCCTCGGTGAAGAGAACAAGCTGCTCTACTTGACGGATGCACGCTCGGGGAGGCGTTTCCTCGTGGACACCGGAGCCCAGAAGAGCTTCATCCTGCCGACCTACGCCGACCGGCTGGCAGGACCTAGCGGCCCCGAGATGTTGGCAGCAAACGGCTCGGATATTAAGACCTTTGGTGAGAGGACACTGATCTTATCTCTACACGGCCGTACATATGAGTGGACTTTTGTCGTAGCAGCACTGAATTACCATATCCTGGGGGCTGATTTTCTGTGTGCACATGGTTTACTGGTTGATGTTGCTAACAGGTGCCTGGTTAATGCACTGTCCTTTGACTCTCTCCCCTGTATAGCTCGAGTGACCCGGCCAACAGCACAAGCCAACGTCACAGCTACAGGCGGTAAGTTCCACACACTGCTCATTCAGTTCCCAGCACTCACGGTCCCGACGTTTTCGGCGGCCGTCGCTAAACACGGGGTGGAGCACTTTATCACCACCACCGGGCCGCCTGTTTTTGCAAGACCTCGGCGCTTGGATGCAGCTAAACTGGCCATAGCGCGCAAGGAGTTTGCCAACCTGGAAAGGTTGGGCATCATCAAGCGTTCAAACAGCCCATGGGCATCCCCGCTACACATGGTCCCTAAGGCTGAGGGATTGTGGCGACCGTGCAGTGATTTCCGCAGGTTGAAGAACGCCACAGCGCACGATCGCTACCCAATTCCCCACATACAGGATTTTTCCGTTCACCTCGCTGGAGCGCGCATTTTTTCCAAAATAGACCTGGTCCGCGGTTACCACCAAGTCCCAGTGCGCGCGAAAGACATACCCAAAACAGCGGTAATAACTCAGTTCGGTCTATTCGAGTTCCTGCGCATGCCATTCGGGTTAAAAGGAGTGGCACAGACATTCCAGCGCATGATGGATGCAGTGCTGCGCGATCTCCCGTTCGTGTTCGTCTACCTGGACGATATTCTGGTGGCCAGTGTGTCCGAAGACGAACACGAAACCCACCTCACGACGGTTTTCCGGAGGTTGGAGGAGCACGGGTTAATAATTAACCCGGCGAAATGCCAGTTCGGCGTGACGGAGATTGATTTTTTGGGGCACCGCGTCTCTCCGGAAGGAGCGATCCCACTGCCCGACAAAGTGCGCGCCGTGGCGGATTTTCCCTGGCCTCAGACGGTCAGGGTGCTGCAGGAATTTTTGGGGATGGTGAACTTTTATAACCGTTTCCTTCCCCGCGCGGTGCAGCTCATGCAACCATTGTACACCGCGCTCAAGAAACAGAAACCCGCGGATAGGGTCGAATGGACCCCAGAGCGAGAGCGGGCATTCTCGGAAGTTAAAGCAGCCCTGGCAAACGCCGCACTGCTGGCACATCTGGACCCGGCAGCCCGGATAGCGCTCACCACCGACGCTTCAGACGTGGCTATAGGAGCTGTCGTGGAACAGCGCGTCGCCGGGGCTTGGCAGCCGCTCGCCTTTTTCAGCAGAACTTTGTGCGACAGCGAACGTAAATACAACGCGTTTGACAGGGAGTTGCTGGCTCTCCACCTGGCCATATGCCACTTCCAGTTCTGGCTGGAAGGGCGCAGCTTCACTGCGTTCGTGGACCACAAGCTGCTAACATTCACGATGGCCAAGGTTTCAGAACCGTGGTCGGGCCGGCAGCAGAGACAGCTGGCCGCGATCTCAGAGTTTACTGCCGATATTCAGCATGTGTCGGGTAAACTGAATGTGGTGGCGGACTGCCTCTCGCACGCCGTGGTGGTCCCGGTCTGCGTGGGGATAGATTATGCAGCCATGGCCGCGGAGCAGATTAGCGATGCAGACGTGCGCGCGCTCCAGTCTGGACCAACAGGGTTAAGGCTGGAGAGCAGGGTGCTGCAAGATGGTGCCCCCCCCCCTAATCTGCGATGTCTCCACGGGACGCCCGCGTCCGGTGGTCCTGGTCGCGTGGCGCTGCCGCGTGTTTGAGTCGGTTCACACTCTGGCGCACCCAGGAGTGCGCGCGTCGGTCAAAATGGTGGGAGAGAAGTTTATGTGGCCGAGCCTACGCAAACAAGTGAAAGAGTGGGCTGCAGCCTGCGTGGCGTGCCAACAAGCCAAGGTACACAGACACACGAAGGCTCCCTTGGAGCCGTTTCGTATCCCAGCTAAGAGGTTCGACCATGTTCACGTGGACCTTGTGGGCCCCCTCCCACCATCACAGGGGTGCACGCACCTCCTGACAGTAGTGGACCGCACCACGCGCTGGCCAGAAGCAGTTCCGCTGGCGGCAACCACGTCCGCAGACATAGCACGCGCTTTTTTAACAGCATGGGTGGCGTGTTTTGGAGTCCCATCGGACATTACGTCCGACAGGGGCCCTCAATTTGTTTCCGAATTCTGGTCCGCGATGGCCCGCAGCCTGGGTGTTACAATTCACTGCACAACCGCGTACAACCCACAGGCCAATGGTTTATGCGAGCGTTTTCATAGATCACTGAAAGCAGCACTCAGGGCTTCACTGACGGTTGCAAATTGGGTAGACAGGCTGCCGTGGGTATTACTGGGGTTGCGCTCCGCGCCGAAAGAGGATCTGGAAGCTTCCCCGGCAGAGCTTGTTTTTGCGCAGCCCCTACGGCTGCCTGGGGAATTTCTGCCAGATAATCCCACGCTGGACAGCTGCCCGTCTCAGCTTTTGCAGCGTAGCGCAAATACAGGCACGTTGCCGGGCCCTGCCCACCACAGTTTTTCATGTTTTCGTGCCTAAAACTTTGAAGAGCATGGAGTTCGTGTTCGTCAGACACGACGCCCACCGCCCTCCATTGCGCCCACCCTATGATGGACCGTTCAGAGTGTTGGAAACAGGGGATAAGCATTTTTTGCTAGACTTGGGGGTTAGGCGGGAAAAAAATTGGCATAGACAGACTCAAACCCACTTTCGTTGTGGCGGACAAACAAGTGCTGTTGGCTAGGGCCCCTCGGCGTGGAAGACCTCCACGGAGAGCTCCCCAGGGAAACGATTCACCAGAGCAGCCACACGGGCAGAACGAAGTGCCCCCCCCCCCTCATCACGGCCCACCCACAGTCAGACACACTCCCAGCAGCCCCCCACCGGCACAGCAGCGCCACGGAGGCAGTAAACCCCAGTTACAGCAGATACGGGAGGAGACGGAAGACCAAACGGCATGTGGACTGATGTTCTATTGTTCTATCTAAGATGCTAGGGGGGAAGTGTAGCACCTTGGGGGAGTCAGATTATTTAGCATCTCAGACAAGAGACAGTGGATAAGCATGGGAGAACAATGCTCAGGAGGTTCCTGGCGAGATAGCAGGAAGGAGTCAAGGACATAGGGGGTTGAATGCAGTGTAATGCAAATGTCATGTTGTGTGTGGAGAAATGCCATGAAACTTGTGAGGAGAGATTTGGGTAAAAAGAGAGTGCCTGCTGAAATGAGTTAGTCTGTTCTGTGCTTGAGAGATGTGAAGTGTGTAATAAACCATCTGCCATGAGTCAGCCTCTTATTTCACACACTCCACAACACTAAAGAAAAGGATAAAACAGATTCAATAAAAGCCTGATAAAACATTGTCATTATGGTTCGGTCAATTTGGAAGCGTGCAAGTTTCCTTAAACAATGCAAATGTTGCCGACACTTTTTGCACACCCTTTCACAGTTCTCTTCAAAGTTTAAATTACTATCAATAATCGTCCCAAGATATTTGTAGGATTGTACACATTCAGTGGTCTGGCCTTTTAGTACAGTGACTTCGTGCCTGGTAGTTTTCCTCCTAAAGTCAATAATCATATCTTTAGTTTTTGTCGTATTCAGCTGCAGGTAGGAATCCTCACACCAGTGAACAAAATCATCAACTACTGGGCCGTGGCCACTCTCACCATTCTGGAGGAGACTGACAATAACTGAATCATCAGCATACTTTATAATGTGTCTGTTGTTATGTCTGCTCCGACACATGTTTGTGTACAGGATGAAGAGTAGTGGTGACAACACACACCCCTGAGGAGAGCCAGTAGAAGAGCACTTTTGGTCAGACAATGTATCATTGACCCTTACTCTCTGTGTCCTGTTGGTTAAAAAATCCAGAATCCAACCCACCAGATTATTGCTCAAATCAAATTGTTGCAGGAGCCTTTCAACTAAAATATGAGGTTGGATTGTGTTAAAGGCGGAAGAAAAGTCCACAAATAAAAGCCTGGCGTGTGTCCCGTTAAAATCCAGATGTTTAAAAAGCATGTTAAACAGAGTGACAGTGGCATCCTCCACTCCTCTGTGAGGCCTATAGGCAAACTGCAGAGGATCCAATGCATGCTCAGTCTGCTTTAGGACCTCAAATCTGACCAGTTTTTAAAAAATTTTCATTAAAATTGAAGTCAAAGCAACTGGTCTAAAGTCGTTTACCGTTTTAGGACAGCTGGATTTTGGAACGGGGACAACCACGACATCCTTCCAGATCTTAGGCACATGTTGTGTCTGTAAGGACTTATTGAAAATGTAGTGAAATACAGGGCTCAATTCATGTGCACAGGACTTTACCAAGAGCCCACATATATTATCAGGGCCCGGACTTTTGTTCACTTTTACAGCACAGAACGCCCTTTTAATATCCTGCACCTCAATATTAAAGTGCTGATTGTCTTTGAGTTTCTGTTTCAAATTTTGGGTTTCTGTGCTAAAATCAGAAGAATCAAAATGACCATCAAAACAATTAAGAGCATTAGCCAGCTCTGTGTCTGAATTAAAACCATCTAAAAACACACGATTACTGCGCTCTGTGCTCTGAAGGCCTGCAATAGTTTTCATACTGGCCCAGGCTGAACCAAGTTTCTTTGTTGCCATCTTGCTTTCCAACTCTGATTTATAATTCTGTTTTGCTCTTAAAATTTCAGCCTTCAGCTCTTTTGTGGCAACCTGTAGCTCAGAAACAGACCCCTGTTTAAAGGCAAGTGCTTTCCTCTGTAAGCAGGATTTAACTGATTTTGTAACCCATGGCTTGTTGTTGGGATATATTTTGACACGTTTACGTGGAATGATCATGTCTCTACAGAAAGTCATGTATGAGCATATTACGTCCACTAAAGAGTCCAAATCATCCCCGCAGGACGGTGTGAAAACCTCCCAGTCCGTACAGTTAAAGCATTCCTGGAGGCAGTGCGCTGAATCCTCTGTCCACACATCTATGTCTCTGGTCTTCACCTTGCCTCTTCTGAGAGCAGTTTTACATGTGGGCAGCAAATGTACACAGTTGTGATCTAAGGATCCTAAAGGAGGAAGAGGAAGTGCTTTATAGGCCCTCTCAATGGATCCATAGCACAGGTCCAATGTCTTTTTTCGCCTGGTTGGGCAGAAGACATACTGATTAAAGTTTTTAAGTGTCTTCTTTAAAGAAACATGGTTAAAATCCCCAAGAATAAAGTTTGGAGCCTCTGGGGAAATAGACTGCAGCCACTGTACCACATCAAAGACGGTGCTGGAGGCGGAGTCGGCATCCGCTCTCGGGTGAATGTACACAGTCGTGATGAAAAGTTGGGGGAACTCGCGGGGCAGATAAAAGGGGCGTAGCGATATGGACAGAAGTGCCACATCGGGTGTACAGATGTGCTCTCTGACCGTGACAGATGTGCAGTACTGTTTATTAATGTATAAACATACGCCGCCCCCCCTGACGTTTCCCTGTTACCTCTTCCTGCCGATCCGAGCGAAGTAGGGCCCCAAAGCCGTCAATACACAGGTCCGCATCCCGGTCATGCGCCGTAAGCCACGTCTCCGTGTAAGCCATGACACAGCAGTTCTTGAAGTCCTTCTGATAGCGTACATTCCCTTGAATTTCATCCACTTTATTTCTCAGGGATTGAACGTTCCCCATAATCATGGAAGGAAGAGGAATGCTGTTAAACTGACGCCTCCTCAGGCTTAATCACACACCTCCACGCTTTCCGCGTTTCCTCCTCTTGTCTCTCTTTTCATCACTGTGTCCATGAAAATCTCTTAAAATAAAGTCCGGCAGTTGCAGCACAGACTCACTCACCGATGCTGCATTATCCGTGTTTAAATGCAGTAACATATCTCTGGAATACTGTATTCTTCCCGGCATGATCGTGATTGCGCTGACCTCAGAGACAAAGAGCCGGTAGGAAAGAAGCAACAGTGCAAAAATAAGGAGGAAATCCATACTGATGGAACCAGGGAGCTCTTTGTTATGTAGTCCACAAATATTCAAGGACACAAACAACACAGAGAATTTCGTTAAAACACATTAAAGTGCATAAAAACAGACACACAGACGTCGGACTTTTTTCACCAGCTGTTGGTAGCTGCGTGCGCATGCGCCCCATCATTCCTAATGCATGCACTGATCCTGTATTGATCTTCTGTCTGAACTCTGAAATTGCTCACAGAAACATGCCAAGAATATATTAACTTATTCCACATGGAATGCACATATAAACATTAAACATGGCATATGAAATGTATGATACTTCTTAAATATAATACATTATTAAAATAATAATGTAGATAATATAGAATTTTTCTATCATAAACCGTCACCCCAATGCTCACTAAATAAAATAGAAAAGCACTCGTAAAAAGAACAACTTGTTAATGAATTAATTTTAGTTAATCAGTTTCCATACCGTCAATTACTTAATGAATCAGTCTCAAAATTTAGTGCGTTCTTTTACTACCGTGACCCAGAAAACATCAGAATCAGAATCAGCTTTATTGCCAAGTATATTTACAAGTAAACATACGAGGAATTTGACTTGACATTGGGCGCGCACGTTAGGCGCATCCAATGACGCGGCAGCCATGAAGGCGCCTGTCATGCAGTGAGGGTAAAGAGGGGAATGGGGGGGAGGAAAACACAATAGGCAGAGAGAAAAAACATAGTTATCAGAATAACGCTCGTATAAGCTCATATAAAGCTCAATGAGCCAAATTTTGATTACACAGAAAAAACCCTCTATGCACAATTAGCAGACAATAGATCACACATTAACAAAACAGGAGGGTTGAGAGAGTCAGTGTATGTATATTTGTGTCAGTTTACATGTATCAGTCATGTAATGTTGTATGCAAGTGTAGTGTAGGTGTGTCATTGCTGGTGAACAGCAGAGGGCACCCTCTGGCAACGGATAGATGTTATTCAGTCATGTGTTCTTTAGTCCAGACACATGGTAACGCTGTCCGGGAGCTCGGTCTGCTGAAACAACAACAATTGTCGAATGTTTGGGTTAACTCCCTTCAGCCTTATCTTCCCAGGAGGAATGAGTGAAGTCTTCAAGGGCGCCGAATCAAGGTCGAAAGGCACAGTTCACTAAAAGCGGGCTGAGTGGTGCGGTGTAGGGCCAAGTGAGGCTAGTGGAAAAGGGCCTTTAGAGTAAAAAATTTCATCTCTCAGCAATTGTGCATCACAATTTACAGGCTTTGAGTCATTCTCTGGAAAGCACTCAGCGACTCCAGATGTTATCCACCTACCGAAACATAGGTAACATGTCCAAGAGAGTCCATTCTCTCTTCAATGCATGCCAGATGGTAAATTCCATGTTAATCCCATTTGCCGCTATCCATGCTCCCCCCAGCTGGAAATTGTTGTTGGGGGAGCTACGCCGGGGTCCGCATTGATTAGCTCTCCCAAATAATTTTGATACACCAGGAACTCCAAGGCCAAACAGAAAATCCTGTGCTCATGCCAATCCTCAGTCGAATCATGCAAGTTCCAATTCTTGGGCTCCCCCCTGGCCCGGTTCTTGTTGAGAAGTGGTGACAATAGCATTAAGCCACAATCCAATTTCCATAGTTTACATTCGGGTCAACTCAGCAGAAGTAGAGCGAGAGCGACGCAGACACAGACAATAGCAAGCTGGGATTCAGTCAGTTGGGGAGGAAGGAGGAGGGAGCAGGAGAGAAAAGAGAAGCGACTGCTCTCTCTGAAGGGCAGGAAGATACACTACCGTTCAAAAGTTTTGGGTCACCCAGACAATTATTTTGTGTTTTCCATGAAAAGTCACACTTATTTACCACCATGAGTTGTAAAATGAATAGAAAATATAGTCAAGACATTGACAAGGTTAGAAATAATGATTTGTGTTTGCGGGCTGCACGGTGGCACAGTGGTTAGAACTGCGGCAGCACAGTTTACCCTTGGCTGGGGGATCGTGGGTTCGATCCCAGCCCCCGACCAACAGTGATCTGTGTGGAGTTTGCATGTTCTCCCCGTGTATGTGTGGGTTTACTCAGGGATTTCTCCGGTTTCCTCCCACATGCCAAAAACATGCAGGTTAGGTTAATTGGAGGCTCTAAAGTGGCCCTAGGTGTGAATGTGTGTGTGAATGGTTAAGGGATAGCGCCGTATCGTGGCTGCTTCATCCATCCAGGTGGTGGATGACCCTCATTTTCCCCTCTGGGGATCAATAAAGTATACTAAATCTAAAAAATAATAATTTTTTCCAGATACTCAACCTGCTCAAAGGAAGGTCAGTTTTATAGCTTCTCTAACCAGCTAAACTGTTTTCAGCTGTGCTAACATGATTGCACAAGGGTTTTCTAATCATCCATTAGCTTTCTGATGCAATGAGCAAACACATTGTACCATTAGAACACTGGAGTGATAGTTGCTGGAAATGGGCCTCTATGCACCTATGTAGATATTGCACCAAAAACCAGACACTTGCAGCTAGAACAGTCATTTTCCACATTAGCAATGTATAGAGTGTATTTCTGATAAGTTTAAAGTTATCTTCATTGAAAAAAACAGTGCTTTTCTTTCAAAAATAAGGAAATTTCTAAGTGACCCCAAACTTTTGAACGGTAGTGTATATGCAAAGGAAAAACGCTTCAACTTCTCTCATTTACAATTTTATTAAATAAACTCATTCAGGTTACATGACATGGTATTCAAATGATAAATAAACAGATTCAAATGATAAACAGGTGTTCAATATCACATCAACTATTAGTGGATTCCTGAGCATAAAATCTATAGTTAAACCTTTGTGGAACAAAGAGGAAACCAGATTTTATGTTTCAACTGTAATGCAATGGAAGGCTGAAGTATCTAACAACCAGAACGCAATTTTATGGGGAAAAATTCCATAAGCTGATTATCTAAAAAGGAACTTCTGAATTAATCTACAAAAATGAAAGGAGGTTACTTAAAAATGAATAAGAATTTTCCTTCAGTTTATAGCTTTGTCCTACAGCCGAGGGACTAGTTGTACCATGAAATATTGGTTATGCTCAATTGTAATTAATATTTTAGGACATCATGTTTAAACCCAGCAGATAGGAAAATTGGAGTCTCACGAACAGCTGTAGGTCCAGGTGTTCAGTGGTGGTCAGCACCAGACGGTGGTATAAGTTCGGGAAGGCTCAGCAGCTCTTCCAGACAGCATTCGGAACACCGGGGGAAAGCGACTGCTGGTCGGCTTTCAGATCATTCACAGCTGTGAGAAGTGTAGACTCGGCTGGGGGCTCACACGGGGTAGGCAGCGAAGGCTGGCGACAGAGTGAGGACTGGCCCCGGAACAGGTGTGGAGTCCATTGGCAATTAGCCCGAATTTAGGATGTCTCCGGCCCGCAGAACAAGACCAAAGACTGAAGGAAGAATGTTTGTCAGTTTCACCCACGAGCTCCTAGTTTCTTTCGGGGTCAGACATGGATGAGGCCGGAAAAGAAATGTCCAAAAAGCTCTATCGGTTCACTTTAAAACAGGAAAATTAAAAAGTCCACTTTAACTGCATGAAAAGTCAAAAAGATCCAAGAAAAAATATTTAAGTAGAATAAGAATGGCTTCTGAGGTGAAGGAAAAAAGAAAGATTTGAGAGTTTAACTCTCTTTAAGGCAAACTCATAGAAAGAAAAATGATTTCTCTTCAGTTAACCAGAAAAAAGTAAAGCTTATCAAAAGACTATTTAGGAGAGTTAACGCAGGATTTGACAAGGTTCACACACACAAAAGACTTCTTAAAACGCAGAACAATTTAGACAAAAGAAAACTGCAAGGAAGTACAAAGAATGGAAAAACTCTGAGTATGCAGGGTGGCTCTGAAGCATTTTAACTGAAGCGTGCTGCTGGGTCACAAAACAGGACCGGCTGCAAGGCGGACCAATCATCTTCAATAAAGAGGAGTTTGAATGGGTTTTTGTCCAATGAGGGAACATTCCTTTGTTTGTGAACAGCTAATCAATGAAACAGTCATTGTCAACCCCGACAGACTGCTATGATGATGAATCAAATGACAGGGGGCGTTATCCAACAGAGAGGCAGCCTTGTGATTGGTTATCACGAGAGGGAAGACGGACAGAGATTGGTAAAACTCAGTTCTTATGGAATTACATACTCAATATAAAATCTAACTAATTTAAGTGACTCAAGGCTAATAGATGTACTTTATTGATCCCAAACTGGGAAATTACAGTGTAACAGTAGCATGACAGTAGACAACCAAACAACAGAAACACACACATGACAAAGGGATTACCCGTGGAAAGTAAAACTAACACGACTATAAAACCTATATACATCATAGCTTAATATATGATGACCCGTATAAACACATGAATCATCCCATTGCACAAAGAAGGACTATCAGGAGCAGAGTGAAATGTGAGGTACCAGTTAGTCTGTAAGGTGCAGTGTGGCAGCATAGCTATGACCAGAATACAACATCATAGTGAGTTATTCTACAGTGAAATTGCATGTGGCAGGAAAGATTTCCTGTATCTGGCCGTTTGACAGCGAAGCTGTAGTAGTCTACTGGAGAAAGTGCTTCGCTGTCTGAGGTGGTGGCTGAGGTTCTGTGGTGGAGGGGGTGATCAGGATTGTCTATGATTGATCGCAGTTTATTTAGTGTTCTCCTCTCCACCACTGTCTCAAAGGTCTCCGGTCTGAGACCAATTACAGAGCCAGCCCTCTTGATAATCTTGTCAAGTCTGCTGGGGTCTCTGGCCCTGATACTGCTACCCCAACAGACAGCAGCAAAGAAGATGGCGCTGGCGACAACGGTCTGGTAGAAAAGCTCCAGCATCGGGCTACACACGTTGAAGGATCTCAGCTTCCTCAGGAAGTAGAGTCTGCTCATCCCCTTCTTATGTGCAGCATCGGTGTTGGATCTCCAGTCCAACCCACTGCTGATCCTGACACCCAGATATTTGTAGTCCTCAACCACTCCCACATCCTCCCCCTAATCTGCAATGGCTGAGAAAGGGTCTTCCTCTTCCTGAAGTCAATCACCATCTCTCTGGTCTTGCTGACATTCAACCTCAGGTGATTCTACTCCGTCCGCTCCACAAATCTGTCTACCAGTGCCCTGTACTCCCCCTCCTCTCCTCCTCTTATACACCCCACAACAGCTGAATCATCAGATAATTTCTGCAAGTAGCATGACTCTGTGTTGTACTGAAAGTCAGTGGTGTATAAGGTAAAGAGAAAAGGAGAGAGCACAGTCCCCTGTAGAGCTCCCGTATCACTAGACACCACTCCCGACAAGACACTGCCCAGCCTGACAGACTGTGGTCTGCCTGTCAGGTAGTCAGTAATCCAGGAGATCACAGAGCTATCAACCCCCATCACCTGCAGCTTCTCAGCCAGCAGCAGTGGCTGGATGGTGTTAAAGGTACTGGAGAAATCAAAAAAAGTGATTCTCACACTATCTTCTCCACCATCCAGGTGCAGATGGGCTCGTTGCAGCAGGTAGATGACAGCATCTTCAACTCCTAAATGGGGCTGATATCCAAACTGCAGAGGGTCCAGCCACGTCTTCACCTGCAGCTTCAGGTGGGCTAAGACCAGTCTCTCCAGCACCTTCATCACATGAGATGTGATGGCAACTGGTCGATAGTTGTTCAGGTCCGATGGAGATGACTTCTTGGTGACAGGAACCAGGCAGGATGTCTTCCACAGCACCGGTACTCTCTCCAGACTCAAGCTCAGGGTGTACAGGTGTTTTAATACCGGAGCTAGTTGGTTGGCACAGGTCCTTAGGGCCCGCCACCTTCCACTGACAGTGTCTCTCCAGCTGTTCTTCCACCTGGTCCGTAGTCACCGTGAAGTGAGGGAGGGTCCTGGTGCGCCCTGAGGAGGAGGAGGGGGGGGGATGGAGAGAGGTGCTGCACAGGAGGGTGGGTGGGGAGGGATGTGTGGGGGCCTGGCTGTGTTGTTGGGGTGACAGACTGTGAGTTGAACCTATTAAAAAACAGATTCAGTTCCTCAGCTCTCTCCTGGCTCCCAGATGGCTGCCTCACTCTCCCCTTGCACCCAGTTATTTGTTTCATTCCCTCCCACACATCTTTAGCATTGTTTTGCCTGAGTTTGCCTTCCAACTTCCTCCTATAATTGTCCTTGCACCTCCTCAGCATCTGTCTCAGCTCATGCTGCACTCCCCTCAGCTTCTCCTTGTCTGTGGACCTAAACACCCTCTTCTTTTTGTTCAGAAGTGCTTTCAAGTCACTGGTGACCCATGGTCTGTTGTTGGAGAAGCAGTGTACAGTCTGAGCTGGCATGGTCATGTCTTCACAGAATCTAATGTATTCTGTGATGCAGTCGGTCATATTATTTATGTCCACCCCATGTGGTTCACAGAGTACGCTCCAGTCCGTCATCTCGAAGCAGTCCTGTAGTGCATCAGCAGCCTCCTGTGTCCACCTCCACACAGTCCATGTATAAGCAGGCTGCCTTTGCACAAGGGGAATGTACTTGGGTGTTAACATGACCATGCAGTGATCTGATTTGCCAATGGGGGGTAGAGCTGTGGCACTATATGCATCGCTGACATTGGCATACAGTAAATCCAGTGTTTTGTTTTCTCTGGTGGGACAGTCAACAAACTAGTGAAAGTTTAGTAGTGTTTTTCCCACTGAGACATGGTTAAAATCACCCGTTATGGCCATGAATGCATCTGGGTGCTTCTCCAGTAATGTGGCCGCAGTGGAGCTGATGACATCACAGGCCACCACTGCATCAGCTGACGGAGGGACGTAGACGATAATAATTAAGGCACATTTCATTTCTTGCAGCATATAATAAGGTCTAATACTCACAGCCAGCAGTTCAGTCCAGGCTGCAGCACTTTTCCTTTACATGAATGCATCCAGGATGACATCACCGTTCATTAACAAGAAGTGCCAGTCCTCCTCCCCTCTTTTTCCTGCAGCTTATCATGTCTCTGTCCCCCCATATAGTCTTGAAACCAGGTATCGCTACGTTTACATCCGGGATCTGTGAGTGTAATCACGTTTCCGTAAAACGCATGATATTCAGTGACCATGCATTTATACCATTTCTAATAGTTTTAACATTCATTTGAATAACACTCATGAAAAATAAAACATTCCTAAGACATGCACTCACATTTAAATCAAGGATTAATGAATCATGGCAAACCATTATTGTCGATTATCTTCACAATGTCCTTAGAATCCCGGGGAGATGATAGCTGAAAGAAAAGCTTACTGTTTAGTCAGAATTAACAGATTGCACAATGAAACATATTCCATAGATGTCCACTAGGAGGTACTGTTGAGCTGCAGATAATTTTTAGGTCTTTGGAATGTGAGCTGGAGGGCCTAGAGGGTTCTGGAATATGTTGAAAAGAAAAAAGGGCCTTGAGTGAGACCTTGAGTCAGAGTTGCTTTAAAATGAAGAAAAGTGAAATTTCTTTAAAATGAAGAAAAGTGATCTCCTGGATTGGCCTGAGGAGAAGTTGCTGCTACATGACAGACAGCTAGGCGGGCCAATAATAGAGCAGTGGGTGGGCTTTTTGAACACGACGTAGGAAAATTACCAGGAAGAATCAAAAAACGTTTTGGGGGTTTCTCTGAGAGAAAAATGAAATAATGGCAGTTGTAGAAGAGCTTGAAATGATGAGGCGATTTGATATATAAACCAAAGTTTATTTATCAGCTCTCCTAACAAGTCTCATTCAGTGCAGAGGTAGCAGAAGGAAAAAAGAGACCGAATATCTCCGGCTCACTGACTTTATACTTGCACATAACAAAAGACATGCATAACAAAGGCTGACATCCCTCATTATCTTAATCCCCCCATTGTCTTGGTATTTCCTCTCCTCGCCCAGGGGGTGAGGGTAGCTCCTCCGGTCTCCACCGCAGTGTCTGGGAACGTCTTTGTTCTTCACTTGGCGGTTGAGAGCCTTTGTCCTTTCAGAGGTGTGAAGTTGCTTTACATATGTAATTACCAAACATTTCCACATGCTTCAACATATGTAGGTTATGGAATATATGATTAATATAGCCCACAGCAGTGTGCTTTTTTTCAGATCATTGACTGGAATTTTTTTGACTAATTATGTGACCAGTTGACACATTTGAGAGTTAAAACCTACAGATGCACCGCTTTTCAGTCAATGGCCCCTTTAATATTAAAACAAAACAACTGATTGTGATGACACAGATTTGAAAACAGTGAAATGGGTAACTGAGGGAATTTACAAACTAACTGACATCTTCAACTTATCATTCCAAATGGGACAATTTCTTAGTAAAATTTAAACTGCAAAAGTCATTCCATTAACCCATAAGAATGAACCTGTGTGCCCAAAGTTAAGGTTTGGGGAATAATTCTGTGGGTGAAATTTCCAGGGTGGTGGTGTTGGGTTTTTATTTTGTGATTTTAAGGTCAGTACTTAGCACCCCTTATTTTGGGTATCTCGCTGTGCTGCAACAATACAATATAGAAATAAAGAAGCAAAAAAAACAAAAGAAAAACAAAAATATTGATACCGATTCTGGATATCGGTAAGAAGGAATTTTACAGTAAAATCTTAGAAAACAGTAAAATAATATTAAAGGTACATGCAGTATATTAAAAAAATATGCTTAGCTTGAACATTTTTAAAATGAATGTGATAGTTCAACAAATATTTTGGAAGTGTTGGGATGAATTCCAACAAAAACAGATAGTGACATCCACAGATAACATTGATTTTAAAGAAATCTGAATGAAATCTTTAATAAAATAGCTGAAGAACGATAAAATAGAGACTGATAATTTTTTTTTAAAAAATGTTAAAGGGTCCTTGAGTGCATTTTTCCACATTTTAATAGCTCACACATCTTACTGAAGTGTTTGACATACAGTATTTTGTTCACATTTTCTTTCATTTTTTAATAACGGAAGCAAATTCGTTTTTTAAAAAAATATTTTTCCTGGCTTTCTTGAAATGCTCTGATTTAAAGCCTATCACTTTAAGAAACATCCTTCAGTTGTTCAACTCCGCCCTCCCTCTTACGTCAGTTAGCCAATAGCTGAGTAGCTTCTAGCTTCCTTCTAGCTTGGATGAGCAGCGCTGGTTCACTGATCCACCGTCTGTTGTGTATTTCACATCATTCCAGACCATCTCCCAACAACCTTGCCTGGATGCCGAGTCGAGCTGCTGGATCTCAAAATGCAGTGTCTCGCTCCACGGAACTCCACTCCTCTCCCACAGCCAGCTGGGGGATGCGCCATTACAAAGCAGCTCCCCAGTGTTGCCTGCGAGAGTAAAGCGGAGTCACGGAGGATGGTAGGGGCGCTCGGAGGGGAGCAGCCTCGGGTTGCACCATAGATGGTTGCTGCAACTGGTACACCGGCTGTGGAATCATGGCAAAACTGCTGGGAGATGGGCTGTAGCGACATGAGGTATATTGTGGACTGTGGACCAGTGAACCAGGTGGTAACAGGGATGGTTTTAAGGTGACTAAGATCTGAAGAAAATAATATAAGCTGTGCTTGGTTCAAGCTTCCTGGTATTAGCTTGGGGGCTAATAGGCTACCTTTAGCACTACTTCCATCTACATGACAGCCAGCTAGGCCAATAATAGAGCAGTGGGTGGGCTTTTTGAACATAGACATAGGAAAATTACCAAGAAGAATCAAAAAACGTTTTGGGGAGTTTCTTTAAGAGAAAAACGAAATAAAGGCAGTGTGCTTTTTCTCAGATCGTTGACTGGAAAATTTTTGACTAATTACGTGACCAGTTGACACATTTGAGACAGTTCAAACCTACAAACACACCATTTTTCAGTCAATGACCCCTTTAATATCAAAACAAAACAACTGATTGTGATGACACAGATTTGAAAACAGTGAAATAGGTAACTGGGGGAATTTAAAAACTGCTAACTGACATCTTCAACTTATTCCAAATGGGACAATTTCTTAATAAAATTTAAACTGCAAAAGTCATTCCATTAACCCATGGTCCCATAATTTTCCTTGAAGGAGAAAGGGGTCTGGATTCTTATGGGTTAAATAAATCTGGTGACAAGGAACACTTCACAGATTTCTCTTCTGACAGAGACAAAAATTCTAGAAAAACTTCAGTGATGGATGGGAAAAGTTTATAGAGCAACACAAACTACTCTGACAGTCAATATGGATTTAGAGCAAACTGGTCTACATCATTAGCATTAACAGAACTCATAGAAGAAATCACTACTTCCACAGATAAAGACCATGACAGTTGGGGTATTTCTTGATCTAAAAATAAGTTTAGTTTCCAGATGGCCAGGAGAAGTTTTATGTTTTTGTTGAGGAAAAATGTGGAATAGATGACTAGATGATTACTGATTTATATTTACATTACAGCTTCATCAATTTAAAGAACATTTCATTCACACAAAAGATGCTTAAACCTGAAAATAAAAATCTACAGATGTTGCTGGATCCTGTTCATAATTTTTATGGACAGGATTTCAAGGCACAGCCAAGGAATGGAGGGTGTCATGTTCGTTGACCACAGGATCTCATCTCTGCTGTTTGCAGATGATGTCGTCCTGTTGGCTTCATCGACCAATGACCTACAGCAGGCCTATTCAATTAGCAGCCCACGGGCCACATGCGGCCCAGAAACAACCTCCGAGTGGCCCGCGGGCCCAGGCCACACCAGGGAAATATAAATTTAAGAAAAAAATATGAAGGAATGACAGTCTGCAAGCGCGCACATGAACAACGTGTGTGACCATCATCTGCGCAAAGTTCAGAAGCACCCCGCCCACGTGAGCATTCCAGTCAGCAGGCCCGGTGGTTTCTAGCGTTGCTGTCCGAGAGAAGCATGAGCTTATTAAAGTACTTTAAACGTGGGAAAAAAAGCAAACCGAGGTACATAATCAGTGGAGGCATCGATGGTGGTTTTAACCCACTGGTAACAGGAAAAATAATGGAAGAGTCGCTTAGCAAACATGTGTGGTTAGGCTTCATACGGTATGAAGGGAAAGGTAAGAGTGATTGAATCCCTAAAGATTGACTTCACCAGCTACTACAATATCCATCCATCCATGGATGGATGGATATTGTAGTGGCTGGCAAGTTAAGATGACTAAAATTCACAAAGTCAATGACTTTAATCCATCAACAGCCTTCAGACAAACTAAACGTGCCAGCATTTGGATTTCAAAATAAGGAAGGTTTTTCCTTCTGTCTGGCTGGTGAGGAGAATTATAAAAAAACTATAAATACAGAAATAACTGGATCTTTGGTCATTTAAGTTAATTTATTTCATTAAAGGCCAAATGTCACGTAACAGGGTACTTTAAATATCTTGAAACTAGATATAAAAGGGAATCGATCCGTTCGGGTCTTGGTGCATATGCTTCAGTAACAACGGAATATTTGTTAATTTAAAACTGCCGCGCTTGGCCTGACACGGCCCCTGGAATCGCCTAGGGAAGAAGGCGGAAGTGACGAAATCGATTGTACCCGAGTTTTATGCTTGGGGTATGTCAATTGATTGTTTATATGGAGACTGGAAGGTTGAAGTGAGCAACAAGAAAGAAAAAATTGGATATTTCACCCATACCTTAAAACGGGACTATCAGGGACAGCTGGGTAATAAGGGACACTTCTCTGGGAAATGTTTTCATACCTGTCAAGTGAGACGTTTTCGCCGCACTTCAACACCGTAAAAAGCGGCTATAAGGGACGGCGGAGTAACAAGGGACACCTCTCTGTGAAATGCCCCAAATGCAACTCGTGTTGTTATTGTCAAATATTTTAAGGATTCATGGATATTTGACAATAACAACACAACTCAGCGTCCGGCGCAAAATTTAAAAAAAAGCAGAATTCTGTATTTGTAAGGCGATCTCTCTGTTTCGCAACCGCAGCACAGCTGAACGTGTTAAACCATTGTCCTAATGACTTCTCATTGTAGTGAGAATAGCTCACGCTTGTCATATAATGTGATATTTATATGTGGTGTGTCTTTAAGACTGTGGTGACGTCACAGGTCAGAGTTGACCTTCACCGAGTGATATAGTTATGAAAATGGCGATGTGTTGATGTTGCCGCCTGTTAATGTTCCCGCTCCTAGTTTTTAAAAGAGAACTTTGTTGAAACCACTATTCATGTGGACCTCAGTTCTTTACATGGTGTCAGAAGTGCTTGACGGACGCTCTGCTTCAGTAAGATGGCCAAGTTTAATCCCCCGGAAAGTTTTCCTTTTCATCGTCCAAATGAATGGGCGGGCTGGAAAGAGCGCTTTCTGCGTTTCCGGACGGCTACAAAACTGAATAAAGAGGACGGCGAAATTCAGGTCAGTTCACTGATTTACGCCATGGGCCCCGAAGCTGAAAACATCTTGAAATCATTCTCATTTACTGAGGAAGCGGATCAAAAGAAGTTTGACGTTGTGTTAGGAAAATACGACGAGTACTTCTGTCCCAAACGGAACGTGATCCATGAGCGCGCTTGTTTTCACCAGAGGCTGCAGCGGCCCGGTGAGAAAGTGGAAATGTTTATCAGAGCCCTTTTTGAGATGTCAGAACACTGTGACTTTGGTGTAAAGAGAGATGAACATATCCGTGACCGAATTGTTGTGGGCATCCTTGATAAAGAGCTGTCACGTAAACTGCAGATGATGGCTGATCTAACGCTTGCCCAAACCATTCAAACAGTTCGCCAGTACGAGGAGGTTGTCCTCCAGGTTCACCAGCAGGGGGAGGCACACGCCACGGTGCAGGAGATCCAGGGAAAAGCAGCAGGCAGAGGAAGATCTCCATTTAAACCAAGGAAAGGAAAAAGTGGAGAGCAAAAAGACTCATGGTGTGGAAGATGTGGAAAATTAAAACACAGAGATCCTGAAAAGTGCCCAGCCATGAAGTCAACATGCAACAAGTGTAAAAAGGTGGGTCACTGAGAAAAGAAATGTCACAGTAAATCAGTCAGAGAAGTCACTGAAGAGACAGTTTCCCAGACACCATTTTTTTTGGGCGCAGTCACAAAAACAGACAGAAATGATGACCCATGGACCATACAGCTTACAATTGGAACAACACCAGTCAATTTTAAAATTGATACGGGTGCAGATGCAAACATTATGGGAGAAAAGACATTTAACAAACTAGTTCCTAAGAAGGAATTAGAGCCATCTAATGTCACACTGTGCAGCCCGGGTGGTCAGTTGGACTGTATAGGAAAATTTCAAGCCTTCACAGAATACAAAGAAAAACCATATACTTTTCCTGTGTATGTCATCAGTGGCAATAATGCAAACAATTTGCTGGGCAGAGACACAGCAATGTCGATGGGGCTTGTGAAGCGTGTTGAAGAAGTTCACAAAGCATTTGGTGAGCATGGAACACTTAAAACAGAACCAGTTAAAATCCTGTTAAAAGAGAATGCTCAGCCATACACAGTGCACACTGCCCGTCGTGTCCCTTTGCCACTTTTGCAGAAGGTTAAAGAGGAATTGCAGCGTATGGAGGAGAATAATGTGATTGAAGCTGTGATTGATCCTACAGATTGGTGCGCGCCAATGGTACCAGTCCCAAGGAAAAATGGAAAAGTGCGGATCTGTGTCGATTTAAAGAGGTTAAATGAAGCTGTACGAAGAGAGAGGTATGTTCTTCCTACTGCAGAGGAAATTACTGCAAAACTTAGTGGAGCAACCACATTCACATCATTGGATGCTGCCTCCGGGTTTTGGCAGATTCCTCTCCATCCAGAAAGCAGTAAATTAACAACCTTTATCACACCCTTTGGGAGATATGCATTCAAACGTCTTCCATTTGGGATCACAAGCGCTCCTGAAATTTTTCAGCGCAAAATGACAGAAACCCTCAACGGCCTGGAAGGCGTGGCTATCTATATGGATGACATACTGGTGTACGGCGACACTCCTGAACAGCACGACCAGCGTCTCAGCAAGGTACTGGAAAGGATCGAGTCAGCCGGACTTAAACTGAACAGAGAAAAATGTAAGTTTAGACAAAACAAGCTTCACTTCTTGGGCCAAGAAATTGACAAATCAGGCGTGAGACCCGACCCTGATAAAGTCAAGGCAATCCGCGAGCTCCCTCCACCACAGAACGTGCATGACCTCAAGCGTGTCCTAGGCATGTTTAACTACCTAGGGAAATATATCCCAAATCTGTCGACAGTGGGCCAGCCACTATATGAACTGTTGAAATCCAAGTCAGTGTGGATGTGGGACCATTCTCAGCAGGAGGCATTTCAACGCATCAAAGACATTCTGTCTACTTCTCCAGTTCTGAAATTCTATGATGTGAATCGACCTACTGCCGTATCAGCCGATGCCAGCAGCTATGGTATAGGTGGAGTACTACTGCAACTGCACGATGGAAACTGGAAACCTGTGGCATACTGCTCACGTCGTCTGTCAGAGGCCGAGACTAGATATGCACAGATAGAGAAGGAGTGTTTGGCGAGTGTCTGGGCATGCGAGAGATTCGAGAAGTACCTCTGTGGTCTGGAAGATTTTAAGTTGGTTACAGATCACAAACCCTTGGTGCCTCTCATGAACAAAAAGGACCTGGACAATGTGCCAATACGGTGCCAAAGGCTACTTATGAGACTTATGAGGTTCAAACCGACAGCCGAATATGCTCCGGGAAAGACCTTGGTAGTAGCTGATACACTCTCAAGAAGTCCACTACAGTGCGTAGAAAACGAGACTGATTCTCACTCTGATGTAGCGTGCTACATAGCAGCAGTTATTGATAACTTGCCAGCTACTACACATAAAATAGACACCATAAAGACTGCTACAGCAGCTGACTGTAACCTACAGTTGGTGTTGCGGTACATCAAGTCAGGATGGCCAGAATACATAGGCAATGTCCCAGCAGCTATCAGAGACTATTTTCCCATTAAAAATGAACTGTCTGAATGCGATGGAATTATCACCAGAGGAAGCCGCATGCTGATTCCGGATGTGCTCAGAGCAGACATCTTGGATCGAATACATGATGGACATCAAGGTCTGACAAAATGCAGAGAGCGGGCCTGCACATCTGTGTGGTGGCCTGGCATCTCATCTGAAATCAAACGCAAAGTCCAGTCCTGTCAGGTGTGTCGTGAGATGAGACCAGCTCAGCGAAAAGAGCCTCTCTTGTCAACCCCTCTACCTGATCGGCCCTGGAAGAGACTTGCTGTTGACCTGTGTGAGCATAACAAGCACACCTACCTTGTTGTGTCAGACTATTTCTCTCGGTTCCTCGAGATACTTCATCTGCCAGTAACCACTGCTTCTCAGATGATCTTAAAGCTGAAGGCAGTGTTTGCGAGGTTTGGTTGTCCAGATGTGGTTGTATCTGACAATGGGCCTCAATTCTCATGCCAAGAATTTAAAAAGTTTGCAAGTGAGTTTGACTTTTTGCACATCACCTCAAGTCCACATAACCCCCAAGGAAACGGACATGCAGAGAGGGGAGTTCAAACAGCAAAAAGAATCTTAAAGCAGCAAGATCCTTTGCTCGCCCTCATGTGCTTTCGATCAACGCCCTGCACCACCACAGGCGTGAGTCCTGCAGAGCTACTTATGGGTCGAAAGATCAAAACAACTCTTCCTACACTCGAAGTGAATCTTCAGCCCCAATGGCCTGATCTGGAAGTCGTCAGGAACAAGGATGCAATGGAGAAACAGAAACAAGCATTCTACTTCAATCAGCGCCATGGAGCTAAACCCCTACCTTCGTTGAAGCCAGGAGATTCAGTCCTCACAAAGCTGGACCATCAGAAATCCTGGAAAACACCCGCTGTTGTCACAGGAGAAAGCAGCACACCTCGCTCCTTTCTTATTGAAACACCCCAGGGAGCAACTTTGCGACGCAACCGCCGTCACTTGCAACATGATCCTGAATCAGCCAGAGAGATACACTCTTCAGCTCCAAATGACCTGCAGCCAGAGATTGTCGATCAGCAGCCTGAAACTGCAGCTGCCGCTGACACTATTTTACCAGAATCCAGTGTCAAACCGCCAGACCCAAAGCAAGGACTGTTGTTTACCCGGTCTGGTAGAATGATTAAACCTGTGCAAAGACTAGATTTGTAGAGAAAAAAAAAAAAAAGAAAAAATAAGAGAAATTCACGTGTTCACTGTGATAAGTGTGGTTATATGTGGTTCAAGGATTAAGCCATGGGCTGTGGGGAAGGGTGAAATGGGAATGAAAAATGTTTGAACTGAAAATTGTTTTGTTCTGAAAAAAAAAAAAAACTAAAAAAGGGGGAGATGTCATATAATGTGATATTTATATGTGGTGTGTCTTTAAGACTGTGGTGACGTCACAGGTCAGAGTTGACCTTCACCGAGTGATATAGTTATGAAAATGGCGATGTGTTGATGTTGCCGCCTGTTAATGTTCCCGCTCCTAGTTTTTAAAAGAGAACTTTGTTGAAACCACTATTCGTGTGGACCTCAGTTCTTTACAACGCTGAGCGATCAGCCCGCCCAGACAATCAAACTAATGACTGACTCCACACTTCTCGTTGTAGTGATAATAGCTCAGGCTGAGCCATCTGCCAGCACCAGCTGTGGGGGATCACACACAGGAGTGCTCCTCAAGACACTCAATTTTTTTTCCCGTATGTTTTTGTTTTGGGCGTACAGAAATGGCAATACGCCCGTTTTTGCTAAAATTGCATTTTCCCCGTATTTTCCTTAAAATATTTGACAATAACAACACGAACTACATTTAAAACATTTCTCAGAAAAGTGTCCTCCACCACTGCGCCGTCCCCCACAGCCGCGCTTGGCACCAAAATACGGCGAAAACGTCTCACTTGACAGGTATGAAAACATTTCCCAGAGAAATGTCCATTATTACTCCGCTGTCCCTTATAGCCGCATTTTACGGTATTAAAATATGGCGAAAACGTCTCACTTGACAGGTATGAAAACATTTCCCAGAGAAATGTCCATTATTACTCCGCTGTCCCTTATAGCCGCGTTTTACGGTATTAAAATACGGCGAAAACGTCTCACTTGACAGGTATGAAAACATTTCCCAGAGAAATGTCCATTATTACTCCGCTGTCCCTTATAGCCGCGTTTTACGGTATTAAAATACGGCGAAAACGTCTCACTTGACAGGTATGTGCCTCCATTTTCATATTGATCTGGTCAATTTCTTGACAGCAGCGGCTCTCCTCCACTGTAATAATAATGGCTTCCGAAAAATCAATATTTATGGGGCGCCCTGGACAGACCCCCTTCGGCTTCGCAATTCTGGAGGCGATTAATGTCCAGTTCAATGACATTTTCCACTGGTTCTGCTCTCTGGTCATCGTTGGAACTGTTGTCATCAGACAAAGCATCTGATTCCATCTCGGACGGCTCGAACCGGTAAGGTTCTATGCCTCTGTCACTGTCTGAACCACTGACAAAAAAAAAGACAAAAAAAAAAGACAAAACTAAACTAATTTGTTCACAATCGCTGTCACTTTCCGTCATGATTGTCCAATGTTGATTAAGTGTGAATGTGGATAGGCAGGGCAGCCAGGGTACAACTGGTGATGTCAAAAACATCGGCGTGGTCTGGACTGGCTGTCACAAGCCAGCAAGCAAGGTGGGGCCTTCACCTGGTGTATTTTATGCAATTATGTAAATACAGGTGGGTGATATGGTCTCCGGTATGAATATTTGGTTTAAGCTATGTGTATTTTATCTAAATTCGTTGTCATTTAGAAAAAAAAATTACGTGACATTTGGCCTTTAAATATAATTTTATTAATGTTTTTTCTTTGAAATCAGAGTTAAATTATTATTCTGTTCTGGCTCTGCAAAACTGGTCAAAAGCGTAAATTGCATAAGGAAAAAAAGTCAAAATTTTATTACAACCTGTTTCAAATTAAAAAAAATAAACAAAAATTAACCATTAAAAATCCACACATTTATAATAAAGTCTCAAATGTACAAAAAAGTCAATTTTACAAGAAGAAATTACAAATTTGATGAAAATGGTTTCAAATTCAGATAAATTTACAGAAAATATGATAATGGTTATAAATTTTTGAGAAAAACCTCAAACCTTCAAGACCAAAGTCATTACTCAAGTTTTTAAGTGGGTGCTCTTTGCATCCTTAACTCTACTAGAAATTTTTGGTTGACTGATGTGTGTGTGTAATGGAATGTGTAGTTATAAAAACAGGTTCCTACTCACACTTGGTGATTTAAATCAAAACAAACCACAATAGTGGATGTGCAATGTTTGCTAATGTTATCAATCTTTTCTTGGGGAAGCGGGGGTGCACTAAAGTGTTTGACAGTTCATTTTTTATTCAGCTAAATGCACTTTGTGATGTGCCAAGGTCAGTTGTGACCAGGATGTAGTATATTTTATTTCAAAAGGGAAACAAATGTTAATGCTACTATCAGTGCACATTGAGTTTTTATGCACTTTGAGACATGCCTGAGTAAGATGTGACCAAAATGGTTATTTCCATAATTTTTTTCCATTCTAGTTATTTAATTGTTGTTCAAGAGGAACAATATTTCTACTGCTTCAAGTTCTGTTCAACCCCAGCACTGCTGTTGTGTTTTATGCACTTTTGATGTGCCTTTGCCATGTGCCAAGTGCATATTTAATACCAAGACAATGAATAAAACATGTATATTTTTCATTATAGTGATTTGTGATGGTTTGAAATTTGTCATTCAACAGATCATTGAACATGTGCAGCCTAGTTACATGTCTTGATTTCAAATTGTGGCCCAATTGATTTTGTAACTGAATAGCCCTGACCAACAGATCTTGCTGGGACAGTTTGCTACTGAGTGTGAAGTGGCTGGGATGAGAATCAGCGCCTTCAAGTCCGAGTCCATGGTCTTCAGCCGGAAAAGGGTGGATTGTCCTCTCCAGGTTGGGGACGAGCTCCTGCCCCAAGTGGAGGAGTCTAAGTATCTTGGGGTCTCTTTCATGAATGGGGGGGGGAGGGGAATGGAGCAGGAGATTGATAGACAGATCGGAGCAGCATCCGCAGTGATGTGGATGTTGTACCGGTCTGTCGTAGTGAAGAGGGAGCTGAACTCTAACGCAAAGCTGTGGATTTACTGTTCAATCTATGTTTCTACCCTAACCTATGGTCATGAGCTTTGGGTAATGATTGAAAGAATGAGATTGTGGATACAAGCGGCCAAAATGAGCTTTCTCCGTAGGATTGTTGGACTCACTCTTAGAGATAGAGTGAGGAGCTCAATCATCTGGGAGAGGCTCAGAGTAGAACCGCTGCTCCTCCACATCGAAAGGAGCCAGTTGAGATGGTTTAGGCATCTGATCAGGATGCCTCCTCGACGCCTCCCACTTGAGGCGTTTCGGGCACATCCCACTGGGAGGAGGCCCTGGGGCAGACCCAGGACACACTGGAGAGGCTACGTCTCCCAGATGGCCCAGGAACATCTTGGTATCCTCCCTGAAGAGCTGGAGTAGGTGGCTGGGGAGAGGGAAGTCTGGCTTCTCTGCTTGAACTGCTGCCTCCGCGACCTGGCCCTCTGGAAAAGCGGTAGAAGATGGATGGATGGGTATGGTAGGGTAGGAGGAGGCAACACAGGGTAACGTGCTCCCGACATTTAGGTTATAAACTGCCTAAAGAAACACGAATTTCTAAAAATTTTATTACATGGAGTTATGAGAGTAAGGGCTTCAAGTGGCCGAAACTAAAAATTATTAAAAAATCAATACTGCGCGAATTACACGAGGAAGACGGAGATGAGCAGACCTCAGCCACTGACAACGCCATGGAGGATAACGACATGCCAACAGGTGTGTCAAAACAAGTTAGCAGCGCGAGTTTGGACTTGATATTGAAAGAACTGCGTGATTTCAGAAAAGATAATAAAGTCCAGCTGGCAGCTATTAAAGAAGAAATGAATAAAACAAACAAGAGACTAGAAGAGGCGGAAGAAAGGATTCTGGAAGCAGAAACTCGATTACAGACTAATGAGGAGGCCCTGGCTGAGATGCTCAAACTCCATATTCAAACGGAGGTTAAGCTCACGGATCTTGAGGAGCGATCCCGGAGAGATAATATCAGACTATATGGAGTGAAAGAGGGGTCGGAAACTGATTCTCCATCAATGGTTGCTTTTGTGGAAAGCTTATTAAGGGAGAATCTGGAATTTTCCAACCCCGCGGAACTACGAATGGAAAGAGCACATCGCGCACTGACGCCGAAACCACCGCCAAACGCAGCTCCACTATCAATTGTCATCAAAATGGCCAGTTCCAGGATAAAAGAAGTAACTCTGAAATTGACCTGGAAGAAACGTGGATTCGAATACCTTGGGAAGAAGGTTAATTTGGACCACGACTACGCACCTGAGATTATGAAGAGGAGGAGGGAGTACGCTGAAATAAAGTTGGTACTTAAAGAGAAGAAAATTCGATTTCAAACCCCTTTCCCAGCAAAAATGAGAGTTTTTTATTCAGATGGAACCATGTTATATGATTCGGCTGAGGAGGCGACCACTGATATGGAGAAGAGGGGATTCCCGGTGACTGTCGTCAGACGCCCGGAGACTCTCCTGGAACAGCTCCAGCACCTAACATAGCGCACAGAAAGGAGGACAAGAGGTCGAGCAACTGGAGAACGCACCCGGGACTTCAAAGAAAAATTACAAGTATTCAGACGACAAGAGCAAGAATGGCTTTGAGAGCGACGCAGAGAGATTGAGAACTGAGACTGAATGGAAATACGGATGGTGAGCTTACTTTTTATAATAAATTGCCAGGACAGAAAATAAACTATGAATAATCTATGTAAAAATAGATTAAAATCCCACGCAAAAACAAACATACAGTTTGGCAATATAGAGTTTTCATAGTCGGATGGTTTTCCTGTGCTGTATGAAGATGGACATTGGCCAATTGGCAGAAGAAGGCCCTCTTTCACAAATATATGAGAGAGGCCCCCCTTCAAGGTCCCTAAGTATAGGGGCCAAATTAGGGTCATATCTAAGACCCCACGGATGGAAGTCAGTAGTTTAGTTGTTTGTATTTTTATTTTTTTTGTTGGATGAGTTTTTGTTTGGAGTTTTTTTGTTGCAGGTTTGGGCAGCTTTATTGTACATGTTTTTGTACACGTAGGGAGAGTTCTGTTTTATACAGTATATATATAGGTTCTACTGTGTTAATGATATCAGAACAATCGAAAATGATTAGTAGCAAGATAAAAATTATCTCCTTCAATGTTAACAGCCTGTTGAACCCAATTAAACGTAGCAAAATCTTAACCAAAATGAAGAAAGAACAAGCACAGATAATATATTTACAGGAAACTCATTTGGACAATAAGGAACATGACAAATTAAAAAGAATGGGCTTTACTAATGTTTTTTTTCCATCATATAAAGTGGGACGAAGGAGAGGAGTTGCTATCCTTTCAGATAAATTACATTTTGAAAAAGAATTTGAGATAAGTGATAAGGAGGGCCGTTTTATTTTAGTAAGGGGAAAGATAGAGGCAAATTCAGTTACGTTGCTAAATATATATGCACCTCCTGGAAATGATTTTCCCTTCTTCAGGAGAATCATTGACATAATAACAACCAAGACAGTAGGCCTTCTAATTTGTGGAGGAGACCTCAATATACATTCACAGCCAAATCTGGATACCTCCAATGGTAAAGCATCTGACAAACTACCTTTAATTAAGAAAATTAATACACTATTTGAAGAGGTGGGTCTAATTGATATTTGAAGAGACCTACATCCAGTCAGAAGAGATTACACTTATTATTCCTCACCTCACTCACTATACACAAGAATAGATTATTTTATAACATTTGGAAAAGACAAATAAAAAATAAATACCTGTGAAACTGGGACAATAGACTTAGGTGATCATGCTCCTATATACCTATCTGTAGATCTTCAATTACAACCAAAAATTATAAATTGGAAGCTAAATTCAAGCCTGCTTAATGATTCACACTTTAAAGAGCAAGTAAAAAAAGAGATACTTTTTTATCTAGAGAATAATGATAATGGTACTGTGTCCCCTCCAATTCTGTGGGATGCATTAAAGGCTGTTTTAAGAGGGAAAATTATAGCAATATCCTCCTATAAGAAGAAAATGAGAAATAAAAAACTAGAGGAACTCCAAAATAAATTAAAAGAATTAGAGAAAAAAACATAAAATAACAATGGATCAGGATAAATTGGAGGAAATCAAAAAAATCTGAAATGAAATTAATGATATGACTACTAATGAAGTTAAGAAAAAATTAATGTTCCTTAAACAGAGATATTATGAAAGTGGATCAAAATCAATGAAAGTTTTAGCTTGGAAACTTAAAAAGAAAATAGCACAGAACACAGTTCATAAAATTAAAGATCCAAATACTAAAATGATAAAAAGTAAATTAAATGAAATTCAGGGGGCCTTTGAAGTATTTTATAAGACTTTGTACTCTAAAACCACAACATGTAGTACTACTGACATAAACTCTTTTTTGGACTGCTTGGATTTACCAGTATTAAATGAGGAACAAAGTAAAATAATGATCGAGGATATCGCAGAAAAGGAATTACAATTAGCAATAAGTAAACTTAAACTAAACAAATCACCAGGATCAGATGGGTACACTGCAGAGTGGTATAAGGAGCTTAAAGAAGAACTGATGCCGGTGATACTACCCACATTCAACTGGGTTTTAAAGAAGGCACAAATACCACCTAGTTGGAATGAAGCAATAATTTCTGCTATACCAAAAGGAAACAAGGATAAATTAGAATGTGGATCCTATAGGCCAATATCGGTTCTTAATATTGATTATAGGCTGTTCACTGCCATCATGGCTAGAAGATTAGAAAAATCCATATCACATTTGATACACAATGATCAGACAGGCTTTATCAGAGAGCGTCAAACACAAGATAATATACGCCGAACTCTCCATATTATCAATCATATACAAAGAAATAATATCGCAGCAATGGTAATCAGTACTGATGCAGAAAAGGCCTTTGATTCTGTGGACTGGAGTTTTCTTAATCAAGTTTTATACAGATTTGGCTTACATGAAAAAATGATCAAAATAATACAGGCATTATATAATAAACCCACTGCAAGAATTAAAGTTAACGGCTGTTTGTCAAATAGCTTTAACCTAGAAAGAGGGTCTAGACAGGGTTGTGCATGTTCACCATTATTATTTGCATTATATCTGGAACCATTTGCCCAGTATATTAGACAGAACAAAGGAATACAAGGCATCAATATAAATGGGAAGGAGCATAAATTGGCCTGCTACGCAGATGATATTTTGATCTACCTGGGGAAACCAACAGATTCCCTACCTAAACTTATGGAATCATTCAATTATTTTGGTCAATTATCAGGATACAAAATTAACATAAGTAAAACACAGTTGCTTAAATATAATTATAATCCACCAGAAGAAATTAAAAATAATTTTCAATTTGCTTGGCAAACAGAATTCTTAAAGTACTTGGGAGTCATAATACCAAAAACCTCTCTGAACTACTAGAATGCAATTATTCACCAACCCCAAGAAAAATCAAAGAGGACATCGCAAGATGGACTCTAATTCCATATTTAAACCTAAATTCAAGAATTGATTCAATTAAAATGAATATACTCCCCAAATTATTATATTTATTTCAAATTTTGCTAATAGAGATAAGTGAAAAACAATTTAATGAATGGGACAAAATGCTGTCCAGGTACATATGGCAAGGTAAGAAACCTAGAATCCAATTTAAAACTCTACAATTGTCAAAACAAAGAGGGGGGTGGGGCCTTCCTTCCCTGAGAGACTATTATTGGGCAGCACAACTTAGACCCATAATTTGCTGGTGTAATCCTTCATATACCGCCCAGTGGAAGAGTATTGAAGAGGGAATGAGCCCCACTCCTATACAAGCGACAACAGCTGATGGTAACCTACAAGACATTATCAAGAACATAGAAAATCCATGGGTTAAGTGGACTCTTAAAATTTGGAGAAAAGTAGTATCAAAATATAATCTAGAAGAGAACATAGTAATTTTAAAGTGGTGCGCATACAGTTAGGCCCAGAAATATTTGGACAGTGACACAATCTTCATGATTTGGGCTCTGCATGCCACCACACTGGATTTGAAATGAAACAACTACAACAGAATTGAAGTGCAGACTTTAAGGTTTAATTCAAGGGGTTGAACAAAAATATATGATTAAACATGTAGGAATTGTAGCTATTTTTATACAAACGCTCCTCATTTCAGGGGCTCAAAAGTAATTGGACAAATAAACATAACCCTAAGTAAAATGTTACTTTTCAATATTTTGTTGAGAATCCTTTGCAGGCAATGAATGCCTGAAGTCTGGAACCCATGGACATCACCAAACGCTGGGTTTCCTCCTTTGTGATGCTTTGCCAGGCCTTTACTGCAGCTGTCTTCAGTTGTTGCTTGTTTGTGGGTCTTTCTGCCTTAAGTTTTGTCTTGAGCAAGTGAAATGCATGCTCGATTGGGTTGAGATCTGGTGATTGAATCAGCCATTGCAGAATATTCCACTTCTTTGCTTTAAAAAACTCCTGGGTTGCTTTTGCAGTATGTTTTGGATCATTGGTGAAGCGCCGTCCAATCAACTTTGCTGCATTTGGCTGAATCTGAGCAGAAAGTATATCCCTATACACTTCAGAATTCATCCGGCTGCTTCTGTCTTTTGTCACATCATCAATAAACACAAGTGACCCAGTGCCATTGGAAGCCATGCATGCCCATGCCATCACACTGCCTCCACTATGTTTTACAGAAGATGTAGTGCTTTGGATCATGAGCTGTTCCAATTCTTCTCCAAACTTTCTTCTTCCCATCATTCTGGTACAGGTTGATCTTAGTCTCATCTGTCCAAAGAATGCTGTTCCAGAACTGGGCTGGCTTCTTCAGGTGTTTTTTGGCAAAGTCAATTCTGGCCTTTCTATTTTTGAGGCTGATTCATGGTTTACACCTTGTGGTGAATCCTTTGTATTTACTCTCATGAAGTCTTCTCTTTATGGTAGACTTAGATACTGATACACCTACTTCCTGTAGAGTGTTCTTCACTTGGGTGGATGTTGTGAAGGGGTTGTTCTTCACCATGGAAAGGATTCTGTGATCATCCACCACTGTTGTCTTCCGTGGACGTCCAGGCCTTTTTGAGTTCCCAAGCTCACCAGTTAGGCCGTGGGATGAGGTCTGAAAAGATGAACTTTCGTTTGACGACTCACCGAACCAAGTTCTGTTAGTTGCATCTTAAAGATGGCATATACTGTAATATTAAAACACATTTTTCTGGAAAAATAAGTTGCACATTAAATTATAGAACTAATTTAAAAGCTTATCTTTACAGCGACCCAAAACTGACTCCTGCCTAGTTTAGCACTTTCTCACTAGATGGCCTATGTGCAGTTAGCTAGCCATTCAAATTGCTTGTCTCATTCCCAGCCAATCAGAGATGTTTTTACAGTCTGATATTTTCCAAGATGGCAGCCTCCATGGAATGTTGTGTACACGTTGTCGCTGACGATAATACTGAGGTTATAAAGCTACAGTGGGGAAAAAAAGTATTTAGTCAGCCACCAATTATGCATGTTCTCCCACTTAAAAGATGACAGAGGTCTCCAATTTTCATCATAGGTATACCTCAACTATGAGAGACAAAATGAGAAAAAAAAAATCCAGAAAATCACATTGTCTGATTTTTAAAGAATTTATTTGCAAATTATGGTGAAAAATAAGTATTTGGTCAATAACAAAAGTTCATCTCAATACTTTGTTATATACCCTTTGTTGGCAATGACAGAGGTCAAACGTTTTCTGTAAGTCTTCACAAGGTTTTCACACACTGTTGCTGGTATTTTGGCCCATTCCTCCATGCAGATCTCCTCTAGAGCAGTGATGTTTGGGGCTGTCGCTGGGCAACACGGACTTTCAACTCCCTCCAAAGATTTTCTATGGGGTTGAGACCTGGAGACTGGCTAGGCCACTCCAGGACCTTGAAATGCTTCTTACAAAGCCACTCCTTCGTTGCCCGGGCGGTGTGTTTGGGATCATTGTCATGCTGAAAGACCCAGCCACGTTTCATCTTCAATGCCCTTGCTGATGGAAGGAGGTTTTCACTCAAAATCTCGTGATACATGGCCCCATTCATTCTTTACTTTACACGGATCAGTCGTCCTGGTCCCTTTGCAGAAAAACAGCCCCAAAGCACGATGTTTCCACCTCCATGCTTCACAGTAGGTATGGTGTTCTTTCTCCTCCAAACACGGCAGGTTGAGTTTTTACCAAAAAGTTCTATTTTGGTTTCATCTGACCATATGACATTCTCCAAATCCTCTTCTGGATCATCCAAATGCTCTCTAGCAAACTTCAGACGGGCCTGGACATGTACTGGCTTAAGCAGGGGGACATGTCTGGCACTGCAGGATTTGAGTCCCTGGCGGCGTAGTGTGTTACTGATGGTAGCCTTTGTTACTTTGGTCCCATCTCTCTGCAGTTCATTCACTAGATCCCCCTGTGTGGTTCTGGGATTTTTGCTCACCGTTCTCGTGATCATTTTGACCCACGGGGTGAGATCTTGTGTGGAGTCCCAGATCGAGGGAGATTATCAGTGGTCTCGTATGTCTTCCATTTTCTAATAATTGCTCCCACAGTTGATTTTTTTCCACACCAAGCTGCTTACCTATTTCAGATTCAGTCTTCCCAGCCTGGTGCAGATCTACAATTTTGTTTCTGGTGTCCTTTGACAGCTCGTTGGTCTTGGCCATAGTGGAGTTTGGAGTCTGACTGTTTGAAGTTGTGGACAGGTGTCTTTTATACTGATAATGAGTTTGAAGAGGTGCCATTAATACAGGTAACGAGTGGAAGACAGAGGAGCCTCTTAAAGAAAAAGTTACAGGTCTGTGAGAGCCAGAAATCTTGCTTGTTTGTAGTTGACCAAATACTTATTTTACTGAGGAATTTACCAATTAATTCATTAAAAATCCTTCAATGTGATTTTCTGGATTTTTTTTTCCTCATTTTGTCTCTCATAGTTGAGGTATACCTATGATGAAAATTGGAGACCTCTCTCTTCTTTTAAGTGGGAGAACTTGCACAATTGGTGGCTGACTAAATACTTTTTTACCCCACTGTAACTGTGGCTAAATATAAGAAGATATGTCAAAGTATTGAGCAGTGGAAGGATATAGATAGCAGAGAAGGGGAAATTGCACTGGAATTGTGTGGAATAGAGGGAAAATGCCCCAACCACGTGACTCTGTTCTCAGGCGAGGATTCCTGCACAGAATGTACCGTATGTTTACCAATGTTACTATCCAACTTTGGCAGTCACAAACGATGTTATGCTAAGTTTACTGATGTCACCAGAATCAGAGATGCGAGAAAGAGGATCGAAAGGCGAAAAAGTGATCCAGAACCAAGTACTTCCAGGAAGCGTCAATCTGAACATTTCCTTCGATCAGCCCTTGACAATCCACCAAAAAAAGTAAGGCGTACAAAATCAGCGGATTTTGAGGAGAACAGGAAGCGACTGGATCTGTTCCCAGCTGAGTGCTGCATCTGTAAAAGGAATAAATATGAGAAGGACTCTCACAGGAAAGTACGGAAATTAGCACCGCTAACCCAATGCTTGACATATCAAGCAGCTGATGCACTGAAGGAAGCAGCAAAAGAAAAGAACGATGAGGAACTGCTTTTGAAAATAAGGCAAGTAGACATAGTTGCAAAGGAAGCAAAGTATCATAAATCTTGCTACAGGGAATATACAAGAACAACATCTTGCAGCAAAGAAAGAGCAAGTGTCAGTGATACAAATAAGTTTGACAATCAATTTGCAAAATTTTGCACTGACATCATTGAACGACGAATCATTGAAAGTGGGGAAGTCATTAGGATGAACAAGCTGACTCATATCTTTGTAGAATACCTGAAAAAAGAAGCTGGTGGTGAGCCATTTGAAGACATATTTAGGAACTGTCAACTGAAAAGGCGACTCGTGAGCAGATATCCTGGCTTAATCTTTTTCAAAAACAAAACTAGGAATTTATGTGAACTAGTTCTTAGTGAAGTAAACAATGTTTCCAAGGTGATAGCTCAGGATTTTGGAAGCACAACTGAGACTGAAACTAAAGAGACAGAGTCTGAAAGTAAGGATAGTGGTGGCAATGCTGAAAATGCGCATGTTTATCTAGAAGAACAACGTCACTTGTACACAACATCGCTCTTCCCTCGAAACAAGATCAGTAAACTCCCAGATCAACAAGGACCATGGCCACCTACAGGCAAATACGAGTATTTGGATGAAAATGCAGTGAAGGCATTTGTACCCCATGAACTTTTTAACTTTCTTGCGTGGTGTATTGGTGAAACAGACGTTATTAACTTTGAGGATTACCTCAGTGTCAACGCTGAAGCAGAACGCAAGATTCTTTCTGTTACCCAAGATATAGTGTATCTAGCATCTTGTGGGAAAAAGTGCACACCCAAACATTTGGTTCTTGGCATGACTGTCCGCCACTTGACTGGCTCATCTAAGCTTGTAGGAATTTTGAACGGCCTTGGCCATACCGTGTCATATTCCAAACTTCTGGAGTATGACACAGCTCTAGCTGAACGTTAAGCTGCTTTAAATGATGCTCTACCCCCAGGTTTGAGTAAGAACATTCCCACCACATTGGCATGGGACAACAACGATGTCGGTGAAGACACTCAAACAGGTGCTGGCACAACCCACAATACAAACGGTATTGCCATTCAGCGGAACATGCAGGTGGACAAAAATCCCAATGATTTTCATCCATTACAAAGAAATCACGCAAAAGAACCCTTGCGACACCGGAGAAGAATCTGGCCCATTATTATGGTGGGAAGAAGGTTGGACCACCACATTCACTTGAAAATCAGGGCATCCACATAGATAAACTGGAAGAAAACAAAGCTGAGCATGTTGACTTGGCCTATGTTGTGACCAAGATGGCGGACACGGAGGATCCTCTCCCTGGTTGGACTGGTTTTAATACTCTACTACAAAGGGACATTCCTTCCATGAGCACTGTAGCATACTTACCAGTTATTGATGCTAGCCCAACAGACATGTCCACTGTGAACACTGTTATACAAAGAAGTCTACTTATTGCTGAGAAGCTGCAGTTGGAATGTATCGTGTTGGTCTTTGATCAGGCAATATACCATAAAGCCCAACAGATCAGATGGCAAAGTGAAGACTTGCAGAGAAAGCTAGTAATCAGACTTGGCCAGTTTCACACAGCTAAAGCTTACCTTGCAATGATGGGCAAACGCTTCAGTGGTTCTGGTCTTGAAGACATCTTTGTGGAATCAGGGATTGTGGCTCAAGGTTCAGTAAATGCAGTCCTCACAGGTAACCATTACAATCGGAGTGTCCATGCACACAAAACCATGTACGAAGCCCTTATGAGGCTATGCTGGATGGAATTTCTTAAAAGTCTTCCAGAAGAAAGATGCTGTCAAGTTTAGGAAATCAGCAAAGAACTTTCATCAGCTTTTCCAACCGCTGTTTTTCAGGATGTAGCTGAATCAGAGGAGTTCAGTGCACTCAGTAGTGCTTTCAACAAGTTTGTGAGTGACAAATGTAATGAGAGCCAAACCTTTTCATTCTGGTAGTCATACATCAAAATGTTTGGATATTTCTTGATGTTTGTCAGGGCCTCCAGACAAGGCAACTGGGATCTTCACCTGTCTTCACTGGCAAGATTAATTCCTGGCTTCTTCGCCTACGATCGCACCTATTATGCCAGGTTTATCCCCATGAAATGATGAATCTTGCAACAACGCATCCAGAAATCCATGCAGATATGAAAAGTGGAGGTTTTGTGGTTCAAAGGCAGCAACTCTACGGTTTCAGTCAAGTTCCAGTTGATCAGACCATTGAGCAGACCATGAACCAGGACTCCAAAACAAAAGGTGGATTGACCGGGATCACATTGAAAAAGGGAGCTGTGCACAGGTGGATCCTTTCTTACCCAGCTAGAGCTGAACTTTGTGCAAGATGCGAAGAAATGGCTGGCAAAACTGATCAGACCAGAGCACAGAAGGATCTCGACAAATCCAGAATATCTTCTGATGAGCAGGCTGTACAAAATATGATGACAGCAGTCAATGCCATGTGCAATCCTTTTGCAGTGGATGAGGACAGACTGATGAATATTGCTACAGGCAGAATAGCTCCAGCAGAGGTTGAGAATGACTTAAAGAGAGCTGAGGAAGTGGGGCAGTTGGCCTTCCAGAATTACGTTGAGGAGAGACTCGTTGAAGAAAATAAAGACATATATTCTCCGATCAAACGCATGAAGTTAAAGACATTTTCTGATGTATCAGGTAGTGTGCCAACTAAGGAGAAGTCCCAAAGTGTAGCCATTAACCACTTGCACTCCGGGCAATTTTCCTAAAAATGCCCAAAAATAACGTGCCCAAAGTAAATCGAAAGCTGTTATTCAACCCTTTGCAGCATCTTCATGGGGTTGGTCTCATTTAAAAGAAAACACTTTGAATTTTTTGGCAAAAAAAACATAATCTCTCTACGTGCTCCGGCCACTGAGTTACAGTCATCTAAACATACTGAACTTGAAGAAAAAAAAATTGGACACAGTGTTTTTTTGGATACAAATGCTTGTAAATAACACACAGCTGTCCGATCCGGCTGGAAAATGCAACAGAAATGTAGAACCAAGTGTTATCCAGCTGAGATCCAAATTTGGTAACAATACTACCAAAAATGAATATTTTACACAGCTTTGTTCTTAGGCTGTTCCCAGGCGTTATGGAACTGTGCCAAATTGTGCCAAATGGCACAGTTTGGAAAAACGTCTGTAACTTTTGAATAATTCAATGTAGAATCTTCATTTTAGGCTCTAATGAAAGGTCACACTCAGGGCTGTGTCTGTGTGTGTGTGTGTGGGCGGGGGGTCGTTCCCCCTCCCCCCCGCTACCAAGGACCAAATTCGGCCCTCGCTACATGACGGAATACACTCTTTTTTTTTTTCCTTGCATGTTTTCACAGCGGCTCCCCCCCCCTCGCTACTGTGTGTGTGTGTGTGTGGGGGGACCGTGAACGGACCGTGAACGCCCCCCCCCCCTCGCTACAGAAGAGGGCCATCGCTACATGATGGAATAGACTGATATGCTTCCCCCCCGCGGACCGGGGAGCGTTCGGACCGTGCCCCCCCCCCCGCTCCTCTTCTGCAGCGGGGGGGGGGGGCCTTCACGGTCCGAAGACGGCAAATGAACCGTTTATCGCGGCGCACGCACTTCGTATTTCGTGTGCAGTACAGTTGTAATTTACCGATCGGTCAAAAGTCATTTTTGGATTACAGTTTTCAGGGATAAATAATAATTTAGCTTATAACACCTTACCTCTTCAAAGCAGCAGAGTCATGGCGAACAGCTCTTCCCACGCGTCAGACGAACGCAACGCTGCTCCGCTCGTGGATCCCGATCAACATAATTCCATTATTGCCGTTTTGGCGAATGATTTACGACTTTTGTCGTCGGCCTCCGTCTATTCTGCTGGAATGAGTGCAGATCCCACTTGTGGGTGTTCTCCATGCTGCTGGGTGAGCCTGGGTCTGTAGGAGATTTGTACAGAGTCCTTCTGCAGCAGTAAATATCGCTTCACCCAGCCAGAATTTCTGTGCTTCAATTGGCTCCTGCGTTCACAGTAGGCGGGTCCTCCTTCCTAGATTTTCATTCATTGGTTCTTCAAGGTTTCAGAAACCCAATTCAAAGCTCTTATTAGTCGAATGAGAGGTCAATCAGATGAACTAATCTGTTTGCGGCTGTCTCTGCAGTTTTTTTTTGAGTGGCGCTTGGACGCTACTACATCACCATCACCACCATCATGCGTCATGCGCACGAGGGCGCACGAGCGCGCTCTCGTGCGCCCTCGTGCGTCATAGGACGCAGAGACTTGCCCGCCCGCGGAACAACGGAGCGCAAGTGGTTAAGGCCAGTACAGACCTGCTAGGGAGAATTATTGTTATAGGCAGAATAAGGAATGTTGACATGAAAGAGGCTCTGAAGTACAGCCTGCACCCGTTTCCTCCATCTATCGCGACGCTTGAGGGAACGCTGGCAAAAACTGACAAGTCAAAGCTACGGAAGCATCTGATGAGCCTAGCACCAACTGATTTTCCTGAAAGTCATCAGATTCAAGAGTCAACAGCATGCATTATGGATGGCATGGCTCTAATTCGAGAAATGACTGATGTTCCATCCACTTTTGGGAAGCTGGCCAAGCAAGTTCTTGAAAGGTTGGTTTCAGTTGCATTTCGACATGGTGCCAAACGAATAGACTTCGTTCCAGACCGATATCCAGTACACAGCATCAAAGGGGGCGAGAGGGATAGGCGTGCATCTCATGGCACAGAAAGAATGAAAATTACAGGTGGTGATCAGAAAACCCCGCGACAGTTCAGAAAGTTTCTACTCTGTGGAGAAAACAAGGAAAATCTGATTGAGTTCTTCCATCAATGGAAAAATGCACAGCCCGATCAGATTAAGGACATTCATGTTGTAGTGGGTCATGGACCAGAGTGCCACCAGCTTTATGTTCAAAATGGGTGTGTCACAACATCAGCTGTTGAGGATCTCTGCTGTGACCACGAGGAGGCTGACACACGAATGATGCTCCATGCGCAACATGCTACTAACCAGGGTGGTTTCAAAAATGTCGTCATTCGTAGTCAAGACACAGATGTATTTGTGGTAGCTGTGGCCTTTTCGGAGGACATAGCCGGCCAAAACCTGTTCCTACATCTAGGCCCATGGAGTGAATTCCAGCTGGTTGCCGTCAACCCACTTAGTAGACACCTAGGGGAATCCATCCGCAAAGCCCTCATTGGTCTTCACTGCTTCACCGGATGTGATAGCACCAGTGCCTTCAAGGGGCAGGGAAAGGTCAAAACATTCAATATCACGATGAAAAACAGCGCCTATCAGACCTTATTCCAGGCCCTCGGTGCTGAATGGGACCTTCCTGAAGCGTACATGGACGATGTGGAAAAATTTGTCTGTGAACTGTATGGCAAGAGTGACATAGATTCGGTTGATGAAGCCAGGAATTGTATTTTTAGATACAAGTTCAAAATTGATGCTGCCTTGCCCCCCAACAGAGATACTCTCTTGCACCACACAAAAGGGGTCAACTACCAAGCAGCAATTCATCGCCGGTGTCTGAAGCAGCGCATGGAATGCCCCAGTCCAGTTGGCTTTGGATGGCACATTGCCGACAACTGTTTGCTGCCAGTCTGGAATACACTACCATGTGCCCCTGATTCTATTTTGAAACATATTAAGTGTGCTTGCAAGAAAACAGGCTGCGCAAAAGGAAAATGTTCTTGCCAGGAGCATGGATTGAGCTGCACAGAGCTCTGTCAGTGTATCGGCTGCAAAAACATAGATGAAGACAATGCTGATGTGACTGTGGAGGCAGATTCAGATCCTGATGACAGTGACGAGGAAAGCATACTTTAAAAGTGAACGCAGGTAAGAATCTATAATTAAAATTTTGTCCCTAAAGGCTTTTTAAATCTGTTAAGTATTGTTGGTATTGAGGTCGGTGAGACAGGATGACTTGAAAGGTAGAGAGTTCAGTGAACAGGAAAGAATTTCTTAGCAAACCAATTTGCATTTAATTCTTATTCAGATATATTCCAGTTTGGATTTTAATGACAGGGTAGGAATGTTTCTTTTAATCTAGTACAGCTCTAAAATATTTCTGTACTGTTATGTATTGGTCTTTCTCAATATCTGCAGACTCGTGTCGGACTCGTCATTTTCCATAATTTGATCAAAATATAATATCTGGGTCAGTCAGGTGACTAAAATCAAACATTTTTGGGGTCTTTTTTGCATCTGTGACACAAAATAGTTAGTTTCCTAGAAAAATAATATAAACTTTCAGTATGTAAGATACTTAAGAATAGTTTGGTGGACAGCTAACGTTTTTCCCTGCTCATTAGTAGCTAATTATGTTTTGATTAATAGCTAATTAACGTGCAAATTTACAATCTAGAAAACTTTATTTTTGGAAAGAGCACCCTCAAATTACCCTAAAACAAGTGTTCTTTTTTGGTTTGCTCACCTGTCAAACGAAACTTCATTTCTAGCCACAATTTCTGGTCTCGTCCCATGGCCTAAGTGCACTCTTTTTTTTTCTCAGAATGTACCAAACTGTTGATTTGGCCACTCCTAACATTTCTGCTATCTCTCTGATGGATTTCTTCTTTTTTTCAGCCTCAGGATGGTCTGTTTCACCTCCAATGAGAGCTCCTTTGACCGCATGTTGTGTGTTCACAGCAACAGCTTCCAAATGCAAACGCCACACCTGGAATCAACTCCAGACCTTTTAACTGCTTTACTGATGACAGGTTAACGAGGGAAGAGCCCATGCAGCCTTGTTATTTTTTTTGCAGCCTTCTGAGTCAATTGTCCAATTACTTTTGGTCCCTTGAAAAAGAGGTGGCTACGTATTAAAGAGCTGTAATTCCTAAACCCTTGCTACAATTTGGATGTGAATACTCTCAAATTACAGCTGAGAGTCTGCACTTTAAGTCCATATTGATTATATAATTGTATCCTGAATATGTTTTCGTAAACAGCTAAAATAACAAAACTTGTGTCACTGTCCAAATATTTTTGGGCCTAACTGTATGACTCACATTTCACTCCAAATAAGTCAGACACAAGATTTAAAGTTTGGGCAAACAGAGGGATAATAGCCATATGTAAGCCAATGAAAGATGACACTACTTAGTTTTGAAACACTTAAAGTGAAGTATCAGTTGGAATCACAAGTCTTCTATCGCTACTTGCGGATGAGACACTTTGTAAATAACAGGTTAAAATGTATAGCAGAATCACGTAAACCATTGCTAAATTTATTTAAAAGGGCATATACTGTAACTCAAATAAAGATAAAAGCTTAATTTCAGGTTTATATAAAGGTCTTATTAACCTGAAAAGACACTCAACTGTATATGTTAAAACAAAATGGGAAAAAGGAGGAATAGAAATATCAGAAGAGGAATGGACATTAATATGGTCAAATCAATGGAAATGCAGTAGTTCACAGAGCTGGAGGGAGTTTGACTGGAAAAGCCTAATCAGATACTTTATCACACCTTCCCAGAAGGCTCAGTACAAAGGGAACTCCCCAACTTGTTGGAGAAAATGTGGTAGTACAAATGCAAATCATTATCATATATTTTGGCTCTGTCATGTTATTCAAAATTATTGGAAGGAAATTCATAAAGCTATACAAGATATTTTTGGATGTCAGTTACCACTGGAAAGCAAAATTCTATTCTTTGGGCTTGTGCCCGCAGGTTGGTCAAAGAGGGACAAATATTTATTATGTATTCTACTGATTGCAAGCAGAAAGGCAATTACAAAAAAATGGCTTTCACAGGAGAGCCCATCTCTTGATTTGTGGATGGACATTACAATGGATATTTATAAGATGGAGAAAATAACAGCTTATGTCAATTACAAAAAGGATTTGTTTATGTCACAATGGGAAAAATGGACTAAATATGTAACACCACTCTGGCCGGACTTTCAATTTGCAGAACTGATATAGCACACTTTGTTAATATATATACAAGAGTATGAACATCAACACTTACTCCCTATATGCAGATGTTTATGCTGACCCTCCCCTTTTTTTCTTTTTTTCTTATTTCTTTTTCATTAAAAAAAAGGGACATTAAAATGTAATTATCAAATGAAATGATGGCTTAAACCTACTTTCTAAAGAATGTCAATAAAGAGAAAATTACAAAAAAAAAAAAAAAGATGGATGGATGGATGTTGGACTACAGCAGCTTATCTGACTTTTCATGTTGGGAATTGGGAATTAAGCCAGAACCTTGAGTGAGGCATTTCCCACCTATTTTACAGGACTACTCCTTCTTACCAGTGTGACTTCTCATGTGGGTTTTCAACTGAACATGAAACCTAAACTGTTGTCCACATGATTCACAAGAAAATGGCTTCTCACCTGTGTGAATTCTCATGTGATTTTTCAAATAATAATTTTGATTAAATCTTTGCCCACATGATTCACAAGAAAATGGCTTCTCACCTGTATGAATTCTCATGTGTTTTCGCAAAACATGACGTACATTAAATCTTTTCCCACATGTTTCACAAGAAAATGGCTTCTCACCTGTGTGAATTCTCATGTGAATTTTCAAATGACAACGTTGATTAAAACTCTGCCCACATGTTTCACAGGAAAATGGCTTCTCACCTGTGTGAATCAACATATGACGTTTTAACTTAATGAATCTTTTCCCACAAGTATTGCAAACACGTGACTTAACTGAGTGATGATTCTTCTTCTGGGACTCATTTTTACATTCTTTGTCTGTTACAGGACATTTCACAGACCCTTCCCCTGTGTCAGTATCAGACTGATTCTCTGACATGGTGGAGTTGTCTACATTGTTACTGTCAATTCTGTTTCTGTGAAGTCTCTTCTTTGTCTTTGAATCTTCATGTTTACTTGATCCTGGGTTTACATTCTTAACTGCTCCCTGGTCTTGGCTCTCAGTGTCAGGAGAGCTGTGCGAAAGGAGCTGCTCACCGTTTGGTTCAGTTTCACTGTCATCAGTAGAAGTCGCCATTAAGGTAACAGTCTCTTGTTTCAGTCCAAAGTGTTCTTCCTCCTGACTGGTACAGAGTTCTTCTTCTTCCTCTTTAACCTGTGCAGCAGCTTCTTCCTCCTGGTCCAGACTGGAGTTCCTTTCCTGGTTACAGAACTGCTGGACAGTGAGAAACTCCTCCTCCTTACAGTCCTGTAGCTGTGAAGCATCTAGAGGGACAAAGAGACAGAAAATGCTAGTCCTAGAAAAACCAGAAAGAATTAATACACTGACTGGCCAAAAAATCACCACCTGGAAACAAATAGTTCTTCTCCTTACATGTGATAATTACAGCAGTGATGAATCCATTTCAGATTATTTAAAGGTGACAAAATTAGTTTTCCACATGATGGCATGTAGGGGTGGGAGAAATGGAAACTAGAAAAAATATAAATTATTTTCCGATGGATCTTGATGCACAAGTGAACGAGTCTGAATCGATGCACAAATGGCAAAATTTTGATTATTAAATTGTATTTATAGTGTAATTTTATGTGGCCGAAATGAAAAACTGTCAGAACCTTAAACGCGGAAGATGGCGCCTGCCCAGACGGTCTTTTGCATGACGCACAACACTCAAGAGTTGGTTGGGTTGTTAGGGTGTCGCTTTCATGCTGTCTGTATATATGGACCGCAGATAAATAGCATAATTAATGTCAACGGAATGAAAAAAGCAGACTTTTGAACGTGGAAGTTGGCGCCCAGACAGCATTTGTCACCGCATATAAATATGTTCATATCTATGGTTGCAGCACTCAACACTGGCACAGAACTCTTCATTTTATTTAATTATGGGTGTTCAGATCAGTTTGCTGGACCACTGCTGTCATCTTATATGGACATATAGACCGTAGATTACAGTCAATGCATGTGTGTGAAACGTGGCTAATTCCCAGCCTTTTTTGATGTAAAGACTAACATCACACTTCTGTGTCTGACTCTGAAGAAGACAACTTATTTGAAACATCATTATTATTATTACTGTTATTCTATAATATGCGCTTGATAAATGTTCTTGGCATCTTCCACTCACTGCCACTTGTGAATTAGAAAAGTTAAAAAGGAAAGAGCAAACAAGCTCTAGCAACAATCAAGCATATTTACATGTAAAGGGTTAATTATTGTTGTTTATTTGCCTCGTGAGTTTCCCCAACTTTTCATCACAGTTGTGTATATTCATCCGAGGGCAGACGCTGACTCCGCCTCCAGCACCATCTCTGATGTGATCCAGCGGCTGCAGTCAATTTCTCCAGAGGCGCCAAACTTCATTCTTGGGGATTTTAACCATGTTTCTTTAAAGAAGACACTTAAAAACTTTCATCAGTATGTCTCCTGCCCAACCAGGCGAAAAAAGACATTGGACCTGTGCTATGGATCCATAGAGAGGGCCTATAAATCACTCCCCCTTCCTCCTTTAGGATCATCAGATCACAACTGTGTTCATTTGCTGCCCACATATAAAACTGCTCTCAGAAGAGGCAAGGTGGAGATGAGAGACATTGATGTGTGGACAGAAGATTCAGAGCACAGCCTCCAGGAATGCTTTGACTGTACAGACTGGAAGATGTTCATAATGGCCTGCGGGGATGATTTGGACTCTCTGGCTGAGCTCACATGCTCATACATGGCTTACTGTCAAAATAAGTTTGTTCCACGTAAACGTGTCAAAATATATCCCAACAACAAACCATGGGTTACTAAATCAGTTAAATCCTGCTTACAGAGGAAAGCACTTGCCTTTAAACAGGGGTCTGTTTCTGCGCTACAGGTTGCCACTAAGGAGCTAAAGGCCGAAATTTTAAGAGCAAAACAGAATTATAAATCAGAATTGGAAAGCAAGATGGCAGCAAATAAACTTGGTTCGGCCTGGGCCAGTATGAAAAAAATTGCAGGCCTTCAGAGCACAGAGCGCAGTAATCGTGTGTTTTTAGATGGTTTTAGTTCAGACACAGAGCTGGCTAATGCTCTTAATTGTTTTTATGGTCGTTTTGACTCCTTTGATTTTAGCACAGAAATCCAAGATTTGAAACAGAAACTCAAAGACAATCAGCACTTTAATATTGAGATGCAGGATGTTGAAAGGGAGTTCCGCGCTGTAAAAGTGAACAAAAGTCAGGGCCCTGATAATATATGTGGACGCCTGGTAAAGTCCTGTGCACATGAACTGAGTCCTATATTTCACTACATTTTCAATAAGTCCTTACAGACACAACATGTGCCTAAGATCTGGAAAGATGCCGTGGTTGTTCCCGTTCCAAAATCCAGCTGTCCTAAAACGGTAAATGACTTTAGACCAGTTGCTTTGACTTCAATTTTAATGAAAATTTTTGAAAAACTGGTCAGACGTGAGGTCCTAAGGCAGACTGAACATGCATTGGATCCTCTGCAGTTTGCCTATAGGCCTCACAGAGGAGTGGAGGATGCCACTGTCACTCTGTTTAACATGCTTTTTAAACATCTGGATTTTAATGGGACACACGCCAGGCTTTTATTTGTGGACTTTTCTTCTGCCTTTAATACAATCCAACCTCATATTTTAGTTGAAAGGCTCCTGCAACAATTTGATTTAAGCAATAATCTGGTGGGTTGGATTCTGGATTTCTTAACCAACAGGACGCAGAGAGTAAGGGTCAATGGCACATTGTCTGACCTAAAGTGCTCTTCTACTGGCTCTCCTCAGGGGTGTGTGTTGTCACCACTACTCTTCATCCTGTACACAAACATGTGTCGGAGCAGACATGACAACAGACACATTATAAAGTATGCTGATGACTCAGTCATTGTCAGTCTCCTCCAGGATGGTGAGAGTGGCCACGGCCCAGTAGTTGATGACTTTGTTCACTGGTGTGAGGATTCCTACCTGCAGCTGAATACAACAAAAACGAAAGATATGATTATTGACTTTAGGAGGAAAACTCCCAGGCACAAAGTCACCATACTAAAAGGCCAGACCACCGAATGTGTACAATCGTACAAATATCTTGGGACGATTATTGATAGTGGATTGAACTTTGAGGTGAACTGTGAAAGGGTGTGCAAAAAGGGTCAGCAAAATTTGCATTGTTTGAGGAAACTTGCACGCTTCCAAACTGACCGAACCATAATGACTATGTTCTATCGGGCTTTTATTGAATCTGTTTTATCCTTTTCTTTAATGTCATGGTTTGGTCAGATAAAACTGAAACAGAGGAAATCCTTGGATCAGGTAGTCAGATGGTCCAGTCGTTTGCTTGGTGAGTCACAGCTGAGCCTGACATCCCTGTACACCAGACAAGTACAGAGGATGGCCGACTCGATTTTAAATGATGACTCCCACCCTTTGCACTGCAACTTTCAGCTTCTTCCCTCCAGACGGAGGTTTGCTGTCCCAAAAAGTAGAACCCAGCGCTACAAAAACAGCTTTGTCCCTGCTGCTGTCAAAGAGTTGAACAAGCTATAAAAATTATATTGTACATATTTTATATTTACCTATTTTGTAAGATGTGTGCCTGTGTTTGTGTCTGTTGAATGTAATTGTGGCTTGTAAATATGGATGTCACCAACTGCAAAACAAATCTACCTACGGGTACAAATAAAGTAACCTGAACCTGAACCTGAACCTGAATTAATATGCAATGTCCCAAAAAATTAAATAAAATGAATGTTAAATTCAGTAATAAATCTATGAGCTAAGAAGACTGAAGAGGATGCATTGTATGTATATTAGTCTTAGCACCAATAAAGGCTGTGGATCTGACAGTATGCTCCAGACTCTTCCTCTGTGATTTTCATGACTTAAGCTGATCACCACCTGCAACAGCTACAGTTTCTTTGGAATAAAGTGTAGAAAGTCATTTTTCTAATATTTACATCTTGCTTGCTTGCATCTTAATCTACTTGAATCGTGAGGTACCTAAAGATTCCCACCCCTAATGACATGGTTCCCTGAGGTCTAAAAGGGGACATAGGATGAAAATGTTATTTTCTCAGTGCTTTTACACATGAATTTGTCTATCTGGTGCGGCTATAAACAAAATTACTTTTAAAAAAAAAGCCCTGTTGCTTTGCTAGGGTCCACCATGATCTCACTAGGTCTCATTCAGTGAACCTTTCTGATTTGTCACAAGTTGTGATGTGATGGTGAGCTTGACACATCCACAGTAGTATATAATGTGCTCTTTATTAGTAATTCTGTTTTCATGTCTCTTCTAGTCGGTCGTACACACAGCACTGTCCAACTTCTATTTCTGAACATGTCACTATGGTGTTTTTATACACAAATAACCACATACTTCTTTGTTTCCTATTGAAATTGCTAGCAAGGACTAATGTCTAACCCGAGCTCAGCTTTAAAAAGCACATGAAACAGATGAGCCGCACTCTGAAATATAACCTTGCAAACTTTCAATGCACCAGAAACTCATTCTAAAAGGATCAAAAACCTTTCTGAATGCCATGACTTTGACATATTCCTCCTGTTGCATCTCATGCTTGTCACAAGCCAATAGGACAACTCTGAAATCCTTGGAATCCCTGTATAAACAAGGCATCAAAATTCTGGATAAGATGCGACAGTATCACCATTGTGGTATACTTGCCAAACACAAGATGTTCAGCTTTGAAAATATGATCATGTATGCAAATATACGGTTGGTTTTTAAAATTATCCATGGCTCTGCACCCCCACCTCTAAACATTTTTGTGTACTTAACATCTAAACAAAATACCAGAATAACAAGGATTCCCTCTAGGTGGCGTTGTTGCATCCCCCTATGTAAAACTGCTTCTGGACAATCAGCCTTCTCATACAAAGCTATAACGGAATGGAACAAGATCCCCACTGTTCTGAAGACCAGAAAAAAATTACAAAGACTTTTCCAGAGACTAAAAAATGGATTTAAAGTAATCAAGCCTGCCAGCATTGACACTCTACCTAAAATGGGATTTGAAACTGTACTCTTAAATTGTTTTCATGTGTGCTGTTCTCTTGTCTTTTTATCTTTTAAACTTGCCTCCTGCTTGTTTCAGGGACAACAAATTTTGAAATTGGACCTGAATTGCTTTTTATATGTGCTGTTTTTTCTTTAAAAATCTTCTTGCCTGCCTCAGGGACTACAGATGGAAATTAGTGAGAATGCTATCATCTGGTACAGAGCATCTTTACCCTATGTTTAATGTTTTTCTGTACATGGTCCCTGACAAATAAACCAATAAACTATAAACTGGCCAGGGCAGACAATTCCTCCACCTGGTACACTGAACAGAAAGGAAAAACTAATTTGAAGTGCAAACCAGTACAAGTACATCAGATTTATGTAGTTACTGTAAATATTATTTTATCTTAGGACAGTTTCTCAAAGACTCAACCTGAACATTTTCTAACTTTTTACCTGTTTCATTCTCACAGAGTCTCTTTGAGGTCAGGCAGTTGTCATCACTGTTACTGTGACTTCTTGTTTTCAGTCGTCTCTTCTTTGGTTTGAGTTTTTCTTCTTCTTTAGTTGATTCTGAGTCCACATGCCAGCTTCCTTCATCATCTTGGATCTCAGTTCCAGCAGAGTTGTGAGAGAGGAGCTGCTCACTCTTTGGTTCTGCTTTACTCTGCTGCTTTTCCTCAGAAATAAGAGTCACCATAAAGGTATCAGCCTCCAGCTTCACTAGCAGCTGTTCTCCCTCCTGACTGATGCAGAGGTCCTCCTGTTCCTCTTTAACCTGTAGCGGTTCTGGTTCCACCTGGTCCAGAACAGAGTTCCTGTCCTGGTTCCAGAGTGGCTGGTCACCCACAACGTCCTCCTCTTTACATTCAGGTTGCTGTGGGAAATCTGGAGGAAAAAAGGGTTTCACTTGACAAATTCATGAGGAAAAAATGTATAAAATTTAGGATTTAAAAACAAAAATTTGAAACAAAATTTACAAATTTGCACATTTAAGACACAAACATGATTGACAAACAGATTCAGAGTTCTTGAAACCCTCATTCAGACCATTATAGTCCCACATACCTATTCTGTGGATTTTTATGTGGGAGCACCAGCGCATATTCAGTAATCTGTTCTGATGATCGATCGCTTCCTCGTACTGGTTGGTGATTTGTTCAAACTCTGTTATTATTTCTTCAGCAGCGGCAGCTAGTCGCTCTCTGACCAACTCTCTCAGACGTCGACTTGAAAACATCTTTATGGTTTGTTTACTTCCTCCAGATGCTGTGATGTGGCTGCTGATGGTCAGAGCTAGCAGGATGAGGCTAGTTCAGTTAGCGTGAGGGTCCATAAATGTCCTCAGACTCAGAATGTGGATTTCTGAGGTTGGTTTTTTATTTCCCAGCACTCAGCACAGACCATCAATGGCAGGTCTCCACAGAGCTACATCAGATATTTATCCATGAGCAGCATAACAGGAGCTGAACCACTGACATCGACCAACTAAATGTTCTCACCAACCAGTTCCTGCAACAATCAGAAAACAGATCAATTCTTCATTATGATCAGCCTGGCACATATCAAAGACAATTTCATTTATGCTTCCTTTTTCTTCAGTATACTGTGAATATAATCCAATTAAAAAGGTTCAAATTGTCCTTAGGTATGACTGTGAGAGTGAATGGTTGTCTGTCTCTCTGTGTTGGCCCTGCGATGGACTGGCGATCTGTCCAGGGTGTACCCTGCCTCTCGCCCAAAGATGCTGGGATAGGCTCCAGCCCCCCCGCGACCCGAAAAGGATCAAGCGGAATGAATGAAAATCTGTCTTAATGATGCTATATCTGCACCCTAATCTTATCCCGACAGACATCTCATCACATTGATCACTTTCTTGCTTTTCTCTATGATGCTTTTAACATGCACTTTCCATGTTAGTCTAGGATCTAAGTGCATACCTAAAAAGTGAAAGCTCCCATCATTTTCAAGGTTGTTTCCATATAACTTCATTGCCATTCCCTCTCCAATTTTCTTCCGTGTGAAGAACATAACCTTTGTTTTTTCCACTGAAAACTTAAATCCCTAGTCTATTCCCCATCTTTCCACCTGGCTGATCCCTTCCTGCAGCTTCTTACTTAAATATACTAAATTTGCCCCTCTCACCCACAATGCCCCATCATCTGCAAATAACGATCGACCCAGGCTAGGCGGAATCTCTCCAAAAATATCATTAATCATTATTGTAAACAGTGTTGGACTTATAACATCCCCCTGAGGGGTGCCATTTTCCACAACTCGCTTCTGACACTTCAGACCCTATTTTGACCTCAGTTGATCTCTCACTCAGAAAATCCATAATCCAATTAAACATGTTTCCTTCTATTCCCATCCTATGTAATTTTATCAGCAATCCTTCTATCCATAACATGTCATATGCCTTTTCTACATCAAAGAATACTGCAGCCACAGACTCTCTATTTACCTGAGCTTTCCTGCCATCTTGAGTCAAAGCACTCTGTAGCGTTCACCAAAACGGCTTGCATATGGCAAGCCATTTTAACATCAAAACAAACTTCATTCCTATCTACAATGAACTTTTAGATATCTATAATTGCCTTCCTCCTAGTCAAAATTAAATTCTTGCTGGTCACAATTGTAACTACAAATATCCATAATAACATTCATGGTAGTAAAAATTATATTTCAAGATATCTAAAATGTAGATTGTACTAGTCAAAACTAATTTCACAATGTCTGAAAAGCTTTAAAAAGTTTAAGCGGCCATTTTAACATTTAAATAGTTAGCCTGGATATGTATTGTAGATATCAATAATTCAATTTTTTCCTAGTAAAAATGAACATTTCAGATATCCACAATGAAATTCTTCCTCTCTAAAATGATCTTTTCATATATCTATGACATCATTCTTCCTAGGAGAAATGACACCACTTTTCCCCATTCATGTGTATTGGATTTTCACTTACAGATATCTACAATTACATTCTTCCTATCTAGAATGAACATTCTGGATATCTGAAAAAGAATTCTTACTAGGAGAAACTCTTATTTCAGATATCTACAATCCAATTGTTACTGGTCATAATTTTCATTTTGGATATCCACAGTGAAAAAACATTCCAGATATCTATAATGTAATTTTGGACATCCAAAATACACTTTTACTAGTAGAAATAATATCATAGATATCCACTGTTCATATTATGACCATCTAAAATTCAGTTTCAGATATCTGTAATTGAAATTGTGACTAGTAACAATATAGTTACAGATATCTGTAAACATATTTTGGATATCTACTGAGAAATATTGACTATCTCAAATGAATTATGACTAGTAACAACTGGATGGTTGATATCTGAAATAAGAGTTTCTTCTAGTAAGAATTCTATTTCAAATATCCAGAATGTTCATTCTAGATAGGAAGAATATAATTGTAGATATCTGGAAGTGAAAACCCAATACACATGAATGGGGAAAAGTGACGTCTTTCTCCTAGGAAGAATGATGTTATAGATATCTGAAATGATCATTATAGAGAGAAAGAATTTCATTGTGGATATCTGAAATTTTCGTTTTTACTAGGAAAAATTGAATCATTGATATCTACAATACAAAGCCAGGCTAGCTATTAAATGTTAAAATGGCTTGCCATAAGCTGCATTCTGTGGTCTGTGTTGTGTTGGGTTTCAGGGACCTTTATTGTGTGACACGGGTGGTAGCTCCACCTTTCCTGTTCCGCCACCACCCAGGATATAAGAGGGCAGTGAGAGAGAGGGGCGGTCTCTTGGCCTCCTCTCTGCCTGGCGAGTGTGCATGTATAGTGAGAAGGCATCACTAATAAACCTGTGTCTGACATAACGTTCGGCTCAGGAGACGCACACACACAGGCTCAGAGTAGTTCAAACTGTTTATTAACAACAGGGATGTTTGGGTGCGTGTCTGCGGAATGTTAATGTGTTGGTGGTGGCGTCTGCTTCGGACCCAGAGGCAGGAGACCGTTCAGCCGGCAACCCTATGGGAGAAATCAGACACAGGGTGATGAGCACACACCAACACAGGAGGAGAATAGGCGAGGGAGAGAAGCTTACTTGTTAGGACAGATGACTGGCGCTTCAAGGATGGAAGCCCGGGAGACAGCCACCTGCAGGGCTCGGTGCAGCAGCGAGGAGAGACGAGGGACGGGATAGTCCGCCGCCGAGGAATCCACCTGTGCACAGGGGAGCAGACTGGAGAGATGAGGTAAGTGATTTTCTTACCGATGACGAGGATGCTGAAGAGAATGTGGTAGAAGCCCATGGAAGGGAAATGAAGTCTACGGCTTCAGACCGAAGCTCAGGGCGAGGCGGCTTATATCCCTCGCCGCTGATGACTGACAGGTGTGTGAGCAGGTGGCGCCGTTGATGAGCGGCGCGGCGTGACAGTACTCCCCCCTCTAGCAGCGCCTCCTGGCGATGGCTTATCCAGGTGCGCTCGGTGGAAGTCCGCGATGAGCGATGGGTCCAACACAAACGACGGGGGCACCCACTGTCGATGCTCGGGCCCATAGCCCTCCCAGTCCACCAAGTATTGCAACCCACGACCCCGGCACCGGGAGTCCAGGATGGAGGAGACGGACCAGGCCGGATGGCCACCAACCATCCGGGGTGCGGGTTGCGCTGCAGGAGGAGGGCAAAGGGGGTCGGTAACTGCCAGCTTCACCTTCGACACGTGGAAAGTGGGATGGATGCGGAGGGAGGGGGGAATAGCCACGCGCACAGCCACCGGGTTGATGATCCGGGTGATGGGAAAGGGACCCATGAAGCGCTGTGCCAGCTTTCTCCTCTCGCCTTTTAGGGTGACGTCCTGGGTGGAAACGTAGACAAGTTGCCCAACTCTGTACGCCGGGGCAGGTCTTCTACGCCGGTCCGCCACGGTCCTGTTGCGCTCCGCTGTGCGTAAAAGCCCATGACGCGCGGCGGCCCAGGTGGAGCGGAACTGCCTCACGTGCGCCCTAACTGACGGGACAGTTACCTCGCTCTCCTGCGCTGGAAGCAGCGGGGGGTCGTAACCCAGGGACGCCTTGAAGGGGGACATCCCCGTTGCAGAAGAGCGGGCGGTGTTGTGGGCGTACTCCACCCAGGCGAGATGGTTGCTCCATGACGCCGGCTTGGATCTTGCAACACAGCGGAGCGCAGCCTCCAGCTCCTGATTGGTCCTCTCACACTGCCCGTTAGACTGGGGGTGATGGCCGGAGGAGAGGCTCACCTTGGCTCCGATGGCGTTGCAAAAGGACCTCCAAACCTCGGATGAAAATTGGGAACCCCGGTCCGAGACCACGTCCACCGGAATCCCGTGCAGCCTGACCACGTGTTGGGTGAGGAGGCCCGCCGTCTCCAGGGCGGTAGGGAGACCTCGCAGGGGGACGAAGTGTGCCGCCTTGGAGAAACGGTCCACGGTGGTCAGGATGGTGTTAAAGGAGCTGGAAACGGGAAGTCCGGTGATGAAATCCAGTGCGATATGCGACCAGGGCCTGCCGGGGACGGGCAGAGGCTGGAGCAGACCCGCTGGAGGGGCATTTCCTGACTTGCTGGTGGCACAGACTGGGCAAGCCCGGGCGTAGCGGGCTGCATCCCTCCGCAGGCCTGGTCACCAAAAGGACCGTTGGAGGAGGCTGATCATCCGGGAGGTGCCGGGATGACAGGTGAGCCGGGAGGTGTGGAGCCAGTGGATGACCTCTCCTCGGACCGCAGATGGGACGAACAGTCTTCCCTCCGGTCCGCCGCCAGGATCAGGTTCCACCTCCTGTGCCTTCCGGATCTTTGCCTCGATATCCCACGAGATGGCTCCCACGACGCACGACCTGGGCAGGATGGAGTGGGGCGTCTCCTCCGATTCCACGGGCGTGAACTGCCTAGAGAGGGCGTCAGGCAGGCCGTTCTTAGAGCCAGGCCTGAAGGTGATAGAAAATTGGAACCTGGCGAAGAACAGAGACCAGCGCGCCTGGCGGGCGTTCAGGCGCTTGGCAGATTGTAAATACTCCAAGTTCTTGTGGTCCGTAAGGACCACAAACGGCAGGTTCGCCCCCTCTAGCCAGTGGCGCCACTCCTGCAGGGCGAGCTTGATGGCCAAGAGCTCTCTGTCCCCCACATCGTAGTTCCTCTCCGCCGGGGACAAGCGCCGGGAGAAGAAGGCGCACGGTCGTTTGGCGCCATCGTCCGCTGACCGCTGGGACAGCACTGCTCCCACTCCCGTGTCCGAAGCGTCTACCTCTACGATGCACTGCAGCGCGGGGTCGACCTGGCGAAGGACCCGGGAGGAGGAGAATTCCGCCTTCAGCGCCTCAAAGGCGGCAGCAACCTCTTCGGTCTACCGGAACGGGACCTTCGGGGACGTGAGGCGGGTCAGTGGTCCAACGATGGTACTGAAGTTGGGGACAAAGCGGCGGTAGAAATTGGCGAAGCCAACAAATTGCTGCACCTGCTTCCGGGATGCAGGTGTAGGCCATTCCACCACCGCCTTTACCTTCTCTGGGTCAGGGAGCACCTTATCGTGGGCGATGATGAACCCCAGGAAGGACGTACTCCTGGCGTAAAATTCACACTTTTCTGCCTTTACGTACAGACGATTCTCCAGCAGCCTTTGGAGGACCCGCCTCACATGGACCTGGTGCTCATCCCTGGACTTGGAGAAGATGAGAATATCGTCCAGGTAGACGAACACGAAAAGGCCAATGAAGTCCCGGAGGACGTCATTAATGAGGCGCTGGAAGACTGCAGGAGCGTTGGTCAACCCGAACGGCATCACCAGGTATTCAAAGTGGCCGTTCGGGGTACGGAAGGCCGTTTTCCACTCATCTCCCTCCCGGATCCGGACGAGGTGGTAAGCACTGCGTAGGTCCAGCTTGGTGAACCAGGTCGCCCCCTGGAGGGAGTGGAAAGCAGTGTCCATGAGAGGCAGGGTGTAACGGTCCTTCTCCGTGATATTATTGAGGGCCCGGTAGTCGATACAAGGGCGGAGGGACCCATCCTTTTTTCCCACGAAGAAGAACCCTGCCCCCACGGGTGACGATGATGGGCGGATTATCCCGGCGTTTAATGACTCCTTCAGATATGTGTTCATCGTCTCCTTCTCCGGCGCTGACAGGCTGTAGAGCCGACCAGAAGGTAACGGCGCCCCCTGGCGGAGGTTGATGGCACAGTCGTAGGGCCGATGAGGGGGAAGAGACATAGCTTTCGCTTTACTGAACACCATACCCAGGTCGTGAAACTTCGGAGGCACCAGGGACAGGTCCGGGGGTGCAGCGTCCGTCGCGGGGGAAGGGGGGGACGGCGAGCAGGCAGCGGACTGGAGGCAGGTGCCCAGGCAAAATGTACTCCATGCCGATACCCCAGCTGATCTCCAATCCAGGACCGGATTGTGAAGGCGGAGCCAGGGATACCCCAGGATGACGGGCGACACAGAGTTGGGAAGGACGTAAAAGGTCATCTCCTCCCGGTGGTTTCCCGAGATGATGACCGGTAGGGGGACAGTTTGATGTGTCACTCTCCCAAGGGTGGCACGGGAGAGGTGGACTAGGGAGATGGGAATGTTGAGTGCCTGGCAGCGGATGCCCAATCGGGTTGCCAGGCTTTGTGAAATGAAGCTGCCTTCTGCGCCCAAATCCACCAGTGCGTGGGTGAGGTGCCCAGTGGGGTTATGGCAGAAACGGATGGGCAGCTTCAATTGGGTGAGTGATCCTAACCGATTGACGTCCGCGAGGCTTCCAACAGTGACTCGCGGACCCCACCGACTGGCTTTCCGTGGACAACGCTCCACGGTGTGTTGGTCGCCTCCGCAATACATGCAGAGGCCCAACTCACGGCGGCGTTGTTTCTCCACAGGGGAAAGTTTAGTCCAGCCCGTCACCATCGGCTCCGACTCCTCGGGGCACGATGCTGGCGGCGCCGCCAGGGGGCGAGCTTGGAACAGGTGCGGCGAGGCTCCACGAGGGCGAGAAGAAGAAGACTTCCGCCCCGAGGAGCGCTCGCGCAGCCTGTTATCCAAACTTACCGCTAAGGACGTCAGCTCCGCTAGCGTCCCAGGGATATCCCGACCAGCCAGTTCATCCCTCAGATCACTATTGAGGCTGCGGAGGAACAGGCCACAGAGGGAGCGTTCCTCCCAGCCCAATTCCTCCGCCGCTACCCGGAAGTCGACCGAGTGGTCCGCTGCCGACCGGCCTCCCTACTGGAGAGCGAGAAGCCGATCGACCTGGACCGTTTCGGTTTGAGAATGGTCAAAGACCTCCAGAAAGCGCCTCACGAATTGATCATAGGTGAGGGTGGCATAACTGGGCCTCACCATTACGGCGTAGGTCCAAGTTAACGCACGCCCCTCCAGAAGATTCCCTATGTAACCAATTCGGCTGTGATCCGAGGGAAAATCTCCGGGCACACGGTGGAACACGGACTCACACTGCATAATGAACCCCCGCGCTCCGCCGAGCTTACCGCTAAAGCGGGCGGGGGTTGGAATCGGTGTGAGCCGAACCGGTGCCACTGGAGCCGGCTGGACGGCCGCTGGAACAGCAGGAGCCGCGCCACCCTGGCGAGTCGGGAGGAACGGCTGTTGGGGGTCCAAGCGGTTCAATCGGTTAGTTAATTCTAATAATTGATTAAGAACCACCTGTTGCTGATAAACAATCTGATCCACCCGAGCCTCGAGGATGGTAAACCGGTGTGCGAGCCCGCCGTCTGCCGAGCCGCTCTGCTGAAGCCGTACTGACATAACGTTCGGCTCAGGAGACGCACACACACAGGCTCAGAGTAGTTCAAACTGTTTATTAACAACAGGGATGTTTGGGTGCGTGTCTGCGGAATGTTAATGTGTTGGTGGTGGCGTCTGCTTCGGACCCAGAGGCAGGAGACCGTTCAGCCGGCAACCCTATGGGAGAAATCAGACACAGGGTGATGAGCACACACCAACACAGGAGGAGAATAGGCGAGGGAGAGAAGCTTACTTGTTAGGACAGATGACTGGCGCTTCAAGGATGGAAGCCCGGGAGACAGCCACCTGCAGGGCTCGGTGCAGCAGCGAGGAGAGACGAGGGACGGGATAGTCCGCCGCCGAGGAATCCACCTGTGCACAGGGGAGCAGACTGGAGAGATGAGGTAAGTGATTTTCTTACCGATGACGAGGATGCTGAAGAGAATGTGGTAGAAGCCCATGGAAGGGAAATGAAGTCTACGGCTTCAGACCGAAGCTCAGGGCGAGGCGGCTTATATCCCTCGCCGCTGATGACTGACAGGTGTGTGAGCAGGTGGCGCCGTTGATGAGCGGCGCGGCGTGACAGTGTCCAGTTCAACACTCAGTCTCATCCTTGGCTCCTACTACCTACATAACATTTGGCGAAGAGGATAAAAGGTATGGACGCGTGTGTCACTTTGATTCAGCCATTTTTGGATCTTCCTGGTGAGCCACCCATCACTTGGGCGAGGTGGTTCGCCGCTTTTCAAACATACTTGGTGGCATTGGACCTTGGAAGACTGGAGAAGTTCAGGGCACGAGCACTGCTGGTTCATAATTTGGGAATGGAGGGACAGCGTATTTTAAGCACTTTAGGCAAGTGTGATAGCTTTGAGGAAGTGGTGGAGCTAATGGCGCGACATTTTCTAGCCCCTGAAAACATCATCATCCGTAGAATCCAGTTTCGACAGCGCCGCCAGCGGATTGGTGAGTCGGTTTGTGGCAGACCTGCGCCAGCTGGCCAAAGACTGTCAGTTTGGAGCATTGGAGGAAGAGATGGTCCGCGACCAGGTGGCGGAACATACTATTTGGCCGGCTATGAGGTCGAAGCTCCTTACAATCTTGGGTGAACTGACAATATCCAAAGCCATCGAGTTAGCTCAACAGTTGGAGGCGGCAGACAAGCTATTGAGGGACCTCGGCGAGAGAGCGCCACATCACCAGTTTGAACCACAGTCGACAGCGCAGGCAGTGGACCCAGACAGTGACAACAGTGTGGAAGATGAGGGAAGCTATGCTAATGCTGTCAAGATGAGGTCCACCCCGGGAACGCCCAGGTGTTTGGGTTATGGGCCCACAAAGCACCGCTACAAGGCCAGGGAGTGTCCGGAAAGAGGGAAACACAACAGCAAGTGTGGACTCTTGCATCATTTCGCCAGGGCATGTCACAAGTTCGAGCGAGAGGATCTGAGACGTAAGGAGGACCCTCCTGCTCCCACGGTTATTCACACTGTATCCCTGAGTTCCAACAGCCGTTCCTACTGTATGGTGGAACTGGATGGGGTAACAATCCCATGCTGATTGACAGGGGAGCGGTGAGCTCCATGATGAATTGGGCAACCGTGAGGAGTTTTTCCCACATTATTGTATTAGAGATGATTCAGCACCGCTGTGTGGTTATGATGGAGGAAGATTGGGCCACGGTGGGATTGGTGAGACTGACAGCTAGGTACAAGTTGGCAGAGGTGTGCAACTTGAGGTTCATCGTGACTGCCAGTGGAGAGAACATAATGGGATGTGATTTGTTTTATTGCCTGGGCTTCGCCATCACAAGCAGCGTTGGAGAAGAGTGGTCGTGTTGTGGTTTGTGGGACTGGCCGTTCCCGCAAACGGTGGACGGAGCTGTGTGGGACGAGAACTTGCCTGGCACTCTGGAGGAAGAGCAGAACAAACCCCACCCAGGCCATCGTGGGAAGGTTCCAGTGCCAGTGCCCAAGTAGCCCTAGCTGAGGGAACTGGGGGGCACAGTGGGACGCACGAGATGGCGGATGGTGCCAAGTGGTTGGTTCTATCTGCTCCTGGATTTTGGCTGGGAGGGGCCAGAAAGCAGGGGGTCACAACGGCGATGCCAGCAGCGGAAATGAAAGCGAGCGGGCTAGGACCGGCTGGCACGGTGAAATGACGTGCCAAACAGAAACACTGGAAGCCGAGTAGGGTCCCTTTGGGTATCGTGGACATGGTCTGGCCCCAGGAGGAGGCCCGGTCGAGAGGAGTTCGGGTCAGGCGTTGGAGAGAAGACAACCAGGGGCGGCTGCAGGTGGTGGCTGTTCGAGAGGATGCCTACCTCCAGCTATCAGGTGGCTCGTGGAGGCATCCTAATGAGCTGTGGCAAGCCCGGGAGAAGAGGGAGGTGCTTGGGCCTGAATGTGGGTTGTCCCCAGTGGTGAGGAAGAGGAGGCGCACCGGAGTTGAATCAACCGACGGTTATCTGGGGGGGGGGGGGGTTCTTCTCCTGGGGCAGACTGATGGTTAGAAAGTATGTTTAATGCATGTGTGAGAAAGGGGGACAACCACTGTGTTCTTATTGTTCTAGTTCATGGGGATTATTTTGTGTTTTTCTGTTTATTTAGGAACACAGCAGTTATTTTCTTTAGTTGGACTGTTTCTTTAGTACAGACGGCAGAATAATCCATCTTGCTGTGTGGGGGGTGAGACGGTAGTCCACCTGTCCTCCCCTAGTTTTAGTTGTTTTGAGTGACTGTGATAGGCCCCTTTTAGGTATTTCTGTTTAGTTTTCTTAGTGCGTGATTTGGGTTCCAAATTGGGGAGGGTCTCAATTGTATGTGTGTGTTTTGGACCTTTTTGAAGGGGAAGGAGAATGTTGTGTTGGGTTTCAGGGACCTTTATTGTGTGACATGGGTGGTGGCTCCACCTTTCCGGTTCCGCCACCACCTAGGGTATAAGAGGGCAGTGAGAGAGAGGGGCGGTCTCTTGGCCTCCTCTCTGCCTGGCGGGTGCACATGTATGGTGAGAAGGTGTCACTATTAAACCTGTGTCCAGTTCAACATTCAGTCTCGTCCTTGGCTCCTACTACCAACATAACAGTCTGCACAGAGAAACTGTCATGCATTTCTTTGGGTCCTGTCCCTATGTGAAAAAATTATGGAGTAAATATCTCTCCTTATTATTGATAGTATATATCCTAGTTTCTCCTTGCTATGGAAACATGTCCTATTTGGTATTTTTGATGATAACCAAAAACTCAAATCTGAGGCTACAGTCACACTGCAGGACTTGATGCTCAATTATGATTTTTTGCTGAGATCTGATTTTTTTTGTGTGGGCATTCACACTACAACTTAAATGCGACCCCCATCAAACTCCAGTGTGAATGGTCTACAGCTATGAAGTGACCCATATGTGCAGAAGAAAACATAATGTCATACACAGCATTGTGTTTACAGAAGTAAATATGAGCCCAGAACGATTGAGGAGGAGGGGGGAGGGGGACAGAACTTCTTCACCCTGATGCAGTGCAACAAAATAAAATGTTAAAACCATAAATATGAGACCAGCTTCATTCCTCTGCAGGCCAGATGACCGCTGTGATCAGCTCTGCTTTAACAGAACTGATCAATTAAAGAGCCCTCTTTAAAATGAGATCCCCCCGCACAGGAAGGAGAAGCCGCCAGAGACTCCCCTCTCCTGTGTGTCCCCCATCTGGCCATTCCACTCTACAGTCGTGTCAATATTTGTTGTGATTCTCCGTGCACTTTTACGCAGCGCACGGAGGAAAAATTAAAACCCACGTGCAGGAGTAAGTTGCGCGTATTTATTGACAGGAAATGTATAAACAGTTCACAATAACAGATGGGCAGCTCAGGATATACAAGGAAGTCCTCCAGGACACTCTACACACAGGTGAGTATGAAACAGGGAAAATGTTCCAAGGCGTAGGCAGACGGGACTGCAGCGGAGGAACGGATTAAAGAGCCCGGGAAAGGAACCGCCAGATGGAACTGGATGGCAGGGGCGAAACAAATCGTACTCACGCAGCTGGAGCAGTCCAAGTTGGTCCGAGTAATAATCCAGGTGAAACCGAACCAAGCAATAACAGATGATCAACGCCACCCAGAGTGATGCGGTACCGGAGAACTGGCAGGGCATTTAGTCATGAGCGACGGAGTGCAAACACCGAGTAGAACTAACACAGTGTTGGACAATGATCCGGAAATCTACTCCCGTAGATACAGGGCTTAAATAATGCCAACCCTAATCAGGGGAGAGATTGCCGGTGTGAGTAGTGTGAGTGAACGTGTGGGAATGAGTGGGCAGCACTAAGTGGGAGCAGGTGTGTGAATGACGTCTGTGAGCATGAGAGCGAGGATGAATGGGTGTGTGTGTGCATGCGTGCAAGAGAGTGCATGAGTGTGAGAATGAGAGGAAGCATGTATATGTCAATAAAGTTGAATCTCATCTCATCTCATATGTGTGTGTGCATGAACGGAGAAGTAAACACTATAATAACACACAGCTGGTACACTGACAGAAGAGGGAGGCGTGGCTGAGCTGTCAGGGAGCCGAGCAACCCAGAGGCTCCCTGAGAGCACCTGATGGCAAAATAGGGCACAAAAATACACAAAGAGAAACCAGCCACCGCATCATTGAACTGGGTTTGAAACATCAACCCCAGTTCATGAGAAATATTAACTTTACATTTTAGATATTACAGCAGCCAGGAAGGAAAAAGGAATTTGCAGCGTCCAGTAAATGTGCCGTTATGTTCGCCTGTAATGTCTGATGGTTTCAGCCCCGAACCCCCCCACCCGAAAAATTTCAAGTTATTGTGCAGTCGGAGCAGACAAAATTACAATCCAGTGATAAAGGGAAGAAGACTAAAAAGAAAGCACAAATCAGCTGTGTCTGCCATACTGGCTGCATCCTCCACCGCAGAATTGTAGTGTCTGTCTCACTTCAATGAGGAAAAAGTTGGATGAAATGCGACATGGCCGTTCAGACTGAGATTGCTTTGGAAAATATCAGATATGTATCCAAATTAGAACCACATATGAAAGTGGCCTGGGTCTGGTGTGAAAAAAAAAAAAATCGGATATGTGTTGCTCAGACTGTCATTAAAAAAAAAAAAAATAATCAGATATGGGTCACATTTGTACAAAAAAATTGGAACTGAGCAGTAAAACCTGCAGTGTAACTGTAGCCAGAGTTTTATATTATTAATCTAAATATCATTTTAACCAAATATTACATCCACCGCTCTAAATTCCTTAAAAGATTACCTAATTGGACTTCCGGTTATGGCGGCCACGTAGGAAGATGTGTTTCACACTGCTCTGCTCGTAAAAATTTTACTAAAACTCTCTTAATTGGAACAAAAACCCATCCCAGCGTTTTGGCGCAGATATGGTAAAGACCAAGGTTGGGAAATTAGGTGGAGGAAAAGGCAATTCGACAAAACAACCCAAGCTAACAGACTTCCACGCTCGAGGCGAAACAGGGAAAACTCCAGAAGCAATGGCGGAGGAGGGAGCCAGCGGCGGAGCGGGAACTGCTGAAGAGGGGACAAACGCAGTGCTCACTGCCATCAACTCCATGAGAACAGAGTTTTCGTCTAAATTTGATGGGATTATAGCAGCGATAGAAGGTATGAGAAAAGAAATAAATGACCGCATGGAGCGAGTGTCGCAGGCGAAGCTCCGAATTTCAAGCGCTGAAGATGACGTCACCAGCCTACAATCTAAGTTGCAAACACTGGAATTAAAATGTAAACGTCTGGAAGATAACGTCCTAGACTTGGAATCCCGCTCGCGACGGAATAATTTGAGGCTGGTGGGCCTCCCGGAGGGAGCGGAGGGACGGGACCCATGTTCCGTTTTGGAAAAGTGGATTCCAGAAGCGCTGAATAACACGGATCTGCAGTCATCGGTCATTTTAGAGAGAGCTCACCGAATCGGCCCACTGAGAGATAATAAGACACCACCGAGGACGCTGATTATGAAGTTCCTCAACTACAGAGACAAGATGACAGTCACCAATGCAGCGCGAGCTAAAGGGGAAATTAAATACCAGGATCAACAGGTGCGGTTCTATCCAGACTTGGCCACAGGAATTCAACAATTAAGGAGGCAGTTCGACCCCGCCCGCAAAGAGCTGCGCAACCTAGGGATTCGTCACGGAGTAATTCATCTGGCAAGACTGCTGGTCACATATAAAGGGAGAACCCACACCTTCAAGACCCCTCAAGAGGCGCAGGAGCTCATCAAGCAGATCCAAAAGGAAACTGGTGGGAGCTAAGCATGAACATGACAAAGGTAGAACATTTAAGCATTTGTACAGGCATCTGATTGATCTGAATCATATAACATGTCTACAAAATACAGACTGTATTATAAAAAAAAAAAAAAAAAAAAAAAAAGCTATGATGTACAAAGTTGCTATAAAACTGAAGTTATGTTGAAAAAACTACAGAAGAGAGTTAATGTCATAATAATAGTAGTAGAGTCAGGGTGATTGAGAGGAGAAAGAGAGAGTGGTTTGACAGATCCTCGCAGGTGTGGAACTGTTACTAGCTATAACGGGAGACGGAATTTTTTGATTTTGGGGGGATTACCACGAATGTGGGAAAAGGGAATTTGTTTTTGTTTAGTTTGTAGGATGAATGTTCTATCATCCATGTTTTTGCTTCTCTGTAAGAGTATGTTCATATTGCAAGGTAATCTCAAACTCCTTATTGATCATAGATCAAAGCGTTAATCTTAATTTAACTTCATGGAATTGCAGAGGTCTACAAAATCTTAAAAAACTTAAACAAGTTATGAATAAAATAAAACACAGATTCAAAAATTTTATTTTTACAAGAAACTCATCTATTAGAGGAGGATGTAAAAAGAATTAGGAGAAGATGGCAAGGAAAAGTATGTGCATATCTGTCTGGGGTGGATTTGTGGAACAGTCTGGAGCCGGAACTGAAACTATGTACAAACAGAAATCAATTTAAAAAGAGGTATAAGCACCATTTGTTGAAAGGATATATGTTAGAAGGGTAGAATTTATATGTACGATTCATTATGTTCACTCTGGGACATTATGGGACACTATGGAATGGTGGGTGGGACAGCACTGTGTGTATCTGTGTCGTTTGAGACTGGTTTTGATATATGGACTTCATTGTATGTTAGAATGGACGGGTGTTAATGTTGATCTGTAAAAAATACAGTAAATTGTTTACTTGGGGTCTTAAAGGTGGTAATTTGTATAAAATTCACATGGGTGTATCGATGGAAAAGAGGAGTTGGAATTAATAAGTGTTCACTTCTTCCTTCTCCCTTTCGAACAGTGTATACTGTAACTTTATTGCATTTGCTATTTGCTTGTTTTTGTTATATTTTTTGTGTTCGAAATAAACTATCTATCTATCTATCTATCTATCTATCTATCTATCTATCTATCTATCTATCTAAATGTGTTCACCTCATCATTTTCATCCCGAGCTAGGGGAGTTATGATTCTCATACATAAAACAGTCCCATTTCAAATGAAAAATGTAATTAGAGACAAATTTGGAAGATATCTAATCATCCAAGGATCTTTGTTATTAGAAAATATAAATCTGGTGAACTTATACGGCCCCAATATTGATGATCAAAACTTCTTTGTTAATTTATTCCTCACTTTATCATCACTTACAGGGCAACATATAATGGCAGGGGATTTTAATTGTACATTGAATCCCAGTATAGATAGATCAACAGGACTGGACTGTACGCACAATGGATGTAGGATGACCATTAATCATTTTATGAAAGAATTGAGATTGCTAGATGTATGGAGAGAAATGAAACCACAAGTCAAAGCCTATTCTTGTTATTCTAATACCTATAAGACATTATCACGTATTGACTACTTTTTGATCTCTACAGAATTAAGGTCCAAGATTCAAAACTGTTTCTATGATAATATTGTGATCTCTGATCATGCACCCTGCTGTCTAGTATATGTAGATAAGAAATTGACAAAGGACCCAGTTAGGTGGCATTTTCAACATAAATGGCTTCAGGATGAGGAATTTGCTAAGTACATAGAAAAACAGATAGATGAGTTCTTTGATATCAATACTACAAAAACAACGGCATGTATAAAGTGGGAGGCTTTCAAAGCTTTTATTAGGGGGCATATTATTAGTTATACAGGTTCAAAATCTAAGAAGACTCGAGAGGAGAGAGTCCAAATGGAACGTAAAATAAAAATCCTTCAAGAAAAGGTGTATGCAGGAAGTAACCCACAGTTAGAGAACAAATTACTGATTCTGAGAGCTGAATATGACAAAAAATCAGCGAATAGAGCTGCCTCGAGTCTTCTATGAATGAAGCAAACTTTTTATGAACAAGGTGAAAAATCAGGAAAATTATTGGCATGGCAGATTAAACAATTAGAATCTAAAACACCAATTACCAGTATTATAAGTAACGGACAGGTAGTTATAGATCCTTTAGAAGTTAATAGTGCCTTTAGAGATTATTATGAAAAACTACATGATACAAAAAATGAAACTGACTTAACAAAACTAAATGGGTTTTTGGGTGGATTATCTATACCACGTATTCCAAATGAAAACAGGGAGATACTGGAGTCTAAAATTAGTCAAGAAGAAGTTGGGCAAACCATTGATAATATGAAATCAAGAAAAAGAGCAGGACCAGATGGCCTTCCAGTTGACCTCTATAAAAAATTTAAGAATAAATTAATAAAACCACTGTTGAAAATGGTTTTAGAAGAATTTCAAAATAGTAATTTACCACCATACATGAATAATGCCTTAATTATACTGTTGCCAAAACCACGTAAACCCCCTAATAAATGTGAAAACATGAGACCAATAAGCCTATTAAATGCTGATCTTAAAATAATCTGTAAAATTTTAGCAAAACAACTACAAGAAATATTACCAAATATTATTAACCGAGATCAGAATGGCTTTATAATGGGAAGACAAGGCTTCCATAATGTAAGAAGACTATTTAATATTATTTATTCCAATAAAGAAGCACCGGATACAGCTCTCCTATCATTGGACGCCGAAAAGACCTTTGATAGAGTCGAATGGCCCTATCTTTTTGAAGTCCTACAAAGGTTTGGACTTGGAAATAATTTCATAAAATGGGTCCAGATAATATACAATAATGCTACAGCAGAAATCCTAACAAACAGCAATATCTCAAAATCAATAAAAATCAACAGAGGATGTCGACAAGGCTGTCCACTTTCACCCTTATTGTTTACTATGGCAACTGAACCTTTAGCGATGGCAGTACATTTACATCCACAAATATATGGAATTAAAGCAGGACCAACAGAACATAAAACCTCCCTGTATGCCGATGACATAATTTTGTTTATGTCGAATTTTAAAAAAATCAATTCCGACCTTGTTAAATTTAATAAAGAACTTTGGGGATATATCAGGATATAAAATAAACAAAACAAAATCTTCAATATTAATGCTAAATGAGACCCAGAGAAATCATCCAGCTCCTGAGGTAAATCAATTCAATGTTGTAAATCAGTTTAAATATTTAGGAATTCAAATTTTGCCTAAGCTAGAATCAGTCGCCAATGCCAACTATGAAGCCTTAATGACAGATATTAATGAGTTACTTCAGAGATGGATGCCACTACCAATGTCGATGATCGGGAGAATTAATATACTTAAAAGTAATATCTTACCAAAAATACTTTATTCATTTCAAAACATTCCTTTGCCAACACCTTCAGATCTATTCTCAAAAATTAAAAAAAAGTTAGTGGAATTTATATGGAACAATAGGAAGGCTAGATTATGTTTGTCCTTACTATATTTACCATTTTATCGTGGAGGTCTGAAATGTCCAAACTTTATGTTGTATTACTGGTCAGCACAACTGAGGTCTATGACATATTATTTTTCATCAAATGATCTTCCTCACTAGACTGAAATGGAATCATACAATTTACCTTTACCTCTTCCCTTATTCATATACTCAGACTCGGCTAAAAAAACTACAGAAACAAGTTAAAAATCCAATTGTAAAGCACATGATCAAAATATGGTGTGAAACCAAAAAATATTTAGAAGAACCACACTCACTGTCACAATTTAGCCCAATATGGGGTAATCAATATTTTACACCAGGGAGAGTGGATACTGTATTTAAAATATGGAATTTAAAAGGGATTCAAAAGATTCAAGACTTATATTTGTCACGCTCAGATAACATAATGTCTTTTGAAGAACTGAGGATTAAATTCAATCTTAATAGAACACACTTTTTTAAATATCTTCAGCTTAGAAATTTTATTCGATCAAATCAAAATAATGCTCTCACCCGACCTACTTATTCATCCATCCATCCATCCATCTTCTACCGCTTTTCCGGCGGTCCGGGTCGCAGAGGCAGCAGTTCAAGCAGAGAAGCCCAGACTTCCCTCTCCCCAGCCACCTGCTCCAGCTCTTCAGAGGGGATACCAAGGCGTTCCCAGACCAGCTGGGAGACATAGTCTCTCCACCGAGTCCTGGGTCTGCCCCAGGGTCTCCTCCCAGTGGGACGTGCCTGAAACACCTCAAGTGGGAGGCGTCCAGGAGGCATCCTAATCAGATGCCCATACCACCTCAACTGACTCCTTTCAATGTGGAGGAGCAGCGGTTCTACTCTGAGCCTCTCCCGGATGACTGAGCTCTCTGATCTCTGAGGGTGAATCCAGAAATCCTAGGGAGAAAGCTCATTTCAGCCGCTTGTATCCGCGATCTCGTTCTTTCGGTCATTACCCAAAGCTCGTGACCATAGGTGAGAGTAGGAACGTAGATTGACTGGTAAATCGACAGCTTTGCCTTAGAACTAAGCTCCCTCTTCACCACAACAGACCGGTACAACGTCCGCATCACTGCAGATGCTGCTCCAATCCGTCTGTCGATCTCTCGCTCCATTTTCCCCTCACTCGTGAACAAGACCCCAAGATACTTAAACTCCTCCACTTGGGGCAGGAGCCTATCCCCAACCCGGAGAGGACAATCCACCTTTTTCCGGCTGAGGACCATGGACTCGGACTTGGAGGTGCTGATTCTCATCCCAGCCGCTTCACACTCAGCGGCAAACCGTCCCAGCAAGAGCTGTAGGTCATTGCTGGATGAAGCCAACAGGACATCATCATCTGCAAACAACAGAGATGAGATCCTGTGGTCACCAAGCATGACACCCTCCATTCCCTGGCTGCGCCTAGAAATCCTGTCCATAAAAATTATGAACAGGATCGGTGACAAAGGGCAGCCCTGGCGGAGTCCAACTCTCACTGGGAATGACTCCGACCGAGTGTTGGCAATACGAACCAAACTCTCACAACGGTCGTACAGAGACCGTCGTACGGTCGTACTTATTCATTTTTGGAAAAAATTTTGATGAAAGATAGTAAGAGAAAGGGTATTATTTCAGAGTTTTACAACTCATTGACACTATTCTCAAGTGAAAACTCACAGAAAAGACTAAATTACTGGAAAGAAGACCTGCAAATTGAAATTTCAGAGGAACAATGGGAAATGGCTTGTGCAGGAGCTCAAACCAAATCAATAAATGTACGTCTTAAACTGATACATTTTAAATGGTTAATGCAGATGTATGTTACACCAGTGGAATTAAATAGATATCACAAAAACATACCAGATACATGCACAAAATGTATGGAAAGAAAAGTAACCCTATTTCACTGTTTATGGGAATGTAGAAAAATCAGAATGTTTTGGGAAGAGGTGAGGATAACAATTGAAAAAATAATTTCAAAACAAATCACATTGAACCCTAAACTGTTTTTGTTGGGTCTGTATCCAGAAAAACATAACTTTAATAAGAGTGAAAGAGCATTCATAGACCTCAGTTTGCTTAATGCCAAAAAATGTATTGCACTACTGTGGAAAAAGACTCATAAACCAGATGTGACTCAGTGGTTAAGACAGATGTTAACAAACCTTCCACTAGAAAGAATAACATACATACTGAAATCAAAGGAAAATGTGTTTGAGAATATATGGAGACCTTTCATTGATTATGTAAAGAATTTAAACATAACGTCTGAAGAAGAAGGTGAATGATATGTGTGGACCTTGCAAATTCCAAGCTGTTGAATGTATATTATGTATTCTTATGTAATAGATTACCTAGACTAAACAGAGGAGCATTGTTGTTGACTTGTGTTTGTTAATGGTTGTTGTTGTTGTTTTTATTACACAAATTTTTTTTGTTATTGTTCTTTTTAATTTTTAAATTACTTTTGTGTTAGTGTCTGATTGTTTGTGCCATGTTTGTAAAAAAAAAAGGTTCAATAAAAAAATATTGTGGGGAAAAAAAAAAAAAGATTACCTAATTATCCTGTACTGCCTCTGCTGATTAGACAGTCAGCTAAACTCCTTCCCCACATCAAGACTCTGATGACACAGCTCTCGGTCCACAGGTTTAATGATACAGGGAAAGGTGAAACTGTAACATACAGTACAAGGCATAATCACTCTTTAACCGTTGTACAGATAATACAACGAAAATATATGAACTCAGCTTCTAATACAAATCATGTTTTATCTTATCTTATATCCCACAAATTATATGAATTACTTTGCCTTTTAACTCAAATACAATACGAAATTATGTTCACAACAACTCCCGCCACCACAACGAATTGCTTTCCCTCCAAATTATCTGTCAATGTCCTCCAACCGATCCAATGGCTATTGCTAGCGTAAATCGCGGGAGACCACTTTTAGCGTCTAAAGTCATCAAACCCAACATAACCTCAAACAAATCATCCAGAAATGCACAAAAACAATAACAATTAATACATACCCACGATGCTACCAAAGGCAGAGGATGTATGTGACTGCTGCTGAAGTTAACTGATGACGGTCAACACGCACAACTAACTTTCTTCTCGATACTCCGACCGACTTCCTGTTTGCAGTTAGTCGGAGCCGAAGGTGACGTCACCTTCGGCTGCGAACTATGCCGATTCTAAGGTGAAACCAACACAATATTAAACATTAATTAAGAATATAAATAATATTCCACCTTAACTTTTAATATTAAATAGCTATCAGAACACTCCCCGCCTGGCGTGATTCTACGCCACCTCACTTAGTCCGTCTAGTCCATCTAGTCCACTTGGGCATCTGGGGGAAGAAGAAGTACCTTTTCTGTAACAGGTCTCACAAACAAAGTTTCTTTTCCTGGCTTGATGACCTTCACTTCCACCTGACGGACTTTTCCATCTTCGCTATGGAAGGCCTGTGCTACCAGATCAAGTGGCCATTCATTCCTTGGTACTTGGCTGTCCTTGAGGAGAACAACGCTCTTTGGCTCAATGTTTGGGTGAGGTGACTGCCACTTCCTACGTGCTTGAAGTGTTGGAAGGAATTGCTTACGCCATCTATCGCAGAAGGTGTTGGACAGGTGTTGAACCTGTCTCCACTGGCGCTTGTAGAGGTCTGAAGGCCCAAACTCTCCTGCAGGAGCGGGAACAGAGTTCACCTTTTGTGTTAGAAGAGCAGCTGGTGTGAGTATGAATGACTTGTCGGGGTCGGTTGCCACAGGAACAAGAGGCATTAATGATGGCTGCTACTTCTGCCATAAAGGTTACCAAAACTTCATGGGTAAGTTTGTCCTTCAGCTGGAGGAACATGGAGTCCAGAATCCTCCTAGCAAGACCAATCATTCTTTCCCGCGCCCCACCGAAATGGGAGGCATGTGGAGGATTGAAAGTCCACGAACATCCTTGATCCGACAGGTAAGATTTCACACTTTTGTAGTCGATGTTAGAAGGTATCTTCAAAGCCTTGCACGCACCCACAAGGTTTGTGCCTCTGTCTGAACGAATGCCTTTGGCTGGTCCTCTCACAGCTGGAAACCGTCTTAATGCATTGATGAAGCTGGAGGTGTCGAGGGATTCTATGACTTCAATATGAACGGCTCTTACGCCCATACATGTAAAAATCACACCCCACCATTTGCTTTGTGAGAGGTCTCCTCTAGTCCGGCGTGAAGAAATGCTCCAAGGGCCAAATACGTCGAGCCCGACGTTTGTGAAGGGAGGATCTGATGAAAGGCGGTCTGGTGGGAGGCTGGCCATCTTTTGGCTACTAGTTGGGGCTCTGAGCCGTCTGCATGTTACACATCGGTGAATGACGCTGCTCACCTTCCTCTTGCCGCCGACTATCCAAAAGCCAGCTGAACAGACAGCTCCTTCCGTAAAGAGACGCCCTTGATGGTGGACCTGTTCATGATACTGTCGAATGAGTAAGGTTGCAATATGATGATTGCCTGGAATGATCAAAGGAGTCTTCTCGCTCTGATCAAGACCTGAATGGTGAAGACGACCTCCGACTCTTAGCAGGCTGTGTGTGTCGACAAACGGATCCAGATTTTTGAGGGGACTGCTTTTAGGAATCTTTTTGTGCATTCTGATACATTTGATTTCCTCATTGTAAACCTCTTCCTGCACCGTTTGAATGATGATAGCTGAGGCTTGGTTGAGTTCCTCAACGTTAAATTCTGCCTTGCAGAGATGCCAGCCTTTACAAGAGTTGTTCATCATGGTCGTGTTGAAACAACGAGCTATGTGTTTCAGGTGTGTGATGGCACGAGTCAGTGACTTCCACGAAGAGAAATTGGCAAATCTTTGGGAACCAAGCTGCTTGGATGCAGTTGTAGTGCTTAAAGTGGACACTAGAGGACGGATGTCTGGATCTGAACTTGAGTCCACAAGGTCATAGGTACTTTCGGAGACATCTTGCTCTAGTTTGGACAAAAAACTAGGTCCACTAAACCAGTTAGTGTTGCTTAATAGGCCTGCAGCAACAGAACGTGTTGCATTATCTGCAGGGTTCTGGTTTGTGGCTACATAGCGCCACTGATGTGGACTGGAGGATCTTCGAATACGCTGGACCCGGTTATTTACATACACATAAAAGTGTCTGGTTTCATTGCAAATGTAGCCCAGAACCACTTTGCTGTCTGTGTAATATGTCACTGCATCGAGATGGAGATCAAGTTCTGATGAGATCAGGTCAGCTAACTCAACAGCAAGTACTGCTGCGCAAAGCTCTAGTATCGGGATTGTATGCTCTGGACGGGGGGCCAGCTTGGCCTTTCCCATAACAAACCCTACATGATTATTTCCAGCAGTGTCCATGACTTTGAGATATGCTGCTGCGGCGATTGCATTCGTTGAGGCATCAGAGAAGACACATAATTCCCTGCTGACAGCTGCTGATGGTGAAGTTTCAGTGTAGGGCCTGGAGATTGACAGGCTTGACAACTCTTTTAGAGAAGCTCTCCATGAAGTCTAGACTTCCTCCATTTCTCAAGGTAATGGCGAATCCCAGTCACCATTCTCAACAGTGAGTTCCCTAAGAATAGCCTTGCCTTGGATAGTAACCAGTGCTACAAACCCAAGAGGGTCATAGAGACTGTTGATGGTGGATAAGACACCTCGGCGAGTGTAAGGTTTTATCTCATCAGAGACAACGAAGACAAAGCAATGTGTTTGGAGGTTCCAACTGAGTCTGAGACTGCGTTGCATTGGCACTTTGTCTGCACTGAGGTCAAGGTCTTTAAGGTCACTCGCATGGTCCTTAGATGGAAAGGCTTCCATGACCTCTTTATTGTTTGCTGCAATCTTATGTAGCCTCAGGTTTGATTTGGAGAGGACTTCCTGTGTCTTTTTTAGCAAGTCAATAGCAGCTTCGACTGTGGGCAGAGTGTTCAGTCCATCGTCTACGTAAAAGTCTCGCATTACAAAGTGCTTTACGTCAGGGTCAATGTGAAACTCGCTGACCTGAACAGACTGGTGCAAGCCGTGAATAGCCACTGCAGGCGAAGGGCTATTTCCGAAGACATGGACAGTCATGCAATAGTCAACAACAGCTTTGGAGAGATCGTTATCACGGAACCAGAGGAATCTCAAGAAGTTCCTGTCTTCTTCTCTAACCAAAAATGAATAGAACATTTGTTCAATGTCCACCGTGAATGCGACAGCTTCTTTTCTGAAGCGGATCAGTACACCTAGTAATGTGTTGTTCAGGTCAGGCCCATTCAACAGCACATCGTTGAGCGACACACCATTGAATCGAGCACTGGAATCAAAAACCACTCTAATCTTTTTTGGTTTCTTAGGATGGTACACACCAAATGTTGGCAAATACCATCGTTCTTCTTCCTCACTGAGGGGAGGAGCTAACTCAGCATGACCATTTTTAAACATCTGTTCCATGAAGCTAAGGAAGTGTTCCCTCATTTCTGGCTTCCTCTCGAAATTTCGCGTGAGAGACACAAGGTGGTTCAGTGCCAGAGGCCTGTTGTTGGGAAGCCGCCGCCGTGGATTCTTAAAGGGCAATGGAGCTACCCAGCTGTTGTTTGAGTCTTTCTGTAGTCCATTATTCATTATTTTCATGAATGAAGCATCCTGAATTGAAAGAGCAACTTGATTATCCTCTCTGGTCCTCCTGAACACACTGCATCCAAGATGATCAATGTCACAGGTAGCTTCCTCCACAGAATATGCTGATGGGTGGTTTGTGACCTGGACGGTGCTGTACTTTTCCTTAACACAGAACACATTAGGGCATGGTTTGAAGAGAGATGGCCGACGTAGCTCTGTGGTGTTTGTGTAGAAGGCGTTGATTATTGATGGTCTATGGACGCTGCCGAGACACACATTGCCTACAACAACCCACCCTAGATCTAATTTCTGTGCATAGAGCTGGTTGTGTGAGCCGTTCACCTGTTTGCAAACTTTATGCACTCTGATAATGTCCCGATCGAGGAGAAGCATGATCTGGGCATTTGGGTCCATATCTGGGATGAGGTGCGCCACTGTCTTTAAATGTGTATGATGAAGAGCAACCTCAGGGGTTGGAATCTCATCTCTGTTGTTGGGAATGTCGTTGCACTCTGTGAGGCTGGGTAATGGAATGCGGATTGTCCCATCCAGAGATTCCACTTCATAGTCGCTTGCCCTCCTTCCCGATGATTCCTTCATTCCTGCGCATGTTCTCAGTGTGTAAGGAGCACTTGGACTTCTGTCGCCAATCACCTCAAAGAACTGAACCAACCAGCGACCTGTTGCTCTGCTCGTCCAGAATTGCATAGAGCTTCACTGCTTTGTCTCTGTGACCGGCTGGATATACTTTCACGAGGCATATTTTGGAACAGGATCTGTCTGTCAAATCTCCACCGCAGACCTTTGTGCATTTGGTCATAATATCACATTGAGTTTGAGGCATGGTTTCGACCTCCTCCCCGCCATGCTCTGGAGCAGGATCCTTCACTTCTGTCCAGGGTGCGGGTCCTGGATGTAGGGCTGAGTTATGTGTTTCGCTCTTGCACTCAGAACACTGAACTTTGGCCTTGCAGTTTTTAGTGATGTGTGACGAAGATGAACATTTAAAACACAGATTGTTCTTTTTCAAAAACATCTTACAATCTTCAATGGATTTTTCTCTGAAAGCACGACATTTACTTAAAGGGTGTGGTTTCCCATGAATAGAACACATTTTATCACGGCCATCAGATTTTAATGACGAATCAGTAGAATCAGACCTAGCTCTGGTGGATATCTCTGTTTTGCAGACTGAGACTCTTTGATGTTTGTTTGGCTGCCATGCTAACTTTTCAGTCCTGGGAACAGTGTCTGTCTGAGTGATGAAGTTGAAGCTTGGGTCATTGGCAATGCTAGCTTCCTGGCTAATGAATTTTACAAAAAAGGCAAAGGGAGGATAAGCACATGCTTTTGTCTCTTATAAGATGCACCAGCTGAAGCCCACTTTTCCTGCAGACGAAAGGGGAGTTTCTGCATGAATGGGTTGACACCTCTTGCCGTGTCGAGGAAGGAGAGACCAGGTAAGTCTCCTTCATCCTTTGCTGATAGAAGTTCCATCAGAAGATCACTCAACTTAGTCAGTTTGGCGTAATCTCGGTTTCCTATCTTTGGAAAAGTGTTGATGTGTTTGAAGAGAGCATCCTCTACTGCCTCTGGCGAGCCGTAAGTTTGCTCAAGTCTATCCCAAATCATATTCAGGCCTGCTTCTGGATGACTGATGTGAATTGCTCTGAGCTGCTCAACATGTTCTTTTGACTCCTTACCGAGCCACTTTAAAAGGAGGTCCATCTCCTCACTTGTTGTTAGATCTAAGCCACTGATTGCAGACAGAAATGAGCGTTTCCAAGCTCTGTAATTCTCAGGCTTATCACTAAATTGAAGTAAGCCTGTAGACACAAGCTCATGGCGTGCAAGGTACCTCACAAAGTCATTTGGATTGCTGCTGTTATGGTTGGAATTAGGAGGTACAGGATAAGATGGGGGAAATGCACCACAATAATCATTTTGAAATCTGGAGTGCTGTGTTGGAGTAATATTGCTGCTTTCAAATTTCACTTGTCATGGGTCACAAACATTTTCATCCTTACATATCTGAACCCGCTGTGGGCTGGGGTGTGAGTCTGATTTTATTGGGGCATCATCTTCACATAGCTGGTGTTCTGCCTCCAACACTTTGGCTTGGTCAGCAACATACTGTTGAGTGCGTTGTGTGGCTGTCAAGGAGGTAGAATCTAATAATGCAAACTCACGACTTCGTTTTTCACCACTGTCAACTGCAGCTTCCAGTGCTTCTGCTTCAGCAACAGCTGCAGCAGTCTCTTTCTTATATTGTAGCATTTGCATGGATGCTTCCAACTTAGCTTTTTCTAGTTTTAGGTTTATTTCCTCTTCAGCGTAGGAAAGGCGAGCTTTTGCTGCTTCCGCTCGTACTCTTGCTTTGGCTGCAGCAGACTGTAGATGACACACTGGAGTGCACAGAAGAAGCGTGTGAGTGTGTCTTTGACATGGCTCTTTTTTCTGACAGCACAGTTTGTGAGCATACTTCTGGATAGACACTTATGTGTTGATCGTTTACTGGTTGAGTGTGACGATGATCTTCTCACTGTTTGCCAGCATGTTCACGTTATCATGCCTGCTAGGAAGCCGTGGTTTCACTATACTGCCTCTGCTGATTAGACAGTCAGCTAAACTCCTTCCCTACATCAAGACTCTGATGACACAGCTCTCGGTCCACAGGTTTAATGATACAGGTGTGGGGCACCCCCACAACAGACTGGGACAAACAGAGCGCTCGGCTAGAGCAATCAACATAACAGTGAAATGTGTGTATTAATGTCAACAGGCAGCCTCGCTTCGTCTGGCTCTTTCCTGCTCAGTACTGTGATGTTAATGTGCCATCCATGCATTGTGTTCATGCTTCCTGCTCTTACTGTTATGCAAATGTCCCATGCCTTTCATGTATTGTCTGTAACTGGGTATATAAGCTGACGGAAATTCATGTTCACTCTCTCTCTGACTACTGCTGCTGACACACGCATTCTGTGTCTCCTCACAACAGCCTGAGGACCCGCTCCAGCCCGCCTGCACAGGGCTGGAGTGAGTCTTATGATGGCGGGATGAATGATATTAAACACCCTTATAAACTCCCAGTTCGCCTCCTTATTATTCCTCCGCCACATTGGTGACCCCGAGAATGCACACGCCTTGTGCAACGCAACCTTCTGGTCTGGACAGCCATGCTGGTGACCCCGAAGAAAGTACACGCTTTGTGCAGCAACCTTCTGACCTGGACATCCGCGCTGGAACCGGCTGAGGGACACAAAGATCGTCTACTCCCTCTCACCGCTCCAACGCATCGACACGAGCCCGAGGGACAGAGATCGTTTCCTCCCTCTCACCGCTCCAACGCATCTGCATGAGCCCGAGGGACAAAGATCGTCTACTCCCTCTCACCGCTCCAACGCATCTGCATGAGCCCGAGGGACAGAGATCGCCTACTCCCTCTCATCGCTCCTCCGCATCGACACAAGCCCGAGGGACAGAGATCGTCTCCTCCCTCTCACCGCTCCAACGCACCATGACCGAACTACAGCAACAGCTCAACAGGGATGGCCATCGGCGCCGACTACGCTGATCTCCAGCAAGCTCCCTGACCCTGACTCGCCTCTACAGCGGACCACCCACGCACCGAACCCCTGCACACGCACCGGGGGGTTGTGAGGACAGTGCACCACGCATGGGACATACCGGCTCTACACAGACCGCCAGCGTCCTTCGCCGCTGCACACGGAACCTTCAGGGCTGCTCACACACCTGAAGCATCACACGCAGCTCACTCACAGGATTTTGTATGGGTCTCAGCCACGGCGCACAAAGGGAATTCAGCCGTCAGCTGTTCCCGAGGGCTTTAGGGCTGCGCCCGCACCTAAAGTCAACACGCCAAGTCCCTCTGCTTTTGTTTTTTTTCTCACAGCTGCTACGCAACCTCGCAGCTCCTGTTTTTCTTCATGGCCGCTATTAATCCTCGCAGGACTTAACCGCGAGAGGAGTCAGTGACTAATTTTTTTCTTCTTACAGCTGCTGTGGACCTCCGCACGTTCAACGGGACAGCCCCCCCAACATCGCGGATCCACAGGCAATTTTTGCGCGGCCCAAACAACTTCGCCGTCCTGGGCCAGCACTTGCTACCCCCACCCCCCTCCCTCCACCTCCACCTGCACAGAGCTTTCCCTGCTCGCTACCAAAGCCGGACTATCGAGGCCTCAGCTTCCTGCTGGGCCCTCTGGGGGCGGGGGGGACACCCCCACAACAGACTGGGACAAACAGAGCGCTCGGCTAGAGCAATTAACATAACAGTGAAATGTGTGTATTAATGTCAACAAGCAGCCTCGCTTCGTCTGGCTCTTTCCTGCTCAGTACTGTGATGCTAATGTGCCATTCATGCATTGTGTTCAAGCTTCCTGCTCTTACTGTTATGCAAATGTCCCATGCCTTTCATGTATTGTCTGTAACTGGGTATATAAGCTGACGGAAATTCATGTTCACTCTCTCTCTGACTACTGCTGCTGACACACGCATTCTGTGTCTCCTCACGAGAGCCTGAGGACCCGCTCCAGCCCGCCTGCACAGGGCTGGAGTGAGTCTTATGATGGCGGGATGAATGACATTAAACACCCTTATAAACTCCCAGTTCGCCTCCTTATTATTCCTCCGCCACACAGGGAAAGGTGAAACTGTAACATACAGTACAAGGCATAATCACTCTTTAACCGCTGTACAGATATTACAACGAAAATATATTGTAACGTAAGCAAGGTTCACACAAAGAAAGTAGAGCAAGATGGTTGTGATCAACGGGCTTTATTTTACACACACTCTGAGCACAGGCAGGAGGGGAGGTCATTCTCCCAGACCTCCGTTTAAATCATGGTTACACACACATAATAAATCTTGCCTATGAAATACTGCTGGGTCATTATGACGCAGTTATAATTACACAACAGTATAATAACTCAGTAATAACATTTAATACACACACACAGTAACGTTTTCAACTGTCAAAGCATGCTGGGAAACCCCTGCCCCCCTTAACATGGCTCCGCCGTTACAATATTGTGACGTAAGCAGGGTTCACACAAAGAAAATGGAGCAGATGGTTGTGATCAACGGGATTTATTTTTCACACCCCGACCCCCAACCTACTTCTGAGCACAGAGAGGAGGGGAGGTCATTCTCCCAGACCTCCGTTTCAATCATGGTTACACACACATAATACATCTTGCCCTAATCCTGCTAAACACTGCTGGGTCATTATAACGCAGTTATAATGACACAGCAGTATAACTCAGTAATAACACATTTAATACACACACACAGTAACGTTTTCAACTGGCAAAGCATGCTGGGAAATCCCTGCCCCCCTTAACATGGCCCCGACGTTACACTGCCCCCCCCCGGACTGGTTTCTGTCCCCAGAAAATTCAAAGTCCACTTTCAGAAATCCAATGCGAGTCAGCCCGGTGCCAGGGCGGCATGCACAGGCCATCTGAGTCTCGGTCGGCGTATCTGGTTGGGGTAGGGTTCCGGTTTGGCCACCAGCGGGCGGATGGACACATCTGACAGCCTCTGTAGGACCACGCACAGTCCCTTCCCTGGCAGCGGGAGTCCCAGGCCCGCTCCGGCCGACTCCCACCGCTGCCAGGTCTCCCAGGCAGCCGCTGGCCCGCGTCCATGCGTCCAGCCCTTGCCGCGCCTGGAAAATGGCCGTATCTTCGTCCTGCTCGCTCCGCTGCTGCACATCTGCTGCGCCGAGGGCCTCCGTGACGTCACCGAAAGGGAAAGCATCTGCAGGTGGCGGTAGGACACGCACAGTTCCTCCTCTGGCAGCGGGAGTCCCATGACTCCCACCGCTGCCAGGACCTCCCAGTTGGCCGCTGGCCCGCGTCCAGGCGTCCAGCCCCTGCCGATCCCGAGAAAAGACCGGATCTGTCCTGCTCGCTCCACTGCTGCTGCGCTCCAAAGGCCTCTGTGACGTCACCTGCTGGGGGAAGCATCTGCAGGAGGCGGCTTTTTCCCCGTCCATGCCACCTCGCTCTAATTTAACGTTGGCGAGGGGCCAGTTTGTTGTGCGCTGTGTGCGGGGCAGTACAATGCCATGTACCCTGGCTCTGCGCAGCGGAAGCCGTCCTTCCTCGCGTCGCCACGGCTATCTCCTTCGTGCACGCGCTGCTGTGATCTGCCGTAGCTCCTCCTCCACTCGCTCTCAGCACGGTGGTTTCCTCCGATGATCAGCGCGGCAGCTAACTCGACCTGGGCCAGGCGGTCATCCAACAGGTTCTCGCCGTTGTAGCGGGGAATCTTGGCCCGCTGCTGGATGGATGGGACGGTCATCTCCCGGTCGATTGCCGCTCCTAATCGCTCTGGAATCGCCAGCCCGTCCTGCCCTGAAAAGGGCGGGAAACGGGGCTGGTTTCCTCTGCTCCGTCCATCGCGGCGAAGCTCTCCGGGGGCCGGCGTCTCAGCTCTACACTCCGTTCCCAGCCGAGCGATGAACCGCTCCGGCCGCTGGACCTCCGCCTGGATCCTCATCTTGCTCCATATCCCACTCCTGACACCAGTGTGACGTTTGCAAGGTTCACACAAAGACAATGGAGCAGATGGTTGTGATCAACGGGATTTATTTTACACACCCCGACCCCCAACCTCCTTCTGAGCACAGAGAGGAGGGGAGGTCATTCTCCCAGACCCCTGTTTGAATCATGGTTACACACATGATACATCTTGCCCTAATCCTGCTAAACACTGCTGGGTCATTATAACGCAGTTATAATGACACAGCAGTATAACTCAGTAATAACACATTTAATACACACACACAGTAACGTTTTCAACTGGCAAAGCATGCTGGGAAATCCCTGCCCCCCTTAACATGGCCCCGACGTTACAATATGAACTCAGCTTCTAATACAAATCATGTTTTATCTTCCCACAAATTATATGAATTACTTTGCCTTTTAACTCAAATACAATATTCAAATTCAAATGTTTATTTCAAACTCAGGGTTCATATTAAGAGCAAAACTAAAACGAGTAGAAAATAGATAAATAAATAAATAAAAGTATATACAGATCAGCAGACACTCAGCGCTCTTGTAACAACAATAACATAAAATGGAACGCCACCACTTCCAAATGCTGGAATGAAGTGTGAGTGACGAGTTGACAATTGCTGATATAAGATGATTGTTACATGCCAGCAACCTTCTCATAAAACTGTAAACATTCTTACGTAACAATTCGCCAAAAGACGGAATGTTCACAGACACAAACATCTTGCTTGCACTCGACCTTCGTGGTACATCTAACAACCTTCTTAGGGAGTTATTATATGCAATGCGGATTTTGTTCCTAACAGCAACATTGCTATTAAACCATAAAGGCGAGCAGTACATTGAGGTACAGAAGGTCTTGAACAACATACATTTGACATCAGGGGAACATCTATGGAAATTTCTCAACAGTAAATTTGTTTGAGCATACAGTTTCCTGAGATGTAAATATAAAATTATGTTCACAACAACTCCCGCTGCCACAACGAATTGCTTTCCCTCCAAATTATCTGTCAATGTCCTCCAACCGATCCAATGGCTATTGCTAGCGTAAATCGCGGGAGACCACTTTTAGCGTCTAAAGTCATCAAACCCAACAAAACCTCAAACAAATCATCCAGAAATGCACAAAAACAATAACAATTAATACATACCCACGATGCTACCAAAGGCAGAGGATGTATGTGACTGCTGCTGAAGTTAACTAACGGTAAACGCGCACAACTAACTTTCTTCTCGATACTCCGACCGACTTCCTGTTTACAGTTAGTCGGAGCCGAAGGTGACGTCACCTTCGGCTGCGAACTATGCCGATTCTAAGGTGAAACCAACACAATATTAAACATTAATTAAGAATATAAATAATATTCCACCTTAACTTTTAATATTAAATAGCTATCAGAACGCTGTTAAATGTCATAATCTCCTAAAACTTTTATGTTTTTATATAGCTTCCCTCTGGTGCTGTTTTTATTTTACTGGTCTTTATTCTTTTTTCCCTTTTATTTATTGTTTTATTAACTCTTCTGTATCCACCTTATTCCTAGGCCCCATGATGCCTTGCGTGAATTATGGTAGCAGCTTCCGGTACTAGTTTAGAACATATGGTTGTCACTGAAACGGGACACTTTTCCTTGTTAAAAAAACAATGACTTTGTTATGTCCATAACCAGTATTCCAATAACGAGGCCAGAGGTGCAATAGAACGTGACTTTATTAAGTGACTCACAGTATTACAAGGCGCACCCGTACAGGCAGAGGTGAAGGTCAAAAGAGACCGTGCCTTTTCCGCATCAGCCCCTTTATACTCAGGGTGGCAGCGGAAACGGAAAGGTGGAGCCACCACCCACATTACACAATAATACATCTTATTAATACATAACATTCCTCCCCTTTAAAAAAAAGTTCAAAACACATGCACACGAATCAGACCCTCCCAAATTTAGTATCCGAGTCACTCTCTAATGATAAACAGATAAAGCAGGCCTATTCATGCGCACAAACAAGTAAAACTAGAGGGGGACAGGTGGACTACTGTCCCACCTCCACACGGCTAGATGGATTATTCTGCCGTCTTTGATAATAAAATACTGCCGTATTCCTATTATAACACAAAATAACCCCCATAAACATATATACATTTAGGCAAAACCTTAATCCAACAAACAATCAGTAAACATGCACATTCATGCCCTGCTACCACCATTCCCGCTAATACCACCCCAACCCGGGCAAACCCCACAGTAATACACCCTCCAAACATGGTGACACACACATTGACATAATGCACGGCTCAGGAGACACACACGTAGGCTCAGAGTAGCTCAAATAGCTTTATTAACAACAAGTGTGTATGGATGTGTGTCTGCGAGATGTAAATGTATTGGTGGTGGCGTCTGCGTCGGGCACGGAGGCAGGAGACCGTACAGCCGGACAACCCTATGGGAAAAGCACAAGGAGAAGGGTGACAGGCACACACCAACACAGGAGATGTAAAAATAGTGATGAGCTTACTTGGAGTTAGCAGGTGGCTGGCACAGCAAGGACGGGGTCCGGTAGACAGCGACCTGGAGAGCCCGGTGCAGCAGCGAGGGAATGGAGACGGAGAGGAATGGTCCGCCGCCGGGAAATCCACCTGTGCACAGGGGAGCAGACTTGGAAAGGAAAAAGGTAAGGGCTTCTTACCGAGATGTTTGCTGAAGTGGTAGAGGTTACTCACAGCAATTGTGACGAGTGAAGTCTGACGGCTTCAGGCGGAAGCCCAGGGCGAGGCGGCTTAAATCCCTCGCCGCTGATGAAGTGCAGGTGTGCGTGCAGCTGGCGCCGCAGATGGGCGGCGAGGCGTGACAGTACTCCCCCCTCTAGCAGCGCCTCCTGGCGATGGTTTCTCCGGGTGCGCTCGGTGGAACTCAGTAATGAGGGATGGGTCCAACACAAACGACGAGGGTACCCACTGCCGATGTTCAGGCCCATAACCCTCCCAGTCCACCAAGTACTGCAACCCACGACCCCGGCGCCGGGAGTCCAGGATGGAGGAGACAGGCCAGGCCGGATGGCCATCAATCATCCGGGGCGCGGGTTGCGCAGCAGGAGGAGGGCAAAGGGGGTCGGAGACTGCCAGCTTCACCTTGGATACGTGGAAGGTGGGATGGATGCGAAGGGAGGGGGGAATAGCTACACGCACAGCCACCGGGTTGATAATCCTGGTGATGGGGTATGGGCCCATAAAACGCTGTGCCAGCTTCCTCCTCTCGCCCTTTAAAATAACGTCCTGGGTCGACACATAGACACGCTGACCCACCTGGTACGCTGGGGCAGGTCTTCTGTGCCGGTCCGCCGTGGCTCTGTTGTGCTCCGCCGTGCGTAAAAGCGCATTGCGCGCTGACGCCCAGATGGAGCGGAACTGCCTGAGATGCGCCCGAACTGAGGGAACAGTTACCTCACTCTCCTGCGCTGGGAACAGCGGGGGGTCGTAGCCCAGGGACGCCTTAAAGGGAGACATCCCTGTAGCAGAAGAGCGGGCGGTGTTGTGGGCGTACTCAACCCAGGCGAGATGGTTACTCCAGGACGTAGGTTTGGACGCAGTGACGCAGCGGAGCGCAGCCTCCAGCTCCTGGTTGGTCCGCTCACACTGCCCGTTGGTTTGGGGGTGATGGCCGGAGGAGAGGCTCACCTTGGCTCCCAGGGCGTTGCAGAATGACCTCCAAACCTCTGAGGAAAATTGGGGCCCCCGGTCCGAGAACACGTCCACCAAAATCCCGTGCAGCCTGACCACGTGCTGGATTAGGAGGTCCGCCGTCTCCAGGGCGGATGGGAGACCTCGTAGCGGGACGAAGTGCGCCGCCTTGGAGAAGCGGTCTACGATGGTCAGGACAGTGTCGAAGGTGTTTGAGACTGGGAGTCCGGTGACGAAATCCAGGGCGATATGCGACCAGGGCCTGCCAGGGACGGGCGGAGGCTGGAGCAAACCCGCTGGAGGGGCATTACCTGACTTACTGGTGGCACATACTGGGCAGGCCCGGGCGTAGCGGGCAGCGTCCCTCCGCAGGCCCGGCCACCAGAAGGACCGTTGAAGGAGGTCAATCATCCGGGAGGAATCAGGATGGCAGGTGAGCTTGGACGTATGTAGCCAGTGGATGACCTCCCCCCGAACCATGGATGGCACAAACAGCCTCCCCTCCGGTCCGCCGCCAGGGTCAGGTTCCACTTCCTGCGCCTTCCGGATCTTGCTTTCTATGTCCCAGGTGACGGCTCCCACAATGCACGACCTGGGCAGGATGGTGTGGACCGTGTCCTCAGGCTCCTCAGGGGCAAATTGCCTAGAGAGGGTGTCGGGCAGGCCGTTCTTGGAGCCAGGCCTGAAGGTGATGTTAAAGCGGAACCTGGCAAAGAACAAGGACCAGCGCGCCTGGCGGGCGTTCAGACGCTTGGCAGATCTCAAGTACTCCAAGTTCTTGTGGTCAGTCAGGACCACGAACGGCAGGTCCGCCCCCTCTAGCCAGTGACGCCACTCCTGCAGCGCGAGCTTGATGGCGAGGAGCTCTCTGTCCCCCACGTCGTAATTCCGTTCCGCCGGGGACAAGCGCCGAGAGAAGAAGGCGCAGGGCCGTTTGACTCCATCACCTGGCGACCGCTGGGATAGAACCGCCCCCACTCCTGTGTCCGAAGCGTCCACCTCCACGATGCACTGCAGCGACGGGTTGACTTGGCTAAGGACCCGGGAGGAGGAGAACTCCGCCTTCAGCGCCTGAAAAGCAGCCGCGGCCTCTTCGGTCCACCGGAACGGGACCTTAGGGGACGTGAGGCGGGTCAGCGGGCCGACAATGGTGCCAAAATTTGGGACGAAGCGGCGGTAGAAATTTGCAAACCCAATGAATTGTTGCACCTGTTTTCTCGATGCAGGTGTAGGCCATTCCACCACCGCCTTCACCTTCACTGGGTCCGGAAGCACCTGGTCGTGGGAGATGATGAACCCGAGGAAGGATGTTGTCTTAGCGTAGAATTCACATTTTTCGGCCTTCACATACAACCAGTTCTCCAGCAGCCTTTGGAGGACCCGCCTCACATGGACCCGGTGCTTGTCCCTGGATTTGGAGAAGATGAGGATGTCATCCAGGTAGACGAACACAAAAAGGCCAATGAAATCCCGGAGGACGTCATTAATTAGGCGCTGAAAGACGGCTGGAGCATTGGTCAACCCGAACGGCATCACCAGGTACTCGAAGTGGCGGTTCGGGGTACGGAAGGCTGTCTTCCACTCATCTCCCTCCCGGATCCGGACGAGGTGGTATGCGCTGCGTAGATCCAGCTTGGTGAACCAAGTCGCCCCCTGGAGGGAGTGGAAGGCGGTGTCCATTAGTGGCAGGGTGTAGCGATCCTTCTCCGTGATATCATTTAGGGCGCGATAGTCGATACAAGGATGGAGGGAACCGTCCTTCTTGCCCACGAAGAAGAATCCTGCCCCCAATGGTGATGACGAGGGACGGATAATTCCAGCACTCAGCAATTCCTTGAGGTAGGCATTCATGGTCTCCTTCTCCGGCGCCGACAGGCTGTAGAGTCGCCCAGAGGGTAAGGGTGCCCCCTGGCGGATGTTTATCGCACAGTCGTAGGGTCTGTGTGGAGGAAGAGACATCGCCTTGGACTTGCTGAAAGCCATACCCAGGTCGTGAAATTCCGATGGCACCAGAGAGAGATCTGGGGGCGCAGCGTCCGTAGGAGTTGGGGAAGAGGACGGAGAGCAGGCAGCGGACTGCAAGCAGGTGCTCATACAGAATGTACTCCATGCCGACACCCTGGCGGACTTCCAATCCAAGACGGGGTTATGAAGGCGAAGCCAGGGGTATCCCAGGATGACGGGCGACACAGAGTTGGGGAGGACGTAGAAGGTTATTTCCTCCCGGTGGTTCCCAGAGATGATCACAGGAACAGGGACGGTCTGATGTGTTACTCTCCCCAGGGAGACATGGGAGAGGTTGACCAGGGCGAGAGGAGATTTGAGGACTTGGAAACGGATGCCCAATCGGGTTGCCAGGCCTTGTGAAATAAAACTGCCCTCCGCGCCCGAATCCACCAGTGCGTGAGTGAGATGCCCAGTGGAGTTGTGACAAAATCGGACGGGCAGCTTCAATTGGGAGAGGGGATTTAACCGATTGATGTCCGCGAGGCCCCCTACAGTGACTCGCGGACCCCGCCATTTGGCTTCTGTGGGCAAAGCTCCACCGTGTGTTGACTATCTCCGCAATACATGCAGAGATTCAACTCACGGTGGTGTTGTCTCTCCGCAGGGGGGAGCTTTGTCCAGCCCGTCACCATCGGCTCCGACTCCTCGGGGCGTGATGGTGGCGGCGTCGCCAGGGGGCGAGCTTGGAACAGGCGCGACGAGGCACCACGAGAGCGAGAAGAAGACGACTTCCGCCCCGAGGAGCACTCGCGCAGCCTGTTATCCAAACTGATGGCTAGGGACGTTAGCTCCGCTAAAGTCTCCGGGATGTCCCGCCCAGCCAGTTCATCCTTCAGATCATCATTGAGACTGCGGAGAAAGAGGCCGCAGAATGAACGTTCCTCCCAGCCCAATTCCTCCGCCGCTACCCGGAAGTCAATCGCATAGTCCGCTGCCGACCGGCATCCCTGCTGGAGACTGAGAAGCCGATCGACCTGGACAGTCTCGGTACGAGAATGATCAAAGACCTCCAGGCGTTGTCTCACGAATTGGTCATAGGTGAGGGTGGCGTAACTGGGCCTCGCCATTACGGCGTAAGCCCAAGTTAGAGCTCGCCCCTCTAGGAGATTCCCAATGTAGCCAATTCGGCTATGATCTGAGGGAAAATCTCCGGGCACACGGTGGAACATGGACTCACACTGCATTATGAACCCCCGCGCACCGCCGAGCTTACTGCTAAAGCGGGTGGGGGTCGGAATGGGCGTGAGCCGAGCCGGTGCTACCGGAGCCGGCTGGACGGCCGCTGGAGCAGCAGGAGCCGCGCCACCCTGACGAGCCGGGGGGAACGGCTGTTGGGGGTCCAAGCAGTCCAATCGGTTAGTAATAATGATCAACTGGTTTAAAATCACCTGTTGCTGGTGAGCTATTTGGTCCACTCGAGCCTCGAGAGTGGTAAGTCAGCGTGTGAGCCCGCCGTCTGCCGAGCCACTCTGCTGAAGCCGTACTGACATAATGCACGGCTCAGGAGACACACACGCAGGCTCAGAGTAGCTCAAATAGCTTTATTAACAACAAGTGTGTATGGATGTGTGTCTGCGAGATGTAAATGTATTGGTGGTGGCGTCTGCGTCGGGCACGGAGGCAGGAGACCGTACAGCCGGACAACCCTATGGGAAAAGCACAAGGAGAAGGGTGACGGGCACACACCAACACAGGAGATGTAAAAATAGTGATGAGCTTACTTGGAGTTAGCAGGTGGCTGGCACAGCAAGGACGAGGTCCGGTAGACAGCGACCTGGAGAGCCCGGTGCAGCAGCGAGGGAATGGAGACGGAGAGGAATGGTCCGCCGCCGGGAAATCCACCTGTGCACAGGGGAGCAGACTTGGAAAGGAAAAAGGTAAGGGCTTCTTACCGAGATGTTTGCTGAAGTGGTAGAGGTTACTCACAGCAATTGTGACGAGTGAAGTCTGACGGCTTCAGGCGGAAGCCCAGGGCGAGGCGGCTTAAATCCCTCGCCGCTGATGAAGTGCAGGTGCGTGTGCAGCTGGCGCCGCAGATGGGCGGCGAGGCGTGACACACATTACTTGTTTTTTGTTGTTGTTGTTGTTTTTTAAACATGGGCACTTGGTGTAGCAGTTCTGCACGAGAAACATATTAACTACGTAGCCTGGGCAATCACATTTAACCCAACTCATCGCCCCTTGCTACCACACAGTCTCAATGGAGAGGCCACCCCCCAGGGGACTCATCTGGTGGGTCCCGCCCAGAGCTCCTTAGTCTCTTCACCCCTGGAGATGAGCCACGTCGGAGCCCCAACACCTCCTTCTCCCTGATGAGGCGCCGCGGTTCATTGGGGTGCCTCCCAAGCTCCCATCTCTCCAGGACCTGTACATCTCCAGGACCCGGAGGCGTGCTGGCCGGATCATAGCCGATCCTTCACACCCTGGTCACGTACTGTTTGCCCCCCTCCCCTCAGGTAGAAGACTTCAGTCCATTCGGACTTAAACCTCCCGGCACATGAATAGCTTTTTCCCCTCTGCCATCAGACTGCTGAACATTAAGTGACTTATTGACTCTCGTGCACTATGTACAGCAGCTCAACCAGACTCATGACATTCATCACTGTTTTTCTGTTGCATTATCAACTGCACTGTGGTACCCCATATTATCTGCTACTTGCTAATTTATTTAAAACTACCTTGACTAGTATTACTCATTATTACTATTATTATTATTATTATTATTATTATTACTTATTTTTCTACACTTATTGCACGTTTTTAGTCCTTTAGTTTTTTAGTTTATCTCTTTATCTCATCATGTTTTTAATGTTGCAGCATGGCACCGAGACAAATTCCTAGTTTGTGTACTACATGAACAATGGCAATAAATCTGATTCTGATTCTGATTCTGATTCTGATTCCATGAGTCATGTGACTGCTGAAGGTACCCGTCCTCCCGAACAGCTACCACCTTCAGCCGCCCCGGTCCTCCTATTGTTTCCTTTTCCCATTGACTCCTCTCAGCCGAGCCTCCTCTCTGGGTCAAACCCCATCACCGACTCCCAAAGGAGCTTGACTCGGCTTCCAATGTCCATGATGTCTCAACGGGGCCTCCTCACTGGGTTGTGCCACACCGGCGACCCTCCACGAAGCCCAACTTGGCCTCCAGTGTTTCTGTGTGGCACGTCTGTTCCCCGTGGCAGCTGGTCCTGCCCTGCTCTCTTTCATTCTGAATGCCAGCGAAGCCGTTGCAGCCCCTTGTTTCTCAGTATCACCAGGTTGAACTCTGGAAGCAGAGGGAGCCATCCTCACAGCTCCACCTGCTGTCACGGGCATTCCACCATGCTGCCCAGTTCCCTCACCTAGGGTAACTTGGGCCCTGGCACCGGAACCCTCCCGCGATGGCCCTGGGTGGTATTGGTCCTGTCCATCTCCCAGACTACTAGGCCATGTATTGTCCCAAACTGCATCGTCCACCACTTGTAGAATTGGCCAGTCCCACAAACCACAGCCCGACCACTCCTCTTCACTGCTGCTGGTAATTGAGAAGCCCAGTCCATAAAAAAGGTTGCAGCCTATCACGTTCGACCCACTCGTGGTCACCACGAACTGCAGGCTGGACACCACCACTGACTTGTATCTTGCCGTCAGCTCCAGCAAACCCACAATGGACAGCCTATTACCACCATACCCACACAATGACATCGACAGACCTCTCACACGATGGTAGGGGCAAAAACTCCTCACAGTAGGCCAATTCAACACAGACTTCACTGCGCCCGTGTCCACCAATAACAGCACTTCCTCGCCATCCAACGTAACCGTTAAATACATATGGCCTTCTGTGCTTGGGGAGACGGTGTGGATAACTGTAGGAGTCGTGGCGGGGGAATCTACTTCATGTCGCCGTTCCCCTCGTTCAAATTTTTTACAGACCCTGGCGAAATGATGTAGGAGTCCGCACTTGCTGCAGTGTTTGCCTTTTTCCAGATACTGTCTTGCCTTGTACTGGTGCTTCGTAGACCCGCAGCCAAAACATTTTGGCGACCTTATTTTTATAGCAGTAGCGTATTCTTCTCTGCCTTCCACGCTGTCATCGCTATCCGGGTCTACAGCCTGCGCCGCTGATTGTGAGTCGGGTTGCTCCAACGTTGTCCTCTCACCAAGGTCCTGTGACAGTTTATCCACTGCTTCAAACTGTTGGGCTAAGGAGTTGACCGTGTCGCTGCACACAACGTGTGCCAGCTGATCACAAATCATTTCCTCTTCTAAGGTCCCAAACTGGCAACACCCAGCCAGCTGGCGCAGGTCGGCAACATACCGCTGCACCGACTCTCCAGTCCGCTAGCAGCGCTGTCGGAACTGAATTCTCCGGATGATTATGTTCTCAGGAGCGTGAAAGTAGCGTGCCATTAGCCCAACCGAGTCCTCAAAACTGTCACTCACACCCAATGTGCTGAGGATGCGTTGTCCCTCCATGCCAAGATTATGGACCAGAATCACTCGAGCACGCAATTTCTCTAGTTCACCGAGGTTCAATGCCACCAGATAATTCTCAAATGTGGCAAACCACCTCTCACGCGGTACCGGCGGCTCAGCGGGGAGCTCCAGAAACGGCTGAATGCCTGAAATACCTTCTTCCATGTTTTTATCCTCGTCGCCAAATGTTATGTCCATAACCAGTATTCCAATAACGAGGCCAGAGGTGCAATAGAACGTGACGCTATTAAGTGACTCACAGTATTACAAGGCGCTCCCATACAGGCAGAGGCGAAGGTCAAAAAAGACCATGTCTCTTTCGCATCAGTCCTTTATACTCAGGGTGGCGGTGGAACCGGAAAGGTGGAGCCACTACCCACATCACACAATAATACGTCTTATTAATACATAACAGACTTCGGCATCAGAAATGTGGGAACACAGCCTTTTGTGCCTCAAAAACAGTAATATAATCATACCACTTCCCACGACTATCAAGGGATCTTAAAAAGTGGCCTCGCAGACAGTAGCTCCGTTTGTTAGCGCTGCTGCTAAGATGCTAACACCGTAAACAAATAAAAGCTCTGAGATATCAATGTTTCCACTGCAATAAAGTCGGCTGCATTTTATTAAAATATGTTGGACATAATCAAATTTACCTCAGAGCAGACGTAGACTCTAGTCAGAGCCACAAAGAACCGCAACACCATGCTTGGCTGTTTTAATGTCAGGGTGAATACAGACAGCTGCAGCTGTTTGTTCTACCCCAAAATTAAAATGCTCATGCTGCTGTCATGCCATGAATGCTTGTTATTTAACTTAACACGTACAGACATTTTCTGACAATTGTTCAGAATTGTATTGACCTGTATTTTGTGATAATTTAAAAATTAATGCATGCTGAAGCATGGTGAAGTCCATATCGTTCCAAGGCAGTACAACAAATCCATCCATCCATCCATCTTGACTTATCCAGGACTTTGTGGACTGGTGCCATCGGAACTGCCTCCAGATCAATGCGAGGAAAACTAAGGAGCTGGTGGTGGACTGCCGCAGGCAAGGACAACCCCTCACAGCACTAGTAAACATACAGGGAACAGACATTGAGATGATGACATCCTACAAGTACCTGGGTGTTCATCTGAACAATAAACTAGACTGGTCACACAATACTGACACACTCTACAAGAAGGGACAGCGCAGGCTGTTCCTACTGAGGAGACTCAGGTCTTTTGGTGTACAAGGGCCGCTGCTGAAGACATTCTACGACACGGTTGTGGCATCAGCCATCACTTTTGGAGTGGTCTGCTGGGGCAGTGGCATTGCAGCAGCCGATAGGAGAGACTGAACAAACTGATCAAGAAAGCTAGCTCTGTCCTGGGGCAGCGCCTTGACCCAGTGGAGGAGATGGGAGAGAGAAGGATGGTGGCTAAACTGTCATCTCTGCTGGAGTCCGAGTCCCACCCTATGCAGGACATACTGAACGCACTGAGGAGCTCATTTAGCAGCAGACTACATCATTCTAGGTGCGCAACCAAGAGGTTTTGCAGGTCCTTTCTACCTACGGCTGTCAGACTGTATAACCTAAGCAGGGCTGCTCACAGAGATAGCAAAAAAACGTGACAACCTAATAGTATTGAATACAAAAGACGCAATAGACTTACACAATGGTCCCCTCCGGTATACAACTAGGACAATACCGGTCGCTACGGAGGGTGACAATACGTATGGGTACATAATCATACCATGTAGGATAACTAAGTAGACGGTTATGCTGTTCATTCCATCTAGCTACAAAGCTCCACACTGTGTGTGTTTATATATTTATATATGTATTCCTTCTAGCTACAATGCTCCGCACTGTGTGTTTATATATTTATATGTACATATGTATATTAGCTGCTCTTGTTTTTTTCCTGTCTTCTGATTGTTGCTCTGAGTGTTGCTATCCCTGTGCTGTTGCAATCCTGGAATTTCCCCATTGTGGGACCAATAAAGGCTTATCTTATCTTATCTTCTTCCGTTTAATCCGTTTCGGGTTGCGGGGGGGCGGGCTGGAGGCTATCCCAGCATCTTTGGGCGAGAGGCGGGGTACACCCTGGACAGATCACCAGTCCATCGCAGGGCCAACACAGAGAGACAGACAACCATTCACTCTCACAGTCATACCTAAGGACAATTTAGAATCCCCAGTTTGATGCCAATTAACCTAACGGGCATGTTTTTGGCATGTGGGAGGAAACCGGAGAAATCCCGGAGTAAACCCACGCGGACACGGGGAGAACATGCAAACTCCACACAGATCACTGTTGGTCGGGGGCTGGGATTGAACCCATGATCCCCCGGCCAAGGGTGAGTTGCTGTGCTGCCGCAGTTCTAACCACTCCGCCACCGCGCTGCCCCGCAGTGCAACAAATGCAAAAAAAACCCCAAAAAACTGATATCTTTCTTAAATCGTTAAGCCTTAGGAAGCAAATTGTTACTATTTTTTAGTTATTATTTTGCTTCATGCAGCCTTCATTCTGGTGACGTATAACACATAAACGTCAGATCTGTGACATTCATACAAGTGAAAACAAACCTCGTGTGATCTTGTGTCTGTCCTGTGTCTGTACCACCGATCACACCAACAGCCCTTTTTCGTGCATCATCTAAGCATGTAAGCTTCCATTTACCACGAACACCAGCAAACAAGTACCAGAACTACCAAAACGTTCAAAAAAATACAAAAACTGCAAGTGCTGAAATTAGCTGCCACTTGAGAACAAAACACGTATGTTGACTATACATTAAAATGAATTTGAAAAACTTAAAAAAAAAACTATTTTAAATGCCCCTGCTACTCCACTCCTACTGACTGATTTAACACGACTTCAGCCAAAACCGACAGCTCCGCCCATGGTTCTCACTGAAATGGGACACTTTTCCTTGTTCAATAAAACAATGACTTCGGCATCAGAAATGCGGGAACACGGCCTCTTGCACCTCAAAATAGTAATATAATCATACCACTTCCCACGACTATGGAGGGATGGGAAGATGACCTCGCAGACAGTAGCTCTGTTTGTTAGCGCCACTGCTAAGATGCTAACGCTGTAAACAAATGACCCTCCATCCATCCATTCATCCATCTTCTTCCGCTTAATCCTTTTCGGGTCACAGGGGGGCTGGAGCCTATCCCAGCATCTTTGGGCGAGAGGCAGGGTAGACCCTGGACAGATCGCCAGTCCATCGCAGGGCCACAAATGACCTGTGCTGGCAAAATGAGTCACTTTGAGGACATTTTCAAAACTGTTGTAATGTTATTTCCATCTTCTGTATTGAAAGACCTTCAAAATGATATATAATTTGTAGGAAGTGCACAAAAACTGACCCCAACAAAGACGATTTGTTTATATTTTGGCTAGGTTGAAAACTTGCGTTCTCGCGTTCGGAGTTACGTCTTCCGCAAAAACATAGGTATTTTTAGAAAGTAGGATTTCTAAGCTTTCCAATGATACCAGGCACTCATGGAGTTTTCCTGGGACTTCATTCATTCATCTTCTTCCGCTTAATCCTTTTCGGGTCGTGGGGGGGGGGGGGGCTGGAGCCTATTCCAGCATCTTTGGGCACTGGGACTTGTGCTACCAAATAAAGAAAGAGTCATGATCTATGACTTCTCATTGCCTGTAGCTCATAATGACGCGAGCTACAGGCATTGTAGTCGGTGTGCATTCCGACTCATTTTGCCAGCACGTCTCCACCGCAATAAAGTCAGCTTGTGGAGTGTGTAAATGAAGAGGCAGCTTCATGTCAGACGATTTATTACACACTCACATCTCACAAGCACAGAACAGACTGACTGGTTACAGCAAGCTCTCCTCTCTATATATCAAGTCACCTTCACAAGCTTCAAGGCACTTCCTCATACACAGCATGATATTTACACTACACTTCATTCAACCCCCTCTCACCCTCTTGGGCATTGTTCTCCCATGTGTATTCATTGTCTCTGTCTGAGGTGCGAAATAACCTAACTTCCATACCGCCCCCCCCCCCCCAGCATCTTAGATAGAACAATAGAATATCAGTCCACATGCTGTTTCGGCTTCAGTCTCCTCCCATATCTGCTGTAACTGGGGTTTACTGCCTCCGTGGTGCTGCTGTGCCGGTGGGGGCTGCTGGGAGTGTGTCTGACTGCGGGTGGGCCGTGGCGAGGTGGCGGGGGGGACTTTGCCCTGTCCGTGTGGCTGCTCTGTTGCATCGCTTCCCTGGGGAGCTCTCCGTGGGGGTCTTTCACGCCAAGGGGCCTTAGCCAACAGCACCTGCTCGTCCGCTGCTACAAAGGCAGGTTTAAGTCTGTCTATGCCAATTTTCTCCCGTCTACCCCCCAAGTCTAGCACAAAATGCTTATCCCCTGTTTCCAACACTCTGAACGGTCCATCATAGGGTGGGCGCAATGGAGGGCGGTGGTCGTTGTGTCTGACGAACACAAACTCCGCATTCTTCAAAGTTTTAGGCACAAAAACCTGTGGAAAACAGTGGTGGGCAAGGCCCGGCAGCGCGCCTGTGTTTGCGCTACGCTGCAAAAGCTGAGACGGGCAGCTGTCCGGCGCGGGATTATCTGGCAGAAATTCCCCAGGCAGCTGTAGGGGCTGCGCAAAAACCAGCTCTGCTGGGGAAGCTTCCAGATCCTCTTTTGGCGAGGAGCGCAACCCCAATAAAACCCAGGGCAACCTGTCCACCCAATTTGCATCCGTCAGTGAAGCCCTGAGTGCTGCTTTCAGTGATATATTGTTATTGTTGTTGTAATATTGTTGGATATGGACTGTCATTGTTGTGTCATTTTTGTTGTATAATTTGACTATGGGTGTATTACGGTGAATGTGGTTGTGGGATAATGATGATTATGAGTAATACTGTAATTTGTTTGGTGTGGAGAAGGGGTGGGACTGTATAAGCGTTGGCTTCTTCCCACTCCTTTTGAACATTTTATTTTTGGTTTGTTTTTTTGTTGTGTTTTGAACTCTCTTTTTTCTTTCTTTAACAATGTTCAAATAAAAATCAGTCAATCAATCAATCAATCAATCTATGAAAGCGCTCGCATAACCCGTTGGCCTGTGGGCTGTACGCGGTTGTGCGATGAATTGTAACACCCAGGCTGCGGGCCATCGCGGACCAGAGTTCGGAAACAAATTGAGGGCCCCTGTCGGACGTAATGTCGGACGAGACTCCAAAACGCGCCACCCATGCTGTTAAAAAAGCGCGTGCTACATCCGCAGACGTGGTTGCCGCCAGCGGGACTGCTTCTGGCCAGCGCGTGGTGCGGTCCACCACTGTCAGGAGGTGCGTGCACCCCTGTAATGGCGGGAGAGGGCCCACGAGGTCCACGTGAACGTGATCAAACCTCTTAGCTGGTACCCAAAACGGCTCCAAGGGAGCCATCGTGTGTCTGTGTACCTTGGCTCGTTGGCACGCCACGCAGGCTGCAGCCCACTCTTTTACTTGTTTGCGTAGGCTCGGCCACACAAACTTCTCTCCCACCATTTTGACTGACGTGCGCACTCCTGGGTGCGCCAGAGTGTGAACCGACTCAAACACGCGCCCCATGGAGACATCGCAGATTAGGGGGGCATGCCATCTTGCAGCACCCTGCTCTCCAGCCTTAACCCTGTTGGTCCAGACTGGAGCGTGCGCACGTCTGCATCGCTAATCTGCTCCGCGGCCATGGCTGCATAATCTATCCCCACGTAGACCGGGGCCACCACGGCGCGTGAGAGGCAGTCCGCCACCACATTCAGTTTACCCGACACATGCTGAATATCGGTAGTAAACTCTGAGATCGCGGCCAGCTGTCTCTGCTGCCGGCCCGACCACGGTTCTGAAACCTTGGCCATCGCGAACGTTGGTGGCTTGTGATCCATGAACGCGGTAAAGCTGCGCCCTTCCAGCCAGAACTGGAAGTGGCGTATGGCCAGGTGGAGAGCCAGCAACTCCCTGTCAAACGCGCTGTATTTACGTTCGCTGTCGCGCAAAGTTCTGCTGAAAAAAGCGAGCGGCTGCCAAGCCCTGGGGACGCGCTGCTCTACAACAGCCCCTATGGCCATGTCTGAAGCGTCGGTGGTGAGCACTATCCGGGCCGCCAGGTCCGGATGCGCCAGCAGTGCGGCATTTGCCAGGGCTGCTTTAACCTCCGAGAACGCCCGCTCTCGCTCCGGGGTCCAGTCAACCCTATCCGCGGGTTTCTGTCTCTTGAGCGCGGCGTACAATGGTTGCATGAGTTGCGCCGCGCGGGGAAGGAAACGGTTATAAAAATTCACCATCCCCAAAAATTCCTGCAGTGCCCTGACTGTCTGAGGCCGGGGGAAATCCGCCACGGCGCGCACTTTGTCAGGCAGCGGGATCGCTGGAGAGACGCGGATCCCCAGAGAGATGCGGTGCCCCAAAAAATCAATCTGCGTCACGCCAAACTGGCATTTCGCCGGGTTGATTATTAACCGGTGCTCCTCCAACCTTCAGAAAACCGTCCTGAGGTGGGTTTCGTGTTCGTCTTCGGACGCACTGGCTACCAGGATATCGTCCAGGTAGACGAACACGAACGGGAGATCGCACAGCACTGCATCCATCACGCGCTGGAACGTCTGTGTCGCGCCTTTTAACCCGAATGGCATGCGCAGGAACTCGATTAAACCGAACAGAGTTATTACCGCTGTTTTGGGTACGTCTTCAGCGCGCACTGGGACTTGATGGTAACCGCGGACCAGGTCTATTTTGGAAAAAATGCGTGCTCCGGCGAGGTGGACGGAAAATTCCTGTATGTGTGTAAGCGGTCGTGTGTTGTGGCGTTGTTCAACCTGCGGAAATCACCGTATGGTCGCCACGATCCCTCAGCCTTAGGGACCATGTGTAGCGGGGATGCCCATGGGCTGTTCGAACGCCTGATGATGCCCAACCTTTCCAGGGTGGCGAACTCCTCGCGCGCTATGGCCAGTTTAGCTGCGTCCAAGCGCCGAGGTCTTGCAAAAACGGGCGGCCCGGTGGTGGTGATAAAGTGCTCCACCCCGTGTTTAGCGATGGCCGCCGAAAACGTCGGGACCGTGAGTGCTGGGAACTGAGTGAGCAGTGCGTGGAACTTATCGCCTGGAGCTGTGATGTTGGCTTGTGCTGTTGGCTGGGTCACTCGAGCTATACAGGGGAGAGAGTCAAAGGACAGTGCATTAACCAGGCGCCTGTTAGCAACATCAACCAGTAAACTATGTGCACACAGAAAATCAGCCCCCAGGATATGGTAATTCAGTGTTGCTACGACAAAAGTCCACTCGTATGTACGGCCGTGTAGAGATAAGATCAGTGTTCTCTCACCAAAGGTCTTAATTTCTGAGCCGTTTGCTGCCAACATCACGGGGCCGCTAGGTCCTGCCAGCCGGTCGGCGTAGGTCGGCAGGATGAAGCTCTTCGGGGCTCCGGTGTCCACAAGGAAACGCTTCCCCGAGCGTGCATCCGTCAAGTAGAGCAGCTTGTTCTCTTCACCGAGGGTCGCAGCTGCTACCGACCGCCGGCCTCGGCATTTTCCCGAGCGCTTGAATTGGCACGGTGGCGCACATCTGCGTGCGTTCTCTCCGAAGCGGCGGTGGTAGAAACAGAGCGTGTCTCTCTGGCGCTCTTTGGCCCCCGCTGCTGCTACCGTTGGTGGCTCCTCGCCTCCTCTGGTCGTCTCGCTGGGCTCCGCCGCTGCCGCGTTGACTGTGATCGCCCTGGTGGTGAGGATGATCCGGTCTGCATCCTGGGCTAGCGCACGGTAGTCACACGTGGCCAGCAATGGCGAATTGGCCAGAACCGCTCTCGCCACTGTTGGAAGGTTCTGGAGGAAAAGGTGGGCAAACAGAAAGTGCCCGTCGTCTGTGCCCATTAACGCCAGCACCTTCTCCATCAGGTCTACGGCCGATCCATCTCTTAACTCGGTCCGCGCCAGGAGCCTCTCCGCTCTCTCACATTCCGAGAGCGTGTAGCGCCGGGTGAGCGCAGCCTTGAGTGCCTCATATTTGTTGCTGGCTGGTGGCTGATCGAGCAGGCTCGCTACCTGCTGGGCTGTGCAGGAGTCCAGCCCTGCTACCACATGGTAGAACTTGGTGTCGTCTTCCGTTAATCCCCGGAGGGCGAACTGGGCCTCGGTGTGGTGGAACCAAGAGCGCGGGTTGTGCTGCCAGAAATCCGGTAGCTTGACTGAAACTGCACACGCGTTGCTGGGGGTTCCAGTCCGGGCTGTCTGTGGAATGGCTGCTGCGTCTCTGGGGCTTCCCGACTGGGCCGGCTCCGGGGTTCTCGCCTCGTGTTCCATAATACGTCTTGGGTCACCAGTGTGGAGTGTGTAAATGAAGAGGCAGCTTCATGTCAGACGATTTATTACACACTCACATCTCACAAGCACAGAACAGATTGACTGGTTACAGCAAGCTCTTCTCTCTATATATCAAGTCACCTGCACAAGCTTTAAGGCACTTCCTCATACACAGCATGATATTTACACTACACTGCATTCAACCTCCTCTCACCCTCTTGGGCATTGTTCTCCCATGTGTATTCATTGTCTCTGTCTGAGGTGCGAAATAACCTAACTTCCATAGGCTGCATTTTGTTAAAATATGCTGGACATAATCAAATTTAACTTAGAGCAGACGTACGCCACAACGCTGTGCTTGGATGTCGTCTGTCACCATGCAGTGAGAAGCCTCCATTTATACAGTCTATGGCACAACCACGAACACCAGCAACAAATACCAGAACTCTGTCAAAACATTCAAAAAATACAAAAACTAGAAGAGCTGAAATTAGCTGCCACTTGAGTACAAAACACGTATGTGGACTATACATTAAAATGAATTTGAAAAACTTTTAAAAATGCTATTTTAAATGCCCATGCTACTCCTCCCTTACTGACTGATTTAACACTACGTCAGCCGAAACCGGAAACTCTGCCTGCAATCATTCCTACAGTGGCACCTCCATGAATAAGGTGGATACAATGTTTATACATACCTTGATATGTCAGTAAAGTTGCTAAAAAAAAAAAAAAAAAAAAAAAAAAAAAAAGAGAGTTTTTTTTTTTTCCCGCTGGCTCACACTCCGGAGCGGTAGGGGGCGGTAATGCACCAGTAACCGCCAGCGACGCTTTTGCAGTGAGGCCAGGAACTGAGACTTGCTGGTAAAACTGTTAAGACTTTTGTTTGTCACCAACAAATGTGAGGAATATTTGTGGGATGACAACTTAGATGACCCGGAGAAGGTTTTGGTTCCGTTTCTGCTTTTAAAGAGGATTTAAAAGAACGGTTAACCAAACTAAAATCCGCTAGCTTAACTAGCTTAGCCGCTCTTGTTTTGAAGACTGTCCTGTTGTTTGTGGCTGCCTCATCGGTAGTGTTAGGTTTTACAGTTCACTAAAATGTACTGAATGAACATTGATTTCATATTACAGATTTTACCATGGAGGGTAAACAGGGAAACAGATCAGAGAGTGCATACTTTATTGGGATCTGGTCAAGTGGACCCCTGACCAAGTGAGCACCCCAAGTGAGCCCCGGTATCCAATCTATACATGTACAAGTACATTTTCATTCCAGCGATTTACAGACTGATTCATAATTTTTCTAAAGTCTCAATCAGAAGATTATAGTCCCACAGACAGTGGATTTTCATCTGGGGCTGCCAGCCCTGACAAGCAGCTGTGGTGGAGAAGAAAAGGCTTTTAAAATATATATACTGTATATATATATATTTTACACTTTTTGGCGACCGGGAAAAATCTTTCCAACAACTTTACACAAATTGTTCTCCTTCTTTGCCTTTACAAATTACTGGACTGAAAATGTACTTGTACAGATTGGATTCTGGGGTCCACTTGACCTGTATCCCTTTTTTTTAATGGCCACAATTCAGTTCCTGTTTTAACCCATCCATCTTCTTCCGCTTAATCCTTTTTGGGTTGCGGGGGGTGGTGGGGGCGCTGGAGCCTATCCCATCATCTTTGGGCGAGAGGCAGGGTACACCCTGGACAGATCACCAGTCCATCGCAGGGCCAACACAGAGAGACAGACAACCATTCACTCTCACAGTCATACCTAAGGACAATTTAGAATCCCCAGTTTGATGCCAGTTAACCTAACTTGCATGTTTTTGGCATGTGGGAAGAAACCCACGCGGACACGAGGAGAACATGCAAACTCCACACAGATCACTGTTGGTAGGGGGCTGGGATCGAACCCAGGATCTCCCGGCTAAGGGTGAGTTGCTGTGCTGCTGCAGTGCTAACCACTCCGCCACCGCACTGCCCTGTTTTAACCCTTCATAATAAAAGTTCTGGACATGTACAAGAATTTAACAAGAATTAAATGAAACCGAAAATGGCTATATAAAAATAATACATAGAAAAAAGCCCTTGGATATCAGTTCAAGTCAAGCTTTATTCCGACTCATGGGGCACATAATAAAAGAAACAAAACACTAAAAATACCACAGTACAGACTTAATATTGAAAAACAAACTCTAACCCACATCTAGACTGTGTAACTTCATATCAGTCCCGGGTGTCATGAGTAAATTCATCAAAACAGTTTGAGAATAGTGATAAACCAACACTGAATATAATGTACAGCTGTCAGTCTATAGTTTTTGAATTCATTATTCATCTGTTTTAGGGTTAGTAGTTAGTCAGCTATTAATCATGAATTATCATTTAATTCATTATCATTTTTTTTTTTTTTTTTCTCTCGGCGCCACACGAGTCGGCTGCCTTTTGCAACAGCGGCTCGATTCCGAGTCTTTTTCCCTTCCTCTCTCTTTTGATCCGTCTTTTTTTTTCACCCCACTTATATCACGGACACACAGATCGTTCTAAATGTCTCCTGAGCCGGTGGACGGAGCCACTGTCTATAGCAGGATACGATACAGCAGAGAACAGCTGCTAGCATTCAACCGCCACCCGGTCCCATTGGAAAAACTCGACATACCGAGAGAACTGAGGCGAAAACGCCGCGGCTGCCGGGCTGGAGTAAGGCGGAGGACAAAAAATATAAGGTACAGACCCTCCCTTCCATCTGTTGTCATGGGAAATGTACGGTCGATACTGGGAAAGTTAGATGAGCTAGCGGCTATCTCCCGTTATGATAGCACATACCGGGAGTGCTCTCTCCTTTTGTTTACTGAGACGTGGCTAACTGAACTAGCAGCAGATGCTAACATTGAGCTGGAGGGTTTTCACATGATACGAGCTGACCGAACACCAGACAGTGGCAAGGCTAGGGGCGGTGGAGTGATCATGTATGTTAACAACAACTGGTGCAGACCGGGACATATCACTGTTAAACAACGACACTGCAGCAAAGACATTGAGTTGCTAGCTGTTAGCATGAGGCCTACATATCTCCCGAGAGAACACTCACACGTGATCTGCATTGTTGTTTATGCAAATCCGACGGCGAACGCTGGGACAGCACGTGACGTCATCCATTCAGTAACCAGCAGGCTGCAGACAGAACACCCAGATGCTCTTCTCCTCATCTCAGGCGATTTCAACCATGTTTCACTGTCTCCCATTCTACCCACGTTCACCCAGTATGTCACATGCCACACTAGAGACAATAAAACACTGGATTTATTCTACGCAAACACTAAGGAGGCGTACACCTCATCACAACTACCCCCACTCGGGAGATCGGATCACAACTTGGTTCATCTCCGGCCGGTGTACAAACCCCTAGTGCACAGACAACCTCCGGCCATGCACACTGTGGAGTTATGGTCTGAGGAGACAATGGACACCCTAAAGGGCTGTTTTGAAGCCACCGCCTGGAAGCAGCTCTGCGATCCACATGGTGAGGACATCGATGGCCTCATTCACACCTTCACGGGCTACCTCAGCTTCTGTGTGGACAAATCCGTTCCCACCAAGACCATACGGCGTCACTCAAACAACAAACCCTGGATCAACCCTGAGATAAAAACACTTCTGAGAGAGAAGAAGAGGATCTTCAGGTCAGGGAACAGGGAGATGCTGAAGTCCGTACAGAGGGAGCTGAGGAGAAAGATCAGAGAAGGCAAGGACAGCTTCAGGAAGAAGATGGAGGACAAGCTGCAACAGAGCGACATCAGCGGGGTCTGGAGAAACCTCAAAACCATCTCGGGGCTCCAGAATACCTCCCCCCAGGCCACAGGGGGCAGGGAGTGGGCGAACAACCTGAATCTGTTTTTCAATAGATTTGACCAACCGCCCTCCCCCCTGACTGCACAACAACCACTGCTGCCTCTAAAGAAATCAAGTCCTGCTGCCCACTCCCCACTCTACCAACACCCCCCCACTCCCAACACACAGCCCCCCATCCTGACCCTGACCAGGACCCAGGTGAGGACGGAGCTGAGGAAGATCAAGGCGAGGAAGGCGCCGGGACCGGACGGCATCAGCGCAAAGCTCCTCAAGTCCTGTGCAGACCAGCTGTGTGGGATTGTGACGTATATCTTCAACATGAGCCTGAAACTGGGGAGGGTACCACAGCTGTGGAAAACATCTTGTGTGGTACCTGTACCAAAAACTTCCCACCCCAAAGACCTGAACAGCTACAGACCGGTGGCCTTGACGTCCCACTTGATGAAGACCCTGGAGAGACTGCTCCTTGCTCACCTCCGCCCCCTGGTGGAACCAGCGATGGATCCACTCCAGTTCGCCTACCAGCATGGCATTGGGGTGGAGGATGCGGTGATCTTCCTCCTTCACCGTTCTCTGTCCCACCTGGAGAAGCCCGGGAATATGGTGAGGATCATGTTCTTTGACTTCTCCAGTGCTTTCAACACCATCCAACCGATGATCCTGAAGGACAAGCTGCTGCGCGCAGGGGTGGACCAGCACCTGTCATCATGGATCCTGGACTACCTCACGAACCGGCCTCAGTTTGTGAGAACCCGGGACTGTGTGTCCGACACGATCATCAGTAGCACGGGGGCCCCCCAGGGAACGGTGCTGGCTCCCTTCCTGTTCACTCTTTATACTGCGGACTTCTCACACAACACAACACACTGCCATCTACAGAAGTTCTCTGATGACTCTGCGATCGTTGGCCTCATCTCCAATGGAGATGAAGCTGAGTACAGAGGGCTTATCCAGGACTTCGTGGACTGGTGCCATCGGAACTGCCTCCAGATCAACGCGAGGAAAACTAAGGAGCTGGTGGTGGACTGCCGCAGGCATGGGCAGCCCCTCACAGTACCAGTAAATATACAGGGAACAGACATCGAGATGGTGACATCCTATAAGTACCTGGGTATTCATCTGAACAATAAACTAGACTGGTCACACAATACTGATGCACTCTACAAGAAGGGACAGCGCAGGCTGTTCCTGCTGAGGAGACTCAGGTCTTTTGGATGTACAAGGGGCGCTGCTGAAGTCATTCTATGACACGGTGGTGGCATCAGCCATCACTTTTGGAGTGGTCTGCTGGGGCAGTGGCATTACTGCAGCCGATAGGAAGAGACTGAACAAACTGATTAAGAAAGCTAGCTCTGTCCTGGGGCAGCGCCTTGATCCGATGGAGGAGATAGGAGAGAGAAGGACGGTGGCTAAACTGTCATCTCTGCTGGAGTCCGAGTTCCACCCTATGCAGGACATACTGAATGCACTGAGGAGCTCATTTAGCAGCAGACTACATCATCCCAGGTGCACAACCGAGAGGTTTCGTAGGTCCTTCCTACCAACGGCTGTCAGACTGTACAACCTAAGCAGGGCTGCTCGCAGAGATAGCAAAAAGACGTAACAAACTAATAGTTTTTTGAATGCAAAAGATGCAATAGACTTACACAATGGTCCTCTCCGGCATACAACTAGGAACATACCGGTCGCTATGGAGGGTGAGAATATGTATGGGCACATAATCATACCATGTAGGATAACTAAGTAGACGGTTATGCTGTTTCATTCCATCTAGCAACAATGCTCTGCACTGTGTGTGTTTATATATTTGCATATTTATTCCATCTAGCTACAATGCTCCGTACTGTGGGTGTTTATATATTTATATATCTACATATTATTCCATCTAGCTACATTGCTCCGCACTGTGTGTGTTTATATACTTGCATATTTATTCCACCTAGCTGCAATGCTCCGTACTGTGGGTGTTTATATATTTACATATTTATTCCATCTAGCTACAATGCTCTGCACTGTGTGTTCATATATTCATATATTTATTCCATCCAGCTACAATGCTCTGCACTGTGTGTCTGTGTGTGTGTGTATATATATATATATTTTATAGTAATACGTACATATGTTTATTAGCTGCTCTTGCTTGCTTGTTTTTTTTCTTGCCTTCTGATTGTTGCTCTGAGTGTTGCTATCCCTGTGCTGTTGCAATCCTGGAATTTCCCCGTTGTGGGACTAATAAAGGCTTATCTTATCTTATCTTATCTTATCTTATCTTAAAAAATAACTTTATTGAACAAACTCAACAATACAACATAAATGGGCTATACCAGCTAAAGATTAAAGAAAATTACAGAAGTAAATTTAAAATTGCAGATTATCTAAAGTCCTTAAGGATTGTTTTTTTTTTGTATTCCAGTTTCGTTAATATAAATCCTCAACAAAGACACTATATTGCATCTAGCTACAATGCTCCGCACTGTGTATATATATTTATATATTTATGTGTACGTATGTATATTCACTGCTCTTATTTTTATTTTTCTTAATTATTGCTCTGAGTGTTGCTATCCCTGTGCTGTTGCAGTCCTGGAATTTCCCCATTGTGGGACTAATAAAGGCTTATCTTATTTGTGCAAGTGGTTGCAGTTAAAGTGCAGAGACATACAGCAGCAAATGTATTACTGTTGGTGTGCCAGTCTTTCTTTGCCAACAGCTGAGGTAGTTATTGTGTTCGTGATTGGTTGCAGTCTGGGGTGTGTGTGTGGGGGGGGGGGGGGGAGGACAGAATTCAAGGTCCAGCCTGATGAACGAAGCTGTTTAGAAGTCTTGTGGAGTGGGCCCGGAGGCTCCACTACCTTTTCCCCAGGGGCAGGGGGCTGAAGAGGGAGTGTGAGGGGTGGGAGGTGTCGCCTGCGATGTTGATGGCTCTGCGGGTGAGGCGAGTGAGGTAGATGTCTTGGGGGGAGGGGGCAAAGGGGCACTGATGATCTTGCTGGCTGCTTTCACTGTGTGTTGTAGTGTCTTCCGGCTGGAAGCGGTGCAGCTTCCATACCACACTGTGATGCAGCTGGTGAGGTTGCAGTCAATGGCGCCCCGGTAGAAAGAACACATGATGAGGGGTGGGACTTGTGCTCTCCTCAGTTTGTGGAGGAAATGGAGGTGAGTTTGAGCCTTCTTGGTCAGTGATGTGGTGTTGTTGGACCAGGAAAAGCCTTCAGAGATGTGCACCCCCAGGAACGTGGTGCTGCTCACCTTCTCCACAGCTGCACCATCAATGATTAGAGGGGGGTGCTGTGTGGGACCCCTCCTGAAGTTGACCACAATCTCCTTTGTTTTTCCCACATTCAGGAAGAAGTTATTTTCTTTGCGCCACTGAACCAGTTGGCTCACCTCATTTCTGTAGTTGGCCTCCTTGTTGTTGGTGATGAGGCCCACCATGTCGTGTCATCCGCAAAGTTGATGATGTGGTTGGTGTTGTAGGCTGGTACGCAGTCATGGGTCAGGAGGGTGAAGAGCAGCGGGCTGAGCATGCACCCTTGTGGGGCCCCTGTGCTCAGTGTGATGATCTGTGAAGTATTGCTGCCAACCTGCATGTTCTGTGGCCTCCCTGTGAGAAAAACCAGCACCCAGTTACAGAGAGAGGTTTTGAGTCCCAGGTGTCTGAGTTTTTAATATGAGGTGCTGGGGGATGATTATGTTGAATGCTGAAGTGCAAGAACAGCATTCGCACATAGGAGTTCTTTGAGTCCAGGTGGGTGAGGGCTGGATGGAGAGCAGCAGCGATGGCATCTTCTGTGGATCTGTTTGACCTGTATGCAAACTGAGATGGGTCGTGGGAGGAAGGCAGGATGGACTTGATGTTCTGCATGACCAGCCGCTCAAAGCACTTCATTATGATGGGGGTCAGTGCTACAGGCCAGTAATCTTTGTAGCTGGATGAGACGGGCTTCTTTGGGACTGCTATTGTGGTGAAAATTTTGAAACATGTGGGGACAACAGCTTTAGTCAGGGAGATGTCGAAGATGTCGGCCAGGACTTTCTTGCTGTGCAGGGACCATTTGAGAGGCAGGGGTGCAAATTAATTAAAAAAAAGGGCACATGGATTGAGATTTGTTAAAAATATATGTCGGCTTTAAATGTTACTTATTTGGTATCTATTGTACTCATGGACATAATAATACCCCACAGATTTTTACAAATTATCAACAGCCACAGAGACCACTGTCTTCATCATTAATTGTGTAAAGGTCAATGACAAATTAAAAAAAATTAAAAATGAGCAGCTTCCATTGAAAAATGATTCTCTTCAAAATAAAAACATGTTTGCAAAAATCTGAAAAAACCATTCTTTCAATAAATAAATTAAAACTTCATTCAAATGACTAAATCATTACAAAAAAATTAAAAAGGCCTTTTGCCTAGTCAACAAAATGAGCCCAAACCATCCCCTCTGTTAATCTGACCCCTTCCATCCCCACAAAGACTGCAAAGAAAGTCTATACAGGACAACGCAGTACAGGTGCATCTCAATAAATTAGAATGTCATCAAAAAGTTGATTTATTTCAGTAATTCATTTAAATATATATATATATATATACAGTATATTCATTACACACAGAGTGATGTATTTCAAGTGTTTATTTCTTTTAATGTTGATGGTTATGACTTACAGCTCATGAAAACCCAAATTCAGTTTCTCAAAAAATTAGAAGATTACATATAATTAATTTTTTTAAAATGGATTTTTAATAGAAATATTGGCTGGCTGAAAAGTATGTCCATGTACCACTCAGTACTTAGTTGGGGCTCCTTTTACATGAATTACTGCATCAATGCGGCATGTCATGGTGATCAGCCTGTGGCACTGCTGAGGTGTTATGGAAGCCCAGGTTGCTTTGATAGCAGCCTTCAGCTCGTCTGCATTGTTGGGTCTGGTGTCTCTCGTCTTTCTCTTGACAATACTCCATAGATTCTGTATGGGGTTTAGGTAAGGAGAGTTTGCTGGCCAATCAATCACAGTGATGCCATGGTCATTAAACCAGGTTTTGGTGCTTTTGGCAGTGTGGGCAGGTGCCAAGTCCTGCTAGAAAATGAAATCAGCATCTCTATAAAGCTTGTCAGCAGAGGGAAGCATGAAGTGCTCTAAAATTTCCCTGTGGATGGCTGCGCTGACTTTGACAAAAAAAAAAAAAAAATTACATTAATTTCATGTAATATTTTTTGGGGGAGAAATTGAATTTGGGATTTTCATTAGCTGTAAGTCATAACCATTAAAATGAAAAGAAATAAATATTTAAAATTAGGGGTGTAACAGTTCGCCAAAATCATGGTTCAGTACGTTCCTTGGTTTTAAGGTCACGGTTTGGTTCATTTTCGGTACAGTAAGGAAACAAAAAGCAAAACATAAAACTGCTTATCTTTTGTGTAAGCTGGAACAACTCTGACAAAAAAAACCCCAGCAAAAAGCCAGCAGTTAAATTCTCCAATAAATAAAATGTATACAGTAAAACAAATAAATTCTCTTTTTAGCAAATGAACAATGCAGAAAAGTGCAACATTAGAAGTTTGAATAGTCTGAATTATTCTTTTATTTTTAGGAAATTCCATCCATCCATCCATCTTCTACCTCTTTTCTGGAGGTCCGGGTCACGGAGGCAGCAGTTCAAGCAGAGAAGCCCAGACTTCCCTCTCCCCAGCCACCTGCTCCAGCTCTTCAGAGAGGATACCAAGGCGTTCCCAGACCAGCTAGGAGACATAGTCTCTCCACCGAGTCCTGGGTCTGCCCCGGGGTTTCCTCCCAGAGGGACGTGCCTGAAACACCTCAAGTGGGAGGCGTCCAGGAGGCATCCTGATCAGATGCCCAAGCCACTTCAACTGGCTCCTTTCAATGTGGAGGAGCAGCGGTTCTACTCTGAGCCTCTCCTGGATGACTGAGCTCCTCACCCTATTCCTAATTTCAACCACTTGTATCCGCGATCTCATTCTTTCGATCATTATCCAAAGCTCGTGACCATAGGTGAGGGTAGGAACGTAGACTGACTGGTAAATCAACAGCTTTGCCTGAGAGCTTAGCTCCCTCTTCACCACAGCAGACCCGTACAGCGTCCGCATAACTGCGGATGCTGCCCCCATCTGTCTGTCAATCTCTAGCTCCATTCTCCCCTCACTTGTGAATAAGACCCTAAGATACTTAAACTCCTCCACTTGGAGCAGGAGCTTGTCCCCAACCTGGAGAGGACAATTCACCTTTTTACAGCGGAGGACCATGGACTCAGACTTGGAGGTGCTGATTCTCATCCCAGCCGTTTCACACTCAGTGGCAAACCGTCCCAGTAAGAGCTGTAGGTCATTGCTGGATAGGGCTGGGAATGATCCATAATTTCCAGAATCGATTTGATTCCGATTCTTGAGATTCTGAATCAGTTCAATCCTGATTCGATCTGGGAAATTACCTCAGGTAGGTTAATTTTGTCTTCTTTTGATTATTTACCTTTTGTTCTTATTAAAGACAACAATAGAAAGGAGATGTTTTTGCCTTCTTTACATGTTTCAACTGTTCACTGCAGCCTGAACAGTTGAAACATGTAAAGAAGGTAAAAACATCTCCTTTCTATTTTTGTCTTTAACTGGGAAATTACCATTTTTATAGCCATTTTATTTGCCAGGAAGAAAAATCTCCGAGACCTAATGCTGCAAATTGTACCAAGAATACTCTAACTTTGTTAATACATAAATTATCACATAAAGAACTGACCCAAAATCAGGTATTATTTTCTGGCTGAAGTGGGCACAACAAGGAACTTGATAACAGGGCTCAGTTACCTTCAACATGTGTTTAAACCTGGTGGTCTCAACAACTGAATATGGCCTTAGATTCGCTGCTATAGAAACACCAATGGCATTTGTTATTATTTTGGCTTGATTTGAAAAGCACTGGAGAGGCTGTCTAAATACTGCTAGAAGCTGCACTTGTACCACGCTAGTTTTTTTTTTGTGCTGCACATTTGCATGGAGCCATTTCAAATGAGTTAACAAGTTCAACATACTGCCAAAAGCATATCCGATGCTGTTTTCGTCTTATTCACTCACCTTTGTCCATTCACATATTTCACCACAAAGCCAAAGTGTTCCCAGACAGGAGACTTGTAAAGAGGGTCTTCAAGCTCTGGCTTCTCTGTACAGCCAGCCATGACGCTCCCTGGTCTGCACTGTTTACATGTACGGCGTGAGGCAGTTCCTGTCTGTTACTCAACGTGGTCCATGTAGAACCTCGGTACGCCTCTGCACCTAACCAAAGGTGCCGTACTGAAAAATCTGAATACATGTACTGTTACACCAATACTTGAAATATATCACTCTGTGTGTAATGAATCTAGTTTTAATTTTTTTAGTTGAATTACTGAAATAAATCAATTATTTGATGACATTCTAATTTATTGAGATGCACCTTTTCAGTGAGAGGATAGGTGCAAATGTACAAGAAAATCATGAAAATATGAGGGAAAAAAAGATGAAGCATGGCAAAAGTTAAAAAAAAAAGTAATAAACTTGACAGGCGGCATGGTGGCGGAGTGGTTAGCACTGCGGCAGCACAGCAACTCACCCTTGGCCGGGGGATCCTGGGTTCAATCCCAGCCCCCGACCAACAGTGATCTGTGTGGAGTTTGCATGTTCTCCCCGTGTCTGCATGGGTTTACTCCGGGATTTCTCCGGTTTCCTCCCACATGCCAAAAACAGGCAAGTTAGGCTAATTGGCATCAAACTGGGGATTCTAAATTGTCCTTAGGTATGACTGTGAGAGTGAATGGTTGTCTGTCTCTCTGTGTTGGCCCTGCGATGGACTGGTGATCTGTCCAGGGTGTACCCTGCCTCTCGCCCAGAGATGCTGGGATAGGCTCCAGCCCCCCCGCGACCCGAAACTGATTAAGCGGAAGAAGATGGATGGATGGATGGATGGAAAAAGTTGCAAGAAAAACCTCACTAATTGTTGAGAAAATTGAACATTTGGACATTTAAGAGAAAAATAAAAGTTAAAAAAAAATGTTAAAAGTGTGTGTGTGTGTGGGGGGGGAGGCAGGCCACCCAGTGCGTCATACAAGCCAGGACCGCCCTTGGACAGATGGATTCAAGGTGAGGATGGGATTACATCAGGGATCAGCTGTGAGCCCCTTCTTGTTTGCCATAGTGATGGATAGGCTGACAGATGAGGTCAGGCAGGGGTTTACATGGACCATGATGTTTGCAGATGACATTGTGATATGTAGTGAGAGTAGGGAGCAGGTGGAAGACAACCTGGAGAGGTGGCGGTATGCTGTGGAGAGAAGAGGAATGAAAGTCAGTAGAAGCAAGACAGAATACATGAGTGTGAATGAGAGGGAGGCAGGTATAATGGTGAAGATGCAAGGAGTAGAGGTAGTGAAGGTAGATGAGTTTAAATACCTGGGGTCAGCCATCCAAAGCAATGGAAAATGCACAAGAGAGGTGAAGAAGAGAGTGCAGGCAGGGTGGAGTAGGTGGAGACGAGTATCGGGGGTGATTTGTGACAGAAGGGTAGCAGCTAGAGTGAAAGGGAAGATTTACAAGACTAGTGAGACCTGCTATGATGTATGGTTCGGAGACGGTGGTGCTGACAAAAAGACAGGAGGCGGAGCTGGAGGTGGCAGAGTTGAAGATGCTAAGATTCTTATTTGGAGTGACTAGGAGGGACAGGATTAGAAATGAGTATATCAGAGGGACAGCTCAGGTTGAATGGTTTGGAGACGAAGTATTTTTTTTTTTTATTTTGTATACTTTATTGATCCCCAGAGGGGAATTTGAGGGCATCCACCTGGATGGATGAAGCAGCCACGGTACGGCGCTATCCCTTAACCATTCACACACACATTCACACCTAGGGCCACTTTAGAGTCTCCGGTTAACCTAACCTGCATGTTTTTGGCCTGTGGGAGGAAACCGGCGAAATCCCAGAGTAAACCCACACAGATACGGGGAGAAACATGCAAACTCCACACAGATCACTGTTGGTCAGGGGCTGGGATCGAACCAGGGATCCCATGGCCAAGGGTGAGTTGCTGTGCTGGTGCAGTGCTAACCACTGTGCCACCGCACCGCCAAGTAAGAGAGGCAAGGCTGAGATGGTTTGGATGTGTGCAGAGGAGGGTTAGTGGAAAAACTGGACAAAGGATGTTGAAGATGGAGCTGCCAGTCAGGAGGAAAAGAGGAAGAAGACCACAGAGAAGATTCATGGATGTAGTGAAGTAGGACATGGAGAGAGTTGGTGTTACATAGCAAGATGCAAGAGATGGGGTGAGATGGAGGCAGATGATCCGCTGTGGAGACCCCTGAAGGGAGCAGCCGAAAGAAGAAGAAGAAAAAGAAGTCACTTAAACTGTATCAGAAAACAGAGTAAGTTATTTAAAAAGATTTTGAGGAAGAAGGCCACAAAATGACAAGTGAAAAGCAGCACATTTTCAAGAATTTAAAAGGGAAAAATAAATGTCAAGACATCAGGAGGGAAAATTATTGAGGCAAATGTGCAAAGTCGGAAAAAATGATGTTAATTTATGACACAAAAGTTACAAATTCAAGAAAAAAGTAAATTCATGAGTGAAAAAAAGTCAAATTTTTATGAAGTTTCAAAACGGGAAAAAGTTTCTAATTTTTGAAGAAAAATAATCACAAGAAAAAAAGTAGCTAATTTATGAGAACTCTCCAAATTTGCATAAAAAAATCTAATTATAAAATAATAATCTAATTTAGTTTGTAGCTTGAAATTGTACAGAAGTTAAAGTAGGTTATCTTTATATATTATTGCTCAATCACCCAAAAATAGTTGCGTTAGAAAGGTTTTACTAAAAAAGTTACTGAGATGTGACTTAAGTCTGGACAGTTTCAGATTTTTCTGTGAAATTTATGACAGTTTTCTTGGTAATTTATTACTTTTTCCTCATCGATTTGTGGATTTTGTTTTAAACTCACAAACATTTGTCGGTTTAATGGTGAATTTACTGTTTTTCATAATAAATTTCAATTCAATTCAATTCAGTTCAATTCAACTTTATTTATATAGCGCCATTTCACAACAACAGTCATCTCATAGCACTATCAACTGTAGGGGGAACCCCCACAGTTGCAGAAAGACCCCAGCAATCAGGCGATCCCTTGTGAGCAAGCACTTGGCAATGGTGGAGAGGAAAAACTCCCTTTTAACAGGAAGAAACCTCCAGCAGAACCAGGCTCAGGGAGGGGCAGTCATCTGCTGCGACTGGCTGGGGGGTGAGGGGATAGAGAAGAAGAAAAGAACAGACATGTAGAGAGCAAACAGCACGATGGGGACTCAATCTATGGGAGAGAACAAACAGATGTTAATGACCAGCAAAAAAAAAAAATATTTCATTGAGAGTGAGGAAAGGAGTGAGGCCCAGTGCATTACTGGAGGTCCCCCGGCTGACTAAACCTATTAGCAGCATAACTAAGGGAGGGTTCAGAAACACATGATCCCTCCCTAATTGTAGGCTATATCAAAAAGGTAGGTTTTAGCCCTATTCTTAAAAACAGAGATCGAGTCTGACTCCCGAATCCAGATTGGCAGCTGATTCCACAGGAGAGGAGCTTGATAGCTGAAGGCTCTGCCTCCCATTGTACTTTTGGAGATTCTAGGTATTACAATCCTGCATTTTGGGAGCGTAGTGCTCTGTTAGGATAATACGGTAGTATCAGATCTTTTAAATAAAAAGGAGCCTGATTGTTTAGAGCTTTGTAAGTAAGAAGAAGGATTTTAAACTTAATTCTAAACTCTATGGGAAGCCAATGAAGGGAGGCCAGAACCGGAGAGATATGATCTCTCTTTCTAGTACCTGTTAAAACTCTTGCTGCAGCATTTTGGATCAGCTGAAGACTTTTTAAAGATGATTTAGGACAGCCTGATAATAAAGAATTACAATAATCTAATCTCGAGCTAACAAAAGCGTGGATCAGTTTCTCAGCATCACTCTGAGACAAGATGCTCCTAATCTTGGCAATATTACGCAAATGATAGAAGGCAGTCTTAGAAACAAATTTAATATGTGAATTGAAGGACAAATCCTGATCAAAAATAACTCCAAGGTTCCTCACAGAGCTATTAAGAGAAAGAGTAACCGCAACCAAACTGAAAGTTTGATTTGGAAAGGAATTTCTAAGGTTTTTTGGACCAACAAGAATGACTTCAGTCTTATCTGAATTTAATAGCAGGAAATTACAAGTCATCCAAGCTTTGATTTCCTTAAGACAGGCTTCTAACTTGGCTAATTGATTACTATCATCTGGCTTCATTGACAGGTATAATTGTGTGTCATCTGCATAACAATGAAAATGTATACAGTGCTTTCTAATAATGTTGCCTAACGGAAGCATATATAAACTTAATATATATATAAAACTCACGAAACTTAATATAGAATCGGTGTGTGAGTTTGCAAAAACGATATCTGCCACTGTAGTATTCTCTGGGCCCCTCCCCAATCTGACCAGTGATGACATGCTTAGTCGCTCGTCATCCTTGAACCGCTGGCTGTCTGTGTGGTGTCCTAAAAATGACGTGGGCTACATTGACAATTGGAGCTCTTTTTGGGGAAAACCTGGTCTTATGAGACGAGACAGCATTCATCCCACTTTGGATGGTGCTTCTCATTTATCTAACAATCTGGCATCTTTTTTATCCAAATTTCCAAAACCGTGACTACTCAGAGTTGGGACCAGGAAGCAGAGTCGCAGTCTTACACGCCTCTCTGCAGCTCCTCTTCATCCGCCACCCCTCAGCTTAGCCCCTGTCTTCCCCATCAGAGAATCGTTGTCTGCTCCCTCCAAAGTAAATAAAAATATAATGTATAAGCATCCCAAAGTGATAAAGCAAAATATTGGTAAAACTCAAATTAAACATAAAGCCTCTAAATTGAATGATTTGGCCTCTGTTCCTCCTCATAATTTAAAAATTAAATGTGGTTTATTAAATATTAGGTCTCTAACTCCCAAGTCTCTGTTAGTCCATGATCTGTTAATTGATCATCAGATTGATTTAATTTCCCTTACAGAGACTTGGTTAGGACAAGAGGATTATGTTGGTTTAAATGAATCAACTCCCTCTGGTTATTTAAACTGTCAAAATCCCAGAAGTTCTGGTCGTGGAGGAGGAGTAGCAACAATTTACCATTCCAAATTACTAACTAACTAACTAACCTGCACTTATATAGCGCTTTTCTAGTCACAAAGACCACTCAAAGCGCTTTCACTAATACTAACCCTCTATTCTAAGGGCCTATAGGAAACAGATATCTAGGGACAATTTAGAACAGCCAGTTAACCTAACATGCATGTCTTTGGATTGTGGGAGGAAACCGGAGCCCCCGGAGTAAACCCACGCAGCACAGGGAGAACATGCAAACTCCACACAGAAAGGTTCCTACCCCTGCCAACCTGGGGATTCGAACCAGGAACCTTCTAGCTGTAAGGCAACAGTGCTAACCACTGCACCACCGTGCTGCCCAACTACTACTAACTAACTAACTAACTAACTACTAGTTAATGTAAAGCAAAAAACATGTTATAATTCCTTTGAGGGCCTGGTCCTCAGTGTTGGGCACTTTAGCAATTTCAGGTTAAACCCAATTTTATTTGCCATAGTTTATCGTCCCCCATCAACCTATTCAGAATTTTTATCCGAATTTGCTGATTTCTTAGCTGATTTAGTGCTGAAATCTGATAGAATAATTATAGTAGGGGACTTTAATATACATGTGGATGTAGATAGTGACTGCCTTAATGTGGCTTTTAATTCAGTATTAGACTCGATTGGGTTTTCTCAGAAAGTAGGAAATTCTACTCATTACCTCCACCATACATTGGACCTTGTTCTGACATATGGCATAGAAATAGAAAATCTTGTAGTGTCTCCTCATAACCCTGTACTGTCAGACCATTGTCTGTTAACCTTTGATTTTACTATTTCTGACTATTTGGCTCCTAAAGAAAAATATTATCACAGTAGATGCCTCTCAGATGATGCTGTTTCCAAATTTATGCAGATTGTTTCCTCTATGCCATGTGTCAACACAACGGAAATAAGCTATAGACAGCTTGCTCCTTCTGTAATTGATAACATGGTGGATAGTGTTTCAGCTTCTCTGCATCAGGCTCTAGACTTGGTGGCCCCCTTAAAAAAGAAAAAGTCTAATCAGAGATTTTTAACTCCTTGGTTCAACACAGAAACTCGTAGCTTAAAACAGAAGACTCGTCAATTAGAAAGAAAATGGCGCTCTACTAATTTAGATGAAATCTATTTAGCTTGGAGAAATCATCTTTTAATTTATAAAGAATCTCTTAGAAAAGCTAGAACGAGTTATTACTCTGCATTAATAGAAGAGAACAAGAATAATCCCAGGTTTCTTTTCAGTACTGTAGCCAGGTTGACAAAGAGTCAGGACTCTGTCAATCCTAGCAACCCCTTAGAGCTTACTAGTCAGGACTTTATGAACTTTTTCAATAATAAAATTTCATCCATCAGAGATAAAATCAATCAGATTCTTCCCACAGTTAACTTAAATACTGTAACTACTACAACTCCTTCTGTTGATGTCTGTCTTGATGAGTTTACGCCAATCGACCTTTGTGAGTTAGACAAAATAGTTTCCTCATCCAAACCTTCAACTTGTCTTTTAGACCCTATTCCTACCAGGTTATTTAAAGAAGTCTTCCCACTTATTGGTAGCTTTATTCTTCATATAATCAATTCTTCATTAACTTTAGGCCATGTACCGCAGGCTTTTAAAACGGCTGTAATTAAACCCTTACTCAAAAAGCCAACGCTAGATCCAGGAGCTTTAGCTAACTATAGACCAATCTCTAATCTCCCTTTCATTTCAAAAATCTTAGAAAGAGTTGTTGCTACGCAATTATTTGACCACCTGCAGGGAAATGGTTTACTTGAAGAGTTTCAATCTGGGTTTAGAATCCATCATAGTACTGAAACAGCCTTAGCGAAGGTCACTAACGACCTCCTCATTGCATCTGATAATGGACTAGTTTCTGTACTTGTCCTTTTAGACCTTAGTGCAGCTTTTGATACTATTGATCATAATATTCTACTTGATAGATTAGAACACTATGTTGGACTTAATGGAACTTCGTTGCAGTGGTTTAGAGCTTATTTATCTGATAGGTTCCAGTTTGTTCATGTAAATGATGAGTTTTCTTTCAGCTCAAAGCTTAGTCATGGAGTTCCACAGGGATCTGTGCTAGGCCCTACTCTTTTTAGTTTATATATGCTTCCGTTAGGCAACATTATTAGAAAGCACTGTATACATTTTCATTGTTATGCAGATGACACACAATTATACCTGTCGATGAAGCCAGATGATACTAATCAATTAGCCAAGTTAGAAGCCTGTCTTAAGGAAATCAAAGCTTGGATGACTTGTAATTTCCTGCTATAAAATTCAGATAAGACTGAAGTCATTCTTGTTGGTCCAAAAAACCTTAGAAATTCCTTTCCAAATCAAACTTTCAGTTTGGATGCAGTTACTCTTTCTCTTAATAGCTCTGTGAGGAACCTTGGAGTTATTTTTGATCAGGATTTGTCCTTCAATTCACATATTAAATTTGTTTCTAAGACTGCCTTCTATCATTTGCGTAATATTGCCAAGATTAGGAGCATCTTGTCTCAGAGTGATGCTGAGAAGCTGATCCACGCTTTTGTTAGCTCGAGATTAGATTATTGTAATTCTTTATTATCAGGCTGTCCTAAATCATCTTTAAAAAGTCTTCAGCTGATCCAAAATGCTGCAGCAAGAGTTTTAACAGGTACTAGAAAGAGAGATCATATCTCTCCGGTTCTGGCCTCCCTTCATTGGCTTCCCATAGAGTTTAGAATTAAGTTTAAAATCCTTCTTCTTACTTACAAAGCTCTAAACAATCAGGCTCCTTTTTATTTAAAAGATCTGATACTACCGTATCATCCTAACAGAGCACTACGCTCCCAAAATGCAGGATTACTTGTAATACCTAGAATCTCCAAAAGTACAATGGGAGGCAGAGCCTTCAGTTATCAAGCTCCTCTCCTGTGGAATCAGCTGCCAATCTGGATTCGGGAGTCAGACTCGATCTCTGTTTTTAAGAATAGGGATAAAACCTACCTTTTTGATATAGCCTACAATTAGGGAGGGATCATGTGTTTCTGAACCCTCCCTTAGTTATGCTGCTAATAGGTTTAGTCAGCCGGGGGACCTCCAGTAATGCACTGGGCCTCACTCCTTTCCTCACTCTCAATGAAATATTTTATTTTTTTTGCTGGTCATTAACATTTGTTTGTTCTCTCCCATAGATTGAGTCCCCATCGTGCTGTTTGCTCTCTACATGTCTGTTCTTTTCTTCTTCTCTATCCCCTCACCCCCCAGCCAGTCGCAGCAGATGACTGCCCCTCCCTGAGCCTGGTTCTGCTGGAGGTTTCTTCCTGTTAAAAGGGAGTTTTTCCTCTCCACCGTCGCCAAGTGCTTGCTCACAGGGGATCACCTGATTGCTGGGGTCTTTCTGCAACTGTGGGGGTCCCCACTACAGTTGATAGTGCTATGAGATGACTGTTGTTGTGAAATGGCGCTATATAAATAAAGTTGAATTGAATTGAATAAACTAAAAAGAGTAGGGCCTAGCACAGATCCCTGTGGAACTCCATGACTAAGCTTTGAGTTGAAAGAAAACTCATTATTTACATGAACAAACTGGAACCTATCAGATAAATAAGATCTAAACCACTGCAACGAAGTTCCATTAAGTCCAACATAGTGTTCTAATCTATCAAGTAGAATATTATGATCGATAGTATCAAAAGCTGCACTAAGGTCTAAAAGGACAAGTACAGAAACTAGTCCATTATCAGATGCAATGAGGAGGTCGTTAGTGACCTTCGCTAAGGCTGTTTCAGTACTATGATGGATTCTAAACCCAGATTGAAACTCTTCAAGTAAACCATTTCCCTGCAGGTGGTCAAATAATTGCGCAGCAACAACTCTTTCTAAGATTTTTGAATTGAAAGGGAGATTAGAGATTGGTCTATAGTTAGCTAAAGCTCCTGGATCTAGCGTTGGCTTTTTGAGTAAGGGTTTAATTACAGCCGTTTTAAAAGCCTGCGGTACATGGCCTAAAGTTAATGAAGAATTGATTATATGAAGAATAAAGCTACCAATAAGTGGGAAGACTTCTTTAAATAACCTGGTAGGAATAGGGTCTAGAAGACAAGTTGAAGGTTTGGATGAGGAAACTATTTTGTCTAACTCACAAAGGTCGATTGGAGTAAACTCATCAAGACAGACATCAATAGAAGGAGTTGTAGTAGTTACAGTATTTAAGTTAACTGTGGGAAGAATCTGATTGATTTTATCTCTGATGGATGAAATTTTATTATTGAAAAAGTTCATAAAGTCCTGACTAGTAAGCTCTAAGGGGATGCTAGGATTGACAGAGTCCTGACTCTTTGTCAACCTGGCTACAGTACTGAAAAGAAACCTGGGATTATTCTTGTTCTCTTCTATTAATGCAGAGTAATAACTCGTTCTAGCTTTTCTAAGAGATTTTTTATAAATTAAAAGATGATTTCTTCAAGCTAAATAGATTTCATCTAAATTAGTAGAGCGCCATTTTCTTTCTAATTGACGAGTCTTCTGTTTTAAGGTACGAGTTTCTGTGTTGAACCAAGGAGTTAGAAATCTCTGATTAGACTTTTTCTTTTTTAAGGGGGCCACCAAGTCTAGAGTCTGATGCAGAGAAGCTGAAACACTATCCACCATGTTATCATTTACAGAAGGAGCAAGCTGTCTATAGCTTATTTCCGTTGTGTTGACACATGGCATAGAGGAAACAATCTGCATAAATTTGGAAACAGCATCATCTGAGAGACATCTACTGTAATAATATTTTTCTTTAGGAGCCAAATAGTCAGAAATAGTAAAATCAAAGGTTAACAGACAATGGTCTGACAGTACAGGGTTATGAGGAGACACTACAAGATTTTCTATTTCTATGCCATATGTCAAAACAAGGTCCAATGTATGGTGGAGGTAATGAGTAGAATTTCCTACTTTCTGAGAAAACCCAATCGAATCTAATATTGAATTGAATGCCACATTAAGGCAGTCATTATCTACATCCACATGTATATTAAAGTCCCCTACTATAATTATTCTATCAGATTTCAGCACTAAATCAGCTAAGAAATCAGCAAATTCGGATAAAAATTCTGAGTAGGTTGATGGGGGACGATAAACTATGGCAAATAAAATTGGGTTTAACCTAAAATTGCTTGCTTGCTTCCCATAGAGTTTAGAATTAAGTTTAAAATCCTTCTTCTTACTTACAAAGCTCTAAACAATCAGGCTCCTTTTTATTTAAAAGATCTGATACTACCGTATTATCCTAACAGAGCACTACGCTCCCAAAATGCAGGATTACTTGTAATACCTAGAATCTCCAAAAGTACAATGGGAGGCAGAGCCTTCAGTTATCAAGCTCCTCTCCTGTGGAATCAGCTGCCAATCTGGATTCGGGAGTCAGACTCGATCTCTGTTTTTAAGAATAGGGCTAAAACCTACCTTTTTGATATAGCCTACAATTAGGGAGGGATCATGTGTTTCTGAACCCTCCCTTAGTTATGCTGCTAATAGGTTTAGTCAGCCGGGGGACCTCCAGTAATGCACTGGGCCGCACTCCTTTCCTCACTCTCTATGAAATATTTTTTTTGCTGGTCATTAACATTTGTTTGTTCTCTCCCATAGATTGAGTCCCCATCGTGCTGCTTGCTCTCTACATGTCTGTTCTTTTCTTCTTCTCTATCCCCTCACCCCCCAGCCAGTCGCAGCAGATGACTGCCCCTCCCTGGGCCTGGTTCTGCTGGAGGTCTCTTCCTGTTAAAAGGGAATTTTTCCTCTCCACCATCGCCAAGTGCTTGCTCACAGGGGATCGCCTGATTGCTGGGGTCTTTCTGCAACTTTCTGCAACTGTGGGGGTTCCCCCCTACAGTTGATAGTGCTATGAGATGACTGTTGTTGTGAAATGGCGCTATATAAATAAAGTTGAATTGAATTGAATTGAATTAAAATTGCTAAAGTGCCCAATACTGAGGACCAGGCCCTCAAAGGAATTATAACATGTTTTTTGCTTTACATTAACTAGTAATTTGGAATGGTAAATTGTTGCTACTCCTCCTCCACGACCAGAACTTCTGGGATTTTGACAGTTTAAATAACCAGAGGGAGTTGATTCATTTAAACCAACATAATCCTCTTGCCCTAACCAAGTCTCTGTAAGGGATATTAAATCAATCTGATGATCAATTAACAAATCATGGACTAACAGAGACTTGGGAGTTAGAGACCTAATATTTAATAAACCACATTTAATTTTTAAATTATGAGGAGGAACAGAGGCCAAATCATTCAATTTAGAGGCTTTATGTTTAATTTGAGTTTTACCAATATATTGCTTTATCACTTTGGGATGCTTATACATTATATTTTTATTCACTTTGGAGGGAGCAGACAACGATTCTCTGATGGGGAAGACAGGGGCTAAGTTGAGGGGTGGCGGATGAAGAGGAGCTGCAGAGAGGCGTGTAAGACTGCGACTCTGCTTCCTGGTCCCAACTCTGAGTAGTCAGGGTTTTGGAAATTTGGATAAAAAAGATGCCAGATTGTTAGATAAATGAGAAGCACCATCCAAAGTGGGATGAATGCTGTCTCGTCTCATAAGACCAGGTTTTCCCCAAAAAGAGCTCCAATTGTCGATGTAGCCCACGTCATTTTTAGGACACCACACAGACAGCAATTTCAGAGTTTATGGTAAAATTGTGACTTTTCCACATAGATTTAAAAGCTTTACTCATTTGCAGAGCCAGAATAGGACAAGGATTTCAGCTCTGATTTTGAAGAAACAAAATTCTGAATAAAATTTTAATGAGACAAAATTCATAAAATAAACAATAGACACTATTTTCTATTATACTTATGTTTTGCTAACCCTCCCATCCTATACACTTTGAATGAATGAATGAATGAATCTTTATTTATTTCGGATAGATTAAAAGTAAAGATTAAAAAAAAAGGAACAATAATATAACAAAGGGGAGAGAAAAAAAAAATCTAACAAGGTCAAATTAAACAATAACTCCTCTGATTATACAGTTCAACAATCCTTAAAACAAAAAGGCTAAAAATGTCTCACTTCATATGTGATGAATTGATTAAAAATACTGGGTGTTGCATTTCTGAAACTTGTTTTGCAAAAAGTCTAAAGGCCAGTGGGAATGTACAGAGGGCTGTACTAGGAAACAAGTTTAGTGGCTCAGCCGGGTAAGTTAAGGCTTCACTCAGGGGTTTTCTGTTCCACAAAGCGGCTCTTTTTTAATTGGGTTAGATCACCATGGTAACCAAGGCCTAACGTTGAGAGCTAGGGTTTAAAAATCAGCTCAAAGTACTCCGTGGTAACCAGGGATGCAAATTATTGATTTGCTGTGGCACAGGTGTAGTGTGGCCGACTACTGATCGGAGGGTCAGGGGTTCGATTCCCGCTCTGTCTGCAGTCTACATGTCGAAGTGTCCTTGAGCAAGACACTGAACCCCCAGTTGTTCCTGGTGGGTCAGGTCAGCGCCTGTGTATGGCAGCTCTGCATACATCATTGTGTGAATGGGTGGATAGCAGGATCTGTAAAGCGCTTTGGTCATCTAGAGATAAGAAAAAGCGCTATATAAGTGAACGCCATTTACCATTTACAAATCATTAATTAATTCGCCTTATCGATTAATAAACATCAGTTTTCCTGAAAATTTGACTTCCCTTCGGTACAATATGATAAGATAAGCCTTAATTAGTCCCACAATGGGGAAATTCCAGGATTGCAACAGCACAAGGATAGCAACACTCAGAGCAATAATAAAGAGGATAAGAAAGTAAGAGCAGTGAATATACATATGTACACGTAAATATATAAATATATATATACACAGTGCGGAGCATTGTAGCTAGATGGAATAAACAGTATAACCGTCTACTGGAGGGGACCATTTGTGTAAGTCTATTGCATCTTTTGCATTCAACACTATTAGGTCATCACGTTGTTTTTTTTTTTTTTTTTATGGTCTATCTATCTATAACAGGGATCACCAACTGGCGGACTCCAGTCCAGATCCAGACCCCAAGAGTCCTCCATGCGGAACCCGAAGTCTTTTGATACAATTTTGAAAAATAAAGGGAGACTTTTGTGGTGGAACGAAAGCGTAACTGAAATGCTTGATCGGCAGCCGGCCAGAGAAGTGGGCACTGTCCGCTCTCCCACAGATGCCATTCTCTGCAGAGACACTGTGGGTCCAACTGCTCCAGCGGGTATGCAGCGGGTTGCTAAATCACATTTTGCTGTGGGTGCCACACACACACTCAAGGCCACAATATCCACCCAGACAGACAAGCTTTGTTCCCAGTCTGTACCCACGGAATGAAGTGCTGTTGTGAAACTGAATGTACCGTGGCACTTCTGCCTCTGGTTCTGCCGAGAGTAGTCTGCGCTGGGATGCAGGGATGAAGTCACTTCCTCTGAACCACGATTCCTTTGGGCCAGCATAACGCTGGCTATATAGAGGGGATTTTTTTTCATACCACCAATATCATAAAAACTCTGTATCAGCTTTGTGTGTTACTGAACATGAAAAGTTCCACCTCCCCTGTCCCTTTTATCATGGAGTTATAGCTCTATTCATGCTGGAACAGTGTGTTAGTGTTGAGGGGGGGGAGACTGTCCGAGGGATTCTGTAGTATGGAATTATATTTTTGTCAGTTTTTTTTTTAGGCTCACAGTTAAAACAGTTTTTTTTTTTTTTTTTTATACTGACGATATAGTATAGAGGAGGACTTTTTGTGAAATGTAGCTTTTTAACTTTGCATTTTTTTAAAATTTTAATTGTATATATTTTAACCACTTGCACTCCGGGCAATTTTCCTAAAAATACCCAAAAATAATGTGCCCAAAGTAAATCGAAAGCTGTTATTCAACCCTTTGCAGCATCTTCATGGGGTTGGTCTCATTTAAAAGAAAACACTTTGAATTTTTTGGCAAAAAAAACATAATCTCTCTACGTGCTCCGGCCACTGAGTTACAGTCATCTAAACATACTGAACTTGAAGAAAAAAAAATTGGACACAGTGTTTTTTTGGATACAAATGCTTGTAAATAACACACAGCTGTCCGATCCGGCTGGAAAATGCAACAGAAATGTAGAACCAAGTGTTATCCAGCTGAGATCCAAATTTGGTAACAATACCACCAAAAATGAATATTTTACACAGCTTTGTTCTCAGGCTGTTCCCAGGCGTTTTGGAACTGTGCCAAATTGTGCCAAATGGCACAGTTTGGAAAAACGTCTGTAACTTTTGAATAATTCAATGTAGAATCTTCATTTTAGGCTCTAATGAAAGGTCACACTCAGGGCTGTGTCTGTGTGTGTGTGTGTGGGCGGGGGGTCGTCCCCCCCCCCCCCGCTACCAAGGACCAAATTCGGCCCTCGCTACATGACGGAATACACTCTTTTTTTTTTTTCCTTGCATGTTTTCACAGCGGCTTCCCCCCCCCCCCCCCGCTACTGTGTGTGTGTGTGTGGGGGGGGGACCGTGAACGGACCGTGAACGCCCCCCCCCCCTCGCTACAGAAGAGGGCCATCGCTACATGATGGAATAGACTGATATGCTTCCCCCCCGCGGACCGGGGAGCGTTCGGACCGTGCCCCCCCGCTCCTCTTCTGCAGCGGGGGGGGGGGGGGCATTCACGGTCCGAACACGGCAAATGAACCGTTTATCGCGGCGCACGCACTTCGTATTTCGTGCGCAGTACAGTTGTAATTTACCGATCGGTCAAAAGTCATTTTTGGATTACAGTTTTCAGGGATAAATAATAATTTAGCTTATAACACCTTACCTCTTCAAAGCAGCAGAGTCGTGGCGAACAGCTCTTCCCACGCGTCAGACGAACGCGACGCTGCTCCACTCGTGGATCCCGATCAACATAATTCCATTATTGCCGTTTTGGCGAATGATTTACGACTTTTGTCGTCGGCCTCCGTCTATTCTGCTGGAATGAGTGCAGGTCCCACTTGTGGGTGTTCTCCATGCTGCTGGGTGAGCCTGGGTCTGTAGTAGATTCATACAGAGTCCTTCTGCAGCAGTAAATATCGCTTCACCCAGCCTGAATTTCTGTGCTTCAATTGGCTCCTGCGTTCACAGTAGGCGGGTCCTCCTTCCTAGATTTTCATTCATTGGTTCTTCAAGGTTTCAGAAACCCAATTCAAGGCTCTTATTAGTCGAATGAGAGGTCAATCAGATGAACTAATCTGTTCGCGGCTGTCTCTGCAGTTTTTTTTTGAGTGGCGCTTGGACGCTACTACATCACCATCACCACCATCATGCGTCATGCGCACGAGGGCGCACGAGCGCGCTCTCGCGCGCCCTGGTGCGTCATAGGACGCAGAGACTTGCCCGCCCGCGGAACAACGGAGCGCAAGTGGTTAAATGTGTAGCTATTTGTTTGAAGTCAACGAAAACATTTAGTGTTAACCTGTATTATAAAATTTTATATTACACATTTTGTTTGAAATTGAGCAAAGAATTCATTTGATTTATTTTTTGTCAAAAAAAAAACTAAAAGCAGCTAAAACATCAGCTTAATAAAATATTGTGCTAAAGCAAGTTAAATGATACTGGCCTGTCTGGAGACACCTGTGGTCTTCTGGAAGAATGTCCATGAAAGGATGACTGTTCATAACACTTGTGAACCTCTCGATCATTTTTGTACATTTTTGTCATGTTTTTTTTTTTTTTTCATTTGGTGATCATTTTGGCTTGTTACCAGTGTTTTGTCTGGCTTAAAGACCTTTGTGCGGTGGCAACATATTTTTTTGGGGGGGAGAGGGCAGAAAACACATGACACTATTGTAACTGGCATCATCCTTCTCTCCTCCCTCTGCCTGAACACTTTCCTCTCCTTGGCTCATCTTGTCTGTCTTATCCTTCCCTCTCTGAGCTCTGTCTAATTCAGGTTCTCTCTCAGTCTATGGTGGCATACAAACAGGTTAGAAAATGCCAAGTGTCACATTTTGTCCTGCAGGATTTTTTTTTGTCATGGTTTACATAAATGACAAAAATGTGTGTATTTTTTGTATTTTTATTCTAGTGGTTCTTTTTTCTTTGAGAAAGAGTAGGAAAGGGAAGGGAAAAAACATTCACAATGGTAATTTACTCATGCATACTTAACCCCTTGCACTCTGGTCAATTTCCCTAAAAACGCCTAAAAATAACGTACCCAAAGTAAATCAAAAGCTGTTCTTCAACCCTTTGCAGCATCTTCATGGGGTTGGTCTCATTTAAAAGAAAACACTTTGAATTTTTTGGCAAAACAGTCATAATCTCTCTAAGTGCTCCTGCCACTGAGTAACAGTCATCTAAACATACTGAACTTGAAGAAAATAAAGTTCGCCTGGGTGTTTTTTTGGATACAAATGCTTGCAAATAACACAAATTTCAGATCCGGGCTGGAAAATGCAACAGAAATGTAGAACCAAGTGTTATCCAGCTGAGGTCAAAATTTTGTAACAATACCACAAAAAATGAATAGATTACACAGCTTTTTTGTCAGGTTGTTCCCAGGCGTTTTTGAACTGTACCAAATTGTGCCAAATAGCACAGTTTGGAAAAACGTCTGTAACTTTTGAATGATTCAATATAGAAGCTTGATCTTGGGCTGTAATGAAAGGTGACACTCAGGGCTGTGTGTGTGTGTGTGTGGGGGGGGGGTTGTTTATTCATTCACGAATGAATGAATGAACAAACAAGCCCCCCACACACAAAGAAGCATGCCACGTAAAAAATGTGTGGCTTTTTTTTTTTTTACAAGAAAAAATAACCTACAGTGCAATAAAAATTATACTAAAATATCTGTAATGTAGAGGATAACAACTCCCCCCCCCCCCCCGCTACAGAGGAGGGACATCGTCCATCGCCACATGACGGACGGTCTACTACGCACAGTTGTACTAAAATATCTGCAATATATCTGCAATCCGCTACAGAGGAGTAGCGGCGGGGGGGGGAAGGGGTGACCGTTCTCGGCACACGGTCCGGTCGGTGCGCCGCGGTCCGTCATGTGGCGATGACGCACAGTTGTAATATATCAATCGGTCAAAAGTCATTTTGATTACAATTTTCAGGGATAAAGAATAATTTAGCTTATAACACTTACCTGTTCACAACAGCAGTGTCGCTGGCGAACATCTCTTCCTCATTGTCAGACGAACATGACGCTGGTCCACTTGTTACGACTCGTGGTTCTGGTCACGCAACCCGGTCAAACCATGATTCCATGATTGCGGTTTTGCGCTTCCATGATTGCGGTTTTGGCGAACGATTTTTCAAAACAAATAAGAACAGTAGTAAGACAAAATCACTGGCGAATGCTACCGTCACACACAGCGGCTTACACAAAACAGATTTTACGCACGGGACGCACGCTTTCAATCGTCGAACTTCTCTGCTTCAGTTGGCTCGCTGTATTCGCAGCCGTTGGTAGGCGGGTCCTTCTTGCTAGGTTTTCAGTCATTGGTTCTTCAAGGTTTCAGAAACCCAATTCAAGGCTCTTATTAGTCGAATGAGAGGTCAATCAAATCTAAACCAATCAAAGCACTCCTTTGGCTTTCTGTTCGCGGCTGTGTCTGTAGTGGAAGAACGGAAATGCAGCTTTTTTTTTTCAGTGCGCACTAGTACGCAGAGACGTGACCGCCCGCGGTATCCCGGAGTGCAAGAGGTTAAATTATATGATCAGAGGTGGGTATGTTAAGTTGTTCGTTAAGTTATTCCCATGCCAATAACATTTGGCGTAGAGTGGCACCTATCTCCGTTTCGAGGCCCTAGGCCACACAGCTACTGTAGGTAGTAAAGCTACAGTGGGGGGTCAGTCCTCTGGTAGCTCTGCATGTTAACGTTCCTTTCCCTGTTCTATTATGCTTAGCACCAAGCTAGATGGCGGAAAGTACCATTTTTACCTGATTTGGTATGACCCGGCCGGGATTTGAACCCCGGCATCCCGATTGTGGGGGGGATACTCTATCAACTAGGCCACCACTCCGGAGGTGGGTATAGTTGTTAGAAATTCTACTCATGTAAAAGCAGTGCTATGAAATTAATAATTAAAAGTAGACAACCAAAAATTTCTAGTTGAGGATACAAAAGGCACCCACTTCAAAACTTGAGTAATGACTTCAGTCTTGAAGGTTTGAAGTTTTTCTCCAAAGTTTACAACAATTTTCTTACAGTTTTCTACTTTTCTCTGTAAATTTATCTAAATTTGAGCCATTTTCCACAAATTTGTAATTTCCTCTTGTAAAATTGACATTTCTTGTACATTTGAGACTTAATTATAAATTTGTGGACTATTTTATGGTTATTTTTTGTCTATTTTTAAAATAAAATTACTGGGTTTTTTTATATAAATTTGAAACAGATTGTGGTAAAATTTTGACTTCTATACAGTTTACACTTTTGACCATAATTTTACAGAGCCAGAACAGAACAATAATTTAACTCTGATTTCAAAGAAAAAAAACCCCAATAACATTATATTTAATGAAATAAATTAATTTAAATTACCAAAGATTCAGTTATTTCTGTTATAATATTTCTATTTATTTATAGTTTTTAGAAATCTCCTCACCAACCAGATAGCAGGAAAAACCTCCCTTATTTTGAAATCCAAATGTTGGCACGTTTAGTTTGTCTGAAGGCTGTTGACAGAAGAAAGTCATTGACTTTGTGAATTTCGGTCATCTTAACTTGCCAGGTACATAATAGTGAACATAACTTAGTTAATGTAGTGGCTGGTGAAATAAATCCTCAGCAATTCTTCAGTCCCCCTACATATGCCTTTCCCTGCATATGAAGCTGGCTGCATATGACACCTACCCACACCTGTTTCCTAAGTGACTCTTCATTATTGTTCCCATTACCAGTGAGTTAAAACAACCATAAATGCCTCCATTGCTTACATACCTCTTCTGCTTTTTTTCCACATTTAAAGTACTTTAATAAGCTCATGCTTCCTTTGGACAGCAACGCTAGTAGCAAGACACTCTCCCTGCCGACTGGAACATGCAGACAGAGCCCTTTCGAACGCCGCTTGGATGACGGTTACATGCGTTATTCGTGTGCGTGCTTACGGAGTGTCATTCCTTCATACTTTTTGTTAAATTTATATTTCCTTGGTGTGGTGGCATAACTTCAAGTGTGGCGGACCCCACACGGAAATGTTACCAGAGGAAACCCTGGTTACAGCTCATGTTATGAATTTCTGCAAGAATGTTTATTCTTTTTTTTTTAACATTTTTTTATTTGAATGTCAATTACTCTTAGAAATCTATTATACAATGCAGACAATTTTTGCACCCTTTGGGGACCTTTGAGTCAAAAATTTACATGCAAAAAAAAAATTGCTATAAAATCATCAGACATCAATATTTTTTCTGCTTTATTTTCTGCATAAATCACTTAAACCACTTCAGCTCTGCTCAAAACTACAAAAAGTTCAACCATTGTTAGAATTTTAAAATCCTGAAAATTATTGAATATTTGGTAGGGTTGAGCAGAGTTGAAGTGGTTTAAGAAATTAATGCAGAAAAAAAGATAAAAATATTGATATATGATGATTTTATAGCAATTTTTTTGCATGTACATTTTTGGCTCGAGGGTCCCCAATGGAGGGCAACGCGGTGGTGGAGTGGTTAGCATTGCAGCAGCACAGCAACTCACCCTTGGCCGGGGGATCCTGGGTTCAATCCTAGCCCCCGACCAACAGTGACCTGTGTGGAGTTTGTATGTTCTCCCCGTGTCTGTGTGGGTTTACTCCGGGATTTCTCCGGTTTCCTCCCACATGCCAAAAACATGGAAGTTAGGCTAATTGGCATCAAACTGGGGATTCTAAATTGTCCTTAGGTGTGACTGTGAGAGTGAATGGTTGCCTTTCTCTCTGTGTTGGCCCTGCGATGGACTGGCAATCTGTCCAGGGTGTACCCTGCCTCTCGCCCAAAGGTGCTGGGATAGGCTCCAGCCCCCCGCAACCCGAAAAGGATTAAGTGGAAGAAGATGGACGGATGGATGGGTCCCCAATGGATGCAAAATTGTAAATCACCTAGGCCACCACTAGTTGATAGAGCATCCGCTCCACAACTGGGAGGTTGTGGGTTCAAGTCCCAGCCGGGTCAGACCAGAGAACATATAAAAATGGTACTTCCCGCCTTCTAGCTTGATGCTCAGCAAAAATAGAATGGGGGAAGGAGAAATTGTTTGTGGTGGCGCCTTGCATGGCAATGACCTCTCTTTATTCTAGATGTGATTAACATTGAAGATAGGAGAAACGTAATTTCGTTCTACTATACTTGATTGGCTGTATGGATTGAATGACAATAAAGTTGACTTCTTCTTCTTCTACATTAAAAATACTAAAGCAATGAAATTAATGTTGTTACGATGCAATAGTACTTTATTGTCAGATGCATGTCTGAAATTTGTTTTTCATCATTACAGCTTGAAATTGCAGCAACACATAAAACACCAAATATTACAAACCTGTACATTACCACCTACAATCGTCCCTATACGACAAACATTCATGTCATAACAAGACAAGACAAACACACACTTGTTACTACTTTTTGACATATCCAAGACTCTAATCATCAGCAATGCCCCATCCTCAACTTTTCATTTTATGAAGAATATCTCATTTATTGTGTTTTTTCATAAATAAAAACAGGGACATCATGTATTCAAACTGGCATTTAAAGGGTTAAAATTTTTAAAAAAGATCGAACTTTTGGTAGTTTTGAGCAGAGCTGAAGTGGTTTAAGAGATCGATGCAGAAAAAAACCCAGAAAAAATATAAATGTCTGATGATTTTATAGCAGGTTTTTTTGCTTGTACATTTTTGGCTTGAGGGTCCCTGAAGGGTAATAAAAATGAGGGGTACCTGAGGGTTAAAAGCACAATTTGAGATAAATTTGTCAATGTTGCTGACACATTTCTCTTCCATTTGTTTTATTAAAAGATATTGGAAGTAAGTTCATAAGTCACTGCAAACACTTTTCTTCAGTGCCAAGTTGTCACACAGTGGGGGGGGGGATCCTGAATAGAAAAAAAAATGTATCAAGATGCATCGAGAATTGTTTTAGAATCAAATCAGAGCCCCTGAGTCATAATTGATTCACGAGGTGCCTAAAGATTCCCACAGCTAGTTCGGACTTCAGCTGGGGAGGAGGACTGACTTAATCAGACCTCTTGCAGTTTTAGATGATGACCCCTGATCTATAACATAAAAAGCTAATTACCATTTTTGATATACTGAATAAAAAATACACATCACATTCGTCAATGATTTATTGTAGCATTTGCATTGTTTTGGCCGCAATGTTATTTTTTGTAGTTTAACAAACTCTGCTGTATAGTGTGTACTGTGTGCTGGGGTTGTCTGCTGGTTTCCCCCTGTGTTCTCCCCACACGCTCACATGGACGCACACACACACACACACACACATATTGTATATGCTTTGTGTGTATGTTGTAACTGTCCCAACACTTGAGCACTGTATATACCGTATGTTTCATCTGGCAATATTAACAGTTCTCATCAAAAATTATAATAATCACAGTGCTGAACAAGGAGCTGCAATTACAAACTGAACTGTCACACAAAAAATCTCTGATCACAGCTTTCAGTTTTGTGCAGCGAGGTTACAAGCACAACACCTGCATAAGTTGAACGAGCTTCGTAGTACAGCCCTCAGGTGGGCTTGAAGATAGAGGGGCAAAGTTTCAACTGAGAGTCTCTCCCGTGCCTGAGAAGAGATAACTTACCTGTTGCTAGGCAGTGTAATGTAATCAGTATGTGTTTAACCCTCAGAATGACCCCAGAACAACATGAGGGTCAACTCAAAAACAGGGCGTACCTTTATGTAAACAAGGTCTATTGGCCCTAAACCCCAAAACAAAGGGGAAAAATTGTAGTAACCGGTTGGACTGAAGGTGTACCACAGAACTGATTGACAATTTATAATCTATGCTTTAAAATGACAGTCAAACCAGGCAGGCTCATTTTTGACCCCAGAGGACAAAAGGTGTTGTGTAGAGAGCGTGAAATGAAGAGGCTGAATTTATTTCTCAATTCAGGTTTATTAATCATTCACGTATCTCCAACATCCTCTCAATCAGAAAAGAGACAGAAATTCCCACATCTCCCCTTTTTATACACGGGACATCAAAGTACAGAATCACATTGTCATTCAATCCCCCGAGACAATACATCACCCCCCAGGTCTTCTCTCCTCCACCTAAAAGTCTGATGGTCAGGAAGTCTTCTCAGAACCATTTCTAAAGACAGATTTCACACCTTCCTGTTAACCCCCGGAGGTCCAGACTTATTGTTCCTTCTAAGACGTGAGGTAGCAGTAATATACATATGCAGCTTAAGCATCTCAAATATGTGAGCCACAGTTAGATAATTGAGAGGACATTATGAGCGTTAAATGCTGGTGTGTCTCTCTGTTCGGGGAGCTCCTCTCCATGACTTTGTATTATGTGAGATTCTGTGGACCGCTTGAATAAAGAGACCCTGACTTCAAGAACCTCATCATTTTGAGTATGTGGTTTATTTTCCACTCATGAATATAGAAAATTAGAAAGTTTGAACCTTTTTTAATTGGATTATATTCACAGTATTCTGAAGAAAAAGGAAGCATAAATGAAATTGTCTTTGATACGTGCCAGGCTGATCATAATGAAGAATTCATCTGTTTTCTGATTGTTGCAGGAACTGGTTGGTGAGAACATTTAGCTGGTCGATGTTGGTGGCTCGGCTCCTGTTCTGCTGCTCATGGATAAATATCTGATGTAGCTCTGTGGAGACCTGCCATCGATGGTCTGTGCTGAGAGCTGGGAAATAAAAAAATAACCTTAGAAGTCCACATTCTGAGTCTGAGGACTTTTACGGACCCTCACGCTAACTGAACTAGCCTCATCCTGCTAGCTCTGACCATCAGCAGCCACATCACAGCATCTGGAGGAAGTAAACAAACCATAAAGATGTTTTCAGGTCGACGTTTGAGAGAGTTGGTCAGAGAGCGACTAGCTGCTACTGCTGAAGAAATAATAACAGAGTTTGAACAAATCACCAACCAGTACGAGGAAGCGATCGATCATCAGAACAGACTACTGAATATGCACTGCTGCTCCCACATAAAAATCCACAGAATAGGTATGTGGGACTATAATGGTCTGGATGAGGGTTTCAAGAACTCTGAATCTGTTTGTCAGTCATGTTTGTGTCTTAAATAGAATAGAATAGGCTTTATTGTCATTGTACAGTTGTACAGCACAACTGTACAATGACAAAGCAAATGTGCAAATTTTGTAATTTTTTTTAAAATTTTTGTTTTTAAATCCTAAATTTTATACCTTTTTTCCTCATGAATTTGTAAAGTGAAACTCTCTTTTTTCCCTTCAGCTTTCCCACAGCATCCTGAATGTAAAGAGAAGGACGTTCTGGCTGAACACCACCTCTGGAACCAGGAGTGGAACTCTGTTTGGGACCAGGTGGAACCAGAACCTCTACAGGTTAAAGAGGAACAGCAGGAACTCTGCATCAATCAGGAGGAAGAACAGCTGCTAGTGAAGCTGGAGGCTGATACCTTAATGGTGACTCTTATTTCTGAGGAAAAGCAGCAGAGTGAAGCAGAATCAAACAGTGAGCAGCTCCTGTCTCACAACTCTGCTGGATCTGAGATCCAAGATGAGGAAGGATGCCGGCATGTAGACTCAGAATCAACTAAAGAAGAAAAACTCAAACCAAAGAAGAGACGACTGAAAACAAGAAGTCACAGTAACAGTGGTGACAACTGTCTGACCTCAACAACTCTCTGTGAGAATGAAACAGGTAAAAAGAAAATGTTCAGGTTGAGTTTCTGAGAAACTGTACTAAAGTAAAATAATAATGTTACAGTAATATTTACAGTAACTACATAAATCTGACATACTTGTACTGGTCTCGGTTTGTTTGACTTTGACTGATCTAACCCAGTGGAAAAATAATTTAATCTCAGTTATAGTTTATGCTTCAATTTTTATTATTTTTTTTTTGTTGGTTCTGTGTGCCAGGTGGAGGAATTGTCTGCTTTAGCCAATTAGCCATTAGCCCCTGCTAGCAATTCCAACAGAAAACAAAGCAGTATGCGGTTATTTGTGTATAAAAACACCATAGTGCCATGTTCACAAATGGAAGTTGGACAGTGCTGTGTGTACGACTGACTAGAAGAGACGTATTAAACAGAATTACTAATAAATAGTACATTTTATACTACAATTGATATGCTGGGCATGGGCTCACCATCACCACGTCACAACTGTTGATAAATCAGAAATGTTCACTGCGCAAGACCTAGTGAGATCATGGTTGACCCAAACAAAGCAACAGTTTGTTTTCATAGACACTCCAGATAGACAAATTCATGTGTAAAAGCACTGACAAAAGTAAAGTTTTCATCCTGTGTCCCCTTTTAGACTTACGGAAACCATGTTAGCATGTGGAAAAATAATTTTGTCTCCTTTAAATTACTTGGTGAATCTGAAACAGATTCATCACTGTTGTAATTATCAATGCAAGGATAAGAAGTATTTGTTACCAGGTGGTGACTTTTTTGGCCAGTCATCATATTTATTCTTTCTGGGGGGTTTTCTATTACTGTCACTTTCTGTGTCTCTTTGGCCCTCCAGATGCTCCACAGCTACATGACAGTAAGGAGGAGAAGGTTCTCACTGTCCAGCAGCTCTTTAACCAGGAGAGGAACTCCATTCTGGACCAGGAGGAACAAGATGCTGCACAGGTCAAAGAGGAAGAAGAAGAACTTTGTTCCAGTCAGGAGGAAGAACACTTTGGACTGAAACAAGAGACTGATACCTTCATGGTGACTCCAACTGATGAGGACAATGACAACAGTGAAACTGAACCAAACAGTGAGCAGCTCCTCTCTCACAACTCTGACACTGAGAGCCAAGACCAGGAACCAGGTAAGAATGTAAACCCAGGATCAAGTAGACATGAAGACCGAAACCCAAAGACAAAACGTCACAAAAACACAAGCGACTCTAACAGTGTAGAAATCTCCTCCATGTCAGAGAATCAGTGTGATACTGACACAGGTGAAAAGTCTGTTAAAATTTCTGTTCATGACAAAGACTGTAAAAATGAGTCCCAGAAGAAGAATCATCACACTTTTAAGTCACATGTTTGCAACACGTGTGGGAAAAGATTTGGAAAGAAGAGTAATTTATCAGTTCATGAGAGAATTCACACAGGTGAGAAGCCATTTTCTTGTGAAACATGTGGGCAGAGTTTTAAGCAACATGGTACTTTAAAAACTCACATGAGAATTCACACAGGTGAAAAGCCATTTTCTTGTGAAACATGTGGGCAAAGATTTAATCGACATGACCGTTTGAAAATGCACTTGAGAATCCACACAGGTGAGAAACCGTTTTCTTGTGAAACATGTGGTCAACAATTTAATGACCGGCATATGTTGAAAACTCACATGAGAACTCACACAGGTGAAAAACCATTTTCTTGTGGAACATGTGGGCAGAGTTTTAATCGATATGATACTTTGAAAAGTCACATGAGAATTCACACAGGTGAAAAGCCATTTTCTTGTGGAACATGTGGGCAGAGTTTTAATCAGCATAATGTTTTGAAAAATCACATGAGAATTCACACAGGTGAGAAGCCATTTTCTTGTGAAACATGTGCACAGAGTTTTACTCAATGTGGCCATTTGAAAATTCACATGAGAATCCACACAGGGGAGAAGCCATTTTCTTGTGGAACATGTGGGCAGAGTTTTACTCAACATGGTCATTTGAAAACTCATATGAGAATTCACACAGGTGAGAAGCCATTTTCTTGTGAAGCATGTGGGCAGAGTTTTAGGCATCGTGTTCAGCTGAAAACCCACATGAGAATCCACACTGGTGAGAAGCAATAGTCCTGTAAAATATGTGGGAAATGTTTCACTCAGTGTTCTAGCTTAATTTCCCACATGAAAACTCGCCGAAAAGCTACAGTAGTCCAACAACATCTGTAGATTTTTATTTTCAGGTTTAAGCCTCTTTTGTGTGAAGGAAATGTTCTTTGAATTGTAAAGTAAACTTATATAATCCTACCTCTTTTACGGTTTTAATGTTAATTCATTTATTCAGTCAATGTTTGTGTACTTACAGTACTGACTGTACATTTAAGAGGGGAGCTGAAAAGTTCATAGTGATCAGATTTGACCAAATGTAGTTTATTTGTCAGTTGCGGGTATCCAAACGAAGCAACACTGATGGAAGAAGTGTGGGGACCCAAAGGGAGACTGTGTTGAAAAAATAAACCACAGTTGTTCAAATTTGACCACTATGAACTTTTCAGCCTATGAACTTTTCAGCCCCCCCCTCGTCTTTGCATGCATGGCCATATACACATATACAGTGGGGCAAAAAAGTATTTAGTCAGCCACCAATTGTTCAAGTTCTCCCACTTAAAAGAGGAGAGAGGTCTCCAATTTTCATCATAGGTATACCTCAACTATGAGAGACAAAATGAGAAAAAAAATCCAGAAAATCACATTGTCTGATTTTTAAAGAATTTATTTGCAAATTATGGTGGAAAATAAGTATTTGGTCACCTACAAACAAGCAAGATTTCTGGCTCTCACAGACCTGTAACTTCTTCTTTAAGAGGCTCCTCTGTCCTCCACTCGTTACTTGTATTAATGGCACCTGTTTGAACTCGTTATCAGTATAAAAGACACCTGTCCACAACCTCAAACAGTCAGACTCCAAACTCCACTATGGCCAAGACCAAAGAGCTGTCAAAGGACACCAGAAACAAAATTGTAGACCTGTACCAGGCTGGGAAGACTGAATTTGCAATAGGTAAGCAGCTTGGTGTGAAAAAATCAACTGTGGGAGCAATTATTAGAAAATGGAAGACATACAAGACCACTGATAATCTCCCTCGATCTGGGGCTCCACGCAAGATCTCACCCCGTGGGGTCAAAATGATCACGAAAACAATGAGCAAAAATCCCAGAACCACACGGGGGGACCTAGTGAATGACCTGCAGAGAGCTGGGACCAAAGTAACAAAGGCTACCATCAGTAACGCACTACGCCGCCAGGGACTCAAATCCTGCAGTGCCAGACGTGTCCCCCTGCTTAAGCCAGTACTTGTCCAGGCCCGTCTGAAGTTTTCTAGAGAGCATCTGGATGATCCAGAAGAGGATTGGGAGAATGTCATATGGTCAGATGAAACCAAAATAGAACTTTTTGGTAAAAACTCAACTTGTCGTGTTTGGAGGAGAAAGGACACCATACCTACTGTGAAGCATGGGGGTGGAAACATCGTGCTTTGGGGCTGTTTTTCTGCAAAGGGACCAGGACGACTGATCCGTGTAAAGGACAGAATGAATGGGGCCATGTATCGTGAGATTTTGAGTGAAAACCTCCTTCCATCAGCAAGGGCATTGAAGATGAAACATGGCTAGGTCTTTCAGCATGACAATGATCCCAAACATACCGCCCGGGCAACGAAGGAGTGGCTTCGTAAGAAGCATTTCAAGGTCCTGGAGTGACCTAGCCAGTCTCCAGATCGCAACCCCATAGAAAATCTTTGGAGAGAGTTGAAAGTCCGTGTTGCCCAGCGACAGCCCCAAAACATCACTGCTCTAGAGGAGATCTGCATGGAAGAATGGGCCAAAATACCAGCAACAGTGTGTGAAAACCTTGTGAAGACTTAGAGAAAACGTTTAACCTCTGTCATTGCCAACAAAGGGTATATAACAAAGTATTGAGATAAACTTTTGTTATTGACCAAATACTTATTTTTCACCATAATTTGCAAATAAATTCTTTAAAAATCAGACAGTGTGATTTTCTGGATTTTTTTTTTTCTCATTTTGTCTCTCATAGTTGAGGTATACCTATGGTGAAAATTGGAGACCTCTCTCATCTTTTAAGTGTGAGAACTTGCACAATTGGTGGCTGACTAAATACTTTTTTACCCCACTGTACATTGGAGATCAAAATTGGAGAACAATGTATTAATACTTGATTTATTCTAACATATGTTATTCTTTATTGTTCAGAATTTTTACAGAATATCAGCTGTGGCTATACCACTGCTGTACTAGCATGTTTTTTTTAAATAAACAAGGCACTTTCAAAGATTCAAAGATTTTTATTTGTCAATACTTCAATACGTACAGGACATACGGGAAAATTGAAATGCTGTTTCTCTCTCTCTCTCTTAGTGATGTGTACAATATATAAGAAAAGAAGGAGTAAGGATGAAAAACAACAACAGCAGTCTATGTACAGTAATGCTACCCATAGTGCAAATGAAGATAAAAGATAAAACTATACAATCCTACAGTGGATATAAATAGTCTACACACCCCTGTTCAATTGCCAGGTTTTTGTGATGTAAAAAAATGAGACCAAGATAAATAATTTCAAAACTTTTTCCACCATTAATGTGACCTATAACCTGTACAACCAAATGGAAAAACAAACTGAAATCTTTAAAGGGAAAAAAATTAACTTACAATAACCTGTTTGCATAAATATGCACACCCTTAAATTAATACTTTGTTGCAGCACCTTTGGCTTTTATTACAGCACTCAGTCTTTTTGGGTAGGAGTCTGTCAGCATGGCACATCTTGATGTGGCAATATTTGCCCACTCTTCTTTGCAAAAGTGCTCCAAATCTGTCAGATTTGGAGGGCATGTCCTTGCACCGCCCTTTTCAGATTACCCCACAGATGTTCGATTGAATTCAGTTCTGGATTCTGGCTGGGCCATTCCAAAACCTTAATCTTCTTCTGGTGAAGCCATTTTTTTGTTGATTTGGATGTGTTCTTTGGGTCATTGTTGTGCTGAAAGATGAAGTTCCTCTTCATCTTCATCTTTCTAGCAGATGCCTGAAGGTTTTGTGCAGACACTGACTGGTATTGGGAACTGTTCATAATTCCGTCCACCTTGACTACGGCCCCAGTTCCAGCTGAAGAAAAACAGCCCCAAAGCATGATGCTGCCACCACCATGCATCACTGTAGGCATACTGTTCTTTTGGTGATGAGCAGTGTTGTGTTTGCACCAAATATACCGTTTGGAATTATGGCCAAAAAGTTCAACCTTGGTTTCATCGGACCATAACACATTTTCCCACATGCATTTGGGAGATTCCAAATGTGTTTTTTGCTAAATGTAGCCAGGCTTGGATGTTCTTCTTCGTAAGTAAGGCTTCCGTCCTTGCCACCCGAGACGAGAGATTGTTGTCCCATGCACTAAACAGCCAGTACTTTCCAGAAATTCCTGCAGCTCTTTCAATGTTGCTGATGGCCTTTTGGCAGCCTCCCTGACCAGTTTTCTTCTCGTCTTTTCATCAGTTTTGGAGGGACGTCCAATTCTTGGTAATGTCAATATTGTGCAATATTTTCTCTACTTGACGATGACTCTCTTCACTGTTCCACAGGGTTCTTCTGGTAACATTTCCGTGTGGCGGCCTGCCGCCCTTGGAATTATGCTGCCACGCCTATGATATATTAATTTAAGAAAAAAATATGAAAGAATGATGCTCAGCAAACATGCACACAAACAATGTGTGTGACTGTCATCCGCACGGAAGCGCCGCGCCCACATGACTGTTTCAGTCTGCAGGCAGTGTGTCTCTGTAGCGTTGCTGTCCGAAAGAAGTATGAGCTTATTTAAGTACTTAAAACGTGGGAAAAAGCACAAGAGGTATATAAGCAGTGGAGGCATTTATGGTGGTTTTAACCCGCTGGTAACTGGAACAACAATGAGGAGTTGCTTAGCTAACAGGTGTGGTTAGGCTTAATTGCAAGGAAAGGCAAGAGTGACTGATGAATCGCTGAGGATTTACTTCACCAGCTACTACAATATTAACTAATAATTTATGTTAATTATTATGTACCTGGCAAGTTAAGATGACCGAAATTCATGAAGTCAATGACTTTAATCCATCAGCAGCCGTCAGACAAACTAAACGTACCAACATTTGAATTTCAAAATAAGGGAGGTTTTTCCTGCTGTCTGGTTGGTGAGGAGATTTCTAAAAAAATTATAAATATATAGAAATATTATAACAGAAATATCTGCATCTTTGGTCATTTAAGTTACTTTATTTATTTAAATATAATTTTAACAATTATATTTCTTTTGAATTCAGAGTTATTATTGTTCTGCTCTGGCTCTGCAAAACTATGGTCAAAAGTTTAAATTGTATGAGGAAAAAAGTAAAATTTTTTTTGCCACATTCAGTTTCAAATTTATTAAAAAAAAGAGTAATTTTATAATAATCTACCTTTGTCCATCAGATGGGCCTCTTAACTGTCCAGTTTTAAAACTCCACTTAAAACCCATTTTTATTCTCTGACCCAGTTTGAGACATTGATTTTATTTGTTCTTATTGTCTCTATCATATGACTATTGTTTTGTTTGTGCTGTTTTGTACTTTAGCTGTATTTTATTGTTTTTATATTTTATTTATTGTTAATGTACAGCACTTTGTGTCAGCTGTCATTGTTTTTAAAGAGCTTTATAAATAAAGTTGGATTGAATTAAAAAAGATAAAAATTATCCATAAAATAATCCACAAATTTATAATAGTCTCAAATATACAAGAGAAGTCATAATTTTACAAGAGGAAATTACAAATTTGAGGAAAATGGTTGCAAATTTAGATAAATTTACAGAGAAAAATAGAAAACTATAAGAAAGTTGTTATGAATTTATGAGAAAAACTTCAAACCCTCAAGACTGAAGTCATTACTCAAAGTTTTTAAGTCGGTGCTCTTTGTACCCTTAACTGGACATTTTTGGTTGTCTACTTTTAATTATTAATTTCATAGCACTGCTTTTGTTCAAGTAGAATTTCTGGCTACTATACCCACCTCTGATCATATAATTTAAGTATGCATAAGTAAATTACTATTATGAATGGGTTTTTTTTTTTGCCCTTTCCTACTCTTTGTCAATGGAAAATAAAAGAAACACAAGAATAAAAATACAAAAAATACACATTTTTGTCATTTATGTAAACCATGAAAAAATCCTGCAGGACAAAACATATATTCTAACCTGTTTGTATACCACCATAGACGGAGAGAAAACATGAATTAGACAGGGCTCAGAGAGGGAAAGATGAGACAGAAGAGAGGAGCCAAGGAGAGGAAAGTGTTCAGGCAGAGGGAGGAGAGAAGGATGACACCAGTCAAAAGTCCAAACACAGGACGTCTGTTTGGGACCCCAACTGGCCCAATATTACCATTATTACTGCAGCAGATAGGAAGAGACTGAACAAACTGATTAAGAAAGCTAGCTCTGTCCTGGGGCAGCGCCTTGATCCGATGGAGGAGATAGGAGAGAGAAGGACGGTGGCTAAACTGTCATCTCTGCTGGAGTCCGAGTTCCACCCTATGCAGGACATACTGAATGCACTGAGGAGCTCATTTAGCAGCAGACTACATCATCCCAGGTGCACAACCGAGAGGTTTCGTAGGTCCTTCCTACCAACGGCTGTCAGACTGTACAACCTAAGCAGGGCTGCTCGCAGAGATAGCAAAAAGACGTAACAAACTAATAGTTTTTTGAATGCAAAAGATGCAATAGACTTACACAATGGTCCTCTCCGGCATACAACTAGGAACATACCGGTCGCTATGGAGGGTGAGAATATGTATGGGCACATAATCATACCATGTAGGATAACTAAGTAGACGGTTATGCTGTTTCATTCCATCTAGCAACAATGCTCTGCACTGTGTGTGTTTATATATTTGCATATTTATTCCATCTAGCTACAATGCTCCGTACTGTGGGTGTTTATATATTTATATATCTACATATTATTCCATCTAGCTACATTGCTCCGCACTGTGTGTGTTTATATACTTGCATATTTATTCCACCTAGCTGCAATGCTCCGTACTGTGGGTGTTTATATATTTACATATTTATTCCATCTAGCTACAATGCTCTGCACTGTGTGTTCATATATTCATATATTTATTCCATCCAGCTACAATGCTCTGCACTGTGTGTCTGTGTGTGTGTGTATATATATATATTTTATAGTAATACGTACATATGTTTATTAGCTGCTCTTGCTTGCTTGTTTTTTTTCTTGCCTTCTGATTGTTGCTCTGAGTGTTGCTATCCCTGTGCTGTTGCAATCCTGGAATTTCCCCGTTGTGGGACTAATAAAGGCTTATCTTATCTTATCTTATTACAACATTCAAGCCTTGGTTGTACAGTACTTCAAATGGTAAGTTCCATTATGCAATGTTACTGTGCAAAATTTAAAAAAAAAAAAAATGCGTAAAATTAGCATATTCCTGTTACAATCATGTGTTTTCTGCCCCCCCCCCCCCGGAAAAATATGTTGCCACCGCACCAAGGTCTTTAAGCCAGAGGAAACACTGCTTCCATGGTATATTTAATGCCTTGGAATTTCCTTTGTACCCTCCTCTTGACTAATACCTTTGAACAATGAAATCCCTCTGATGCTTTAGAAGCTCTCTGTGGACCATGGCTTGTGCTGTAAGATGTGACTACAAAAATGTCAGGAAAAGCCTACTAGAACAGCTGAACTTTATTTGGGGTTAATCAGAAGCACTTTAAATGGTGTCAGGTGTGTGCTGACTCCCATTGAACATGAGTTTGAATGTGATTGGTTAATTCTGAACACAGTCACATCCCCAGTTATAACAGGGTGTGCAGACAGTATTTATGCAACCAGGTTATTGTAAGTTTTTTATTTTTTTATTTTTCCCCTTAAAAGATTTCAGCTTGTTTTTCAATTGGGTTGTACAGGTTATTGCTCACAGTAATGGTGGAAAAAGTTTTGAAATGATTTATCTTGGTCTCATTTTTTGACATTACAAAAACCTGGCATTTGAATAGGGGTGTATAGACTTTTTATATCCACTGTATATACAGAAAAGTGGAGCTGTAACCCATAATTGCAAGTTCAATGTGGTAGTGTAGGTGCAGACAGTGACAGATTGGATTGCATATGATCAATATTTCAATAACAGACAGACAGCAGTAGGTATGACATTTGTGCAAATGGTTGCAGTAAGGTGCAGAAACACACAGCAGCAGATGTAATTACTGTTGGTGTACCAAGTCTTTCTGTGCAAACAGCTGAGGTAGTTACTGTGTTGGTGAGTGTGTTACGATCCTGGGGGGGTGAAGTGGGCAGAGTTAAGGGTCCTGATGGCCTGGTGAACAAGGCTGTTTAGCAGTCTTGTGGAGCAGGCCCGGAGGCTCCTGTACCTTTTCCCCGAGGGCATAGGGCTGAAGAGGGAGTGTAGAGGGGTGGGAGAGGTTGCCTGCAATGTTGATGGCTCTGTGGGTGAGGCAGATGTCTGGGGGGGGGGGGGGGCAGAGGGGCATCGATGATCTTGCTGGCTGCTTTCGCTGTGCGTTGTAGTGTCTTCCAGCAGGAGGTGATGCAGCTTCCGTACCACACCGTGATGCAGCTGGTGAGGATACTTTCAATGGTGCCCCGGTAGAATGAACACATGATGAGGGGTGGGACTCATACTGTCCTCAGTTTGCGGAGGAAATCGAGTCAAGTTTGAGCCTTCTTGGCCAGTGATGTGATGTTGTTGGACCAGGAGAGGTCCTCAGAGATGTGCACCCCCAGGAACTTGGTGCTGGTCACCCTCTCCACAGCTGCTCCATCAATGATCAGAAGAGGATGCTGTGTGTGTCCTCTCCTAAAGTCGACCACAATCGACATAACTCAGCAGTCCTTTTCAATGGGAGCCTATTCTATGAAATGTAGTGGTGTTGCCGTCCAGGCAGGGGCGCATGCGGTCACCCACTACTGCATTTCAACCGAAAAAGCAGAAGAAGACGCCAAACTCCCAGAGCGCATGCGCTGAAAAACTCACCCTTCCAGGTTACCTCGGAGCGCCTCAGTGCCACAAATTCTAATAGCACGCGAGTTTGAAGGTCCACCTGCTTCAAATTAGCATAGCAGAGAAACTGACCAGAGCAAATAAAAAAGATGACAAGCACAAAAACCCTTTCCCCTTGCCGCAAGACGGGAAAGCAGACCGGACTCAAGTTCCCACTGAGGTAACAGACAACAGAGGAGCCCAGATCATCCTGGGTTTGTTGGAATTGCCAGGGTAATATGATAATGTTTAACATGTAACAGATGAAGCAGCTCACAGTTTATTTTCCTGTTTAAACAGTCTACACCTTGTTCCAAATTATTATGCAAATTGTATTTGTCTCTGATTTTCCTGAATCGTTGATACAAATGACAGTCAGTATAATTTTCAAGTCATCAACCATTAGAGCATAATTCAAATTTTATTAAACAAACCTCCCAATAGTAACTATTTTTTTTGCAAAAATAAAAGCTCAAAATGTACTGTTCCAAATTATTATGCACAACAGTTTCAAAATATTTTATTGGTTTTAAAGAACTGAAAATGGTAATTTGTTAAATTTGCAGCATTAGGAGGTCATATTTACTGAAATCAAAAGCTATTTCAATCAACATCTTAACAAGCCAAGTCACATGTTAACATAGGACCCCTTCTTTGATGTAACCTTCACAATTCTTGCATCCATTGAGCTTGTGAATTTTTGAAGAGTTTCTGCTTGAATTTCTTTGCAAGATGTAGAATAGCCTCCCACAGCTGCTGTTTTGACGTGAACTGCCTCCCACCCTCATAGATCTTTTGCTTGAGGATGCTCCAAAGGTTCTCAATAGGGTTGAGGTCACGGGAGGATGGGGGCCACACCATGAGTTTCTCTCCTTTAATGCCCATAGCAGCCAATGACACAGAAGTATTCTTTGCAGCATGAGCTGGTGCATTGTCATGCATGAAGATAATTTTGATATGGAAGGCATGGTTCTGCTTTTTGTACCATGGAAGAAAGGGGTCAGTCAGAAACTCTATATACTTTGCCAAGGTCATTTTCACACCTTCAGGGACTGTAAAGGGGCCGACCAGCTCTCTCCCCATAATTCCGGCCCAAAACATGACTTCACCACCTCCTTGCTGACATTGCAGCCTTGTTGGGACATGGTGGCCATACAACAACCATACACTACTCCATCCATCCATCAAATACATGTTTGCTGCTTTGTAATGGCATTTTAGCAGCTGCTGTCTTAATCCAATGAATTTGTCTGGCAGAAACCTTCCTCATTATGCCTTTATTTTTTTTTAGATTTTAGATTTAGTATACTTTATTGATCCCCAGAGGGGAAGTTGAGGGTCATCCACCACCTGGATGGATGAAGCAGCCACGATACGGTGCTATCCCTTAACCATTCACACACACATTCACACCTAGGGCCACTTTAGAGTCTCCAATTAACCTAACCTGCATGTTTTTGGCATGTGGGAGGAAACCGGAGAAATCCCGGGGTAAACCCATGCATACACGGGGAGAACATGCAAACTCCACGCAGATCACTGTTGGTCGGGGGCTGGGATCGATCCCACGATCCCCCGGCCAAGGGTAAACTGTGCTGCCGCAGTGCTAACCACTGCGCCACCGTGCAGCCCTATCTGCCCTTTATCTGCATGAACCTGTCTGTACTCTGCATCAGCCACAGATTTCTTCACAGTACGATGATCACGCTTAAGTTTTTAGTGAAATGTCTGATTTCATACCTTGTCCAAGGTATTGCACTATTTTTCCCCTTGTCCTGTCAGGCAGCTAGGTGAGCAGAACAGAAATCTGCTACCTTTATTTTGCCAAAACAGATTTACTTTGCCAAAAGAAGCTTTATACAGTACCTATCTATGTACTGTATATTGTTGTAAACTCCTCCTGTAATTACTTTTAATACTTTATTTAAATTATTTTACCCATGAAGAGCCCGACAGGATGGGGAATGGGGAAAGGAAGTGTGGGGAGGGAAAAAGAAAAGGGACGGGAACAGACAAAAAAGACAAACAAACCAACAACTAAAACAAATGGAAAACAGACTGCTTCTTCCACCGAAGAGGTCTCAACATGAGTCTGGTATCTGCACCTGTTAAAAGGGAGATATTTGTGCATGTGCATCCATGTGCGTGTATATGAAAGCTTGCACAAAATAAGTGTGTGCATGCGAGTGGTTTGTCATGAAACATACAAAGAGGACGGCCAGTCTCAGCAACCCCCCCCCCCCCCCCGCCGGAAACCCCGAGCAGGCAAGGCAGCACCACCAACCCCCACAGGGCACAAATGCCCGAGGTCAACAAGCCCCAGGAAAGCCAGGTATCCACCCCAGGAGGGACAGCCGAAGGAGGCCAGGCGGCCAGCGTGGCGGGCCCACACCCCCGAGCCCGCCAGCCCTCGCCCCAGTGGGGCCAACGCCAGGGAATGCCCGCCAACACCCCCCCCCCCCGGGCCCCAGGTGCCAGGAGGCCAGCACCCCCACCCGCTGGGCCAAAGACCGGCTTGCGTCCCCCAGACACCCCCCAGTGCCACTGCTGCACACCCCGGGGACCCCCATGCCCAAAGAGGACCCTTCCTGTACAGGGGAGCCCACATAGCCAAGAGGCACTACCCCCTCAATCCAGCACTTCCCAACTGGCAGACACACCCATTCTCACACATTCACACCCACATGCACTCTCTCACTCTCGCTCCCCCACTCCCCCACACAGTCCCGCACTTGTACTCACGTACCCACCCATTCTCTCTCACTCCTGTACCCACTCAATCTTGCTCCCACTCACTCTCATGGTCACCCATTTTCACTTATGTTCACCCATACACGCACTCTCACTCACACTCTGACCTACTCATATCCATTTGTGCTCTCCCCCCACACTCACCCACCCTCATTCACCCTTATTACTTAAGGCGACCGCGATGCAGATGCAGCGAGCCTGAACGCGCACCAGCGCCTGGCAGTGGCCGGGGAACCACTGGCACAGGCCAGCAGCCCCCCCCCCCCCCACGACCCACCTTAGGGTGGCCGCGGCCACAGAAGCAGACCCCACCCCCCACCCCCGCCAGCGCCCAGTGCAGTTAAAATTGACCCAGACAACATACCAGGTTGCATTCTGAAGGACTGTGCAGAGAAGCTCAAGAATGTCCTGGCCGACATCTTCAACATGTCCCTGAGTCAAGCTTGTTGTCCCCACATGTTTCAAAACTGCTACCATAATATCAATCCCAAAGAAGCCCCTCCAATCCAACCACAACTATTACCAGCCTGTAGCACTGACCCCCATCGTAATGAAGTGCTTTGAGCGGCTGGTCATGCAGAACATCAAGTTCATCCTCCCTCCCTCTCACGACCAACCTCAGTTTGCATACAGGTCTAACAGATCCACAGAAGAGGCCATCGCTGCTGCTCTCCATCCAGCCCTGACCCACTTGGACTCAAAGAACTCCTACGTGTGAATGTTGTTCTTGGACTTCAGCATTCAACACAATCATCCCCCAGCACCTAATACAAAAACGAGACACTTGGGTCTCAAAATCTCTCTGTAACTGGGTGCTAGACTTTCTCACAGGGAGGTCACAGAATGTGCGGGTTGGCAGCAACACCTCCAAGACCATCATACTGACCATCACACTGAGCACAGGCGCCCCACAAGGGTGCGGGCTCAGCCCGCTGCTCTTCAACCTGCTGACTGTGTACCAGCCTACAGCACCAACCACATCATCAAGTTTGCAGATGACACAACAGTGGTGGGCCTCATCACCAACAATGAGGAGGCCAAATACAGAAATGAGGTGAGTCAACTGGTCCAGTGGTGTAAAGACAATAATCTCTTCCTGAACGTGGGAAAAACCAAGGAGATTGTGGTCGACTTCAGGAGGGGGCACACACAGCATCCCCCTCTGATCATCGATGGAGCAGCTGTGCATAGGGTGAGCAGCACCAAGTTCCTGGGAGTGCACATCTCTGAGGACCTCTCCTGGTCCAACAACACCACATCACTGACCAAGAAGGCTCAAACTCGCCTCCATTTCCTCCACAAGCTGAGGAGATCACAAGTCCCACTCCCATCATGTGCTTATTCTACCGGGCACCATTGAGAGCATCCTCCCAGCTGCATCACGGTGTGGTATGGAAGCTGCTCTACCTCCTGCCGGAAGACACTACAATGCACAGTGAAAGAACCAGCAAGATCATCGGTGCCCCTCTGCCCCCCCTCTCAGACATCTACCTCACCGCCTCACCAGCAGAGCCATCAACATTGCAGGCGACACCTCCCACTCCCTCTACAGCCCCCTGCCCTCAGGGAAAAGGCACCGGAATCTCCGGGTCCGCTCCACAAGACTGCTAAACAGCTTTGTTCATCAGGCCATCAGGACCCTGAACTTTGTCCACTCACCACCCCCCACCCCCCCGGTCCTCTCTTACAACTCCTCAACTGTTTCAGAGCTCTATGAACAGTGGCATAGTCCCCCGACTGTGGAAACATTCCACAGTCATTCCTGTTCCCAAAAAAAGCATAACAAAAGCTCTGAATGACCTTCGGCCCATAGCTCTTACATCAGTAGTGATGAAAGCCATAGAGAGGGTCTGAAAAAATTACATCATCAGAGCTGCGGACTCCCAGATGGATCTGCTTCAGTTTGCATATCACGCAGGCAGAGGCGTTGATGATGCAAAAAACATTCATCATAGACACCATGCACAAACATCTGGAGCAGCCCAACTCTTTAGCTAGACTTTTGTTTGCTGATTTCTCCTCAGCTTTTAATACTTTGCAGCCACATATTTTAGCCACTAAACTTTCCTCCGGCTTTTATCTGAATGACCAGCTAATCCTGTGGATATTGGCCTTTTTGACCAACAGATCACAGAGAATACTGGTCAACAATATTTTTTCAGACCTTCACCACAGCTCAACTGGCTCTCCCCAAGGCTGCATCTTGTCTCCTCTGCTTTTCATCCTGTATATGGATGACTGTAGATCCACGCAGCCCAGCTGTCATCTGGTTAAGTATGCTGATGATACTGTGCTCCTGTCCTTGCTGTCTAGTCCCTCACATAACTATGGACAGGTTCTGCAGGAGTTTGTGGACTGGTGTGACAGCTTACAGTATGTCTGGAACTGATCGTCAGCAAAACCAAGGAGATGGTGGTGACCTTTTCTAACAAGCAGAGGGACCTGGCTGCAGCAGTCACCACCACCATTCATGGGAAGCCAGTGGAGCTAGTCAAGGAGTACAAGTATCTGAGCAACATTTTTGACCACCTACTGAGATTCTCTGCCAATACAGAGGAGATTCTTAAGAAATGTTGGCAGCGGCAATATCTCCTTAGGAAGCTCAATTCCTTTGGAGTCAGAAAGGATATCTTATTGACTTTTTATTACGCCTTCATAGAGAGTGTCATTACATTCTCCATCACCAGCTGGTTCCGCTCCATCAGCCTGCAGAACAGAAATCGTTTACAGGGCACTGTTACTGTGTGTTCTAAGGTCATTGGGCCGCCCGTGAGAACTGTAATAGACACTTGTGATCAGTAGACACGCAGGCTAGCACATAAAATCATTAAAGACCCTTCACACCCACTTTACCCTGCTTTTGAGTGGCTCCCCTCCAAATGCCGGCTCAGGTGCCCTGGCTGCAGGACCCGGAGAAGGAGGGCCACCTTTGTTGCCAAAGCTGTTTTGCTTTTAAATTCCTGACCTTTAGATTTGAGCCTATTTCATTTTTTTTTATTTTCAGAATACTAGATACTGCACTGTTTTTACTTTGTTGGTGGGTTATTTTTTAGTTTTATTTTATTTTGTTATTTATTTAGTGGTACTTGCATTGTTTTTGCCGTTATTGCGCTGCTCCACTGTGCCTTTAAATTGCCCCTCGGGAATAAATAAAGTTTTCTGAATTGAATTAAATTGAATAGGTCCTGTTTTTTCTTGATCTTTTTCTTGATACTATTGGTCAGCCATGCTGGCCGCTTTTTTACTGTATATTCTTCTTCTTGATCCTTGGTACATGAGTCACTGCCTGGGCCATAATATGATGTTTAAAGATACCCCACACTTCATTTAGCTTCCTTGTCTGAAGTAAGGTTTCCTAATCCAATTCTCTGAAGTTTTGCCTCATCGTGTCATAGTCTGCTCTCCAATAGTTTTGTCTAGCTACATCTTGCCTCTCATGCAGCTGGTTCTGTAGAACAGATGTGAATCTAATCCCTGAGTGATCGCTTTTTCCTAAAGGTGCACAGTTACTAAGGTTGTCCACTGTATCCTCATCTTTGGTGAATATTAAATCGAGTAAAGATGGCTGACAACCATCTCGATATCTTGTCTTAACATTTACATGCTGTATTAGAAACTCATCTTGTGTAGCTTCGAAAAACTTACAGTGGGGAAAAAAGTATTTAGTCAGCCACCAATTGTGCAAGTTCTCCCACTTAAAAGATGAGAGAGGTCTCCAATTTTCATCATAGGTATACCTCAACTATGAGAGACAAAATGAGAAAAAAAAATCCAGAAAATCACATTGTCTGATTTTTAAAGAATTTATTTGCAAATTATGGTGAAAAATAAGTATTTGGTCAATAACATAAGTTCATCTCAATACTTTGTTATATACCCTTTGTTGGCAATGACAGAGGTGAAACGTTTACTGTAAGTCTTCACAAGGTTTTCACACACTGTTGCTGGTATTTTGGCCCATTCCTCCATGCAGATCTCCTCTGGAGCAGTGATGTTTTGGGGCTGTCACTGGGCAACGCGGACTTTCAACTCCCTCCAAAGATTTTCTATGGGGTTGAGATCTGGAGACTGGCTAGGCCACTCCAGGACCTTGAAATGCTTCTTACGAAGCCACTCCTTCGTTGCCCGGGCGGTATGTTTGGGATCATTGTCATGCTGAAAGACCCAGCCATGTTCCATCTTCAATGCCCTTCAATGCCCTTGCTGATGGAAAGAGGTTTTCACTCAAATTCTCACAATACATGGCCCCATTCATTCTTTCCTTTACACGGATCAGTCGTCCTGGTCCCTTTGCAGAAAAACAGCCCCAAAGCACGATGTTTCCACCCCCATGCTTCACAGTAGGTATGGTGTTCTTTCTCCTCCAAACACGACAAGTTGAGTTTTTACCAAAAAGTTCTATTTTGGTTTCATCTGACCATATGACATTCTCCCAATCCTCTTCTGGATCATCCAAATGCTCTCTAGCAAACTTCAGACGGGCCTGTTCATGTACTGGCTTAAGCAGGGGGACACGTCTAGCACTGCAGGATTTGAGTCCCTAGCGGCGTAGTGTGTTACTGATGGTAGCCTTTGTAACTTTGGTCCCAGTTCTCTGCAGGTCATTCACTAGGTCCCCCCGTGTGGTTCTGGGATTTTTGCTCATTGTTCTCGTGATCATTTTGACCCCACGGGGTGAGATCTTGCGTGGAGCCCCAGATCGAGGGAGATTATCAGTGGTCTTGTATGTCTTCCATTTTCTAGTAATTGCTCCCACAGTTGATTTTTTCACACCAAGCTGCTTACCTATTGCAAATTCAGTCTTCCCAGCCTGGTACAGGTCTACAATTTTGTTTCTGGTGTCCTTTGACAGCTCTTTGGTCTTGGCCATAGTGGAGTTTGGAGTCTGACTATTTGAGGTTGTGGACAGGTGTCTTTTATACTGATAACGAGTTCAAACAGGTGCCATTAATACAGGTAACGAGTGGAGGACAGAGGGGCCTCTTAAAGAAGTTGTTACAGGTCTGTGAGAGCCAGAAATCTTGCTTGTTTGTAGGTGACCAAATACTTATTTTCCACCATAATTTGCAAATAAATTCTTTAAAAATCAGACAATGTGATTTTCTGGATTTTTTTTTTTCTCATTTTGTCTCTCATAGTTGAGGTATACCTATGATGAAAATTGGAGACCTCTCTCATCTTTTAAGTGGGAGTACTTGCACAATTGGTGGCTGACTAAATACTTTTTTACCCCACTGTATTTGCAAATGATAGGCTGTCGCCATTGACGTTATAGGTTGTCCACTGTATTTGTGGTAAATTGAAATCACCCATTAGGAGATAGTACTTGTTGCAGAGTCTTCTGATAACACTGGTCAACACCAAATTTATTGTCTTAAGTTTTTTTTTTAAGCTGATTTAGGACAATTGTGATGTGCTGAATCCAGAAATCACATTGGTTTTGCTCAATCAGGTCAACTTTTTGAACTGTGGCCCCACGTTTTTCTACGTTTTTGTTTACATGTACGGGTATTTTCGCTTTATATGATGCAAAATTCTTTTTTATTTTTTAAAATTCTCTGAATTTTGAACAGTGATGATGTAACATTCAATTTACATATACTTACCTTTATCAATGTCTACTATTCAATTTACAGTACACCTGTACAACTGCTGTACAACTGCTTATAACATAACATAAAAACCTGACCTGATTGAGAGAAACGGATGTCATTTTTGGATTCAGCGGTGCAAAATTGTCTTAAATCAGTTGAAAAAACACAGACAACTTACAAAAAAAATATTTTTGTTATGTTGTGTAATCTTACTTGTTCCAGTAGCCGCTTATTATTTTCCTCATCCAAGTTGGGACTTCTGTAGCAGCAACCCACCAGTGTCCTGTCACCACTACGTATTTCCACTGTGGCCATACCGAATTCTCAAAGGTAATGTAATCCATGTCGCTGCATGCTGCACTCGTTAATGTCTCATCAGTGTAAAGTAAAACTCCCCCGCCTCTTTGATCCTACCAATCATTTCTGTAGAGAGTGTATCCTTGTATGTTGACCTGACATTCAGGGGTGGTGCTGCCACACCAGGATTCTGTTACGCCAATTATTTTTGTTCTCTGAGTATTAATCATTTGTCTGAGTTCAAAAAATTTGCTATAAATGGTTTGTGAATTTGTGTAGTAACAGTCCATGGAGGTGCTATTTTGTTGAGCATGTCTCGTTCTGATTGGTCCCCCCAGGCTCCATGTCAGCAGCTGCTCCATCTTCTGTGCCACCGGGTCCTGCACTGCCAGTTGCAGCTGGGCCTTCTTTTTTCTTGTTAATCTTGCCTTGCTTGATAATCAGACCTGTTTCTCCATCATCTTCTCTGTGTTTCCTTTCAGCTCTGAGCTCTTTATCCCTTTGTTGTTAGGATGGTGTGAGATCAGGTGTAATGAACATTTTCTTCTTGATGGGGTCTTTGCTATTTCTTATCTGCAATGCATTCTACCTTGTGTTTCTCATCCTGAAGAACAATCTTCAACAATCATGGCTTGTTGTCTACAGTGTCCCTTTTCCCTAACGTGATTGCTTTATTTATGACAGCTCCATTTACTTTAATTTTACTTAATATCTCTTGGCGTTTGGTGGGCATCATTGCCTAGGGGCTCCGGAACTTTATGCAGCACTGTTTTTCACCCTCTTTTCTCTGTCTTGCAACTTAGTCATTTTTTTAATCTAATTTAACATCTATCACAGCATCTAGGGTTTTATCATCTAATGGCGCCTGTTTCAAGGCTTTGATTTCTTCTTCCACCTTTTTGAGATGAGCATCCATTTCATTATGTTCTTTCCTAATTTTGTTCATAAACTTTAGTGTTGTATCGACTTGACTGTGACATGACGTACAGAACCACATGCATTTGCTTGGTGCCCTCCCAATACATTCATAGTCAGCTTTGTTGAGTCCACAGCATGTTGCATGTTCCCATTTGGAACACCAACTGCACTCTATTCAATCGTCATCATCCATAACAGCCAATTTACAGTTCACACAAACTGTGATGCTTTTTTCATTCTCCTCTCCTTCAGTGTTTATGAGTGATCCACCATTTTGTTTGTCCTGCCGATTTGTGCCTCTCTGTTTCGTGTTACCTCTGCTTTCCCTGATCTCCCCCGCATTGCCATTGTAGTCTGGTATTAGCCTCTTGTTGATGTGTTAACTCAGGAGTGTTACACGTACAGCCCACGGGCCAAATCTGGCCCACCAGAGAGTCCAAACTGGACCGCGGGATAAATTTGCAAAGTGTGAAAATTAAATAATAGAATACCCGAGCAGCACTTTTTCAGTAAAGTAGCTGTTATTCCCAATTTGTCCATTTGGGGTCACACAAGAGTAGCAGACACAAAACTGATCCCCAGTTTCCACTGAGGGAGTCTGTTATGCAGGTAGGAAAGACAGGATTTCTTCCAGAAAGACTCCAAGGCAAACTTTCCCCACCTGCGTCTATTATCCCTTCTCACCCATAACATCACTAAAAATGTGTAACAAGTCTTTTTTTATTGGTTCTGGATCCAGCACACACTGAAATGTCACGGTATTTACTGTATTTAATAATTGTTCTTTAAAAATACATTTACCCCCATGTGTCTCAGCTCGGTGGGTGCTGGGGGCATCAGTTTGCTGCTGTTTACTGGATGTTTTTACAGTTGGAACCAGTTTTTCTTGTCACAAAATTTTTTGAGCATGTTCAAAACAAGAGAAGCAGCCGGTGTCTTGCCAAAAAGTGATGGGCCGCCAGAAACTGATTGGCTCACTGCGGGAGCGTGCCTCGCTCAGCTAAAGCTGTTTCTCTTCTGATTCTGAGGCCGATGGCTGCTTTGGAGCAAAGCTGACGTAACTTTTGGTCCATGCAATTAGCGACGGTCTGTCTGTGAATATTTAATGCGGTGAAGGAGTAGTCATAATTTTAGACCTATGAGTTTTGTGTTAGAATAATCAGATATGACATTTTGTCCTGCAGCTTTTAATGTTTTGCCTTACATGTTAAGAATAGTGTGCTGAAATTAACTAAATCTGTGTATAACATGTAAAAGTCAATAAAGTTTTTTCTTTCCCATGAGTACTAGTGTTTGTGCATTATTTACCTCCTATAATAATATATTGTAAGTAGAATTCATAAAATGTATGGTCCATATTTCAAAAATTCATTAAGGCTCCCAATTTGGATTCAAACATTTTATCTGCCAAAAAATAATTTGATTTGGTTCTTCAAGGTTGAATTGTGAATATAACACTGTAACTTGCTCTGTCACACTTGTGAAATAGTCTCAAAGGGCTGTTATAGCTTATAAATGTTATTTCACGTGCCAAAAACTGATTAAATGTCTTAATGTTGATTGAAACAGTTTGCATGCTTTAAAAATGGTTTTATTTGGTTCAGGATTAAATTGTGAATATAATACTGAAATTTGCTTTCTTGCACTTGTGAAATGGTCTCAAAGGACAATAATTCTGTATTTCGCCTGCCAAAAATTAAGGGTCTTAATCTGGTTTGAAACTCCAGAAATCCAATCATAGCCGGTTTATTCATGTACATATAAACATGGTCAATGACCGTGTTTACATATACACTAATAAACCAGTTATGATTGGATTTATGTAGTTATCCAGTTATTCAAGTGGCCATGTAAACAGAATAATCTGATTAAGGCCATGTTACTGGGGTCATTAACTCAAGTGGTTTACTCTTCAGTAATCCGTTTACTCAGTGCACGTAAGCACAAGAAAACTGATTATTGGCATTATCAGTTTATTGCCAGTGATCAGTTTATTGTGACCATGTAACCAGGGTCATTGTTCAAAATACAAACAAGTTCCAGGACTAAACAGTAGATGACAGCAATATGATATCTGGTTCCTTAAATAGCATTTGTTTTTATCGTGATTAGGATGTTGTTCGTCAGCAGCTTCAGTTCACAACGGAGCAGAAAAGAAACATATTTAGGTTGTTCATACTTTGATAAAGATTCATCATTCAGGTTGTTCATGTTTTGTAAAAGATCAATGGTTCAATAAATGTAAACATTTCACAATATACTCGTACTTCTTTGTACTAAATGTGGAGTTGCCATTAGGTTGTTTTGCTATTATTTTACTGGTCCGGCCCACTGGACATCTGAAAGCAGTAGTTTTCAGAGGGATACCCTCCAAAACTCTGCGTCCATCTCCAGGTGATCCAGCCAGCGGAGGGAAGACGTTAACTGGTCGGCTAGCCTGCTAACATCCTAAGAATTATTAAGACAAGAATTTCTTTTTGTTGTGCAGTTTTCTGTAAGATTTTACTTGCTTTACGAAAGTTTTTACTTGTTTTAATCCTTCTTTGTTGACAGAGGTTTTTTTCTAATTTTAACTAGAATTGTCTATTACCAGAATTTTGCTTTAATAAAATTATCTGCCAACAGAACAAGAAAATTTGACTTGTCAAATTGCTTAAAACAAGTTAAAACTATCTGAAAGCATGTAAAATTTTCTTACACATAGACTGCGCAGCAAGAATAAATATCTTGTTAGACAAAAACAAGCATAAACAGCCTTAATTTTATTTCATTTTACTTATATTTGACTTTTTGCAGTGTAGTTGTGTTTTCTAGCTCACAGTTGCATTATTTCACAAAGAGAAACAAAAATGAGGCCGTAGTGGCTCAGGAGGTAGAGCAGGTTGCCCAGTAACCGGAGGGTTCGCAGTTTGAATCCCACTCCCCCCACCTTGCTGTTGTGTCCTTGGGGAAGACACTTTACCCACCTTGCCTCCAGTGTGTTCATGGTTCATGACACTGGGGTATGAATGTGAATAAATGTTTGGTGGTGATCGGAGAGGCCGTTGGCGTGGATTGCCAGCACCCTTAAATTTAAATTCAGCACCCCTAAAAACTGGAGTGAGGAAAGTTGTGATTATGAAATTTTAGTTTGTCTTTTGACAAGCTGAAATAACATCCAAAACATATGCAGTAGTTTCTAGTTTAAACTTTTTAAAAATGAAAATGAAAACACCCCCACCACGCAAATGGTATGACCCCTCCTCTCGCTTTCTCTCCCCTGTACCTGTGCATGCTGGAGCCCCACCTGGCTACAACGCACACACATGGAGAGGTGCAATGTGAGACTAGGAAAGTACAACTCCCGATTTTATTAACGTTAAAAACGATTTCAGCCCATCAAAAAGCATTTGACCATCACTGTCACTTGTTTTGACAGCAGGGCTGAAATTTAATGACAGTGGCTGGAGACGTTTATTAGGATCTGAGTGCGCAGTAGGTGGAGGAGGAGGAAAAATTATCATAGACTGTATTTGGATGAATAAAGCAGCCCTCTGAAAGAGTTCTATGCATCCAAGCTGAAATTATTATTCTTATTATCCTATTATTAATTATTTGCAATGTGATTACACTTTGCGCTGTGTGCTCAATTCATCGTACCTGTGGCAGTCCGAAGTCTGGAGCTGAGAGAAAAAACAGGTGAATAATTCCACACTGTTTTTGCTTTCTTTTTTTTTCTCTGCCCAAGGTACTGGCCTAGTTAAAAAAATAAGTCCTTTCACATTAATGATTGCAGCAGCGGCATAAATGGCCTCGTCCTGCAGGAGGACAAACATATATGTGGCATGATGAAGCTGGTGTGAAGTGTGCAGCTCATGGCTCTGATGTTAGAATGATCGTTAATTAGTGAGGAGGGAGAAGGATTTTTAAAACTATAATTTTATAGTATATATTTAGTTCAAGTAAATTTTAGCCTACATTAGTCAAATTCAATCATCCATCCATCCATCTTCTACCGCTTAATCCTTTTCGGGTCACGGGGGGGGGGGGGGCTGGAGCCTATCCCAGCATCTTTGGGTGAGAGGCAGGGTACACCCTGGGCAGATGGCCAGTCCATCGCAGGGCCAACACAGAGAGACAGACAACCATTCACTCTCACAGCCATACCTAAGGACAATTTGGAATCCCCAGTTGGTGCCAGTTAACCTAGCTGCATGTCTTTGGCCTGTGGGAGGAAACCGGATTACCTGGAGTAAACCCACGCAGACACGGGGAGAACATGCAAACTCCGCACAGAAGGGTCACCAATGGTCTGGGGGTGGGATTGAACCCACGATGGTCAGGAGTGGAATCGATCCCATGACCTTTTTGCTGTGCTGCCACAGTGCTAACCACTGCGCCACCGTGCTGCCCCAAATTCAGTCATATTAAACATAATTTTCCAACCACAAAATTGTGGCTAGTGAAAAGGCTGAATGGCTGGTAACTTTGGAAAATCACTAGCCACAGTCACTGGTGAGCAAAAAAGTTGATGTCAAGCCCTGTGTTATGTCTATAAATGGATGATTAATAATGAGGCCAGGTGCACGACTAAACTTATCTTTATGGAAGTCTCAAGCTCCACACTACAACTGCCAGGCAGGGGTGTTGGCAAAGAGACCCGCCTCCCCTGCCTGCTGCTATTTATAGGCACAGTGTAGTAGCGGAAACCGAAGTGGGTGCCACTACACTGTACTTCACAAATAAGAGCACCTTACGCACTGTTGAACTATATAACCCCCCACCCCCGTAGAAAAGTCCAAAACACACATACAATTGAGGACCCAAATCACACACTAAAACTAAACTGTAATAACTATAACACATTCACACAACAAACTAAAACAAGGGAGGACGAGTGGACTACCGTCCTACCCCCACATGGCGAGGTGGATTATTCTGCCACCTGTAAAATGAATAATTAGTCCATTAAACTCAAAATTGCTGCTGTGTTTCCTAAATTAAACAATAACACAGAAAATAACCCCCGAACAACATACAGCTATATGAACATCAAAACTCCCTTCTTTTTTTTTTTTACACAAACATACAAACATCGAAACACTCTAGTCATTATTATTCCTCTTCTTTAGAACACCTGCAAACCTACAAGAAAAACCACACTATTATAACTTGTTTTTCTCTGTCATATATACAAACTCACAGTCCACACGGCTAAGTATGGGAGGAACTGGCCAGACCGTCTCTCCGTAAGTCCGCCCCTGGCAGCGTCATGCCTCCTGGGCCGGGGCTGATCGCATTAACGATGATGTGCCTCTTCTTCCTTGCCGTTGAGCGTCCCTCTCGTCTGGGCCCACCACCCGCAGTCTCCTCCCAGGCACGCCGTAGCTCATTGGTGTGCCCCCACGAGCTATCTGACAGTTGAACATAGGCAGCGCCCCATTTAGCCATGATACGCAGCCGCCCCTGGTGATCTTCAGACTGTTGTTTGGTCCATATTCACCATAGTTGTCCCTCCTCATGAGCCTGAACCAGATCCGTGACTCTCAGAGGGGCCCTGCTCGGCTTCCAGTGTTGCTGCTTGGCACGCAGTTTCTCTGTGCCTGAGGGTATGGCCCCGACCTCTTTTAAAGTCGCTGTAGCTGTCACCGTTGTAACCCCAGATTCCCTGGCCCACTTTAGCCGAGCTCTGGGAAAAACTGGAGCTAGCTTCTCGGCGTCGCTCATTGACCCAGGCGCCTCGCCACTACATTCAGTACCCTCGTCCATGGCACCCTGAGCTCCGGCACTGAGACCGTCCTGCGATGACCCTGAGTGAGGCTGGTCATGCTCGACCTCCGGGGTGCTCGGTAACTCCTCATCCCACACTGCGTTGTCCTCCACTCTCGGAACCAGCTGGTTCCACAGTCCACAACCAGACCACTCCTCCCCAGCACCACTCTTAATGGTGAACCCCAGACCATAAAATAGGTCACAGCCCATGATGTTGCCGCCTCGGGCCGTCACAGTGAACTTGAAGTCAGCCATCTCTGCTGACTTGTACCACACCGTCAGCACCAGCATTCCAACCGTGCACAGCCATCCACCTCCATAACCACAGAGCAGCGCTGGGTCTCCTGCAATTCTATAGTGGGGAAAGAATGTTCTCACCGTAGCCTAATTCAGCGGAGAACCCTCCAACCCCATGTCGATCAACAGCAGCGCCTCCACACCATCCAGCTCGACCGTGCAAAATGTGCACCCCTTAGTACACGGAGACACTGCGTGGATGATTGTCGGGGGGGTCAATTTCCTCTGTGGGCTCTCTTGCTCAGACCTACGGCACACCCTGGCATAGTGGTTCAAGCGTCCACACTTGCCGCAGCGCTTCCCTCTCGCCAGGCAGTCCCTAGCCTTGAAGTGGTGTTTCACGGACCCACAACCCAAACACATGGATTTTCCCAGGGCAGACCTAAATGTTGCAACATTGTCCTTCACAGCGTCGACCTCCATGCTGTCATCACTGTCTGGGTCCTCTACTTGTGCCACGGTGGGAAACTCCAGCTGTCGTTGTGATAGATGCTCACTTAGCTCTAGAGCTAGCTTGTCCACTGTCTCCAACTGAAGAGCTAACTCAATAGCCCTAGCTAGCGTCAAGTCACGCATTACTGTTAGCAGCTTTGTCCATATCGCAGCGTTGTTGGTGTGCTCTGCCAGCTGGTCGCAAACCATCTCCTCCTCCAGCGGCCCAAAAGAACACTCACTAGCCAGTAGTTTCAGGTCGGCAACGAACTGCTGGATAGGTTCGCCCACCCGTTGGCGGCGCTGCTGAAACTTGATCCTCCAGACGATGACGCTGTCCGTGGCGCGAAAATGCCATGCCATCAGCTCTACCACGTCCTCAACCTCGTCCGCATCACCAAGTGTGCTCAGTATCCGCTGGCCTTCAATTCCCATATTGTGCACCAGGAGTGTGCGTGCCCTCAGCTTGTCCATCTTGCCCAGATTTAGTGCCACGATGTATGTCTCGAAGGCTGCATACCATCTCGGCCAGGGGCTCGCCCGGGAGCTCCGGGAAGGGCCGAATTGTAGAAATGCACGCTTTCATGGTTTACCCTCATTGGAAAAATGTTGTGTCTGTTAATAGACTGTTAATAATGAGCCCAGGTGCACGACTGAACTTATCTTTATTGAAGTCTCAAGCTCCACACTACAACCACCAGGCAGACTCACCCGCCCGCTGCTATTTATAGGCACAGTGTAGTGGCGGAAACGGAAGTGGGCACCACTACACTACTTCACAAATAAGAGCATCTTACACACTGTTGAAGTATATAACACCGATTACTTTTCATATTGTTAGGAAGGAGTTAGCTAAGACAGCTAGTAGCAGACATTGCATTGTCAGTCAACCACTGTGCACTGTTTGAATTTGAGAGATAGAAGCTGTTGTTGTTGTTGTTTTGGTATGAGCAAAATATTAAAGCCAAGCTGTCACTGTTTTTATGTATCTTCACGTACCATGTTCACTAACTAGAAGACAGGGAGGAGATGTATGAAAGATGATAACTCTAACAAAATAACATGGGTGTGTGTGTGCATGCGTGTGTGTGTAAAAAGGGTGTGTGTGTGGAGGGGGTTGAGCTCATTGGGTGCTCAGCACCCCCTAAAGCTCTGATCCTAGAATCTCCCGTTCTCTTCTCTTCTCTTCTGGATTTCTTTTGGTCTGGTCGACATTGGGTCCGTGCGGCTGTTCTCTACCTGCCTGTTGCCGAGGGAGGACAGGGCCTGGTGGACATACAGTCCAAGATCGCCTGTTTTAGGCTTCAGACTGCACAACGGCTCCTTTACGGATGTGGCCCCTGCTGGATGGACACTGCAAAACTGCTCCTGAGGAGAGTTGGCCGCTTGGGCTATGATAAACAGCTTTTCCTTGTGAAGTCTGGGGAGGTGGACCTTACTGGACTTTCTGCTTTCTACACATCTGTCTTACATGCATGGCAAGTCTTCACCATAGCCCGCATTCCTGAGGAGACACCAGGCATGTGGCTATTCGAGGAACCACTGTTTTTCAATCAATTCATGGACACTCAAGTGCTGCAATCTGTTAGTCTGCGAACTTGTTTAAGAGAGGCACGCTGTACCAAGCTTGGTCATCTTATGAAGATGTCAACCATGTCGATAGAAATGCTGCGTTGGAGTGCCAACATTACATCTGTCAGACTGGTGCATAGGGTGGTAAAGGAAGTGTGTGCTGCCCTGCCACGACCGCTTAGAGCATTTGCGGAAGACCGGACTCTTTTCACTCAATGGGATGAGGGCACTGTGTCCAACTTTCCTGCCCTTTCCATAAGTCCAGCTGTGGGAGAGTGGCAGGAGGGCGAGGATCACCTGCTGTCCTTCAGAAATCCTCGTCTGGGCAAGTTCCAGTTTGTGGGGACGAAGGCGGTGTATCACATCTGTGTGAAAGTTCTGAATCTGCGCTCTCTGACAGACGTGAAAGAGTCGAAGTGGGCGGGGTTTTTGGGGCCGGTATTCTCCCCGAAAGGCAGCTGGCGGTCCATGTACAAGCTCCCTATTGAGAAACGGACGGCAGATCTCCAGTGGAGGATTGTTCATGGGGCAATAGCTACGAATAAATACAGAGCACACCTGGATCCGAATGTGGGCGAGGAATGTTTGTTTTGTTCCCAAGTTGAGACCCTGGAGCATTTGTTTGTTCAGTGTTTTCATTTATCTGGCCTTTTTGATCTTCTGAAAGTGTGGTTTTGTAGCGGGTTGAATTCAACCCCCCCACAACACACAGAGACAGTCAGCTCGCACTCCTGGGTTTTTTCCGCTGCATGCTGCGTTTACAGCTGTGAGGTTAAAGTGTCATCCATGCATTGTGTTCATGCATCCTGTCTGTACCTCTGATATGCAAATGCCCAGATTGACTGCTGTGAATGTCTTTGATGTATTGTCTGAGCTGAGTATATAAGCTGTCAGATTTTCATGTTCATTCTCTCATTCTGATTCTGCAACTGCTACTGCTGGACACACACACTGTGTGTCTCCTCTTCTCTGAGAGCCTGAGGACATTACCTCAGCCCGCAGCACGAGGGCTGGGGAGGTGTTCCGATGAAGGCGGTATGATTCAATAAACCAACTAAAAACTCCATCGCTGCCTTTATTTTATCATGCCGTTTCACTGGTGACCCCGAACATGCACACGCTTTGTGCAACGCAACCTTCTGGTCTGGACAGCCACGCTGGCGACCCGACGCTGAAGAAAACGAGCTGCCGGCGAACGCAGCACTGGGCAGTGATGCTCCGCCGACGAGCGAACGCAGCAGCCTGACTGATCTGCCCTCCCTGCGGCTTCAGGGAGGCCTCAACGCAGAGCCCACAGCAGGCGAGTTACTCTCCGGACATCGCCAAAGACCGGGTAAACGGCAGTAAACGTCATGGCGCGACCATCGCCGAGATCGGGGCGTCCATGCGGGACAGCCTGAGGGACAAAGATCGTCTATCTCCCCTCACCGCTCCAACGCACCATGACTAATCTGCAGCCACGGCTCAACCTGGATATTATCGGCGCCGTCTGCGCCGATCTCCACCAAGATTCTGCACCCTGACTCGCCTCTCCAGCTGGCCCACCCACGCACGAGCCCCGGCGCACGCACCGGGGAGTTACAAGGACGGCGCATCACGCACGGGACAAATACGGCTCTTCTGACCGCCTTCCTTCTGCTGCACACTGGCCCTTCAGGCTTGCTTGCACACCTGAGGCCCGCAGCTTGCTCACTGGATTTTATGGTCTTAGCCACAGCACACAAGGGGAATTCAGCTGTCTGCGGTTCCCGAGGCTTTAGGGTTGCGCCTGCCCTAAAGTCAACACGCCAGTCCCTCTTCTTTTATTTTTTTTCTTACAGCCGCTCCTGCTTTTCTTCATGGCCACGAGAGGAGTCAGAGACTAATTTTTCTTCTTGCGGACCTCCGCAAGTTCAACGGGACAGCCCCTCGACATCGCGGAGCAGCAAACAATTTTTGGCGCGGCCCGAACGATTTCACCGCGCCCGGTCAGCACTTACTACCCACCTCCCCCCTCCCTCTCCACCTGCACAGAGCTTTTCCCTGCTCGCTGCCCAAACTGCAACATCGAGGTCTCGGCCTCCTGCCGTGCCCTCTGGGGGGGAACGGTGTAGCGGGTTGAATTCAACCCCCCCACAACACACAGAGACAGTCAGCTCGCACTCCTGGGTTTTTTCCGCTGCATGCTGTGTTTACAGCTGTGAGGTTAAAGTGTCATCCATGCATTGTGTTCATGCATCCTGTCTGTACTTCTGATATGCAAATGCCCAGATTGACTGCTGTGAATGTCTTTGATGTATTGTCTGAGCTGAGTATATAAGCTGTCTGATTTTCATGTTCATTCTCTCATTCTGATTCTGCAACTGCTACTGCTGGACACACACACTGTGTGTCTCCTCTTCTCTGAGAGCCCGAGGACATCACCTCAGCCCGCAGCACAAGGGCTGGGGAGGTGTTCCGATGAAGGTGGTATGATTCAATAAACCAACTAAAAACTCCATTGCTGCCTTTATTTTATCATGCCGCTTCAGTTTCATGATTTGGGTGAATGTTTCTCTTTTGGTTTGTTTATTTACGGGCCAAAGTATAAAGTGGCAAAGAAGTCTGTGCACGCTTTGATGAACTTCCTATCTGGTACTGCTAAACTTGCCATCTGGCTGACAAGGAAAAATCGGACTACTAACACTGGCAATGTGGATCCTGTGTTTGTTTTCAAGGCCTTGTTAAAAGTCAGACTCCAGATGGAGTACTCTTACTATAAAATGTAGTAGATTAGTTTATTTGACAGGGACAGTGCAATAAACATAGACAATTAATCAAAGACAATCAATCTGATGTGTTGCACATAGAGTGTATAGCTATTAGCTAATTTGCAACTCTTGTCCCTGGATGGGCTTTAGAAAAAAGAATCAAGATAAAAATATACACAATAACCACATACATCAATGCAGAAAAATTATAAATACACAATTAAATATTATAAATATTATAAATACACAAATATAACAGCCTGACTCACCTTTAACATAAATATTATAAATACACAAATATAACAGCCTGACTCACATTTAACACATATAACATAACTCACATTTGCCTATTTCAGGCCTTCCTCCCTCCGTCACTCACTATAAACAAACACATTTATTCCTTCCCTTCATTCACTCTCACTTTGCAGACAAATAATTCATACATGAGTACATTCTTGTTTATTTTTCAGCCAGTTTTTAACATTTTTAGTGAATGTTTTAAAGTCCGTTATTATTTTAATTTCATTTGGCATTGTGTTCCAGATGTGACTGCCCTTTATAGAGAAAGCTGTTTGTCCAAATGTGGTTCTGCGGTGGAATATTTTACAGTTATTGTTAACAGAACTCCTGGTGGCTCTGCTGCTGTCCTGTCTTTGGACGAAACCAGCAAGTGGCTCGGGTGCTGATTTATGGAAACATTTGAACGTTAATTTCAGAAGACAGAGGTCAATGAAGCTCTCAAAACTCAATAGGTTGTATTTTTTTAAAACATTACAGTGATGCCACCTAATGGGCTTTTTGTCCAAGATTTTTAGGGTTTGATTATATAATGAACCTATATGTCTTATTGTGGAAGGGGCTGCTTGAGCCCAGACTGTCAAACAGTATGATATATGAGAAAAAACCATAGAATGCATATACAGTGCAGCTGCTTCGTAAGGTATGTAATATCTAATTAATTTAAAGCAGTTCAGATTTTTTTTTACTGTTTTTGAAATTTTCTTTATATGAAGATTAAATTTGAGTTGAGGATCTAGTACAATGCCAAGGTATTTGAATTCTGTAGCTAAACTGATGTCATGATCATGTATATTAACTTTAAAATGTTGCAGGTTACATTTTTTGATTGAAAAGCACATTGAGACTGTTTTCTGAAGGTTCAGCAATAGATGGTTCTTGAGGAGCCACTCTTGGACATCAACCATACTTGTAGACAGTACATCTGCAGCCTGTGCTGGAGTCTTGGCAGCTGTGTAAATAACTGCATCATCTGCATAAAGTTGGCATGTTGCAGCTGAGCAGTGTAACGGCAAGTCATTAATAAAAATGCTGAAAAGTAAAGGACCAAGAATGGACCCTTGTGGGATACCCATGCGGTTGTTTAAAAATGAGGATTTATCCTGGTGAACTTTTACACACTGTTCTCTATTCTGGAGATAAGATGCAAACCATTCTAATGTATTTGGGGAGAAGTTAAAAGATACCATTTTGGATAAAAGCAAACTGTGGTTTACAGTATCGAAAGCCTTTTTGAGATCTAGAAAAACAGCTCCTACCACATTACCCCTGTCCAAGGACTGTTTGACGTTTTCAATAAGGCAACAATTTGCTGTTTCTGTTGAGTATCCTGGTCTAAAACCAAATTGATGTGGATGAAGAAGTTGACTGTCTTGTAAGTAGTCTATCAGCTGTGTAGCTACAACTTTTTCAAGAACCTTAGATAGGACTGGTAAGATAGAGATTGGGCGGTAATTGCATATATCGTCTTTACTGCCTGATTTATGAACTGGTATGACGACAGCTTTTTTCCAGCCAGATGGAAATGTACTAGACCTAATGGAGAGATTAATGAGATGAGTCAGTGGTTTGATTAATATTTTGCTGTGCATTTTGAGAAAGGAGGTGCTCATATTGTAGATATCACTAGTTTTTGAGTTTGACAGTGTTTTAACAATACCAGCAATTAACTTCTCATTTACCTCATTGATGTGAAAAGTATCTGTTGGGAGTATGGAATTTGTGTTGTTGAGCACATTTGGCAGCACAAAAATTTTTGTTAAGTCTTCCACAGAGCCCACAAAGTGTGAATTAAATTCATTTGCCAAAGTAGCCTTGTCACTGACGGTCTTGCCATTGATTCTAAGTTCCTTTACCCCCTTCTGATCGTTTTTTTTATTAGTTAAGTTATTTAAATGCCTCCATAGGGAACTGTTGTTACCCTTTGCATGATCTATCAGTTTATTGTAATAAGATATTTTTGATTTTCGCAGCTCATGTACCACTTTATTTCTTAAACTTTTGTACACAAGGTGATCATTTTGTAGTTTGGAGGTTAGTGATGTTTTCAGTGCATAGTCTCGCCTCTTCATAAGTTTTCTTATTTCATTATTTAACCATGGTAGGCTAATCTTCTGTTGTCTACTTTTAATTTGCTTTGAAAATTTTTCTATAGACTTTGTGATTGTTGCAGTTATAAAATTACAACAATCATCTACTTCACATGTTGCCATGAGCTGCTCCCAATTTTGATTCTCTAAGTAATGTTCAAACTCCTCATTTTTTGATTTGGGGATAATAAAATTTGATTTGTCAATATCGACTCCCCCAAAATACTGTAGTCGCTTTTTAGTAAGTTTCCTGACAGCAAGAACCATGTTATGATCTGAGAGACCAGTTACAAGATTATAGGTTCTGGTTATTCGTTCTGGTTTATTAGTAAATACCATGTCAATAAGTGTTCTGGATTGTTTGGTTATCCTGGTGGGTCCTTTGATGATTTGCTGGTAATTAAATTTAGTCATGAGGCTTTTCAGTTTTTGTTTGTCTTTTTTATCAGACCAGTTGATATTAAAGTCACCATGAATTATTGTTTCTCTGTTCTTCTCAAGTTGTTTAACCAGATCACTTAATTCATTATAAAAGGAAGAGTTGTGTGACGGTGGGTTGTACACTACTGCAATGTTGAAATTCATTACCGGTGAGAGACATACATTAACAGCTAAACATTCAAGTGAAGTATTCAAATCAACCAGTTGACATTTATATTTCTCTTTGATGTAAATTAAAACACCTCCTCCCCTCCCTACCTGCCTGTCTTTTCTAAAACACTGGTAGCCCACAATATCGATCATATTAGTGTCTATGTTACTGTGTAGCCAGCTTTCTGAGAGACAAAGGTAGTCCAGATTTGAGTCCAACAGCAACACCGAAATCTCATCTCTTTTGGGGATTATGCTCCGTATGTTTAAATGACCGCCGAGGATCCCCTTTGGTTTAGCCTTGGTGTCCCAAAGAACTCGTGCATGATTAACAGTTTGGAAAAATAAATGTTGTTTTTGCTTTTGTACAGCTCGGTTTTGTGCTAACCCAGTGGTCTGCTGTTTAATAGTGGCAGGTCCAGGGTTAAGGTGAATATCTCCTGCCAGAAGTAGCAGAACTAACAGAACTTTAACTGTATATCCTCTGCCATATTGTGATTTTTGCTTAACAGCCATGTTTGCCTTAATTTGGAAGTTTTTGCTCAGGGCTTTTAAAGACCACATAGAGTGTAGGGTGAGATGTCCAAGCCCAAATCCATACAGATAAAACTTTTTAACTTCACCTTTGGTTGAGTTTGTCGGAAAATCCTTCTTGTTGCAGGTCCAGACACACAAAGACAAAACGAAGAGGAAGTAGAGAAGTAGAGAAGGCTTATTAGTGGTGCCCATCAGCCCACTTTTTAATCCGGTGGCAGCCATCTTCAGTCCTTCTTGGAAAGAAGGAAAAGGAAAATCTGTGGATAGTAAAATAAATTCTGCTTATATCGCCAGAATCTGATCCGATCGTCCTCGAATCCAGCTGGGCCTCAGCTAGCCAACTAGCCCCTTCCGTTGCTGGTCTCGTTGCTCATAGTCGCCGTAACTGGTCTCCCGTCCCGCTCCTCCAACCGAGTCTCGTCACACACCGCCGCTGCCACCGAGCTCCGCTGAGGTCACGGTAAATCCTCCGCTAGGCACCGCCACCTACCGTCGTCTGCCTGGGTGAAATCTCTGCTGAGCCCCGTCAACAAATAGCCACTTGCCTGGTAGTATCTCCGCTGGGCCTCGCAGCTGGGCTTCGATTCAGGCTGGTGTAAGGTGGAATGACTGGCGCCAGCATTAAGCTAACTAGCGTTAGCTTAGCAATCGCTTCGGGTAGTCTCGTCGCACACCGCCGCTGCAGTCACGGTAAGTCCTCCGCTGGGCCTCTACAGGAGCATGACTGCTGGAAAGATTTTTCCTCGTTTTCCCTTCAAAGGTTTGGGTCTCCTGCTTCAGTCCAAACTGCTCTCCCCCCTGACTGATGCAGACGTCCTCCTGTTCATCTTTAATCTGGGAACAATCTGCTCCCACCTGAACAACAATAAAGTCTCTCTCCTGGTTTAGAAGCTGCTGCTCATCCAGAACCTCCTCCTGGTTAAAGTCATTTTGCTGTGGAACATCTAGTCTGCGTGATTTTATTGTGGAAACTGAAGTCATCGTTTCTCTTCGTCCTCGTGGACTTCCACGGCGGTGCTTTGTTCTCCAGCACTCAGATGGTGGACAGATGGACAGACGTCACGTCATTGCATTAGCTCCTTTCGGATTCGGAATGGTGGAGAATTTGGAGGTATTCACCAATAGATGGACTGTAGGGAATGTTTTGTGTTCTGTGGGAGAAGGGGATGAGTTATGTTTGCACTTTTGAAATGTGAGACACTTGGTGGAATGATATTGGCGATCTTACATTTTTGAATTGTGCAATAAAGGGATTTTTTTAAAACTCAAACTCTCTTCTCTTCTCTTCTCTTCTCTTCTCTTCTCTTCTCTTACCGATAAGATCAACTGAGATCCTCATTGAACACAAACTCCCATTTTTAATGATTCTTCTGATATTTTCCTCCGTAAACATCCCATTTTAGCTGGAAGACTCAACCAGGAACAAAATTCTCTTTGAAGCCTCACAATCAAAATTTTTATTTTTTCCTCTTCCTGTTCCTGCTCTCATCTGGACTTTATTTGCTGCATAAATTCATTTAGAAAATTAACACGCTGTGTGGTTTTACTCTGGGATTTCTCTGGTTTCCTCCCACATGCCAAAAACATGCAAGTTAGGTAAATTGACATCCAACTGGGGATTCTAAATTGTCCTTAGGTATGACTGTGAGAGTGAATGGTTGTCTGTCTCTCTGTGTTGGCCCTGCGATGGACTGGCGATCTGTCCAGGGTGTACCCTGCCTCTCACCCAAAGATGCTGAGATAGGCTCCAGCCCCCCCGCGACCCGAAAAGGATTAAGCGGAAGAAGATGGATGGATGGACACCGCGATAAGACAACGGCGGGAGGCAGGCTGTGACGTCATTTTGACGTATTCGATCCTCAAGATGGCAGTGGAGGTTTGAGGCCTGAAACTAAATGTACGTTATTGAAAACAAGATTTTTGTTGGTCACCAACAAATGTGAGGAATATTTGTGAGGTGACAATTAAGACGGTCCGGAGAAGGTTCTGGTTCTGTTTCTGCTTTCAAACAGGATTTAAAAGAACGGTGAGCCAAGCTAAAAACAGCTAGCTGAACTAGTTTAGCTTAGCCGCTCCTTGAGGACTGTTTCATCCAGAGATATAAGCTGTTAAGACTTTTGTTGATCACTAACAGATGTGAGGAATGTTTGTTAGACGACCCGGAGAAGGTTATGGTTCTGTTTTTGCTTTCAGACAGGATTTAAAAGAACGGTGAGCCAAGCTAAAACCAGCTAGCTTAGCTTAGCCGCTCCTTGAGGACTTTTTCATCCACAGAGATATAGACTAGAGTGCTCACACGGCTAGAGATGTCTTGAATTATATATAGAGTGATTTGTCAGAGTACGTGGCGGTGGACAAAGATGGGAGGACTTAAAATATTGTGAACAACACCAAGTACGTGGCGGTAATGCACCTGTAAGCTGGTTGCCAACCGCACGTTGTTCCGATATAAGTTGATTTTATTATAATTAAAGCTGCCTGATCAGATTGCCCTTCTGATTATTGCGTGTTAAGTGCGTAACAAGCAGATATAATTAACTTTTCTCACTGTGTTTGGAAACATTTCAGTAAGAATATACAGTATTGTGTTGTCGATGCTTAATAATGTACAGTATGTGAAGTTCCACAGATAAAGCAGCGGACTGGTTTCTGGTTAAAGTTACCAGAACCAGAGCTGTACAGTATTGGGCTGGATGAATAAACATCACAATAAAAAGCATATGAACTGCAAATAATCTTTTTAGCCTTTCCATTAAGTTCTCAAATACAGTGGGGTAAAAAAGTAATTAGTCAGCCACCAATTGTGCAAGTTCTCCCACTTAAAAGATGAGAGAGGTCTCCAACTTTCATCATAGGTATACCTCAACTATGAGAGACAAAATAAGAAAAAAAAAATCCAGAAAATCACATTGAAGGATTTTTTAATGAATTAATTGGTAAATTCCTCGGTAAAATAAGTATTTGGTCGATAACAAAAGTTCATCTCAATACTTTGTTATATACCCTTTGTTGACAATGACAGAGGTCAAACGTTTTCTGTAAGATTTCACAAGGTTTTCACACACTGTTGCTGGTATTTTGGCCCATTCCTCCATGCAGATCTCTAGAGCAGTGATGTTTTGGGGCTGTCACTGGGCAACACAGACTTTCAACTCCCTCCAAAGATTTTCTATGGGGTTGAGATCTGGAGACTGGCTAGGCCACTCCAGGACCTTGAAATGCTTCTTACGAAGCCACTCCTTCGTTGCCCGGGCGGTGTGTTTGGGATCATTGACATGCTGAAAGACCCAGCCATGTTTCATCTTCAATGCCCTTGCTGGTGGAAGGAGGTTTTCACTCAAAATCTCACGATACATGGCCCCATTCATTCTTTCCTTTACACGGATCAGTCGTCCTGGTCCCTTTGCAGAAAAACAGCCCCAAAGTATGATGTTTCCACTCCCATGCTTCACAGTAGGTATGGTGTTCTTTCTCCTCCAAACACGACAAGTTGAGTTTTTACCAAAAAGTTCTATTTTGGTTTCATCTGACCATATGACATTCTCCCAATCCTCTTCTGGATCATCCAAATGCTCTCTAGCAAACTTCAGACGGGCCTGGACATGTACTGGCTTAAGCAGGGGGACACGTCTGGCACTGCAGGATTTGAGTCCCTGGCGGCGTAGTGTGTTTCTGATGTAGCCTTTGTTACTTTGGTCCCAGCTCTCTGCAGGTCATTCACTAGGTCCCCCCATGTGGTTCTGAGATTTTTTTCTCACCGTTCTTGTGATCATTTTGACCCCACGGGGTGAGATCTTGCGTGGAGCCCCAGATGGAGGGAGATTATCAGTGGTCTTGTATGTCTTCCATTTTCTAATAATTGCTCCCACAGTTGATTTCTTCACACCAAGCTGCTTACCTATTGCAGATTTAGTCTTCCCAGCCTGGTGCAGGTCTACAATTTTGTTTCTGGTGTCCTTTGACAGCTCTTTGGTCTTGACCATAGTGGAGTTTGGAGTCTGACTGTTTGAGGTTGTGGACAGGTGTCTTTTATACTGATAACGAGTTCAAACAGGTACCATTAATACAGGTAACAAGTGGAGGACAGAGGAGCCTCTTAAAGAAGTTGTTACAGGTCTGTGAGAGCCGGAAATCTTGCTTGTTTGTAGGTGACCAAATACTTATTTTACCGAGGAATTTACCAATTAATTCATTAAAGATCCTTCAATGTGATTTTATGGATTTTTTTTCCTCATTTTGTCTCTCATAGTTGAGGTATACCTATGATGAAAATTGGAGACCTCTCTCATCTTTTAAGTGGGAGAACTTGCACAATTGGTGGCTGACTAAATACTTTTTTTGCCCCCACTGTAGTTGTTTATATTGGTATTTTCAGTGAGTAAGACAATTGAGTATAGAGATTTTCAATATTTGTTTTCATTTAAAACACTCTAAATGTCAGTTCAGTATTCTTTGTCTTTTTTCCATTAGCAAAGAATGAGAAGACAACAGAAAAACAAAAGAACTGCATACAGGAGACAGACTGGAAAAATTGCTATATTATTTATCATCACCAGTATTATTATTAGTAGCAGTAGCATTTCTTCTTCCTATTATAATTATTATTATTATTATTAATATTGGTATTATTAACTTACTATTATTAGTAGCAGTAGTATTTATTGTTAGCATTATTATTATTTAACTCCACCTCCCAGTAACAGCGTCCACTCAGACTCTCTTTGCTCAGGACCTGACAGTAATCAGTGAATCTTTCTGGATGAGGAGGATAAGACTGTGGTTCAGATACTAATGTAATGTAACTATTAACATTATTATTATTTGTAGTAGTATTTGTTATTTGCATTATTATTTTAAAGTAGTAGTAGTTATTAGGGCTGTCATGATAACTGCAGTTATGTTGTACTGCACTATGAACAAGCCAGCCATGGAGGATAACGAGCAACCGCAACAACCACGGTGTAAATAACCCTTGAAAGGTTTATTGTTTTAGGTTAATTACCTGATCAATAATTCTGAGAGGTGTTTTTTTTATCTTTGCATAAATATTTTCCTATTAGTAATTAATTTTACAAAGTACAGAATATGGATGCAAGTTATCAATTTATTCATTAATTGATAATTGATTCACTAGCAATCGATTAACGATTAATTGATAAGCGACATTTTTCCTGAGAATCTGAATTTCCCTTGGTACAATACAGTCTAACTATCTTATTTCTATTATCTTTAAAAAGTTGCTGTTTTTTCATATACCGAATAAAACATGAACATTATATTCCTCAATGATTTATTGTACTATTTGCATTTTTTTCCTACAGACAATGGCATTTTTTGTAGTTTAACAAATTTTGTACTGTATAGTGTGTACTATGTGCTGGTACGTCTCAGTAAATTTCGAATGTCATGATTTTTTTTTTAAACTATCACCAATATAAAATTTATCCTTTTTAGTTATATTAAAAATACTTTCATGTTCTAATTTACTGAGATCCACTGGCAAATTGTTTTAACAGGCAAATAAATTGTGAGCTGCTTCACCACTGGAGTGGTGGCCTAGTTGATAGAGCAGCCGCCCCACAACCGGCAGGTTGGGGGTTCAAGTCTCAGGCGGGTCATACCAAAGACCATATAAAAATGGTACCGCCCACCTTCTAGCTTGGTGCTCAACATAATAGAATAGGGGAAGGAGAAGGTGTTTGTGATTTGTGGCGGTGCCTTGCATGGCAAGGTACTGTATGGCAGCGACCCCTCTGATTCTTCATGTGATTAACATTGTAGCTAAGAGAAACGTAGTTTTGTTCTACTATACATGATTGGCTGTATGGACTGAATGACAATAGAGATGGTTTCTTCATCTGTTACACGTTAAAACATTATCACAGTACTGTTAGATATTCCCATATTAACAATGAGCAGCACAGACGTGATGGCGCAGGCAAGGATGACATCATCACACCTTGCCTATATTAGGGAACTGACGGCGGGAGACTTTGGCACTCCGCATCAACATCAACCTGTACTTGCTCCCAGTTAGCATAGCAACTGTTTTACCGTAACATGTGCTGTTAGCAGTGTCTGTTAATAAAACCATCATTCAGTACAGCTACTGCCTCTGCTGTCCTAATTCCAGACATAACAAGTGCCCCAGCAATCCAGACAAACCCAGAACGATCTGGGCTCCCTCTGTTGTTTGTTACCTCAGTGGGAACTTGAGTCCAGTCTGCTGGCAGCGGGGATAGTCTTTTTCCTCGCTGTAGTCTGTTTGCCTGCCCTGTTGATTTGAAGTAAGTGGGTGGACATTGAGACATGCAATTGGAATTTGTGATTCTCCTAACCCAGAAGGGTGAATCTTTTTTCTCCCTGCACAGCGCATGCACTTTGGGGGCTTAGCGTTGTCTTCTGCTTTTTCGGATGAAATGCGGCAGTGGGTGACTGCATGCACCTCCGCCTGGGCGGCAACGCCACTACATTTCATAGAATAAGCGCCCATTGAAAAGGACTGCTGAGTTATCAATTAATTGACAACTAATTATGCCTCAGTGAAACGGAGAGGCATACGGCAATCAGTTAATGCATCTGTGTGTGTGTATGTGTATCTGTCCATCAGCCTCTCTGTTTCAGCTCGCCCGGTCAAAATTAAGTGGAACTAAAGGCTTGTATTCATTGTATCGCCATATTTTCTCAACTTTTAATTTGCCAGAATTCCGAGATAAGGCTTTGTTTTCGAAATAAACAAATTTAATTCACCTTTAACGTCAATGAAGCCAGGGGAAAAGGTATTGTAATAACTATGCTGGGCCACTAGAGATGACAGTGTGACTTTTTTACAGCACATGGATGGATTCCTGTCACAGCTGATCTCTAGCTGAACTGTTATAGAATAGCAGTTACTAAAAAAAAAAAAAGCATGTATTCACCAACTACACCATTTATTCATCACATCGATTGTTTTCACACTGGTTTTGCTGTTAAGTTTTGCAGAGGAAGGACGAGGCAAAACGCACTAAAAACTTACTAAAAACTCCCAAGTCCCAATATTCCTCACCCGCAAATGGTTGTAGTGAACTGCGCATGCGCCTGGAAACTCCCACCAGAGGGAAGTACTGAGCAATCCACTAATACTGGGTGAACAAATGTTTGTCTCTTTGCCCGTCTGTTTTCTTCCGCTGCCACTAAACAGCAAAAGCTCCTCTTTGCCTTGTCATTGTATTCACATGCCTCCATTGCTTCCACCATTTAAAACATCTGCCACCGTGCTCTTCTTTTTTTTGGATTGCAGCTGTTCAAATCAGGTTGGTGGCTCTTGGCTGCTGCCGACAGTACAGGCATGTGAATGGCAGATTATTTTCATTGCGCATGCATGTACTCCAAAACTACTGGATGGATTTGGATGAAATTTTTTACCAGAGGTGGTCCTTGTGCTAGAGAGGAACCCATAACATTTTGGTGATGTTTTCGTGATGATGATGAAGACTCTGTCACCAAGGCATTAGCACCTTGGTGCTTTGATTTAGTCGACTAAATTCTTATTGACAGTTTATCGAAAGTCAGTTAATCATTAACATCCCTAGAACAGAGGCCTTATACCATCTTATGTACTGAAGTAAAAAGTTAGTTAGTTAATCCCTTCACACCTGAAGGTGTATATGGGCGGCGCCTATCTCCGTTTCTCTGACCCTAGGCCACACAGCTACTGTAAGTAGTGAAAGCTACAGCGGGGGGGTCAGTCCTCTGGTAGCTCTGTGTGTAACTTTACTTTCCCCATTCCATTATGCGGAGCACCACGCTAGAAGGCAGAAAGCACCATTTTTATATGGTCTTTGGTATGACCCGGCCGGGATTTGAACCCCTGCCTCCCGGGTGTGGGGCGGATGCTCTACCAACTGAGCCACCACTCCGGTACTGAAGTAAAAAAGCAGGCTTTTATTTTGATAATGGTAATTTTGTTTTTGCTTCCTGTGCCTGTCTATGGAATTGTCAGTATGGCTACAGCACTTAGCAGAGACAGTCGAGCTGCGAACGCTAACGTTAATCAGTCTATGGACCTGTAATGAGGCACAAGCTCTTACGGTGGTCACAGTTTGTGTTTTACTTTATGTGTACAGTGCTGAAATAAGAAAATAAGTGTAAACTTCACCAGCAGTCAAGACCATTGCCATCACATATTACGGTGATCCGTACACACAGTGTTCACTTTTTGTGTGTGTGTGGCTAAATCTCATTGTTCACTTAGATCACTGAAGGTCAAAACCACCCGTCACAGGAACAGTTTCTTTCCTCAAGCCATCACTCTGATGAACTCCTAACATTCACCTAGTCCTACCTGTTGCTGTACTCATGACTTTTCATCCATTATTACATTGCACATAACTCTCACACTGCTTTTTACTTCATTCACATTATATCACTGAAGCTGAGTTCACATTGAAATACTGTGTGATTGTATATTTTTTCATATATTTCTGCAAAGTGTGGTTAGCCTGAGTAAATAACTGCATATATTCCTGTATATATTTGCATCCTTTTATAGAAACGTGGACAGACTGTAATTTACTGTACATACTCTGTTGTCATTGAATCCTTATTTAAATCCTCCACCTGAACAACGAGAGCAAGTTTTTAGCCAAAGTCAAATTCCTTGTATGTGTTGTGCATTCTTGGCCAATAAAGCTGATTCTGATTCTGATATGGCCCTATTGATTATTAAATAAATTGTTAAATTTTAAGTGTATTTTTATTGCTAACAGCATGTTTGCACCCGGTACTGTGGAAGCTTCCACAGCACTGGGTGTTGCCACCACCAGCACCACGTGGGACACTCTGTCCAGATGGACTCTAGCAGGCAGTTAGTGGTGGAAGTGTTTGGACGAATTGCTAAATACAGCCGTGACAGTGAGCACTGAAAGGGCACAAAGTGTGTTATTTCCTTCTGAGTGGAGTGTTTATGATTCTGACAACTGAGCTCTGAGAGCGAAACAACTACTGCATAGTGCATTGCTTGTTTAAACATGATTTTTTTGAACGGCAGCAAAAATCACGGAGACAAGAGCCACGCAGTATCCTGTACGGAGGCTGTCCTGTTTAAATAAGCTGACTGTCACTGCAGTCTCCAACCAGTCCACACATCCTGTAGTTGAAATACTGGAGTTACAGCCACTGCTTTATGAAATGATCAATATTTTTTTTTATTTTTTTTTTTTACAGAATCAGCAGTTCATGCTTGTAGGAAGACCGGAGCTCCGCACAATTGTCACACATGCACAAGTTGAAGGCGGAGCTGCAGCGAGTTTTTCACAGCTTCCATCGTTTGCCACGTAAGCTATGAACCCTGTTTAAATTACAAGACCACAGAATCCTAAAAACCTTTGCAATAATACCGCATATTGTGGTGTTGAGCTATCCACCGTCACCACAGGGGAAACTCCTCCACCGTGACAGCCCTAGTAGTTATTATTAATATTAGTTTTATAAACTATTAATACTAGTAGGAGTTGTTATTATTTATTATTATTATTAATAGTACTAGTAGCAGTTAGGGGTGGGAAAAAAGATTGATTCAGTGATGGATCGTGATACTTGACACTGGCGACAATGCATTTATCCATAAGCACATGGATCGATCTTTTATTAAAAAAATGTGCACACATATACCGTGTGGGACACTCTCCAGATGGACTGCAGCAGGCAGTTAGTGGTGGAAGCCCATTTCACTGTGATGTTAGTTACATGAGTTTGCACATCTCCATCATTGTCGTCTCAGTAAACAAAAACTACTAAATTCACATAAAAGAGAGATTATTCACATAGTCAATAAAAAGGGACCATATAATAACAAATCTATGTCTAGATTACCTCCTGCTTCTGTATTAGAATTCAATTTAAGGTTGTCCATCGTTTACATTGCATAAACGAAAAAGTCTCAAATATATAAGATAAGATAAGATAAGATAAGCCTTTATTAGTCCCACAACGGGGAAATTCCAGGATTGCAACAGCACAGGGACAGCAACACTCAGAGCAACAATCAGAAGGCAAGAAAAAAAAACAAAAAACAAAAAAAAACAAGCAAGCAAGAGCAGCTAATATACATATGTACATATTACTATAAAATATATATACACACACACACACACACACAGACACACAGTGCAGAGCATTGTAGCTGGATGGAATAAATATATGAATATATGAACACACAGTGCAGAGCATTGTAGCTAGATGGAATAAATATGTAAATATATAAACACACAGTGCGGAGCAATGTAGCTAGATGGAATAATATGTAGATATATAAAAACACAGTGCGGAGCATTGTCGCTAGATGGAATAAATATATAGATATATAAATATAAACACACCCAGTGCTGAGCATTGTAGCTAGATGGAATAAATATATAGATATATAAATATAAATATAAACACACCCAGTGCAGAGCATTGTAGCTAGATGGAATAAATATGTAAATATATAAACACACACAGTGCAGAGCATTGTTGCTAGGTGGGATGAAACAGCATAACCGTCTATTTAGTTATCCTACATGGTATGATTATGTGCCCATACATATTCTCACCCTCCATAGCGACCGGTATGTTCCTAGTTGTATGCCGGAGAGGACCATTGTGTAAGTCTATTGCATCTTTTGCATTCAGGTACAAGTGCAGCATGCCCAAGATGTCATCTCAGCCCAGCTACAACAGACCGTGTGTTTTGGTCATGCTCTTCTTTGTGTGATTTTTGGAAATGTATTTTTGAAGCTTTGTCTTTTATTTGTAAGGACAATCTTGAGTTTGAACCATTGGTTGCTCTTTTTGGGGTGCTCCCATTTGAGGAAAAAGTTCACTGTAATAATAATTTATTTCATTTATAACGCACTTTACATTTCGGGGCAAAATCTCAAAGTACTACATCATCATCATCATAGCAGTCTGTCATGGGCGACAATGACTGTTTCATTTAGGTCTGATCAGATTCCTCCACACAGCTCTGTCCTTAGCCTTCTGCTGCCAGGAACTCCTGTCTATGTCCAATTTCTCCAAGTTTCTTTTTACAGTGTCTTTAATCTGAGCCTTGGTCTACCCTGATTGCGTTTGCCCTTGCATAACTTTGAGTAGAGTAACTGCTGAGGGAGACGCTGGTGGTCCATCCTCTCAACATGTCCGAGCCATTTCAGGTTCATCTGTATTAGCATGCCCTCCATTGATGGTAGACCAGCTTGTTTCAACACTTCTGTGTTGGTTATCTTGTCTTTCCATGAGATGTTCATTATGGCTCGAAGGTGTCTCATCATGTACGCGTGGAGTTTCTTCACCTGCACTCTGTAGACAGTCCAAGTTTCAGCATCATACAATAGAGTAGCCAGTACTGTCGCTCTGTACACTTTGCATTTCACACGGATAGACACATGTCGATTGTTCCACAGTCTCTCCCTCAAGTTTCCAAACACAGCGCTCGCTCTTCCCATTCTGAGAGATAGTTCATCCTCCAGCCTAGCATTCTCTGAAACAGTACTCCCTAGGTACTTGAAAGTCTTGCACTTGACTAGTGGCTCTGTACCAATGCTGATCTCTTCTGGCAGTGATGTTGATAATTGGAACTTTGGTGGTTGATAAAGGCACTCTGTCTTCTTGATGTTGATTTGGAGGCTGAATTGGCTAGCTGCTCTTGCAAATTTCTCCACTAAAGATTGCATATCTTCCGCACTGTGTGCAACTAGAGCACTGTTGTTGGCAAAGAGCATTTCTCTTACCATCTTTGTCAATGTCTTACTCTTGGCTTTAAACTGTGCCACATTGAACAAGTCTGCTTCTTTCCTTGTTTGAATGTATACTTCTTCTGAAGTGTCTTTGAAGGCCACCTCAAGCATGGCTGCCAGATATAGCGAGAAGAGTGTAGGCACCAGCACACACCCTTGTTTCACCCCGTTGCTTACTGAAAAGTCTTGAGATACTGAACCACTCATTGCCACATTTGCTTGCATACCTGTATGGAGTGCCTTGATCAGGCTGACAAACTTCTCTGTACAACCATATTTCTTGAGTACCTGCCAAAGTCCTTGTCACGAAACAGTATCGAAGGCTTTACTGAAGTCTATGAAGACTACATAAAGCGGCATGTTCTGTTCGATACACTTTTCTTGAACCTGTTTCAAGCAGAAAATCATGTTCATTGTGCTTCTTCCACTTCTAAAGCCACACTGGGTTTCCGGTAGTACATTCTGCGAGATGTGTTCACTGAGTCTGTTAAGTAGTACGCGTGAGAGAATCTTACCAACAGTGGCTAGCAGTGATACACCTCGGTAATTTCCACAATCCTTCCTGTCACCTTTCTTGAACAAAGGCACAATACTTGCATCCTTCCAGTCTTGAGGTACTTTCTGGGCATCCCATATCTCTTGGATGAGCTTGTGCAGGCAGTTGGTCAGCTGAACACCACCAAATTTCCACATTTCTGCTGGAATTCCATCCCTCCCTGGAGCTTTAGCATCCTGTGTTGTCCTGATAGCTGCCATTAGTTCATCAAAATTTGGTGGTTCATCCAGACTTGATACACTGGTCACTCTCCAGCTCCGGCTCCTTATCTCTCTCCTCCCCTAACTGACTGGATCCGAGCTTGCTATTGTCTGTCTGCGTGTCTCTACTGCTGATTATCAAACGAAATTATGGATTTAATAAGCTGGGCTTTGAATGCAATTGACACTGTTTTTTCAACGAGAAATTCTGGCCCGGGGGAGCCGATTTGCCTTGCAGGAACAGCGGCCGCGGGCTATTTGAAGGACACAAGTAATTGGAAACTCTTGTGCCTGTGTGATCTCTCTATCGAAGACGTTGAAGATTTATACCTCTTCGTAGCAATGGTCATCGGAATTCTACTGATTGGATCTGGGATTGTTCTGGTGTACCGCAAATTGAAGAAGATGGACGGAGCCTATCAAAATGCAGACCCGGCGAGGCTTAACCATGACCAACTGGGCAGGACTCTGACAGCGGCTAATGGAGAACTGTCTAGGAAAATGGATTACATCACGATCACGCTGAGAGCCGTCCATGATAATTTCAACGTCCAGCCATGAAGGATTTAAGCACTGAATCTGTAAGAGAATATAAAGTTTTTTTCTCTGAAGTCAGTACTATTCGACCTATTCGACCTGCCCTCACAGTCACAGTCCTCCAGATTATCTTCAGTTTTTGTTTTCATAACATGGCGGGCAGCATTTGACTCTCAAGGACAGCCAGCTGTCTGGCAAACTATACCATCTGCTGTGCCAAGGACACACGCCTTTGCCAGACGGTAGACATAACATCTGCTGCTGAAGAGACTTTGTTGTCCTTAACTGATATCAACATCCTCACTCAACACCTTCACTCACACTGACTCACTATACTGACGTGAAGATTACTCATTCACTGCTCTCTTTGTGTCTTTGTATGGATTCTATTGTCTGCTACTTGTGCATTGAGAGTTTTTTTCTTGTAATCATAATATTGATCATATACAGTATATGACCTGTATTCTGACAAACAATGCTTTTTTCTCTCTCCTATTGTGTTTATCCTTTTTCTTCCCCATTGCTTCCTGTTCCCATTCTGCTGACAGGCGCGTCACTGACGCTGACGCGTCACTGAAAATGTCAACTATGTCGTTCTCAGTGTCAAGTCAAATCCCTCGTATATTTTATCAGTTATTTACTGTGAATGTACATGGCAATAAATCTTTTCTGAGTTCTGAGTTCACTGCACTAGAGCTTCTTTAGCCTCTTCAGTGAGATCTCCAGGGTTGTTTAGTAGTTGGTCAAAGTGGTCTGCAAATCTGTCGAGGATCTTGTCTTTCTCCTGCAAAACCATTTTACCATCCATAGCCTTTAGTTGGATCAATCCTCTTAGTTTAGGGCCGTAGATTTCTCTCAAACCTGTGAAGAACGTTTTCATGTCCTTCCTGTCTGCTGCATTTTGAAGTTTCTCCGCTTTTTCATCCCACCAGTTGGACTTCATCTCTCTGGTGTGCTTGTGTAGCTCACTCTGAGCCTTTGAGTATTTCTTCTTCAGCCTTGTGTTACACTGTAGGTTTTCCTGCCTAGCTGTATTCCTTGCTTCTAGTAGTTTCTTCAGGTGTTCATCATGCTCATCAAACCAATCTTGATGTTTCCTGTCAGGGTAGCCTAATACATCACTCACAGTCTGATACACCGCTGCCAAACAAACCGCTGCCATAACAGGGAACATCCGTGGTATGTACGATGGCATCAAGAAAGCACTTGGCCTGGCTCAGAGCAAGACGGCCCCCCTCAAATCCTCCACTGGGGAGATGATCACAGAAAAGAACAAGCAGATGGAGAGATGGGTGGAACACTACTCCAGACAGAGCACCGTGACACCATCAGCCCTTGATGCCATCGACTGCCTGCCATCCATGGATGAACTTGACGCCGAGCCAACCATCGACAAACTCAGCAAGGCCATTGATAGCTTGGCCGCTGGCAAGGCACCCGGCAACGACGGCATACCCCCCGACCTGATCAAGCACTGCAAGACCACCCTACTGCTGCCATTGCATGATGTCCTCTGCCAGTGCTGGAAGGAAGGTGCCATACCACAGGACATGAGGGACGCCAAGATCATCACCCTCTACAAAAACAAAGGGGAGAGAAGCGACTGCAACAACTACAGGGGCATCTCCCTCCTCAGCGTTGTTGGCAAAGTCTACGCACGAGTTGTTCTCGTTCGTCTACAGAAGCTTGCCGAGCGTGTCTACCCCGAGTCTCAGTGTGGCTTCCGCGCTGAGCGATCGACGGTAGACATGATATTCTCCATCCGCCAACTCCAGGAGAAATGCAGAGAACAGAACATGCCTCTGTACGTCGCCTTCATCGACCTCACCAAAGCGTTCGATCTGGTCAGCAGAGAGGGCCTTTTCAAGATCCTGCCAAAGATAAGATACCCACCAAAGCTGCAAAGCCTCATTGAATTGTTTCACACCAACATGCAGGGGATAGTGCAGCACGACGGCAACGTCTCAGAGCCGTTCAACATACGCAGCGGAGTGAAACAGGGCTGTGTACTTGCGCCAACCCTCTTTGGGATTTTCTTTGCTATGCTCCTGAGACATGCCTTCAGCACAGCAACAGAGGGAATCTACCTGCACACAAGATCTGACGGCAGGCTTTTCAACCTCGCCCGCCTGAAAGCCAGAACCAAAGTACGTGAGGCTCTAATCAGAGACATGCTGTTCGCAGACAACGCTGCAGTCGCAACCCACACACAGCAGGAGCTTCAGACCCTGATGGACCGCTTCTCCCAGGCATGCAAGGACTTCGGGCTTACCATCAGCCTGAAGAAGACTAACGTTTTGGCGCAAGGCACGGAAGCACCACCAACCATCACCATCGATGACTACGAGCTGGAGGTCGTGAATCAGTTCACGTACCTGGGGTCCACGATCAGCAACAACCTCTCCCTTGATACAGAGATCGACAAGAGGATTGGAAAATCAGCCTTCACACTCGCTCGCCTCACCACACGAGTGTGGGAGAATCCCAAACTCTCTGTCAAGACGAAGATGGCAGTGTACAACGCCTGCGTCATCAGCACACTGCTCTATGGGAGTGAGACGTGGACAACATACGCCCGGCAGGAAAAGAGACTGAACTCCTTCCATTTGCGCTGCATTCGCCACATCCTGGACATATCCTGGCAGGACAAAGTGCCCAACACAGAAGTTCTGTCCCGCGCCGGCCTTCCCTCCATGTTCACACTACTCAGGCAGCGCAGGCTCCGCTGGCTAGGCCACGTTCACCGTATGGAGGATGGCAGAATCCCCAAAGACGTCCTCTACGGAGAACTGGCGACTGGCAGGAGAGACGTTGGCCGCCCACAGCTGCGCTTTAGAGACGTCTGCAAGAGAGACATGAAGGCCTTGGAGATCAACACAGAGCGCTGGGAGGACCTTGAAACGGACCGCTCCAAATGGAGAGGCACCCTGACCAGACAGCTCAAGGCGGGTGAAGAGAGACTGACTGCTGCAGCAGATGAAAAAAGGACCCACAGGAAGAACCTCCACAGACCCAGCAGCACGGAGACCACCCACAAGTGCGACCTATGTGACAGGGACTGCCATTCGCGCATCGGCCTGTTCAGCCACAGGTGGTGCTGTTCCAGCAAAGTAGACGTTTAGGATTCTCTTCCATGGTCATCATAGACCGACGGAGGCCGATGAGCCTAATACATCACTCACAGTCTGATACACCGTATCCTTCAGTGTTGCCCATTTCTCTTCTATGTCATTCTCTGAGTTGTTGCTGTCCCAGTCTTTCAAGTTTTCATCCATTTCCTTTGTAAGTTCTTCCTGCTTCTTTTGGCCTTTCAGTGCACTAGTGTTTAGCTTCCGTGGTTGCTTCACACCCGTCCTGCAGTGCTGTTTTTGTCTGCAAATCCTTAATCTAGAGCTCAGCATAACATGATCAGTGCCACAGTCCGCACCTCTCATTGCTGTGGTGTCGAATACATCCCTTCTATCTCTCTGCCTGACTATGATGTAGTCTAATAAGTGCCAGCGCTTGGATCTTGGGTGCATCCATGTCTTCTTGTGTGTGTCCTTGTGCTTAAATAGAGTGTTGGTTATCACAAGGTTGTACTCTGAACATAGTGCAAGTAGAAGTTTTCCATTAGCATTGCACTTGCCTACTCCATGACTGCCTAGCACTCCTTTCCATTTCTCGGTGTCCGAATCAACCCTTGCATTAAAATCTCCAACGAAAATCAGCCTGTCATCAGTCGGTACACGCCTGATAGTCTCACAAATCACTGTAGAACTCTTCCTTCACCTCCTCTGTGTTGGTCATTGTTGGGGCATACAATGGGGCAAGAAAGTATTTAGTCAGCCACCAATTGTGCAAGTTCTCCCACTTAAAAGATGAGAGAGGTCTCCAATTTTCATCATAGGTATACCTCAACTATGAGAGACAAAATGAGGAAAAAAAAATCCAGAAAATCACACTGAAGGATTTTTAATGAATTAATTGGTAAATTCCTCGGTAAAGTAAGTATTTGGTCAATAACAAAAGTTCATCTCAATACTTTGTTACAGTGGGGGAAAAAAGTATTTAGTCAGCCACCAATTGTGCAAGTTCTCCCACTTAAAAGATGAGAGAGGTCTCCAATTTTCATCATAGGTATACCTCAACTATGAGAGACAAAATGAGAAAAAAAAAAAATCCAGAAAATCACATTGAAGGATTTTTAATGAATTAATTGGTAAATTCCTCAGTAAAATAAGTATTTGGTCACCTACAAACAAGCAAGATTTCTGGCTCTCACAGACCTGTAACTTCTTCTTTAAGAGGCTCCTCTGTCCTCCGCTCGTTACCTGTATTAATGGCACCTGTTTGAACTCGTTATCAGTATAAAAGACACCTGTCCACAACCTCAAACAGTCAGACTCCAAACTCCACTATGGCCAAGACCAAAGAGCTGTCAAAGGACACCAGAAACAAAATTGTAGACCTGCACCAGGCTGGGAAGACTGAATCTGCAATAGGTAAGCAGCTTGGAGTGAAGAAATCAACTGTGGGAGCAATTATTAGAAAATGGAAGACATACAAGACCACTGATAATCTCCCTTGATCTGGGGCTCCACACAAGATCTCACCCCGTGGGGTCAAAATGATCACGAGAACGGTGAGCAAAAATCCCAGAACCACACGGGGGGACCTAGTGAATGACCTGCAGAGAGCTGGGACCAAAGTAACAAAGGCTACCATCAGTAGCACACTACGCCACCAGGGACTCAAATCCTGCAGTGCCAGACGTGTCCCCCTGCTTAAGCCAGTACATGTCCAGGCCCGTCTGAAGTTTGCTAGAGAGCATTTGGATGATCCAGAAGAGGATTGGGAGAATGTCATATGGTCAGATGAAACCAAAATAGAACTTTATTGTAAAAACTCAACTTGTCGTGTTTGGAGGAGAAAGAACACCATACCTACTGTGATGGAAACATCATGCTTTGGGGCTGTTTTTCTGCAAAGGGACCAGGACGACAGGTCCGTGTAAAGGAAAGAATGAATGGGGCTATGTATGGTGAGATTTTGAGTGAAAACCTTCCATCAGCAAGGGCATTGAAGATGAAACGTGGCTAGATCTTTCAGCATGACAATGATCCCAAACACACCGCCCAGGCAACGAAGGAGTGGCTTTGTAAGAAGCATTTCAAGGTCCTGGAGTGGTCTAGCCAGTCTCCAGATCTCAACCCCATAGAAAATCTTTGGAGGGAGTTGAAAGTCCGTGTTGCCCAGCGACAGCCCCAAAGCATCACTGCTCTAGAGGAGATCTGCATGGAGGAATGGGCCAAAATACCAGCAACAGTGTGTGAAAACCTTGTGAAGACTTACAGAAAACGTTTGACCTCTGTCATTGCCAACAAAGGGTATATAACAAAGTATTGAGATGAACTTTTGTTATTGACCAAATACTTATTTTACCAAGGAATTTACCAATTAATTCGTTAAAAATCCTTCAATGTGATTTTCTGGATTTTTTTTTTTTTTCTTAATTTGTCTCTCATAGTTGAGGTATACCTATGATGAAAATTGGAGACCTCTCTCATCTTTTAAGTGGGAGAACTTGCACAATTGGTGGCTGACTAAATACTTTTTTGCCCCACTGTATATACTATTTGTTGGCAGTGACAGAGGTCAAATATTTTCTGTAAGTCTTCACAAGGTTTTCACACGCTGTTGCTGGTATTTTGGCCCATTCCTCCATGCAGATCTCCTCTAGAGCAGTGATGTTTTGGGGCTGTCGCTGGGCAACACGGACTTTCAACTCCCTCCAAAGATTTTCTATGGGGTTGAGATCTGGAGACTGGCTAGGCCACTCCAGGACCTTGAAATGCTTCTTACGAAGCCACTCCTTCGTTGCCCGGGCGGTGTGTTTAAGATAAGATAAGATAAGCCTTTATTAGTCCCACAACGGGGAAATTCCAGGATTGCAACAGCACAGGGATAGCAACACTCAGAGCAACAATCAGAAGGCAAGAAAAAAAAAAAAAGGCAAGCAAGCAAGAGCAGCTAATATACATATGTACATATTACTATAAATATATATATATATATACACAGACACACAGTGTAGAGCATTGTAGCTGGATGGGATAAATATATGAGTATATAAACACACAGTACGGAGTATTGCAGCTAGATGGAATAAATATGTAAATATATAAACACACAGTGCGGAGCAATGTAGCTAGATGGAATAATATGTAGATATATAAACACACAGTACGGAGCATTGCAGCTAGGTGGAAAAAATATGTAAATGTATAAACACACAGTGCGGAGCAATGTAGCTAGATGGAATAATATGTAGATATATAAACACACAATGCTGAGCATTGTAGCTAGATGGAATGAATATATAGATATATAAATATAAACATAAACATAAACACACCCAGTGCGGAGCATTGTAGCTAGATGGAATAAATATGTAAATGTATAAACACACAGTGCAGAGCATTGTTGCTCGATGGGATGAAACAGCACAACCGTCTACTTAGTTATCCTACATGGTATGATTATGTGCCCATACATATTCTCACCCTCCGTAGCTACCGGTATTTTCCTAGTTGTATGCCGGAGGGGACCATTGTGTAAGTCTATTGCATCTTTTGCATTCAAAAAACTATTAGGTTGTTACGTCTTTTTGCTATCTCTGCGAGCAGCCCTGCTTAGGTTGTACAGTCTGACAGCTGTTGGTAGGAAGGACCTGCGAAACCTCTCGGTTGTGCACCTGGGATGATGTAGTCTGCTGCTAAATGAGCTCCTCAGTGCATTCAGTATGTCCTGCATAGGGTGGAACTCGGACTCCAGCAGAGATGACAGTTTAGCCACCGTCCTTCTCTCTCCTATCTCCTCCACCGGATCAAGGCGCTGCCCCAGGACGGAGCTAGCTTTCTTGATCAGTTTGTTCAGTCTCTTCCTATCGGCTGCAGTAATGCCACTGCCCCAGCAGACCACTCCAAAAGTGATGGCTGATGCCACCACTGTGTCACAGAATGTCTTCAGCAGCGCCCCTTGTACACCAAAAGACCTGAGTCTCCTCAGTAGGAACAGCCTGCGCTGTCCCTTCTTGTAGAGTGCGTCAGTATTGTGTGACCAGTCTAGTTTATTGTTCAGATGAACACCCAGGTGGGATCATTGTCATGCTGAAAGACCCATCCATGTTTCATCTTCAATGCTCTTGCTGATGGAAGGAGGTTTTCACTCAAAATCTCACGATACATGGCCCTATTCATTCTTTCCTTTACACGGATCAGCCATCCAGGTCCCTTTGCAGAAAAACAGTCCCAAAGCATGATGTTTCCACACCCATGCTTCACAGTAGGTACGGTGTTCTTTCTCCTCCAAACACGACAAGTTGAGTTTTTACAATAAAGTTCTATTTTGGTTTCTTCTGACCATATGACATTCTCCCAATCCTCTTCTGGATCATCCAAATGCTCTCTAGCAAACTTCAGACGGGCCTGGACATGTACTGGCTTAAGCAGGGGGACACGTCTGGCACTGCAGGATTTGAGTCCATGGCGGCGTAGTGTGTTACTGATGGTAGCCTTTGTTACTTTGGTCCCAGCTCTCTGCAGGTCATTCACTAGGTCCCCCCGTGTGGTTCTGGGATTTTTGCTCACCGTTCTCGTGATCATTTTTTACCCCACGGGGTGAGATCTTGCGTGGAGCCCCAGATGGAGGGAGATTATCAGTGGTCTTGTATGTCTTCCATTTTCTAATAATTGCTCCCACAGTTGATTTCTTCACACCAAGCTGCTTACCTAATGCAGATTCAGTCTTCCCAGCCTGGTGCAGGCCTACAATTTTGTTTCTGGTGTCCTTTGACAGCTCTTTGGTCTTGGCCATAGTGGAGTTTGGAGTCTGACTGTTTGAGGTTGTGGACAGGTGTCTTTTATACTGATAATGAGTTCAAACAGGTGCCATTAATACAGGTAATGAGTGGAGGACAGAGGAGCCTCTTAAAGAAGAAGTTACAGGTCTGTGAGAGCCAGAAATCTTGCTTGTTTGTAGATGACCAAATACTTATTTTACTGAAGAATTTACCAATTAATTAATTAAAAATCCTTCAATGTGATTTTCTGGATTTTTTTTTTTTCTCATTTTGTCTCTCATAGTTGAGATATACCTATGATGAAAATTGGAGACCTCTCTCATCTTTTAAGTGGGAGAACTTACACAATTGGTGGCTGACTAAATACTTTTTTGCCCCACTGTATACACTGATGAGTGTGGCATACATCTTCTGCTGTAGTGGGAGTCTCATAGTCATTATCCTGTCGTTGATTGGCACCGGTTCCTCATCAAGCATTGCTGCTATCTCCTTTCTAACTGCAAAGCCCACTCCTGCTTCTCTCCTTTCTTGAGTTGATCTCCCCATCCAAAAGAAGATGTACCCATGGTCTTCCAAGCAGTCATATCCAGGCAGTCTTGTTTCACTAAGTGCAGCTATGTCTACATTGTACCTGTTCATTTCCAGGGCCACAAGCGCGGTCCGTCTTTCTGGGCGCTGTGATGTTGTTCTGTCCAACAGAGTGCGTACAGTCCATTCTGCCACACACAGGGTTGCTGTTTTCCTCTTCTTTTGTCTTCCTGCTCCTAGCTTACTTTTCGCTGCCTGTCGGAGTGTGAACAGATCAGCGCGAGCCTTGTAAGCCCGGGCGGCGTCCGAGCCGGTATTAGTTGCTTTCTGATTGACCATTTCATGAAACTGCTTGCAAAGTATTTGAGTACTGCTAGCTTTTGCTGGACTAGCAACACATTCTTGGCAGATTAAGGTAATATCAGTGGCAAGGACAAGCCAAGACACACTGACTCCAGTATCTGTTGCAGTGACTGACCAGATGATAGGTTTGTTTATCTCTGCTTTTTGTGTAGTGCATGTCACAATGCACCGACTGGCACAGTCCACCACAGACCTTGTGACAGATGTGGTTATCTGCCAGGATGTCCAGTCTCACCCTGTGTAACTGGGAGTGGTCCACCACAGACCTGTGACAGATATTGTTTTTTAGTTCTGCCAGGATGCCCTGTTTCACCCTCCACGCCCTTGGAAGGGCGGGGATGCCGGTTGAGTCGCCGACGGCCCGACCCATGAGACAAGTAGTACCGGTTTTCATGGTTATCCAGTAGCAAGCAAGCCAATGCCTGACTTGACAAAAAGTACTACATAAAAGTACTACATAAATAGGATTAAAAGCAACAATCAAACAAACATTAAAAGATAACACACATGATGACACACCAGAACATTAAAAAGCTTTTCTGAACAGGTGAGTCTTTAACTGCCTTTTGAAGCAGTCCACAGTCTGAGGTGTCCTCAGGTTTTCCGGCAGAGCATTCCAGAGCCTTGGGGCAGCTGCTGTGAAGGCCAATCCCCCATTGTATGTAGTTTGGTCTTGGGGGAACAGAGACGCTGAGTGTTGGAGGAGCGGAGGTGCCTTGAAATGGACTGTGGTGTGAGGAGTTCTTTTAGATCTTGTGGTGCATCTCCATCAATGCAGGAATGAGTAAGCAGACATATTTTATATTCAGTAGGAAGGTGACTGGGGAGCCACTGGAGTGATTGGAAGATGGGTTTGATGTGCTGAAATTTCTGCACCCTCATCAGGATCCTGGCAGCGTTGTTTTGAATATGCTGGAGCTTTGAGGCTTCTGCCTGGGATCCCGATGAGGAGTGCATGACAGTAATCCAACATGGAGGAGACAAGAACGTGGACCAACTTTTCAGCATCATGGAGGGAGAGGGAGGGGCAAAGTTTGGCCACATTTCTCAGGTGGAGAAATGCAATCTTACAGAGGTGGTGGACATGTGCGTCAAATGATAAGCGGGGGTCACATTTGATACCTATGTTTGTCACAGAGGAGGAGAGGGGAATGGTGTGGCCAGAAAAGGAGATGCAGTTTATGGCGGTGGAGTGAAGCTGATGAGGGGTACCAATTAGGAGGCCTTCTGTTTTTGTGCTGTTCAGCTGGAGAAAGTTCTTGGACATCCACGCCTCTACCTCCTCCAGGCAGGAGGTAAGAGCTAATGGGAGTGTGGGGGAGGTTGGGTCCAAAATCACGTAGAGCTGCGTGTCATCAGCATAGCAGTGGTATGAAATACCATACCTGCTGATGATGTGGCCCAGGGGGAGCATATAGATATTGAAAAGAGTCGGGCCAAGGACTGACCCTTGTGGGACCCCACAGATGAGAGTGTGGGGCTGTGTGATTTAGCATCTCCTAGAGCTACAGACTCAGCCCTATCTTTGACATAGGGCCTGAACCACTCCAGAGCAGTGCCAGAAAAAACAGTTATAAATTGAAGGCGATGGAGGAGAATATTATGATCAACTCTGTCAAAAGCAGCAGTGAGAGCCGATAAGGAAAGCTGTAGAGCACTGGTCAGCAGCCATCAGGAGGTCATTGGTGATCTTGACCAGAGCTGTCTCTGTACTGTGAGAGGGCTGGAAACCAGATTGATATTTTTCAAACAGATTGTGTGTTTTGAGGTGGTTCTGAAGCTGGGCTGAAACAGCCTTTTCTAAAATCTTTGCCAGGAATGGCAGGTTGGAGATTGGACTGTAGTTTGCCATAATTTAAGGATTCATAACTTGAGCATTAAACTGTATCACAGTCTAATGCTATGGCTTTTGGATCTCTTTTAGCTTGCACATTAATTCTGTGTCGTTGGAAATCTGTGAGCCCTCCTTTTAAGAACTGGGTTAAAAGTGTTTTGGCTATGTTGCCACTTGAAAAGTTAAGATACAGAAGGGACATATCTGGACATTTCAATTTATTTCCAATATTAAGTTTTTCTATCACCAACTTTCCAACAGCCGTAGCGGCCTGCCATCAGAGGCATGTGTTTTAAAAATTAAAGGTTTGTAGTTAATTGATGAAGAGTACAAACAAAATAATTAATGGTTTGTAGAATATCCTTAAATTAATGTACAGTGCATCCAGAAAGTATTCACAGCACTTTTTCTGCATTTTATGTTACAGCCTTATTCCAAAATGGATTAAATTTTTTCCTCAAAATTTTACACACAATACCCCCATAATGACGATGTGAAAAAGTTTTTTTTTTCCCATATTTTTGCAGATTTATTAAAAATTAAAAAAAAAAAAAAAGAAATCACATGTACATAAGTACAGTGATCCCTCACTTATCGCGGTTAATGGGTTCCAGAACCGACCGCGAAAAGTGAAAAACCGCGAAGTAGCGTCACCCCTAATGACGTCACCCATAAATAACACATACGTTCATTCTCTCACTCTCTCTCATATGATACGTGTGTGTGTGTGTGTAAGTGTACATACATACGTAGATGTAAATAAAGTGTACATAAATATGTTTTTAGAACTCTTTTATTTTTATAACAAGATACGTAACTCAAGATGAAGATGATTTACGTACTGCACAGGTTAATGAGAGCTTTACTGCTCCTCAGGTGACGCCTCATCGTCAGGTGCTAGAGGCGCAGGATTGTCGAGGGCAGCTGCAGGAGGCGGCGTAGTGGCTCGACGGGAAGACTATTTCACACAAAAAGGGACAAGAGAACAGCGAAAAGTTCCACGCTGCGAGACTAGCGATAAAGAACAATGAATGCGGTCTTCCTTCGGTGGGTATGGGCGCTCTGCAGGGAGAGAAGCTGGGTAAAACGTCTCGGCCAATCAACTTGCGAGGTAAAACGTCTCGGCCAATCAGCTTGCGAGATTCCCGAGCAGTGAAGAGGTGGGCGGAGAGGAGTGGAGCGGTGGTCAGAGAGGTGGATTTTGAGTTGAGTGGCTCTCCGTGTTGATACCTGATGTTCTAATGTAGTCTCCCTGCCTTCTGCTAGCGCCCGCCCATTTTTTCTCAATTTTGAATTTTTGATGAATATTTCTGAAAAATCCGCGATGCACTGAGGGCGCGAAAGGTGAAGCGCGAAGTAGCGAGGGATCACTGTATTCACAGCCTTTGCCATAAAGTTCAAAATTGAGCTCAGGTGCATCATGTTTCCATTAAGTGTAAGAAGATGGATGGATGGATGGACACCTGTCTATATAAGGTCCCACAGTTGAAAGTGCATGTCGGAGCACAAACCAAGCATGAAGTCAAAGGAATTGTCTGTAGACCTCCAAGACAGGATTGTCTCGAGGCACAAATCTGGGGAAGGGTACAGAAAAAATTCTGCTGCTTGAAAGGTCCCAATGAGCACAGTAGCCTCCATCATCCGTAAATGGAAGAAGTTTGAAACCACCAGGACATTTCCTAGAGCTGGTCGGCCGTCTAAACTGAGCGATCGGAGGAGAAAGGCCTTAGTCAGGGGGGTGACCAAGAACCTGATGGTCACTCTGTCAGAGCTCCAGTATTCCTCTGTGGAGAGAGGAGAACCTTCCAGAAGGACAACCATCTCTGCAGCAATTCACTAATCAGGCCTGCATGGTAGAGTGGCCAGACAGAAGCCACTCCTTAGTAAAAAGCACATGGCAGTCCACCAGGAGTTTGCCAAAAGGCACCTGAAGGACTCTCAGACCATGAGAAACAAAATTCTGTGGTCTGATGAGACAAAGATTGAACTCTTTGGCTTGAATGCCAGGCATCATGTTTGGAGGAAACCAGGCACTGCTTATCACCAGGCCAATACCATCCCTACAGTGAAGCGTGGTGGTGGCAGCATCATGCTGTGGGGATGTTTTTCAGCGGCAGGAACTGGGAGACTAGTCGTGATGGAGGGAAAGATGAATGCAGCAATGTACAGACACATCCTGGATGAAAACCTGTTCCAGAGCGCTCTTGACCTCGGACTGTGGCAACGGTTCATCTTTCAACAGGACAACGACCCTAAGCACACAGCCAAGATATCAAAGGAGTGGCTTCAGGACAACTCTGTGAATGTCCCTGAGTGGCCCAGCCAGAGCCCAGACTTGAATCCAATTGAACATCTCTGGAGAGATCTGAAAATGGCTGTGCACTGACACTTCCCATCCAACTTGATGGAGCTTGAGAGGTGCTGCAAAGAGGAATGGGCCTAACTACCCAAAGATAGGTGTGCCAAGCTTGTGGCATAATTTCAAAAAAAACTTGAGGCTGTAATTGCTTCCAAAGATGCATCAGCAAAGTATTGAACAAAGGCTGTGAATACTTATGTACATGTGATTTCTTAAGGTGCGTTCACACCAAACGCGATTGGGCGGCGCAAATCCACACAAAGTGAATGGGAAGAGGCAAGCACATGCGAAATTGTGCAGTCGTGCGTTCGTGTCTGAGACTAGCTAGCTAGCTAGCTGCTAGCTTTGAGATTCTGCCGTCCCCGGAGTAAAGGTATCACCATTGCAGAGTAAACTAGTTTGAAAATTTGACTCACTCACCTGGAGACAGGAAGACTGGGAGCTCTTCAGCTGAATGAGGATTTTGGAGTTATTTACCCATGGTTTCCTACCACGGACGTGCTAGCAGCCTAAACATCCATCATCTTGTGAAGTTTTGGAGGCTTGAGACAACATTTTCAGGTGAGCCCCCATCAGATAATGTAAACGTAAGCATGACGTTATTTTGAGAATGTCCACTGCAGGTTGAACACAGCCGCAGAAGTTTTAAAGGCAACTTCACCTGTCTGCATCTCACTCAGAAGGGAAATTCATATCTGTTCACGTGTTTACATTGAGTTATAATGTAATCGTGCCACGCAAAAATGTGCCCGTTCGCATTTGATCTGAATACTTTCCAGATGCACTGTACAGTTAAATAGTTGAACCTGCTTACAGTACCCACACTACAGCAACGCTCCATGAAACCGGGGCAGGTGCCTAAGCTGCTTTCATCCGGAGCTCATCACTGGAGGTGGAGAGCAATAAAAAAAAAAATCTGCCAACTTTTTTAGTTGATAATTTATTTAAAATACAGGCATGGAAACTTAGCCCTGTCCCATCACCCGCTGAGGCCACTGCGTCAGGAACAGTTTGCCAAAGAGCTCTCGATTTGCAAAAAAAGAAGAAAAAAATGTGTGTGTGTGGGGGGGTGCACATTCACTCAAAAAAATAGGACAAGCCAGCTGCAACTATTGGGGTTGCTTGGCAACCTCCAGTTGGCTTGTCACCGGCAAGGTTATCATGCCGGTCCTAATACGTGCTCATACATGAAAAAATATTTGCATTCGTCCTGTTCCACAGGCCACCTCTTCCAACCGTTCCAAAGTAGAGCTGCAACTAACGATTATTTTGGTAGTCGACTAATCGCAGTGATTTTTATCATGTCCGTCATCTCAGCTTCCTATTGGTGTGGCTTCTGTTCAGGGCTCCAGGCCATGTTTTGCCTTGCCTGTTTGTGCTTTCACACCTGTGTCACTTTGTTGTCAGTCTCTGCCTTAATATAATGTAGCCTATTATAAAAAGTTCCCATCGTCGGCCTCCGTCGGTCTATGATGACCATGGAAGAGAATCCTAAACGTCTACTTTGCTGGAACAGCACCGCCTGTGGCTGAACAGGCCGATGCGCGAATGACAGTCCCTGTCACACAGGTCACACTTGTGGGTGGTCTCCGTGCTGCTGGGTCTGTGGCGGTTCTTCCTGCGGGTCCTTTTTTCATCTGCTGCAGCAGTCAGTCTCTCTTCACCCGCCTTGAGCTGTCTGGTCAGGGTGCCTCTCCATTTGGAGCGGTCCGTTGCAAGGTCCTCCAAGCGCTCTGTGTTGATATCCAGGGCCTTCATGTCTCTCTTGCAGACATCTCTAAAGCGCAGCTGTGGGCGGCCAACGTCTCTCCTGCCAGTTGCCAGTTCTCCATAGAGGACGTCTTTGGGGATTCTGCCATCCTCCATACGGTGAACGTGGCCTAGCCAGCGGAGCCTGCGCTGCCTGAGTAGAGTGAACATGGAGGGAAGGCCGGCGCGGGACAGAACTTCTGTGTTGGGCACTTTGTCCTGCCAGGATATGTCCAGGATGTGGCGAATGCAGCGCAAGTGAAAGGAGTTCAGTCTCTTTTCCTGCCGGGCGTATGTTGTCCACGTCTCACTCCCATAGAGCAGTGTGCTGATGACGCAGGCGTTGTACACTGCCATCTTCGTCTTGACAGAGAGTTTGGGATTCTCCCACACTCGTGTGGTGAGGCGAGCGAGTGTGAAGGCTGATTTTCCAATCCTCTTGTCGATCTCTGTATCAAGGGAGAGGTTGTTGCTGATCGTGGACCCCAGGTACGTGAACTGATTCACGACCTCCAGCTTGTAGTCATCAATGGTGATGGTTGGTGGTGCTTCCGTGCCTTGCGCCAAGACGTTAGTCTTCTTCAGGCTGATGGTAAGCCCGAAGTCCTTGCATGCCTGGGAGAAGCGGTCCATCAGGGTCTGAAGCTCCTGCTGTGTGTGGGTTGCGACTGCAGCGTTGTCTGCGAACAGCATGTCTCTGATTAGAGCCTCGCGTACTTTGGTTCTGGCTTTCAGGCGGGCGAGGTTGAAAAGCCTGCCGTCAGATCTTGTGTGCAGGTAGATTCCCTCTGTTGCTGTGCTGAAGGCATGCTTCAGGAGCATAGCAAAGAAAATCCGAAAGAGGGTTGGCGCAAGTACACAGCCCTGTTTCACTCCGCTGCGTATGTTGAATGGCTCTGAGACGTTGCCATCGTGCTGCACTATCCCCTGCATGTTGGTGTGAAACGATTCAATGAGGCTTTGCAACTTTGGTGGGCATCCTATCTTTGGCAGGATCTTGAAAAGGCCCTCTCTGCTGACCAGATCGAATGCTTTGGTGAGGTCGATGAAGGCGACGTACAGAGGCATGTTCTGTTCTCTGCATTTCTCCTGGAGTTGGCGGATGGAGAATATCATGTCTACCGTCGATCGCTCAGCGCGGAAGCCACACTGAGACTTGGGGTAGACACGTTCGGCAAGCTTCTGTAGACAAACGAGAACAACTCGTGCGTAGACTTTGCCAACAACGCTGAGGAGGGAGATGCCCCTGTAGTTGTTGCAGTCGCTTCTCTCCCCTTTGTTTTTGTAGAGGGTGATGATCTTGGCGTCCCTCATGTCCTGTGGTACGGCACTTTCCTTCCAGCACTGGCAGAGGACGTCATGCAATGGCAGCAGTAGGGTGGTCTTGCAGTGCTTGATCAGGTCAGGGGGTATGCCGTCGTTGCTGGGTGCCTTGCCAGCGGCCAAGCTATCAATGGCCTTACTGAGTTCGTCGATGGTTGGCTCGGCGTCAAGTTCGTCCATGGATGGCAGGCAGTTGATGGCATCAAGGGCTGACGGTGTAACGGTGTTCTGTCTAGAGTAGAGGTCGGAGTAGTGTTCCACCCATCTCTCCATCTGCTTGTTCTTCTCTGTGATCATCTCCCCAGTGGAAGATTTGAGGGGGGCCGTCTTGCTCTGAGCCGGACCAAGTGCTTTCTTGATGCCATCGTACATACCACGGATGTTCCCTGTTATGGCAGCGGTTTGAATGTCTTGGCTGAGCTGAGTCCAGTACTCGTTGGCACAGCGCCGAGCAGTCTGCTGAACTTTGCTTCTCGCAGCCCTGAGAATTTGGAGATTCTTCTCGTTTGGGTACTTCTTGTACTCAGCAAGTGCTGAGCGCTTGGCTTCAATGACGGGGGTCATCTCGGTCAACTTGGCATCAAACCAGTCCTGTGACTTCAAGGTCTTCCTCCCAAAGGTAGCCAAGGCTGTGCGGTAGATGGTGTTTCGCAGCTCTTCCCACTTCTGCTTTGCAGATTCTCCTTCTTGTGGTACACCAAGTTCCTTCTCAAAGGTGGAGGCAAACTGCTCAACAAGTTCTGGTTGGGCCATCTTGCTGGTGTCAATCCGTGCCTTTCCAGGTTGTCTAGCACGATGGAATTTCTTCAGCTGCAGCTTGACCTTGCAACACACCAATGAATGGTCTGTGTCGCAATCTGCACTCTGGAACGAACGGGTGATTAGCACGTTCTTCAGTGAGGTGCGCCTGGTCAGGATCAAGTCTAGCTGGTGCCAGTGCTTTGAGCGCGGATGTTGCCAGGAAACCTTGTGTTGGGGCTTAGTCTTGAAGAACGAGTTTGTGATGCACAGATCGTGATATGTGCAGAACTCGAGCAGCCGCTGTCCGTTGTCGTTCATTCTGCCCACGCCAAAAGGTCCAAGACAGGAGGGCCAGGAGTCGTGGTCAGCACCCACTCTGGCATTGAAGTCTCCAAGGAGAATGAGTTGTTCAGAGTTGGGGATGATCCTGACAGTTGTTGCGAGATTCTCGTAGAACTCGTCTTTTGCCTCTGGTGTGGCTGTCTGTGTTGGGGCATACACACTGACGAGGGTGACTGGGCCTTCAGTGGTGTTCAGGCGGAGGGGGAGGAGTCGTGCAGAGCCAGTGCTGCCCGGTTCCACCATCTTCAGCAAAGTGTTCTTCACTGCGAAGCCCACTCCGTGTTCCCTGTGTTCGTCACTGCCCTTTCCCTGCCAGTAGAACGTGTAGTCCTTCTCTCTCAGTGTGCCTGCATCAGCTAACCGTGTTTCCTGGAGAGTGGCGATATCCACTCCCAGTCTCTTCAGCTCATTATTGATGATGGCAGTCTTCCTGGTGTCGTTGATGTCCTTTAGGTTAGCAGCGAGTCCTGTCATCATAGTGCGGACGTTCCAAGTTCCCAGTTTTAGAGTTGGTCTCTTTTGTTTTATTGTCTTGCCTGGTGCGAAGGTTCTCAGCCTGCTGTTTGGATTTCTCCTTATCCCCATGCACCCAATGAGGAAAGCAAGCTGTGGCGGGACAACACCTTATTGGCTGGGGGCTGCCCAGTTTGAGGCGGGCGGTAGCTGTCCAGTGAGATCTGATGATCCCTCCCACCGTCGGGAACAACCCCTGGCGCCACGCTCTACGCCAATTGAGCAGTGGCTTATAACCGGTAACTGTCATTCCCCGTGTTTTGTCTACGCCAAAGGCGAAGCTGGAGTGTCCTCTCCAGTGATCCGGTGTTCTACCTTCCAGCGTTGGGCGTTGGTAGGATTCAAGCCTGGGCAGGAAGATATGGAGGACAAGATGTTGCCCATGCAGCATGTCCCCCCTCTCCACGTCACTGATGAATCCAAAGGAACAGCAGGGCTGCTACAGTTTGGCACCAGCGCCGTTGCAGGAGCTGCCAGAACGATGTTGAGCACAACATAGAACTGCCTTAGGGGCTCCGACTCCGGATTTTTCCTCAGGGTTGACTCCCGAAGCCTTTCCCGTGACCGGGTATGCCGCAAGGCAGCAGAGGTTTGAAATCAGGGTTTACCTTCCCCTAAAAAAGTTCCCATAGCTAAATAAAATTATGACCCATCAAACACGAGTTGGAAACTTGAACTTGACAGCTTAATCAGAAGTGTATGTAGCAACAGAGTTAAATGAATGAATGAATGAATATTCATAACAGCTGTTAAAGGGCAGTCTTTTAACCCCTAAAATAAAGTGCAAAAACTCAAATAGCAGGCTCTGCTACTCCATAAAGGGCTGTTGTAACGCATGTTCAAAACAAACTAGAGTAACATTCAACACTATTAAAGTAAAAAAAAAGAAGAAGAAAATAACAAGCTAGTCCATCCTGTTTGAAACCTTGCTGAGTCTAGGACTTTAAAAGTTTAATTGGACTTCAGATGAAAATTAATAGAGCTTCTTCCAGTACAAAATAAATTAACAAATACTTTAAATATCAGTGCAGGAATGTGAGCCTTCACTACACATACAGTGAAATATTTAAACTGTTTTAATTTACTTGTGATGATTAGGGCTATCTTTTTTTTTTTTTAAATTAAATTACAAATCATGGTATTGTAATTTACTGAGATGCACTAATATTCAGAATGAGGGTGGATATTACCACGACAATAATACAGAATACAAAAAGAGTAAGCTGCTCCTGTAATTCACTCATTTACTGCACTTAACACGTTACCATTATAACTGAAGCAGCTCAGCTGACAGCAACCACCTGTTTGACTGCAGGTAAAATATGTAAACAGCGCACACTAATAGTGTGATCAGTTTTCTAAAGCTGAGAGAGTAGCTCTTTGAAAATAAGAAGTGCTAACTTTACTTGGTAACCTTACTGGCGGAGTATTTAGAAGTGGCCCGACTTCATTTGTTCATCACCGTGGCGGAGCACTGCGGAGTTCCGCTGACTGTTGGCCGGAGACGGGGGAATGGAGAGGAGGAGGGACGAATGCATCACTGTAGTGCAGCTGTGATATGATATCGCTGCTTTACAGTCTACATTTAATTTGTTTCATTTATTTTCAGTAAAATCCTCGATTACTTTGGAAACTTTTGACCTTGTCCATGATTTTCTCTCCATGTCACCATGATGTGCTCCTCTTCTTCTTCGCTTGAACAGTTAAACTGAACATTTCCGCAGCATGTATATAAACTTCAAAATTAAATGACTCGTGGACAATAAAAATCTGCGTCGACAAATTTTTATGATTGACGTTATCAACATTGACTAATAGTTGCAGCCCTACTCCAAAGCTGGGGGAAGGTGCCATTCTGCAGAACAGCAGAGAGGGATCACACTGACAGAGGTTCCATACTTCAGGGGTCAAACCTTGGTCCGCACAGAACTGCCACTGAGAAAAAAGATACTATGCCTTCTCTCACTGCAATCATGTTTGTGTCTTAAATGTGCAAATTTGTAAATTTTCTTTGAAATTTCTCTCTTTTTTCCCTCTAGATTTCCCACAGCAACCTGAACGTAAAGAGGAGGAAGTTCTGGCTGACCAACAGCTCTGGAACCAGGAGAGGAACTCTGTTCTGGACCAGCAAGAATCAGAACCTCCAGAGATGAAAGATGGAACAGGAGGAACCAGAACCTCCACAGGTTAAAGAGGAACAGGAGGAACTCTGCATCAATCAGGAGGGAGAACAGCTGGTAGTGAAGCTGGAGGCCGAAATCTTCATGGTGACTCTTACTTCTGAGGAAAAGCAGCAGAGTGAAGCAGAACCAAACAGTGAGCAGCTCCTCTCTCACAACTCAGCTGGAACTGAGATCCAAGATGAGGAAGGAAGCTGGCAAGTAGGCTCGGGAACTAAAGAAGAACCCAAACCAAAGAAGAGACGACTGAAAACAAGAAGTCAAAGTAACAGTGATGACGACTGTCTGACCTCAAAGACTGTCTGTGAAAATAAAACAGGTAAAAAGTTAGAAAATGTTCAGGTTGAGTCTTTGAGAAACTGTCCTAATATAAAATAATATTAAAGTCATGTTTACAGTAGCTACATACAGCCGTGGACAAAATTGTTGGTACCCCTCTGTTAATGAAATTAAAACCCACAATGGTCACAGAAATAACTTGAATCTGACAAAAGTGGTAATAAATAAAAATTCTATGAAAATTAACCAATGAAAATCAGACAATGCTTTTGAATTGTTGTTCAACAGAATTACTTTAAAAAAACAAACTCATGAAACAGGCCTGGACAAAAATGATGGTACCCCAAGAAAAGATTGAAAATAATGTGACCATAGGGACATGTTCAACCAAGATGTGTCCTCTAATTAACATCACAGGTGTCTACAAACTTGTAATCAGTCATTCGGCCTATTTAAAGGGTGACAAGTAGTTACTGTGCTGTTTGGTGACATGGTGTGTACCACGCTAAACATGGACCAGAGGAAGCAAAGGAGAGAGTTGTCTCGGGAGGTTAGAAAGAAAATTATAGACAAGCATGTTAAAGGTAAAGGCTATAAGACCATCTCCAAGCAGCTTGATGTTCCTGTGACTACAGTTGCACATATTATTCAAAAATTTAAGATCCACGGGACTGTAGCCAACCTCCCTGGACATGGCCACAGGAGGAGACGGATAGTACGAATGGTAACAAAAGAGCCCAGAACAACCTCTAAACACATTCATGGTGAACTCCAAGGTCAAGGTACATCAGTGTCAGATCGCACCATCCGTCGTTGTTTGAGCCAAAGTGGACTTCATGGGAGACGACCAAGGAGGACACCACTGTTGAAAACAAATGATAAAAAAGCCAGACTGGAATTTGCCAAACTGCATGTTGACAAGCCACAAAGCTTCTGGGAGAATGTCCTATGCACAGACAAGACAAAACTGGAACTTTTTGGCAAGGCACATCATCTCTATGTTCACAGACGCAAAAATGAAGCATACCAAGAAAAGAACACTGTCCCTACTGTGAAACATGGAGGGGGTACAATGAAATCTCAAGACTGTCAAGGTATTCTAGAGAGAAATGTGTTGCCCAGTGTCAGACAGCTTGGTCTCAGTTGCAGGTCATGGGTCTTGCAACAGGATAATGACCCAAAACACACAGCTAAAAACACCCAAGAATGGCTAAGAGCCAAACATTGGACTACAGTGATCCCTCGCTACTTCGCGCTTCACCTTTCGCGCCCTCAGTGCATCGCGGATTTTTCAAAAATATTCATCAAAAATTCAAAATTGAGAAATAATGGGCGGGCGCTAGCAGAAGGCAGGGAGACTACATTAGACCATCAGGTATCAACACGGAGAGCCCGCACAACTCAAAAATCCACCTCTCTGTTCGCTGTTCTCGTGTTGGCTCGGCTCGGAAATCTCGCAAGCTGATTGGCCGAGACGTTTCACCCCGCAAGCTGATTGGCCGAGACGTTTCACCCACCTTCTCTCACTGCCGAGCGCCCATGCAGCGAAGGAAGACCGCATTCATTGCTCTTTATCGCTCGTGTTACTTAGTCTCGCCGCGTGGAACTTTTTGCTGTTCTCTTGTGCCATTTTGTGCGAAATAGGCTTCCCGTCGAGCCACTACGCCGCCTCCTGCAGCTTCTCCAGCTCTATCGAAAGCTGCCCTCGACGATGCTGCGCCTCTAGCACCTGACGATGAGGCGTCACCTGAGGAGCAGTAAAGCTCTCATTAACCTGTGCAGTAAATCATCTTCATCATGAGTTACGTATCTTGTTATAAGAATAAAAGAGTTCTAAAAACATATTTATGTACACTTTATTTACATCTACGTATGTATGTACACTTACACACACACACACACACGTATCATATGAGAGAGAGAGTGAGAGAATGAACGTACGTATTATTTATGGGTGACGTCATTAGGGGTGACGCTACTTCGCGGTTTTTCACTTTTCGCGGTCGGTTCTGGAACCCATTAACCGCGATAAGTGAGGGATCACTGTATTCTAAAGTGGCCTTCTATGAGCCCTGATCTAAATCCTATTGAACATCTGTGTAAGGAGCTGAAACATGCCGTCTGGAGAAGGCACCCATCAAACCTGAGACAACTGGAGCAGTTTGCTCATGAGGAGTGGGCCAAAATACCTGCTGAGAGGTGCAGAAGTCTCATTGACAGTTACAGAAATTGTTTAATTGCAGTGATTGCAGTGATTGCCAAAAGGTTGTGCAACAAAATATTAAGTTAAGGGTACCATCATATTTGTCCAGGCCTATTTCAATTCAATTCAATTCAACTTTATTTATATAGCGCCATTTCACAACAACAGTCATCTCATAGCACTATCAACTGTAGGGGGGACCCCCACAGTTGCAGAAAGACCCCAGCAATCAGGCGATCCCCTGTGAGCAAGCACTTGGCGACGGTGGAGAGGAAAAACTCCCTTTTAACAGGAAGAAACCTCCAGCAGAACCAGGCTCAGGGAGGAGAAGTCATCTGCTGCGACTGGCTGGGGGGTGAGGGGATAGAGAAGATGAAAAGAACAGACATGTAGAGAGCAAACAGCACGATGTGGACTCAATCTACGGGAGAGAACAAACAAATGTTAATGACCAGCAAAAAAAAACATTTCATTGAGAGTGAGGAAAGGAGTGAGGCCCAGTGCATTACTGGAGGTCCCCCGGCTGACTAAACCTATTAGCAGCATAACTAAGGGAGGGTTCAGAAACACATGATCCCTCCCTAATTGTAGGCTATATCAAAAAGGTAGGTTTTAGCCCTATTCTTAAAAACAGAGATCGAGTCTGACTCCCGAATCCAGATTGGCAGCTGTTTCCACAGGAGAGGAGCTTGATAACTGAAGGCTCTGCCTCCCATTGTACTTTTGGAGATTCTAGGTATTACAAGTAATCCTGCATTTTGCATTTTGACTATTTCATGAGTTTGTTTTTTTTAAATAATTCTGTTTTACCACAATTCAAAAGCATTGTCTGATTTTCATTGGTTAATTTTCATAGAATTTTTATTTATTACCACTTTTGTCGGATTCAAGTTATTTCTGTGACCATTGTAGGTTTTTCCTTCATTAACAGAGGGGTACCAACAATTTTGTCCATGTGTGTAAATCTGATGTACTTGTACTGGTCTCAGTTTGTGTTCGACTTTAACTGATCCATACGATATGACCAGTGCCTCGAGTAGAGTTTGGTGATATCTTGACATTTTAAAACCTATGGAGATATTTTCATACATGATAGAGGATGACACAATATGGTTTATATGGAGATGGTTTACGTTGCATCATAATGATTCTCATAGTGTCTCTAGTTTCCTTTATTTTTCCCCTCTCCCTGTCTTTCTCTTCACTAACCCCCCCCCCCCCCCCCCTCCGGCTTCTGCTCACTCACCCCTCCCCTACCTGTTGGCTCCCGGCAGAAACACCAGTCAGTTTTCAGCCTAGTGAGACGTGGTCGCCAGTATTTTTACAAGTCTTGTAATTTAGTCGCTCCATCAAACTCAGCATAAATGAATGGTTGCATAGTTAGTTATTTTATTGATGCAAAAGATAAAACATTTGGGTCCAAACAAATGTACAAGAATTCATTGACAATCAAGACCCAATTAATAAACACAAATAAATAAAAAGGGGAAAAAATAAATCACTAAAACCCACACACTCAAAACATAGAACTTTAATTCTCCAGTACAGCAAGACAAGCATTTACCATAACTAAAATCCTTTTATCAGTGTTTCTAAACAAAGAGCTCAGCTTCATGGAATCATGTCCATATATTCGACGCATATCTGTGTAAGAGGGCACACTAGTACATTTTCTTCATTTGAAAATGAAGAACATGTACTAGTGAAAAAATAATTTTATCTCTTTGACTATAGAGTTGTAGTTTGCACTTAAAATTAGTTTTTCTTTTGGTTCAGTGTACCAGGTGGAGGAATTGTCTGCTGTAGATGATTAGCCATTAGCTCCTGCTAGCAACTCCAACAAGAAACAATGCAGTATGTGGTTATTTGTGTATAAAAACACAACAGTGACATGTTCAGAAATAGAAGTTGAACAGTGCTGTGTGTACACCCGACTAGAAGAGATATATATATAATACAGAATTGCTAATAAATAGCATATTCTATACTACTGTTGATGTGCTGAGCATGGGCTCACCATCACATTAAAACTCGTGACAAATCAGAACGGTTCACTTAACGAGACCTAGTGAGGTCGTGGTGGACCCTAACAAAGCAACAGGGTTTTTTTTTTTTTTCTTTTAGTATTTTTGTTAGATAAATGGATAAGTGTGTAAAAGCACTGAAAAAGTAAAGTTTTCATCCTGTGTCCCCTTTTAGACCTCAGGGAACCATGTTAGCATGTGGAAAATAATTTTGTCCCCTTTAAATAACTTGTTGACTCTGAAACAGATTCATTACTACTGTAATTATCACATGCAAGGATAAGAAGTATTTGTACTAGGTGGTGACTTTTTTGGCCAGTCAGTGTATTCTTTCTGTATTTATTCAGTATTTTCTGTGTCTCTTTGTCCCTCCAGGTGCTCCGCAGCTACATGACTGTAAGGAGGAGGAGGTTCTCACTGTCCATCAGCTCTGGAACCAGGAGAAGAACTCCAGTCTGGACCAGGAGGAACAATATGCTGCACAGGTTAAAGAGGAAGAAGAAGAACTCTGTACCAGTCAGGAGGAAGAGTACTTTGGACTGAAACAAGAGACTGATGCTTTCATGGTGACTCCAACTGATGAGGACAATGACAACAGTGAAACGAAACCAAACAATGAACAGCTCCTCTCTTACAATTCTCCTGACACCGAGAGCCAAGACCAGGGAGCAGGTGAGAATTTAAACCAAGGATCAAGTAAACATGAAGAGCCACAGCCTAAGAAGAGACTACACAGAAACAGAAATGACAGTAACAATGTAGACAACTCCTCCATGTCAGAGAGTCAGTGTGATACTGACACAGGTGAAAATTCTACAAAATGTTCTGTTAATGACAAAGACTGTAAAAATGACCCCCAGAAGAAGAAACATCGCATAGTTAAGTCACATGTTTGCAACATGTGTGGGAAAAGATTTGGGAAGAAGAGGGATTTATCAATTCATGAGAGAATTCACACAGGTGAGAAGCCATTTTCTTGTGAAACATGTGGGCAAAGATTTACTCAACATGGTCATTTGAAAAGACACATGAGAATTCACACATGTGAGAAGCCATTTTCTTGTGAAACATGTGGAAAGAATTTTATTCAACATGGTCATTTAAAAGCTCACATAAGAATTCACACAGGTGAGAAGCCATTTTCTTGTGAAACCTGTGGGCAGAGTTTTAATGAACGTGGTACTTTGAAAACTCACATGAGAATTCACACAGGTGAGAAGCCATTTTCATGTGAAACATGTGGGCAAAGTTTTAATCGATATGGTGCTTTGGAAATTCACATGAGAATTCACACAGGTGAGAAGCCGTTTTTTTGTGAAACATGTGGGCAAAGATTTACTCAATATGCTCATTTGAAAGTTCACATGAGAATTCACACAGGTGAGAAGCCATTTTCTTGTAAAATATGTGGGCAGAGTTTTAATCGACCTGATCCTTTGAAAACTCACATGAGAATCCACACGGGTGACAAGCCATTTTTTTGTGGATTTTGTGGACAAAGTTTTAGGTATAGTTTTCAGTTGAAAGCCCACATGAGAATTCACACAGGTGAGAAGTCATTTTCTTGTGAAACAGATGGGCAAAGATTTAACAAATGTGGTTCTTTGAAATCTCACATGAGCATTCACACAAGTGAGAGGCCATTTTCTTGTATAACATGTGGGCAGAGTTTTACTCAATGTGGTCATTTGAAAACTCACATGATGATTCACACTGGTGAGAAGCAGTAGTGTGGGAAATGCTCCGCTTAGTGTTTAAGCTTAATGGTCGTGGTTGGAGAGGCTGTTGGCATGAATTAGCAGCCACATTTCCATCAGTCTGCTCCAGGGCAGCTATGGCTACAGAGGTAGCTTACCACTATCAGTGTGTGACTGTGAAGTAAATGAGTAGTAGATTGAGTGTAAAGCACTTTGAGTATCATGAAAGGCACTATATAAATCCAGTCCATTGTGAGTAGCATTATTAATTTACCACATGAAAACTCACAGATAAGCTACTGTAGTCCAGCAACATCTGTAGATTTTTGATGGTTGTAGCATTTTAAACTCAATTTTCTGTTGTGTTTAAATTTGAAAGCTTAACCAGGGACAGGGGTTGCAAATTAGCCTTGGCTAGAAACCTGTATGCATGGCATCTACTTTGTATGTTTTATGAAGCAATGTTTGTCCCTGATAAACATGTAAATAAATAAATTTTCAGGTCTAAGTCTCTTGTGTGAGTGAAGTATTCTTTTTTTTTTTAAGCTGTATTGAAAATATAAATCATTAAACTTATATAATCCTACCCCCTTTTACTGTTAATTACATTATCCAGTCAATATTTATGTACATACTGTACATAAACTTCTCAAAAAAGTTTGGAAATGTTGTTTCAGTCATTGATATCTCCCTTCACTTATACCAAAATGGTATTGTATTTCATATCATTAGAAAGCCTCATAAGTCACCTTTACAATGAGATGCAACTTCTAAGGATCATGCTTTCGTGGAATGAGTAACACAGCTAAACATGTGGGTAGCGCCCTGAAGACTGCCAGAATCCTCTGCAATATTCTGCTGTTGGTATTCACTCTTGTTCTGAGCTTCAAGTGCTGCCAGGTGTGTGCCAGAACAGGTGTAACTGAACACTTGCAGATCAGCTTGGGTGTGTAGTATGTGCTAGAGTGACCAACACAACAACCACGCTGGTTGGCCTTCACCAACTCCTGGTTGAGGAATAGGATGCCATCACACAGCAAAATGTGACCAGCATGAGGAGGAAGTGCCAAGCTGTTGTCGCTGCGTGTGGCTGTTCCACACACTACAGAGGTCAGTGTAAAATGAGTAAAGTGTAAAAACAGACAATAAATTTGTGTTTTTTCCTTATTACTGTGGGGGAGTGCAATCAACCAAGCAACTCAAAACAAAAGTTAGATTATTGCAGGGGATTGTGGCATATTTTGGAGCACTGCCCACATGTTTAACTGTGTTGCTCATTCCATGAATGCACAATTTATAATAATAATGCATCAGATTTATATAGCGCTTTATCATAGACGCTCAAAGACGCTTTACAAATAGATACATTATTTATTCACTCCAGACAGACAATGGTAGTGGCAAGCTACTGTACTTCTGTAGCCGCAGCTGCCCTGGGGCAGGCTGATGGAAATGTGGCTTGAATTTATACCTCGTAAACGTGACTAACCAGGCTTTCTGATGAATCCTGGTAACGCTCATGATGCAGACCAGTTTGCTCTAACCATATTGACTGTCAGAGAGTAGTTTGTGTTGGCTTATAGACTTTTTTTTTTTTTTAATCCATCGCTGAAGAGTTTTTCTAGAATTTCTGACAACTCTTGTCAGAAGAGAAATCTGTGAAGTGTTGTCACCAGATTTATATATATAATGGAATGACTTTTGCAGTTTTAATTTTATTTGGAAATTGTCCCATTTGGAATGATAAGTTGAACATTTGAGTTAGTGGTTTGGAAATTCCCTCAATTATCTATTTCACTGTTTTTCATATCTGTCATCACAATCGCTTGATGTTTTAACAGTAACATATGTTTTTCAGTTTTTTATATAAAGATTGAACTACGATTTCTATAAAATCAATGTCATCTCTGGATTTTTTTTTTTTTGCCAAGTTAAGCCTGTCACATCTGTTAAACTTTCTATCACATTCACTTGAGACACTGGGGCGGCTAACGCTGTGTGTGTATGAATACAGAGCACTACACTAGATAGATACTTTATTTCAAACAAAAAAGCAAAAAACAACATGACAAGTGCAATAAAAGTGACAGTATACAGTGCTCGAAAGGGAGAAGGAAGAAGTGAACACTTATTTACTCCAACTCCTCTTTTCCCTAAATACAATCCATGTGAAATATATACATATTACCCCAATTAAGACCCCAAGTAGATAATTAACTATATTTTATACATATCAACATTGACACCCATCCATCCCTACATACATACCCCAATTAAGACCCCAAGTAGATAATTAACTATATTTTATACATATCAACATTGACACCCATCCATCCCTACATACATGCAGTCCATACATCTATATCCAGCCCCAAACACAGGTATGGACAGTACCGTCCCACCTACCATACCATAGTGTCCCAGAGTGAGCTTAGTGCATCGTACATATTAATACTACACCTCTAACATATATCCTTTTAGCAAATAATGTTTATACCTATTTTTGAATTGATTTCTGTTTGCACATAGTTTTAGTTCCAGCTTCAAACTGTTCCACAGATCCACCCCACAAACAGATATGCACATACTTTTCTTAGTTGTTCGTACCTTCGGTTTTGTAAAGTTTAAGTCTCCTCTCAAATTATAATCATTGTCTCTTTTTTGAATATTTTTTGTATATTAGTTGGGAGTTGATTAATTGCCCTGTATATTACTTGTGCTGTCTTATATTTAACTAAATCCATGAACTTTATGGCATGTGACTTTAAAAACAACGAGTTGGTATGATCTCTATATCCTACATTATTTATTGTCCTTATAGCTTTTTTTGGTAATGTGCAAATTGGCTGTAGGTTGGTCTTATAGGTGTTTCCCCAGACCTCTACACAGTAGTTAAGATATGGTAAAAACAGTTAATTGTACAGTGAGAATAATGAGTTATAGTCCAAGATGTGTCTTGTTTTCCCCAGTATCCCGATACATTTTGCCAACTTGGCCCGGATGTGACTGATGTGAGGTTTCCAGTAGATTTTATTGTCTAGTGTCACCCCCAGAAACTTATTTTCCAGCGACAAACCTCATGATGACAACTGGTTTGTCACTGTTGTTTTTCCTGGGCAGAGGGTGGCAGGCGTCTACGGTGTTACAGTTCAGCTGTATTCCTTTGGACTGCAGGAAGGCCGCCACTTGTTGCTCAGTGGATTCAGTTTCCAGCTCACCGAGTCCCCCTCCGCTGTCCACGGCCACTGCCCGAGCATATGATCGGGGTTTAATGTGGAGCCCTGTGATGATCACATCGTTCACCCGGGTATATTGTTCCAGGTCAGCCACTCTGCTTTCCAGATGCACCAGCCTCTTGTCCTTCTCGGTGTTCTAGATCCGCAGCACTTTCACCTCCTCGACCAGGTCCAGAATGTTTTTTTTGCTGCAGCTTAACAGCAAAAATCTCTTCAGCCAAGAAGTCGAGCGACCTTTTAATATCGTCCCCCTCCTCAGCCTGCTTAGGACCCATGATCCCGGACCCGCTAACTGAACAGCTGTTTAGCTAGCTGAGTGGCAGGCCACTCAGCTCCGCGCCTGTTTTCCCAGTCCGTAAATGCAGTTATCAGCGGCTTAAGTCAGGCAGGGGTCGAAACGAGGATGTTCAGTCCGTAATCCAAACTCAGTTGTCAGAAGCCAGAAAAGTAGTCAAAAACCGAGCACCAAAACACAGAAATCCACCGATTGACAGGAGCTGACAGCAGGTTGACAGGAACATAGCTCATTTGACATTTGAATGTTTTGTAGCACCTTAACTCTTCCACTTTAGCATATCCACTTTGTACAGTTTCATTGCAGGTGTTCTCCTCGTGTATGACTGTTTGTGTGTTTTTGTGACCCGCCGGGAGACTACAGATACAGATTAGCAGTATTGCTAAATCTGGCATACTCACATTTGTTTTAATGTTCATTGATTAGTATGTAATGTCCTTTTCAAATAAACATTAAACTAAACTAAACTTTTGAGCTTGCCGCCTGTATGCTAGACTGTGAGGACTGGACTGCTAGGCATGCAGCTCAGCTGAGGCCACTCTGACTGACATTCATTTGTTAACATTGTTATAATTTTCAATAAAATGTTGAAGCTAATTAACCGGTCTATGGAAATTTCTGATTATACTTTTTAATATACTGCATGTACTGTGGAGAGTGTAAATAACGGAGGCAGATTTATGCAGCAGACGACTTTATTCACTCTCACATCAGTCATACACAGAAAAAGCATGTCTCAATACACCAGGGTCTCTCCTTTTATATCAACCGCCCATCTCACATCTGCATGACATCTTGCATCACAATACATTCATCCCTTCTCCCCCAACTCCTTCTTCCTGCTACCTCACCATAATCTCTCTCATCTCCATAGCTATTGTCCTTCTCTGTTTACCCTCTGCATCCAGTCTGAGATGATTAACCCAGCCTCTACACCGCCCCCCCACTGAATCTCAGACCGAGTTTCAGTCCTCACGTCCCGTTGGCTTCAGTCTCCTCCCATATCTGCTGTAACGGGGGTTTTCCTCCTCCGTGGCGCTGCTGTGCCGGTGGGGGGCTCCTGGGGGTGTGTCTGTCTGTGGGTGGGCAATGGCGAGGGGGGGGGGGACCTTCGACTTGCCCATGTGGCTGCTCTGATGAATTGTTTACCTGGGGAGTTCTCAGTGGGGGTCTTCCACACTGAGGGGCCTGAGCCAACATCACTTGCTTGTCCGCCACCACAAAGGCGGGCTTAAGTCTGTCTATACATATTTTCTCCCGACGACCCCCCAAGTCTAACAAAAAAATGTTTGTCCCCTGTTGCCAGCACTCTGAACGGGCCATCGTAGGGTGGGCGCAATGGAGGGTGGTGGGCATCGTGCCTGACAAACATGAATGCCGCGTTCTTCAAAATTTTTGGCCTGCATGTGGTGCGGTCCACCACTGTCAGAAGGTGCGTGCACCCCTGCGATGGCGGGAGGGGGCCCACGAGGTCCACGTGAACATGGTCGAACCTCTTAGCCGGTATACAAAACAGCTCCAAAGGAGCCTTCGTGTGTCTGCGTACTTTGGCTCGTTGGCACGCTACGCAGGCTGCAGCCCACTCTTTCACTTGTTTGTGCAGGCCTGGCCATACGTACTTCGCTCCCACCTTTTTGACTGACGCGCGCACTCCTGGGTGCGCCAGAGCGTGAACTGACTCAAACACTCGGCGGCGCCAAGCAACTGGGACCACCGGGCGCGGGCGTCCCGTGGAGACGTCGCAGATTGGGGGGGGGCTGCCATTTTGCAGTACTTTGCTCTCCAGCCTTAACCCTGTTGGTCCAGACTGGAGCGCGCACACGTCCGCATCGCCAATCTGCTCTGCAGCCATGGCTGTATAATCTATCCCCACGCAGACCGGGGCCACTACTGCACGCGAGAGGCAGTCCACCACCACATTCAGTTTACCCGACACATGCTGAATATCGGTCGTAAACTCCGAGATTGCGGCCAGCTGTCTCTGCTGCCAGCCCGACCATGGTTCCGAAACCTTGGCCATTGCGAACGTTAGCGGCTTGTGGTCCACGAATGTGGTGAAGCTGCACCCTTCCAGCCAGAACTGGAAGTGGTGTATGGCCAGGTGGAGAGCCAGCAACTCTCTGTCGAACACGCTGTATTTATGCTCACTGTCACGCAAAGTCCTGTTGAAAAAAGTGAGCAGCTGCTAAGAACCGGCGACGCATTGCTCCACGACGGCCCCTATGGCCACGTCCGAGGTGTCGGTAGTGAGCGCTACCCGGGCCGCCGGGTCCGGGTGCGCCAACAGTGCGGCGTTTGCCAGGGCTGTTTTAACCTCAGAGAATGCCTGCTCCCGCTCTGGAGTCCATTCGACTCTGTCCGTGGGTTTCCGTTTCTTCTGCGCGGCGTACAATGACTGCATGAGCTGAGCTGTGTGGGGGAGGAACCGGTTATAAAAGTTAACCATCCCCAAAAACTCTTGCAGCGCCCTGACCGTCTGAGGCCGGGGAAAATTCGCCACGGCGCGCACCTTGTCGGGCAAGGGTATCGCTCCCCCTGGTGAGACACGGTGCCCCAAAAAACCAATCCCCGTCACGCCGAACTGGCATTTTGCCGGGTTGATTATTAACCCATGCTCCTCCAACCTCCGGAAAACTGTCCTGAGGTGGGCTACGTGTTCGTCCTCGGACGCACTGGCCACCAGGATGTCATCCAGGTAGACAAACACAAACGGCACATTGCGCAACACCGCATCCATCATGCATTGGAATGTCTGTGCCGCGCCTTTTAATCCGAAGAGCATGCGTAAAAACTCAAACAAGCCAAACAGAATTATTACCGCTGTTTTGGGTATGTCCTCCGCGCGCACCGGGACCTGATGGTAACTGCGGACCAGGTCTATTTTAGAAAAAATGCGTGCCCCGGCAAGGTGAATGGAAAAATCCTGAATATGGGGAATCGGGTAGCGGTCGTGCGCTGTGGCGTTATTCAACCTGCGGAAATCTCCACATGGTCGCCACGATCCCTCGGCCTTAGGGACCATGTGTAGCGGGGATGCCCATGGGCTGTTTGAGCGCCTGGTGATGCCCAACCTTTCCAAGTTGGCAAACCCCTCACGCGCTATGGCCAGTTTAGCTGCATCCAGGCGCCGAGGTGGTGTGAAAACGAGCGGTCCAGTGGTGGTGATAAAGTGTTCCACCCCTTGTTTAGTGCTGGCCGCCGAAAACGTCAGGACCGTGAGTGCTGGGAACTGAGTGAGCAGTGTGTGGAACTTACCGCCTGGAGCTGTGATGTTGGCTAGTGTCATTGGCCTGGCCCCTCGAGCTGTACAGGGGAGAGAATCAAAAGACATTGCATTAACCAGGCGCCTGTTAGCAACATCAACTAGCAACCTGTGTGCACACAGAAAATCAGCTCCCAGGATTGGGAAACTCAATGCCACTATGACAAAAGTCCACTCGTACATATGGCCGTGTAGGGATAAAGTTAGTATTCTCTCACCAAAAGTCTTAATGTCCAAGCCGTTTACGGCTACCAGCTGGGGGCCACTAGCTCCCGCTAGCCAGTCGGCGTAGGACGGCAGGATGAGGCTCTTTTGGGAGCCGGTGTCTATGAGGAACCGTCTCCCCGAGTGCGAGTCTGTTACGTAGAGCAGCTTGTTCTCTTCACTGGCAGTCGCAGCTGCTACTGACTGCCGGCCTTGGCATTTCCCGAATGCTTGAATTGACACGGTGGCACACATCTGCGTACGTTCTCTCCAAAGTGGTGGTGGTAGAAGCAGAGCGTGTCTCTCTGGCGCTTCCTGGCCCCTGCTGCCGCTACTGTCGCCGGCTCCTCGCCTCCGGCTCCTCGCCTCCGCTGGTCGTCTTGCTGGGTTCCGACGCCGCCGCGTTCACTGTGAGGGCTCTGTTGGTGAGGATGAGCCGATCTGCCTCCTGGGCTAGCACCTGGTAGTCACGCACGGCCAGCAACGGCGAATTGGCAAGAACCGCTCTCGCCTCTGTTGGGAGATTCCGGAGGAAAAGGTGGGCAAATAGAAAATGCCCGTCGTCCGTGCCCATCAATGCCAACATCTTCTCCATCAGTTCGACCGCCAACCCATCTCCTAACTCGGAGCGCCTCAGGAGCCTCTCCGCTCTCTCACAGTCCGAGAGCATGTAGCGCCGGGTCAGCGCAGCCTTGAGAGCCCCGTATTTGTCGTGGGCTGGAGGCTGTTGGAGCAGGCTCACTACTTGCTGAGACATGCGAGCGTCCAGCGCTGTGACCACATAGTAATATCTGGTGTCGTCTGCCGTTATTCCCCGGAGGGCGAACTGAGCCTCGGTGTGGTGGAACCAAGATTGCGGGTCGTGCAGCCAAAAGTCCGGTAGTTTGACCGAAACAGCGCACACCTTGCTGGGAGTTCCCGTCCGGGCCGTCTCTGGGATGCTTGCCGCGTTGCTGGGGCTTCCTGTCCGGGCCGACTCCGGGGTTCTTGCCTCGTGTTCCATAATTTGTCAAGGGGTCACCAGTGTGGAGAGTGCAAATAACGGAGGCAGATTTATGCAGCAGACGACTTTATTCACTCTCACATCAGTCATACACAGAAAAAGCATGTCTCAATACACCAGGGTCTCTCCTTTTATATCAACTGCCCATCTCACATCTGCATGACATCTCGCATCACAATACATTCATCCCTTCTCCCCCAACTCCTTCTTCCTGCTACCTCACCATAATCTCTCTCATCTCCATACCTATTGTCCTTCTCTGTTTACCCTCTGCATCCAGTCTGAGATGATTAACCCAGCCTCTACAGTACCTTTATTTTACGGTTTTCTAAGATTTTATTTCCTGTAGTATTCCTTTTACAAACATCCATAGTATCATTTACTTTCATATTTCTTCTGTTTATTTTCTGCTTCTTTAGTTCTATATTGTATAAATTCTCTATAATGTATTTTTCTTTTTAGAGACATTTTGTAATCCCTTCGACATCCCCTGATTATCATGGTATTTGTGATTTATACTATATTATTTGGACAATTTTTGTCATACAATAATATAAAAATTAAGAATTCATAAGCTTTATTCATGTCATGTTTCATTATATATTGATTCCCAGTCATATTTTATCAAATCCTTTTTAATGCATCCATTGCCCTTTCTGTTTTAATCTGTTTATAGCTTACATATATGTACGTACATACACACTACTCAAAAAAATTAGGGATATTCAGCTTTCGGGTGAAATTTCAGGATGCACCTAAAGTGTACTATAACCTTTACAGGTGAACTTAATTTGACCTTCTCTAACCTTTTGAATGCAAATGGGGCCTCATGTACAAAGTCTTTCGTGGATTTCCTACTGAAAGACGATGTACGTTTAAATCAAGAAATTGCCATAAGCAAAAATAAAAAATCCAGATGTATGAAACTGTCTATGCAGGAATCCAAGCACATTTCCTTTGTACATCCCAATCTACTTGAAATTGAACTCATGTGAGGAAATACCGGACTCCTCCCTTGTCACGCCTCCATTTGAATATGCAATTAGATGCAAATAGATGCAGCGCGGTGGAAGAGTGGTTAGCACTGTGGCAGCACAGCAACTCACCCTTGGCCGGGGGATCCCGGATTCGATCCCAGCCCCCAACCAACAGTGATCTGTGTGGAGTTTGCATGTTCTCCCCGTGTCTGCGTGAGTTTACTCTGGGATTTCTCCCATTTCCTCCTACATGCCAAAAACATGCAAGTTAGGTTAATTGGCATCAAACTGGGGATTCTAAATTGACCTTAGGTATGACTGTGAGAGTGAATGGTTGTGTGTCTCTATGTGTTGGCCCTGCGATGGACTGGCGATCTGTCCAGGGTGTACCCTGCCTCTCACCCAAAGATGCTGGGATAGGCTCCAGCTCCCCCGCGACCTGAAAAGGATTAAGCAGAAGAAGATGGATGGATGGAGATGTATACAAGCTCTGTATGTTTGATTCTCCTGTATCCATGATCAAAAATAATGGATTTAATGGAATTTCATGGACTGTGAGTTGGGGGTGCTCCTGAATGAGGTAGAGGCATGTAAAAACGTTTTAGATGGCATGCTGTCCTCCAGCATTAGCCCTGGATACAGGTAATTCAATAGCCTGCTCACAGCCCTATAAGATTAGTTTACTGTTTTCCTTTATTCAGACAGGGATAAGAAGGAGATATCCATTTTACCTTGACATGATTCGACTGACGTCTGCAGTCATCCTCAGAAGCATCAGCTGATCGCTGTGATTTGTGACCAGCCGGGTGGATCAGCTGGTTGAATTAATTCAATTCAATTCAACTTTATTTATATAGCGCCATTTCACAACAACAGTCATCTCATAGCACTTTCAACTGAGGGGAAACCCCCACAATTGCAGAAAGACCCCAGCAATCAGGCGATCCCCTGTGAGGAAGCGCTTGGTGATGGTGGAGAGGATAATCTCCCTTTTAACAGGAAGAAACCTCCAGCAGAACCAGGCTCAGGGAGGAGCAGTCATCTGCTGCGACTGGCTGGGGGGTGAGGGGATAGAGAAGATGAAAAGAACAGACATGTGGTGGTGCAGTGGTTAGCACTGTTGCCTTACAGCTAGAAGGTTCCTGGTTCGAATCCCCAGGCTGGCAGGGGTTGGAACCTTTCTGTGTGGAGTTTGCATGTTCTCCCTGTGCTGCGTGGGTTTACTCCGGGGGCTCCGGTTTCCTCCCACAATCCAAAGACATGCATGTTAGGTTAATTGGCTGTTCTAAACTGTCCCTAGATATTTGTTTCCTATAGGCCCTTAGAATAGAGGGTTAGTACTAGTGAAAGCGCTTTGAGTGGTCTTTGTGACTAGAAAAGCGCTATAAAGTGCAGGTTAGTTAGTTAGCTAGTTAGTAGAGAGCAAACAGCACACTGGGGACTCAATCTATGGGAGAGAACAAACAGATGTTAATGACCAGCAAAAAAAAAAAAAAAAAAATTAATTGAGAGTGAAGAAAGGAGTGAAGCCCAGTGCAATTATTGGAGGTCCCCCGGCTGTCTAAATCTATTAGCAGCATAACTAAGGGAGGGTTCAGAAACACATGATCCCTCCCTAATTGTAGGCTATATCACAAAGGAAGGTTTTAACCCTATTCTTAAAAACAGAGCTTGAGTCTGACTCCCGAATCCAGATTGGCAGCTGGTTCCATAAGAGAGGAGCTTGATAACTGAAGGCTCTGCCCCCCATTGTACTTTTGGAGATTCTAGGTATTACAAGTAATCCAGCATTTTGGGAGCGTAGTGCTCTGTTAGGATAATAGGGTAATATCAGATCTTTTAAATAAAAAGGGGTGTGATTGTTTAGAGCTTTGAAAGTGAGAAGAAGGATTTTAAACTTAATTCTAAACTCTATGGGAAGCCAATGAAGGGAGGCCAGAACCGGAGAGATATGATGTCTCTTTCTAGTACCTGTTAAAACTCTTGCTGCAGCATTTTGGATCAACTGAAGACTTTTTAGAGATGTTTTAGGACAACCTGATAATAAAGAGTTACAAAAATCTAATCTAGAGCTAACAAAAGCGTGGATCAGTTTCTCAGCATCACTCTGAGACAAGATGCTCCTAATCTTGGCAATATTACGCAAATGATAGAAGGCAGTCTTAGAAACAAATTTAATATGTGAATTGAAAAACAGATCTTGATCAAAAATAACTCCAAGGTTCCTCACAGAGCTATTAAGAGAAAGAGTAACTGCATCCAAACTAAAAGTTTGATTTGGAAAGGTATTTCTAAGGTTTTTTGGACCAACAAGAATGACTTCAGTCTTTTCTGAATTTAACGGCAGGAAAATACAAGTCATCCAAGCTTTGATTTCCTTAAGACAGGCTTCTAACTTGGCTAATTGATTACTATCATCTGGCTTCATTGACAGGTATAATTGTGTGTCATCTGCATAACAATGAAAATGTATACAGTGCTTTCTAATAATGTTGCCTAATGGAAGCATATATAAACTAAAAAGAGTAGGGCCTAGCACAGATCCCTGTGGAACTCCATGACTGAGCTTTGAGTTGAAAGAAAACTCATTATTGACATGAACAAACTGGAACCTATCAGATAAATAAGATCTAAACCACTGCAACAAAGTTCCATTAAGTCCAGCATAGTGTTCTAATCTATCAAGTAGAATATTATGATCGATAGTATCAAAAGCTGCACTAAGGTCTAAAAGGACAAGTACAGAAACAAGTCCATTATCAGATGCAATCAGGTGACCTTTTTCTGCGATCATTAGTGACCTTCACTAAGGCTGTTTCAGTACTATGATGGATTCTAAACCCAGACTGAAACTCTTCAATTAAACCATTTCCCTGCAAGTGGTCAAATAATTGCACAGCAACAACTGTAAGATTTTTGAAATGAAAGGGAGATTAGAGATTGGTCTATAGTAAGCTAAAACTCCTGGATTGAGCATTGGCTTTTTGAGTAAGGGTTTAATTACAGCAGTTTTAAAAGCCTGCGGTACATGGCCTAAAGTTAATGAAAAATTGATTATTTGAAGAATAAAGCTACCAATAAATGGGAAGACTTCTTTAAAAAACCTGGTAGGAATAGGGTCTAAAAGACAAGTTGAAGGCTTGGATGAGGAAACTATTAAGATAAGATAAGCCTTTATTAGTCCCACAATGGGGAAATTTTGTCTAACTCTAAAAGGTCAATTGGAGTATACTCATCCAAACAAATGTCAGTTGAAGGAGTTGTAGTAGTTACTGTATTTAAGTTAACGGTGAGAAGAATCTTACTGATTTTATCTCTGATAGATGAAATTTTATGATTGAAAAAGTTCATAAAGTCCTGACTAGTAAGCTCTAAGGGAATGCTAGGATTGACAGAGTCCTGACTCTTTGTCAGCCTGGCTACAGTGCTGAAAAGAAACCTGGGATTATTCTTGTTCTCTTCTATTAATGCAGAATAATAACTCGTTCTAGCTTTTCTCAGAGATTTTTTATAAATTAAAAGATGATTTCTCCAAGCTAAACAGATTTCATCTAAATTAGTGGAGCACCATTTTCTTTCTTTTTGGCAAGTCTTCTGTTTTAAGCTACGAGTTTCTGTGTTGAACCAAGGAGTTAGAAATCTCTGATTAGACTTTTTCGTTTTTAAAGGGGCCACCAAGTCTAGAGTCTGATGCAGAGAAGCTGTAACACTGTCTACCATGGTATCAATTACAGAAAGAGCAAGCTGTCTATAGCTTATTTCCGTTGTGTTGACACATGGCATAGAGGAAACAATCTGCATAAATTTGGTAATAGCATCATCTGAGAGGCATCTACTGTAGTAATATTTTTCCTTAGGAGCCAAATAGAAATAGTAAATTCAAAGGTTAACAGACAATGGTCTGACAGTACAGGGTTATGAGAAGACACTACCAGATTTTCTATTTCTATACCATATGTCAGAACAAAGTCCAACGTATGGTGGAGATAATGGGTAGAATTTCCTACTTTCTGAGAAAACTCCATTGAGTCTAATATTGAATTATATGCCAAATTAAGGTAATCACTATCTACATCTACATGTATATTAAAGTCCCCTACTAGAATTATTCCATCTGATTTCAGCACTAAATCAGCTAAAAATTTGGCAAATTTGGATAAAAACTCTGAGTAGGTTGATGGAGGATGATAAACTATGGCAAATAAAATTGGGTTTAGCCTAAAATTGCTAAAATACCCAATAATGAGGACCAGGCCCTCAAAGGAATTATAACTTATTTTTTGCTTTACATTAACTAGTAATTTGGAATGGTACAGCCGTGGACAAAATTGTTGGTACCCCTCTGTTAATGAAAGAAAAACCCACAATGGTCACAGAAATAACTTGAATCTGACAAAAATGGTAATAAAAATTCTATGAAAATTAACCAATGAAAATCAAACAATGCTTTTGAATTGTTGTTCAACAGAATTACTTTAAAAAACAAACTCATGAAACAGGCATGGACAAAAATGATGGTACCCCTAGAAAAGATTGAAAATAATGTGACCATAGGGACATGTTCAACCAAGATGTGTCCTCTAATTAACATCACAGGTGTCTACAAACTTGTAATCAGTCAGTCGGCCTATTTAAAGGGTGACAAGTAGTCACTGTGCTGTTTGGTGACATGGTGTGTACCACACTAAACATGGACCAGAGGAAGCAAAGGAGAGAGTTGTCTCGGGAGATTAAAAAGAAAATTATAGACAAGCATGTTAAAGGTAAAGGCTATAAGACCATCTCCAAGCAGCTTGATGTTCCTGTGACTACAGTTGCACATATTATTCAGAATTTTAAGATCCACGGGACTGTAGCCAACCTCCCTGGACATGGCCACAGGAGGAGACGGGTAATACGAATGGTAACAAAAGAGCCCAGAACAACCTCTAAACACATTCATGGTGAACTCCAAGGTCAAGGTACATCAGTGTCAGATCGCATCATCCGTCGTTGTTTGAGCCAAAGTGGACTTCATGGGAGACGACCAAGGAGGACACCACTGTTGAAAACAAATGATAAAAAAGCCAGACTGGAATTTGCCAAACTGCATGTTGACAAGCCACAAAGCTTCTGGGAGAATGTCCTATGGACAGACGAGACAAAACTGGAACTTTTTGGCAAGGCATATCAGCTCTATGTTCACAGACGCAAAAATGAAGCATACCAAGAAAAGAACACTGTCCCTACTGTGAAACATGGAGGAGATTCTGTTATGTTTTGGGGCTGCTTTGCTGCATCTGGCACAGGGTATCTTGAATTTGTGTAGGGTACAATGAAATCTCAAGACTATCAAGGTATTCTAGAGAGAAATGTGTTGCCCAGTGTCAGACAGCTTGGTCTCAGTCGCAGGTCATGGGTCTTGCAACAGGATAATGACCCAAAACACAGCTAAAAACACCCAAGAATAAGATAAGATAAGATAAGCCTTTATTAGTCCCACAATGGGGAAATTCCAGGATTGCAACAGCACAGGGATAGCAACACTCAGAGCAACAATCAGAAGGCAAGACAAAACAAGAATATCTAGTAAACATATGTACATATTACTATAAATATATATATATATATATATATATATATATATATATATATATATATATATATATATATATAGACACACAGTGCGGAGCATTATGGTTGGTGAATGTGCAGCAGAAAGTCTAAGCTCTCTCTCCGCAGATGCGACGGGCCAGCTGGAAGTCTTTGGGCATGATGGTGACCCTCTTAGCGAAGAAGAGACCCACCAGGTCGGCCTCGCTGGCATCCTGCAGAGCCATGACGGCGAAGCTCAGGAAGCGCAGGTCGGTCTTGAAGTCCTGAGCGATCTCCCTCACCAGGCGCTGGATGGGCAGCTTACGGATGAGCAGCTCCGTGGATTTCTGGTAGCGACGGATCTCTCTCAGAGCCACGGGCCTGTAACGGTGAGGCTTCTTCACTCCGCCGGTGGCCGGAGCGCTTTTCCGAGCAGCCTTGGTGGCTAGCTGTTTCCTGGGGGGCTTTTTCCTCCAGTAGATTTTACGGGTGGTCTGCTTGGTTCTTGCCATCGCTCTTTATTATTCTGTCTTATATTTCTTGCACGCCGCCTAAACTCCAGCCTGGCACCCGCGTCGTTTTCGCTACAGCTCCCGGTATGTCGAGTTTCCCCATTAGCACCGGGCGGCGGCCGAGTGCTAGCTAGCACCAGCTCCTCCCTGCTGTAACGTCTCCCGCTGTAAACAGTGGCTCCGTCCGCCGACTCGGGAGGCCCTTGGGGCGATCTGTGTGTCCATGATATATATTTAGAGTGAAAGGTGTAGAAAGAAGAAGGAAGATTAAAAAAAAGGCTGTTGCAATGGGCAGCCAACTCGTGTGGCGCCACCGGTCCGGCGGAACCGGAACCGGAAAAAAAAATGGTTAAGAGCCAAACATTGGACTATTCTAAAGTGGCCTTCTATGAGCCCTGATCTAAATCCTATTGAACATCTGTGGAAGGAGCTGAAACATGCCGTCTGGAGAAGGCACCCTTCAAACCTGAGACAACTGGAGCAGTTTGCTCATGAGGAGTGGGCCAAAATACCTGCTGAGAGGTGCAGAAGTCTCATTGACAGTTACAGAAATCGTTTGATTGCAGTGATTGCCTCAAAAGGTTGTGCAACAAAATATTAAGTTAAGGGTACCATCATTTTTGTCCAGGCCTGTTTCATGAATTTGTTTTTTAAAATAATTCTGTTGAACCACAATTCAAAAGCATTGTCTGATTTTCATTGGTTAATTTTCATAGAATTTTTATTTATTACCACTTTTGTCAGATTCAAGTTATTTCTGTGACCATTGTGGGTTTTTCTTTCATTAACAGAGGGGTACCAACAATTTTGTCCACGTGTGTAAATTGTTGCTACTCCTCCTCCACGACCAGAACTTCTGGGATTTTGGCAGTTTAAATAACCAGAGAAAGTTGATTCATTTAAACCAATATAATCCTCTTGCCCTAACCCAGTCTCTGTAAGGGATATTAAATCAATCTGATGATCAATTAACAGATCATGGACTAGCAGAGACTTGGGAGTTAGAGACCTAATGTTTAACAAACCACATTTACTGTAATTTTTAAATTATGAGGAGGAACAGAGGCCAAATCATTCAATTTAGAGGCTTCATGTTTAATTTGAGTTTTACCAACTTTTTGTTTAATCACTTTGGGATGCTTATACATTATATTTTTATTTACTTTGGAGAGAGCAGACAATGATTCTCTGATGGGGAAGACAGGGACTAAGTTGAGGGGTGGCGGATGAAGAGGAGCTGCAGAGAGGCGTGTAAGACTGCGACTCTGCTTCCTGGTCCCAACTCTGAGTTGTCAAGGTTTTGGAAATTTGGATAAAATTGATGCCAGATTGTTAGATAAATGAGACGCACCATCCAAAGTGGGATGGACACCGTCTCGTCTAATAAGACCAGGTTTTCCCCAAAATGAGTTCCAATTGTCTATGTAGCCCACATTGTTTGCAGGACACCACACAGACAGACAGCGGTTGAAGGATGACAAGTGGCTAAACATGTCATCACTGGTCAGATTGGGGAGGTGCCCAGAGAATACGACAGAGGCAGACATTGTTTTGGCAAAGTTACACACCGATTCCACGTTAAGTTTTGAGACTTCCAACTGCCGGAGTCGGACGTCATTAATGCCGGCGTGGATAACAATTATGGAGTATTTACAGTTGCTTTTAGCCAGCATTTCCAAATTTGACTCGATGTTGCCTGCTCTGGCCCCAGGAATGCATTTGACTATGGCTGCTGGAGTCTCTAGGTTCACGTTTCTGACTACAGAGTTGCCAATGATCAGAGGTTTTTCCTCAGCGGGTGTGTTGCTGAGCGGGGAAAAGCGATTAGAAACATGAACAGGTTGGTGGTTAACCGGGGCTTTGTGGCTAGGCTTCCTTCTCACCGTCACCCGCCCAGTCTCCTCACTGCTGAGGAGGACCGGAGGGCCACTAGCAGGCCGCCCTAAGCTAGGGAGCTCCGCTGCAGCTAGGGGACGTCCGTCGTCATTAACTGATGCAGACGGTGTTTTAATACAGTGGAGCTGGGATTCCAAATCAGACAACCTCACCTCGAGTGCCTCAAAAAGACAACATTTATTACAAACCGTTATCACTAAAAGAGGCAGAGGTGTAGCTAAACATCTGACATAGAGTGCACACCAGAGGAGGAGAGGATGGAGAGCTAGTAGCCATAGCTAGTGGCTAACCCAAAGCTAACAAAAACATAGATGAAAGGTGAACAGAAGGCTAAAGAGGGTGATTAGACAACAATGAGTGCGCACACAGGTGCAAGAGACTTGATAAACAGAAGTGAGAGCTAACGGTAGATGGAAAAAAGTGATTAAAATACAATTAAAGGCAAAATCCTCAGGAGAATGAGGAAAGCAAACCACAGACAGCCAGCAACACAGGAAGTGACGATACGTTACCACAGGAAGGTCCCGAATTAGAGGAAAACAGTCACGAAAAAGAAGACAATATGAACCTATTTAGTGGGCAGCCACGGTCACCTGTCAGTTGAAAGCAGATCATATTAGACTTGACAAGTACATATTTTATGTCCAAAATGCAAATCTCATCCTTTATAGTTATATACACCTTACATGGATTACACACACAACTACTGTAAATGAATGAAGTGCGCCGGGGAAAGGGTGAGACTGTTGCATTTCAAACTTTACACATGCGTTTATTGACCTAACTACTGTACACACAGAGGCAATTGGGGGCTTGGTAAAATGCTGTGAAACTGTAGTTTAATCAGCAAAAAAAAAAATCACTTACTCATACCACTGAGTTGTGATGAAGCCTTGAAGAAAGGGTGATATTTGGGGCGCACAGGTGCGATGCACATGAGGTGGGTTATTTAGGACAATTACATGAATTTACTCACCAAGAAGCCACCCATCCGCACAGTGCCAGCTTGCAGTTTGTTCCCAATAATGCTGTTCATTAGAATCATTAGGAAAACTGGCTCTCACTGCAAATTGCGCTTTGACTGTGTTGCGCTCCATGAGCGGCCGTAGCTCTGAGCACAGTTCCACAAGGACTGCCCGTGGAAACCTAAACCGACTGACAAGCCAGTCATCATCCTGAGCCAGAAAATCTTCTGTCTCTAAATGCCCTTTCTCTTCTCACTGTGCGATTTACAATATCCTCTAATAATGCTAATGCCATTGTTGTTAGAGGCATTTTCTGCACTTCTTTGCGCTTGCTTTTACAGTATATCCACTCATCTAATTGTGCACACTTGGGTGTTTGTTCATCATGTGTCTCTGATGTGTACAATTTTCACGTCATTATCAGTCTCCCAACATCACCTCGAAGTGTCGCCAATGGACCAATAACAGTAGAAATGTACATAACCCAGCTATGAAGTTGGTGTGGGGCTGCACGTATTTCCACAGCCATTTCATTCTTGAGACATCTGAAATTTTCCATGGAAAAGGACGTACACCATGTTTTTGTATGAAGTACCCTTTGTACATGAGGCCCCAGGTCTTTTCAACCTTCAAACAGTGTAGTGTGCTAAGGTCACTCCTCTTGACACACACTCATTCAGCCGATAATCAGGCTTTACTCCAAACTTGACCAGATTTGCAAATGCATTATCAGATCATATCAATTAATCAAAGCTTTATTTATATAGCACTTTTCATACAAAAACTGTAACCTCGAGCGTATAATGGATAGCAGATCATTAGAATTAAGACAGGAACATTTAACGTTGTGCAATCGTATTTCTTTTTCTGCTCTCACTTTATTTACTACTTTTACCTATAAGATAAGATAAGATAAGTCTTTATTAGTCCCACAACGGGGAAATTCCAGGATTGCAACAGCACAGGGATAGCAACACTCAGAGCAACAATCAGAAGGCAAGAAAAAAAAAAACAAGCAAGCAAGAGCAGCTAATATACATATGTACATATTACTATAAAATATATATATACACACACACACACACACACAGACACACAGTGCAGAGCATTGTAGCTGGATGGAATAAATATATGAATATATGAACACACAGTGCAGAGCATTGTAGCTAGATGGAATAAATATGTAAATATATAAACACCCACAGTACGGAGCATTGCAGCTAGGTGGAATAAATATGCAAGTATATAAACACACACAGTGCGGAGTAATGTAGCTAGATGGAATAATATGTAGATATATAAAAACACAGTGCGGAGCATTGTAGCTAGATGGAATAAATATATAGATATATAAATATAAACACACCCAGTGCTGAGCATTGTAGCTAGATGGAATAAATATATAGATATATAAATATAAACACACCCAGTGCAGAGCATTGTAGCTAGATGGAATAAATATGTAAATATATAAACACACACAGTGCAGAGCATTGTTGCTAGGTGGGATGAAACAGCATAACCGTCTATTTAGTTATCCTACATGGTATGATTATGTGCCCATACATATTCTCACCCTCCATAGCGACCGGTATGTTCCTAGTTGTATGCCGGAGAGGACCATTGTGTAAGTCTATTGCATCTTTTGCATTAAAAAAAAAACTATTAGTTTGTTACGTCTTTTTGCTATCTCTGCGAGCAGCCCTGCTTAGGTTGTACAGTCTGACAGCCGTTGGTAGGAAGGACCTACGAAACCTCTCGGTTGTGCACCTGGGATGATGTAGTCTGCTGCTAAATGAGCTCCTCAGTGCATCCAGTATGTCCTGCATAGGGTGGAACTCGGACTCCAGCAGAGATGACAGTTTAGCCACCGTCCTTCTCTCTCCTATCTCCTCCATCGGATCAAGGCGTTGCCCCAGGACAGAGCTAGCTTTCTTAATCAGTTTGTTCAGTCTCTTCCTATCGGCTGCAGTAATGCCACTGCCCCAGCAGACCACTCCAAAAGTGATGGCTGATGCCACCACCGTGTCATAGAATGACTTCAGCAGCGCCCCTTGTACACCAAAAGACCTGAGTCTCCTCAGCAGGAACAGCCTGCGCTGTCCCTTCTTGTAGAGTGCGTCAGTATTGTGTGACCAGTCTAGTTTATTGTTCAGATGAATACCCAGGTACTTGTAGGATGTCACCATCTCGATGTCTGTTCCCTGTATATTTACTGGTGCTGTGAGGGGCTGCCCATGCCTGCGGCAGTCCACCACCAGCTCCTTAGTTTTCCTCGCGTTGATCTGGAGGCAGTTCCGATGGCACCAGTCCACAAAGTCCTGGATAAGCCCTCTGTACTCAGCTTCATCTCCGCTGGAGATGAGACCAACGATCGCAGAGTCATCAGAGAACTTCTGTAGATGGCAATGTGTTGTGTTGTGTGAGAAGTCCGCAGTATAAAGAGTGAACAGGAAGGGAGCCAGCACCGTTCCCTGGGGGCCCCCCGTGCTACTGATGATCGTGTCGGAAACACAGTCCCGGGTTCTCACAAACTGAGGCCGGTTCGTGAGGTAGTCCAGGATCCATGATGACAGGTGCTGGTCCACCCCTGCGCGCAGCAGCTTGTCCTTCAGGATCATCGGTTGGATGGTGTTGAAAGCACTGGAGAAGTCAAAGAACATGATCCTCACCATATTCCCGGGCTTCTCCAGGTGGGACAGAGAACGGTGAAGGAGGAAGATCACCGCATCCTCCACCCCAATGCCATGCTGGTAGGCGAACTGGAGTGGATCCATCGCTGGTTCCACCAGGGGGCGGAGATGAGCAAGGAGCAGTCTCTCCAGGGTCTTCATCAAGTGGGATGTCAAGGCCACCGGTCTGAAGCTGTTCAGGTCTTTGGGGTGGGAAGTTTTTGGTACAGGTACCACACAAGATGTTTTCCACAGCTGTGGTACCCTCCCCAGTTTCAGGCTCATGTTGAAGATATACGTCACAATCCCACACAGCTGGTCTGCACAGGACTTGAGGAGCTTTGCGCTGATGCCGTCCGGTCCCGACGCCTTCCTCGCCTTGATCTTCCTCAGCTCCGTCCTCACCTGGGTCTTGGTCAGGGTCAGGATGGGGGGCTGTGTGTTGGGAGTGGGGGGGGGTGTCGGTGGAGTGGGGAGTGGGTAGCAGGACTTGATTTCTTAGGGGCAGCAGTGGTTGTTGTGCAGACAGGGGGGAGGGCGGTTGGTCAAATCTATTGAAAAACAGATTCAGGTTGTTCGCCCACTCCCTGCCCCCCGTGGCCTGGGGGGAGGTATTCTGGAGCCCCGAGATGGTTTTGAGGTTTCTCCAGACCCCGCTGATGTCGCTCTGTTGCAGCTTGTCCTCCATCTTCTTCCTGAAGCTGTCCTTGCCTTCTCTGATCTTTCTCCTCAGCTCCCTCTGTACGGACTTCAGCATCTCCCTGTTCCCCGACCTGAAGATCCTCTTCTTCTCTCTCAGAAGTGTTTTTATCTCAGGGTTGATCCAGGGTTTGTTGTTTGAGTGACGCCGTATGGTCTTGGTGGGAACGGATTTGTCCACACAGAAGCTGAGGTAGCCCGTGAAGGTGTGAATGAGGCCATCGATGTCCTCACCATGTGGATCGCAGAGCTGCTTCCAGGCGGTGGCTTCAAAACAGTCCTTTAGAGTGTCCATTGTCTCCTCAGACCATAACTCCACCGTGTGCATGGCCGGAGGTTGTCTGTGCACTAGGGGTTTGTACACCGGTCGGAGATGAACCAAGTTGTGATCCGATCTCCCAAGTGGGGGGAGTTGTGATGAGGTGTACGCCTCCTTAGTGTTTGCGTAGAACAAATCCAGTGTTTTATTGTCTCTAGTGTGGCATGTGACATACTGGGTGAAAGTGGGCAGAATGGGAGACAGTGAAACGTGGTTGAAATCGCCTGAGATGAGGAGAAGAGCATCTGGGTGTTCTGTCTGCAGCCTGCTGGTTACTGAATGGATGACGTCACGCGCTGTCCCAGCGTTCGCCGTCGGATTTGCATAAACAACAATGCAGATCACGTGTGAGTGTTCTCTCGGGAGATATGTAGGCCTCATGCTAACAGCTAGCAACTCAATGTCTTTACTGCAGTGTCGTTGTTTAACAGTGATATGTCCCGGTCTGCACCAGTTGTTGTTAACATACATTATCACTCCACCGCCCCTAGTTTTGCCACTCTCTGGTGTTCGGTCAGCTCGTATCATGTGAAAACCCTCCAGCTCAATGTTAGCATCTGCTGCTAGTTCAGTTAGCCACGTCTCAGTAAACAAAAGGAGAGAGCACTCCCGGTAAGTGCTATCATAACGGGAGATAGCCGCTAGCTCATCTAACTTTCCCAGTATCGACCGTACATTTCCCATGACAACAGATGGAAGGGAGGGTCTGTACCTTATATTTTTTGTCCTCCGCCTTACTCCAGCCCGGCAGCCGCGGCGTTTTCGCCTCAGTTCTCTCGGTATGTCGAGTTTTTCCAGTGGGACCGGGTGGCGGTTAAATGCTAGCAGCTCTTCCCTGTTGTATCGAATCCTGCTATAAACAGTGGCTCCGTCCACCGGCTCAGGAGACATTTGGGACGATCTGTGTGTCCGTGATATAAGTGGGGTGAAAAAAAAAAAGTGATCAAAAGAGAGAGGAAGGGGAAAAAAAAAAAAAAAAAAACTCGGAATCGAGCCGCTGTTGCAAAAGGCAGCCGACTGGTGTGGCGCCGAGAGGTATGAGAAAACAAAACAAAAACAGCCATATCTCCAAATACTTACCACTTACCTGTATACAATTTAAACCCAATTTATTAAAATATGTTACTGTGAAGACAACATATTTCAAAAGGTACACATGGCAAGGCAAGCTTATAGGTTAGTTGTGGCGGGTTGATTCAACCCCCCCCACAACACACAGGACACTCAGCTCTCTTCTCTCGGTTTTTCCCGCTGCACTACTGAGATGTAATGTGCCATTCATGTATTGTGATGCAATGTGCCACGCATGTATTGTGATGCAATGTGCCATGCATGTATTGTGATGCAATGTACCACGCATGTATTGTGATGCAATGTGCCATGCATGTATTGTGATGTAATGTGCCATTCATGTATAGTGTTCATGCGTCCTGTCCTTACTGTGACCTAGAGGCTGAGATCAATATGTAGATGTACTTTGGTGTAACCCCCACAACAGACTGGACAGACACAGCGCTCGGCTAGAGCAATTAACAGAACAGTGAAATGTATATTAATGTCTACAGACAGACTCGTTTCTTCTGGCTCACTTCTGTGATGTTAATGTTGCCTTTCATGCATTGTGTTCATGCGTCCTGTCCTTACTGTGACCTAGGGACTGAGATCAATATGTCTCTCAAATGCAAATGTCTCATGCCTGTTCTGTTATCTCTTTGATCATACCAACTGCTGGGGAATGCCCTTTGATGTATTGTTGTAGTTGGGTATACAGTATATGCTTGGGTATATATGCTGCAATTCTCCGGTTTCCTCCCGCATACCAAAAACATGTAGGTTTAGGGCGCTCGTGCACGCAGCGACCAGCAGCGGTGGCTTATCACCAGACTGCAAACCAAGTCTACCTACGGGTACAAATAAGTAACAAAAAAAACAACAAAAAAAAAACTCTGTAACGCAAACTCTCTCTCATTCTTCCACTTCACCTGCTTGTGGACTGGAGGCACAGGGCTCGCTCCTGTGCGCGCTCACAGCGCAGGGGCAAGTTTCGCCCTGCCTTATTTTTTATCATTCGCTGTTATATTTTTATCATCCGCCGCACTGGTGACCCCGAAGACGCACACGTTTTGTGCGACGCAGCCTTCTGGTCTGGACATCCACGCTGAACCGGCCGAGGGACACAAGACGTCTCCTCCCTCTCGCCGCCCCAACGCACCATGACCTGAAGGCAGAAGCGAACACAGCAGCCTGACGCAAACGAGCTGCTCTCCCTTCGGCTTCAGGGAGACCTCGACGCGGAGCCAACACAGGCGAGCTGTTCTCCGGACATCACCCACGACCGGGAAAACTGCAGAAAACGTCATGGCGCGACCCTCGCCTGAGATCGGGACGTCCACGCTGGACCAGCCGAGGGACACAGAACGTTTTCTCCCTCTCACCGCTACTCCTCCCTCTCAGCGACTCATCTACCCAAGCCTGAGGAACAAAGATCGTCTATTCCCTCCCACCGCTCCAACGCATCTGCACGAGCCTGAGGGACAAAAGATCGCCTATTTCCTCTCACCGCTCCAGCGCACCATGGCCAATCTGCAGCCACAGCTCAACCTGGATTTTATCGGAGCCGTCTGCACCGATCTCCGCCAAGATTCTGCACCCTGACTCGCCACTCCAGCGGCCCACCCAAGCACGGAACCCCCGCGCGCGCACCGGGGAGTTACGAGGACGGCACACCACGCACGGGACAATAATGGCTTCACTGACCGCCTTCCTTCTGCTGCACACTGGCCCTTCAGGCTTGCTTGTACACCTGAGGCCCGCAGCTTGTTCACTGGATTTTATGGTCTTAGCCACGGCACACAAGGGGAATTCAGCTGTCTGCGGTTCCCGAGGCTTTAGGGTCGCGCCTGCCCTAAAGTCAACACGCCAGTCCCTCTGCTTTTTTTTTTTTTTCTTACAGCCGCTCCTGTTTTTCTTCATGGCCACGAGAGGAGTCAGAGACAAGTTTTTCTTCTTGTGATCTCTGCACGCGCAACGGGACAGCCCTTCGACGTCACGGAGCAGCAAGCAATTTTTGTGCGGCTCGGACGATTTCTCCGCCCCTGCCGGCACTTACTACCCCTCCCCTCCCTCCCCCTCCGCCTGCAGCGAGCTTCTCCCACAGCTCGCTCCCATAGATAGATTATCGAGGTCTCGGCCCCCTGCCGTGCCCTCTGGGGGGGAGCGTGTGGCGGGTTGATTCAACCCCCCCACAACACACAGGACACTCAGCTCTCTTCTCTCGGTTTTTCCTGCTGCACTACTGAGATGTAATGTGCCATTCATGTATTGTGATGCAATGTGCCACGCATGTATTGTGATGCAATGTGCCATGCATGTATTGTGATGCAATGTGCCATGCATGTATTGTGATGTAATGTGCCATTCATGTATAGAGTTCATGCGTCCTGTCCTTACTGTGACCTAGAGGCTGAGATCAATATGTAGATGTGCTTTGGTGTAACCCCCACAAACAGACTGGTCAGACACAGCGCTCGGCTAGAGCAATTAACAGAACAGTGAAATGTGTATTAATGTCTACAGACAGACTCGTTTCTTCTGGCTCACTTCTGTGATGTTAATGTTGCCTTTCATGCATTGTGTTCATGCGTCCTGTCCTTACTGTGACCTAGGGACTGAGATCAATATGTCTCTCAAATGCAAATGTCTCATGCCTGTTCTGTTATCTCTTTGATCATACCAACTGCTGGGGAATGCCCTTTGATGTATTGTTGTAGTTGGGTATATATGCTGCAACTCTGCAACGCAAACTCTCTCTCATTCTTCCACTTCACCTGCTTGCGGACTGGAGGCACAGGGCTCGCTCCTGCGCGCGCTCACAGCGCAGGGGCGAGTTTCGCTCTGCCTTATTTTTTATCATTCGCTGTTATATTTTTATCATCCGCCGCATAGTCATCATTTGCATATTAATTGTCTGACGAGATGGATTAAAGATGGCAGATTAAGCTCAGGATTTCAGTCAATGTTCATGCAACAAGTAAGATTTTACCTCAAAGAAAAATAGACAATTACCTACTTGATGGTCCCTTGGTCTACATTTTCCTTAGTCATATAAATGTTTAAACCAGTAATCTTCTAGAGTTCATTTACCCATAATATACTCTTCTTTTATGTCAGTATTTAACTTTCACTTTCTTAAGTTCCGTTTTCCCATGTTTACCAAATTGTTAAAAGGTCATTAAATTCATTAACTTTGGTTTAACGTCAACAAAGTACCTCATTCAGTCTACCAAGTTATCAATGGATTCAGTAAAATACCCTTTTAATTTACTAATTTATTAATTTAGAAATTCCCATTCTTATTGGGCATGCAAAAATTATTTTTAAAGATGGGTCTTCGTAGCAGACTCAGCTCCCGTTCTGCTGGACATCAGTCCCCCTCGTCTCAGACCAATTTGCGTGGAGGTATAGAGGCAAGAATCTTGTCCTCTGGAGGTGTCCCTGTTGTGTTGTTATGGGACATATTATTGTGTGACACGGGTGGTGGCTCCGCCTTTCCAGTTCCACTGCCACCCGGGGTATAAGAGGGCTGTGAGGAACAGGGGCGGTCTCTTTAAGATAAGATAAGATAAGCCTTTATTAGTCCCACAATGGGGAAATTCCAGGATTGCAACAGCACAGGGATAGTAACACTCAGAGCAATAATTTAGAAGATAAGAAAATAAGAGCAGTGAATATACATATGTACACATAAATATATGAATATACAGTATATATATACACAGTGCGGAGCCATTGTAGCTAGATGGAATAAACAGCATAACAGTCTATTTAGTTACCCCACATAGTATGAATATGTACCCATACATATTGTCACCCTCCGCAGCGACTGATATTGTCCTAGTTGTATACTGGAGGGGGACCATTTTGTGTAAGTTTGGCCTTCTCTCAGCCTGACGGCAGCGCCTGCATTGTGAGAGTGGGTCACAAATAAAGTCGTGTCTAGTTCAACGCCTGGTCTCGTTTTTGGCTCCTTTTACTGACATAACATTTGGCGATGAGAATAAAAAGTATGGATGCGGGAGTTACTTCAATCCGGCCGTTTCTGGAGTTTCCCGGTGAGCCGCCTGTCCCTTGGGAGAGGTGGTTTCCCGCTTTTCAAAATTATTTAGTGGCATTGGACCTTGGAAGACTGGAGAAGTTACGAGCACGAGCACTGTTGGTTCACAACTTAGGAATGGAAGGACAGCATATCCTTAGTAGTGAGGTCTGTGTTGAATTGGCCAACTGTGAGGAGTTTCTTCCCACAATATCGAGTGAGAGGTGATTCGGCACCACTGTGTGATTATGGTGAAGGAAGATTGGCCACGGTGGGATCGGTGGAACTGACGGCGAGGTACAAGTCAGCGGAGGTATCGAGCTTGAGGTTCATTGTGACTGCTCAAGGAGAGAACATTATAGGGTGTGATTTATTTTATGGGTTGGGCTTCACCATCACCAGCAGCATTGGAGAAGAGTGGTCAGGCTGTGGTCTGTGGGACCGGCCAGTTTCCCGAATGATGTACGGAGCTTTGTGGGACGAACCTTTGCCTAGTACTCTGGACGATGAGTAGGACCAACCCCACCCAGGGCCATCATGGGAGGGTCCCGGTGCCAGTGCCCAAGTAACCCTAGCTGAGGGAACTGGGCAGTACGGTGGGACGCCCGTGACGGCGGGTGGCACCGGGTGGAGGGCTCATTGTGCTCCCAGCGTTCGGCTGGAAGGTACCAGTGAGCAGGGGGTCACAATGGCTTCGCCGGTGGTGAAAATCAAAGAAAGTGGGCCAGGACTGGCTGGCACAGTGAAACGACGTGCCAAACAGGGACACTGGAAGCTGAGTAGGGCCCCTCTGGGGGTCGTGGATGTGGTCCGACCCAGAGTGGGGCCAACGCCAACGAGAAGATGACCAGGGGCTGCTGCAGGTGGTGGCTGTTGGGGAGCATGCCTACCTCCATTTATCTGATGGCTCGTGGATGCATCCCAATGAGCTGTGGCTCGCTCGTGAGAAGGAGGAAGTGTTTGGACCTCGACATGGGTCATCCCCGGGAGCAAAGAAAAGAAGGCACACCGGAGTGGAGCCGTCCGACGGTTTTCCCGGTGGTGGTGACATATCGTCACTTGTGGTAACGTATCGTCACTTCCTGTTTTGCTGTCTGTCTGTGTGGTTTGCTCTCCTCACTCTCCTGAGCTTTGGGTTAGCCACTAGCTATGGCTACTAGCTCTCCTTCCTCTCCTCCTCTGGTGTGCTCTGTCTGTCAGATGTTCAGCTACACCTCTGCCTCTTTTAGTGATAACGGTAAATGTAATAAATGTTGTCTTTTTTTTTTTTTTTTTAAGTTTTTGTAAAGGGTACACAGGTCATTACAGCATTGCATTGTTTACATTTTCATCACTAGTTCCCTTATTTTTTGCTATTTGACAACATTGGAAGAATAATTATTACAACACCCCCTTTTTTTTTAAAGTGAAAGAAAAAGTGAAATTAAAGAAAATAAAATAAAAAAAACAAACAAACAAACAAAACAGCAAAAAACAAACAAAAAGAAAAATAAGTAATTAAAAGTAGAAGAGCATCTGAGTAGTGCTGGAACAAAGAGCGGAACCATTATTGAAATGGTATTTGTCAAAGATTAGATCTAATGGAAGACTCATATGCGGTCCAGGGTTGCCAAAAGTTCATGAACCCATCCATGTCCTGTCTCAGTGCGAATGTCAACTTTTCCATCGAGTAAATGTCTTGGATCACGTTAGACCAATCTTCAGGTGTAGGACAGTCCTTCAACATCCATTTTTTAGTTAGGGCTTTTTTACTTGCCAATATTAAAACATTGAATAAGTATTTTTCTCCTCGTCTTTCCAGTGAGTCCGGTAGTAAACCCAAATACAAAGTTACAAAAGAAAAGGGAACTGTTATTTTGAATATTTTCCCCAATATTGTCTGTACATTGGTCCAATATTGGTGGATAACTGGGCATGACCAAAACACATGAAAATGATTTGCAGTCTTTTCACCACACAAGCGCCAACAGTTCAACCCCTTATGGGTAAATTTGTTTTGTGCAGGTGTTCTGAAAAATCTTACCAAATTTTTCCATCCAAATTCTCTCCACTGCAGGGATGAGGTACTTTTCCATTGCTGTTTATTTAGCTTTTCCCATATTTCCAGTTGTAAAGTGAAATTCCCCTCTTTTTCCCATCTCTCTTTTATATATGATGTGTTGTCTCCTTTTAAGTCTTGAAGACCTTGGTATATTTTAGAAATGTATCTGATCCCTGGGATCCCTTTATATGCCATTAAGAAGACCTTCAGAACACCTGACTGGGCCCTTTCCAAATCCTCCTTTTTAAGTATATTGTTTATGTGGTGTCTAAGCTGCAAGAACCTGTAAAGATCTTGATTTATTAGACCTTGTTTTTTCAAATCTTCAAAACTTCTTAAAGTTTGCCCCTTAAAAAAATCGTAATATTTTATCAGCCCTTTCTCTTTCCACTTTTTAAATCTAGTGTCTGTTTTATTAGGAGTAAAGTCTTGATCATAGGCAATCCATTGCAGAAGTCGATAGGGCTCTTTAGTTTGATTCTCTCTGACTATCTTAAACCAAATTTTTAGCGGGGTCTCTGTCCACGGGTTAGTGTTATTCAAAAGTTTAGGTAAGGCATTGTTCCCTATTATCGCCTGTAGGGGGATGTCACTTGTTATTTGGCATTCGATCTCCTTCCATTGTGCAGTGTAGACTGGGTTGCATATCTCTATTAAAGTTTTAATTTGTGCGGCTTTAAAATAGTCCCTGATATTTGGCAGCGCAAGCCCACCTTTGTCTTTGTTTAGCTGTAAGGTTCTATATCTGATTCTAGGTCTCTTGCCCTGCCATATGAATCTTGAGATCCTTCTGTCCAGCTCCTGCCATGTTTTTTTGGGAGGTTCTACCGGTATTGTTTGGAAAAGGTACAGAAGACGTGGAAGTATATTCATTTTGACTGCTTCAATTCTTTGTGCTGTACCCAAGAATGGTATCATATTCCATCTTGCTAGGTCACATTTTATTTTTCTCACCAGTGGATCATAGTTTAGTGTTATAATTTTGTTGAGTTGTTTTGGGATATTGACCCCCAGATATTTCATAGATTCCATCTCCCAGTTAGTTTTGAGTTCACTTAGTGAATAATGATTTGGGTCATAGTTGAATGTTAAAACTTGGGTTTTATGCATGTTTAATTTGTACCCCTATAAATCTCCATACTCTGAAAAAACTGAGATTAGTTCTGGTAAAGAAGTGTCCGGCTGCCCTAGGTATATTAAAATGTCATCAGCAAAGAGTGCTATTTTATGTTCCTTCTGACCAAGTGTAATACCATGAATTTTTTGATTTTGTCTTATCCATTGGCTCAGAGGTTCTATGAAGATTGCAAAGAGCAGTGGAGACAGGGGGCAGCCCTGACAACACCCTCTTTCCAGCTCAAAAGATGATGATAAATTACCGTTAATCCTTATTTTATCTGTTGTTTTTTTATATAATGCCTGTATAGTTCTAATGAAGTTGTTCTGAAAATTGAAACTGGATAAGATTCTATATAGGAAAGACCAGTCAACCGAATCGAATGCTTTTTCAGCATCTAATCCCAATATGACTGCATTTAAGTTATATTTTTTTATATGATGAATTATGTGTAAAGTGCGTCTAATGTTGTCTTGTGTCTGTCTTTGTCTTATAAAACCTGTTTGGTCTAAGTGAATTAAGTCTGTCAGTATATTTTCTAACCTTTTGGCAAGGATAATGGTAAAAAGCTTATAGTCCTGATTTAATACACTGATTGGTCTGTAGTTGGAGCATTCTAGTTTATCCTTTTCAGGTTTAGGTATAACTGCAATGACCCCTTCTCTCCAGGAGGGGGGGATTTCCCCTGTGTGGAGGACATAGTTAAATGTTTTCAGGAGGAGAGGAGATAGTTGCTGTTTAAAGGTTTTGTACCACTCTGCTGTATAGCCATCTGCTCCTGGGGATTTGTTAGCTTTAAGTTTCATAATTGCTTTTTCCAATTCTTTAGGTTGTATTTCTGACAGTAGTGTTTTGTTTTGAGACTCCGTAAGTTGGGGAAGGTTTAATGTGTTTAGGAATGCCTCGGATGCGTTTTTATGTTTTTTGTGGGAGTATAAGTTCTTATGGTAATTCTCAAAGCTTTTAAGAATATCCTGAATTCTGAATTTTATTTCCTTTGATACTGGGTCTCTGATTTTGTAGATTGCTCTTTCTGTTTGTTGTTTCCTCAATTTATAGGCTAGCAATTTTGCCGATTTACTGCCTGCTTCATAGTATTTTTGTTTCAAAAATGTAAGTTTCTTCTGGATTTCTATTGTGTAGATCTCATTTATTTGGTTTTTAATTTCCTTAATCTTGAGCGAGTCAATAGAATGAGTGTTGCCTTTGTGTTCTTTTTCTAGGTTCTTAAGTTCTGGCTCTAATGTGGTTAGTTTTTCTTGTCTCAGTTTCTTTTGGGTTGCCAGTTTTGCAATAATCTTCCCCCTTATTACAGCTTTGCATGCATCCCACAGTATTAAAGGGGATACCTTTCCATTATCGTTTTCTTCCAAATATCTGAGAATATCTGATTCCAAATCATCTTTCAGTGGTCCTTTCAGGACATTTGAATTCAACCTCCAAGAAAATGTATTATTTGTGTATTTTTGGATATTTAAGTCCATATAGATCGGACTGTGGTCAGAGAGATCCATCAGTCCTATTTTACATGTTTCTACTCTTCCAGTGTCTCTATTAAACATAAAAAAGTAGTCAATCCTTGAGTAAGATGAATGTGGCGTTGAGTAAAATGTATAATCTTTTACACTGGGGTTGAGTTCCCTTCACACATCACAGATTCCCATTTCTTTTAGTAGCATCTGAGTCTTCCTGCTTTGGGTATTATTTTGATGTGGAGAATTACCAGAAGCATCCCAGTATGGATTCAGTCTTAGATTGAAGTCCCCACCACATATCACTAAACCTTGAGCTTTAGTTATCATTAGGTCAAATACATTTTTATAAAATTTCCAGTTAGCCCCTGGGGGTGCATATACATTCAGCAGGGTGATATCTTCTCCCTCTAGCCGCCCAATTACCAAACTGTATCTCCCTTCTTTATCTTTGTGTTCTGATTTTTTTTCAAATGTAATTTTGGTTGATATCAATGTCGCTACTCCCCTCCTCCTCCCTGACTTATATGAAGATGAAGAGATCATTTTAAACCCTTGTCTACTGAGTTTAGTGTGCTCCACGTCTGTTAGGTGGGTTTCTTGTAAAAATATTATTCCTGCTTTGTCTTTTTTCATTTTGCCTAGAATCTTGGATCTTTTAACTGGATTCAGGATTCCTTTTACATTATATGAAATTATTTTGGTTACACCCTGTTTCTCCATTGTGTTGTTTTATTTAGTATAACAGTGTGGTGGCCCTCTTTTGTGCTACTCAGAAACTGAAAGAACATTAAGAACAAGAAAAACATTAGGAACATAGTGTATAAAACTTTAAAACAAAAAACTGTCAAAAGAACTTCCTGAGCTGAGGTCTTTTTAGAGACCCTGGAAGAGCCTTGATGGAGTGTAGGCTCTGAGGGAAATTCCTCAAACTCTGTTACGTGCTGAGGGCCCTCTCTTACCCCTGTAAGTTGTCCCATGCTTTTAACGTGAGTTTCAGAACCCAATCCGAACTTGTAATGATTTTTTTTTCCCTTTATGCCTATACCCTGTGAAATTGTGTGCACCCTCCCACCCCCATCACAGCAAACATTCACGCTAGGACAGTATTTGTTAGTGTGGGGAGAACATGTGGATCATTGTCACATTTCTATTTTAACAAGTATTTTTTTTTTTAATTAAAAAGACTTATTTGTTTCTAATATTATGACTGTTCCATGAAATGTTTTACCACATGCTGAATATGCATCACCTTTAATGTTTGTTACCTTGTATGAGGGGGGTTGGATGTGCAGACTGACTCAAAAAAAAAGGTCGCTATTCCAACCTGAAAACGACCAGTTTATCCGTGACGCTCTGGCGCTGGGTTTCCAGCTGCTGGCCCGTGGATTTTGAAGGTCTCTGTGTGGTCCACGTTTGAGCCTTGATCCTATCGCTCGGGTCTGCTGTGGGTTTAAACACCGTTACCGGGAGCCCTCTTCTCGCCATGTCAGTTGTTGCTTCTTCCGCCGAATTATAGAGACATGTTTCTTCACCCTAGAAGACCCTTAACTTCGCAGGAAATGGCGTCTGAAAGCGCAGTTTCTTCTCCCGTAGCACCTTTTTGGCGTCATTGTATTCCCTGTGCTTTCTAAGGACCTCCGGGGCGTAATCGTGTTCCACGAAGACTTTTCTCTCTTGGTGCATAAATCCTTTTTTCTGCCAAGCCAGTCTTACAACCTCTTGTTTTATTTTGAAATTGGAAAATCTTACCAACACCGAACGTGGGGGCGCTTCCGCCGCTGGCTTAGCGGCTAATGAATGATGTGCCTTTTCTATCTTCAAGTCGGTGGTTTGTGGAATATCCAATTTCTCTCTTAGTAAAGATTCCACGCATTCTGCCATTGAGTTAAAACCGTTTTCGGCTCCTTCTATCAGACCATGAATTCTAATGTTGTCTCTTCTCTGTCTTCCTTCTTGGTCGGTTAGCTTAGCCTCTATTGATGCTTGTCTTTTGTGTAGGTCCAGCACAGAATCTTCGAGCACTTTTATTCGTTCCTCTGCTTCCAAGATTCGGTTCTCGGCCTGGTCCACTCTGCTGTTTGTCCTTTTTAATTCGTCTCTGAATTCACGAAATTCGGCCGAAACCTCTCGGCGAAATCGTCGTAGTTCTTCAAATAGCGTTTTCAAGCTAACCTTCTTGTTAACTACATTCAGCTCCTCGTCTTCTGAACGGAAATCTTCCGGTTCAGGTTCTCCTGCCGATACGTGTCCTGGCCTGGAAAAATTTCAGTTTCCTCTGTTTTCCTTTAGACATGATGATTTTGTCTTTTGATTTTCACTCCTCCAAAAATCCGTTAAGTTTGATTTTCAAGATATTTTCTTGGATTGGGTCTGGGAGCTTCAGCGTTAAGCTGCTATCACCATGGCTTCCAGACCGGAAGTCTGAATGTTGTCTTTTTGAGGCGCTCGAGGCGAGGTTGTCTGATTTGGAATCCCGGCTCCGCTGCATTGAAACACCGTCTGCGCCAGTTACTCTTGACGGACGCCCCTTAGCTGCAGCGGAGCTAGCTAGCATAGCTAACCCCGTTAGCGGTCCTCCAGCTCTCCTCAGCAGCGAGGAGACTGGGTGGGTGATGGTGAGAAGGAAGCCTAGTCGCAAAGCCCCGGTACACCACCAACCTTTTCACGTTTCTAATCGTTTTTCCCCGCTCAGCGACACACCCACTGAGGAAAAAACTCTGATCATTGGCGACTCTGTAGTCAGAAACGTGAACCTAGAGACTCCAGCGGCCATAGTTGAATGCATTTCTGGGGCCAGAGCAGGCAACATCGAGTCAAATTTGAAAATGCTGGCTAAAAGTAACTGTAAATACTCCACAATTGTTATCCACGCTGGCATTAATGACATCCGTCTCCGGCAGTCGGAAGTCACGAAACTTAATGTAGAATCGGTGTGTGACTTTGCAAAAACAATATCGGACTCTGTAGTATTCTCTGGGCCCCTCCCCAATCTGACCAGTGATGACATGTTTAGCCGCTCGTCATCCTTCAACCGCTGGCTGTCTGTGTGGTGTCCTGCAAACAACGTGGGCTACATTGACAATTGGAGCTCATTTTGGGGAAAACCTGGTCTTATGAGACGAGACGGTGTCCATCTCACTTTGGATGGTGCGTCTCATTTATCTAACAATCTGGCATCTTTTTTATCCAAATTTCCAAAACATTGACTACTCAGAGTTGGGACCAGGAAGCAGAGTCGCAGTCTTACACACCTCTCTGCAGCTCCTCTTCATCCGCCACCCCTCAACTTAGCCCCTGTCTTCCCCATCAGAGAATCATTGTCTGCTCCCTCCAAAGTAAATAAAAATGTAATACATAAGCATCCCAAAGTGATTAAGCAAAAAACTGGTAAAACTCAAATTAAACATAAAGCCTCTAAATTGAATGATTTAGCCTCTGTTCCTCCTCATAATTTAAAAATTAAATGTGGTTTATTAAATATTAGGTCTCTAACTCCCAAGTCTCTGTTAGTCCATGATCTGTTAATTGATCATCAGATTGATTTAATATCCCTCATAGAGACTTGGTTAGGGCACGAGGATTATGTTGGTTTAAATGAATCAACTCCCTCTGGTTATTTAAACTGTCAAAATCCCAGAAGTTCTGGTCGTGGAGGAGGAGTAGCAACAATTTACCATTCCAAATGACTAGTTAATGTAAAGCAAAAAACATGTTATAATTCCTTTGAGGGCCTGGTCCTCAGTATTGGGCACTTTAGCAATTTTAGGTGAAACCCAATTTTATTTGCTATAGTTTATCATCCCCCATCATCTGAATTTGCTGATTTCTTAGCTGATTTAGTGCTGAAATCTGATAGAATAATTATAGTAGGGGACTTTAATATACATGTGGATGTAGATAGTGACTGCCTTAATGTGGCATTTAATTCAATATTAGACTCGATTGGGTTTTCTCAGAAAGCAGGAAATTCTACTCATTATCTCCACCATACATTGGACCTTGTTCTGATATATGGCATAGAAATAGAAAATCTTGTAGTGTCTCCTCATAACCCTGTACTGTCAGACCATTGTCTGTTAACCTTTGATTTTACTATTTCTGACTATTTGGCTCCTAAAGAAAAATATTATTACAGTAGATGCCTCTCAGATGATGCTGTTACCAAATTTATGCAGATTGTTTCCTCTATGCCATGTGTCAACACAATGGAAATAAGCTATAGACAGCTTGCTCCTTCTGTAATTGATAACATGGTGGATAGTGTTACAGCTTCTCTGCATCAGACTCTAGACTTGGTGGCCCCCTTAAAAGAGAAAAAGTCTAATCAGAGATTTCTAACTCCTTGGTTCAACACAGAAACTCGTAGCTTAAAACAGAAGACTCGTCAATTAGAAAGAAAATGGCGCTCCTGTGGAGAATGTGGAAATGATGAGGCTGGGTTTATCTCACAAGTCAGGTTTATTCCATTCTCCATCATCATCAAAAACAGAAAGAGAAAGAATCCCCCAACATCTGTCCCTTTTATACCCCGGGACATCAAAGCACACAGTCACATTGTCTTTTAATCCCAAATCACAATGCGTCTTCTTCCAGGTCTTCTCACCTCCACCTAAAGTCACTGGTGGTCAGGAAATCCCTTAAGGTCATCTCTTTGCATACAAAAGGCCACATTTCACATCCTCCTGTTATTTCCTAGGAGGCTCAGTCCTTTTGTTCCTCTGAGACGTGAAGCATACAATAAGCATACAGTAATATACATGTGAAGCATATGAAGCCCACATATGTGTCCCACATGACCCCCCCCCCAAACGTCTAAGATGGAACAACGTAATAACAGTTTGCATGTCATAATAAAATCACTACACATCAGTCCACATGCTGCTTGGGCCTCAGTCTTCTCCCGTATCTGCTGTAAGCAGGCTTTACCACCTCCGCGGCGCCCTCCTGCTGGGGAGCTGCTGTCTGAGGATGAGAACTGTTAGTCAATCTCTGTGGGTGTTCTGGGGAATGCTCTCTAGGGGGTCTGCCACGTCGAGGAGCCTTAGCCAACTGCACACCTTCGTCAGCCACCACAAAAGCGGGTTTGAGCCTGTTTATGCCAATCATTTCTTTTTTGCCCCCCAAATCTAGCAAAAAATGCTTATCCCCTGTTTCCAGCACTCTATATGGTCCATCATAAGGTGGTCGTAACGGTGGGCGATGGGCATCGTGTCTGACAAAAACAAACTCTGCATTTTTTAAAGCCTTAGGCAGAAAACTGTAGTGAACAGGGCCAGGTAGCGTGCTCGAATCCGTGCTAAGATAAGATAAGATAAGCCTTTATTAGTCCCACAACGGGGAAATTCCAGGATTGCAACAGCACAGGGATAGCAACACTCAGAGCAACAATCAGAAGGCAAGAAAAAAAAACAAGCAAGCAAGAGCAGCTAATATACATATGTACATATTACTATAAAATATATATATATACACACACACACAGACACACAGTGCAGAGCATTGTAGCTGGATGGAATAAATATATGAATATATGAACACACAGTGCAGAGCATTGTAGCTAGATGGAATAAATATGTAAATATATAAACACCCACAGTACGGAGCATTGCAGCTAGGTGGAATAAATATGCAAGTATATAAACACACACAGTGCGGAGCAATGTAGCTAGATGGAATAATATGTAGATATATAAAAACACAGTGCGGAGCATTGTAGCTAGATGGAATAAATATGTAAATATATAAACACACACAGTGCAGAGCATTGTTGCTAGGTGGGATGAAACAGCATAACCGTCTACTTAGTTATCCTACATGGTATGATTATGTGCCCATACATATTCTCACCCTCCATAGCGACCGGTATGTTCCTAGTTGTATGCCGGAGGGGACCATTGTGTAAGTCTATTGCATCTTTTGCATTCAAAAAAAACTATTAGTTTGTTACGTCTTTTTGCTATCTCTGCGAGCAGCCCTGCTTAGGTTGTACAGTCTGACAGCCGTTGGTAGGAAGGACCTACGAAACCTCTCGGTTGTGCACCTGGGATGATGTAGTCTGCTGCTAAATGAGCTCCTCAGTGCATTCAGTATGTCCTGCATAGGGTGGAACTCGGACTCCAGCAGAGATGACAGTTTAGCCACCGTCCTTCTCTCTCCTATCTCCTCCATCGGATCAAGGCGCTGCCCCAGGACAGAGCTAGCTTTCTTAATCAGTTTGTTCAGTCTCTTCCTATCGGCTGCAGTAATGCCACTGCCCCAGCAGACCACTCCAAAAGTGATGGCTGATGCCACCACCGTGTCATAGAATGACTTCAGCAGCGCCCCTTGTACACCAAAAGACCTGAGTCTCCTCAGCAGGAACAGCCTGCGCTGTCCCTTCTTGTAGAGTGCGTCAGTATTGTGTGACCAGTCTAGTTTATTGTTCAGATGAATACCCAGGTACTTATAGGATGTCACCATCTCGATGTCTGTTCCCTGTATATTTACTGGTGCTGTGAGGGGCTGCCCATGCCTGCGGCAGTCCACCACCAGCTCCTTAGTTTTTCTCGCGTTGATCTGGAGGCAGTTCCGATGGCACCAGTCCACAAAGTCCTGGATAAGCCCTCTGTACTCAGCTTCATCTCCGTTGGAGATGAGACCAACGATCGCAGAGTCATCAGAGAACTTCTGTAGATGGCAATGTGTTGTGTTGTGTGAGAAGTCCGCAGTATAAAGAGTGAACAGGAAGGGAGCCAGCACCGTTCCCTGGGGGCCCCCCGTGCTACTGATGATCGTGTCGGAAACACAGTCCCGGGTTCTCACAAACTGAGGCCGGTTCGTGAGGTAGTCCAGGATCCATGATGACAGGTGCTGGTCCACCCCTGCGCGCAGCAGCTTGTCCTTCAGGATCATCGGTTGGATGGTGTTGAAAGCACTGGAGAAGTCAAAGAACATGATCCTCACCATATTCCCGGACTTCTCCAGGTGGGACAGAGAACGGTGAAGGAGGAAGATCACCGCATCCTCCACCCCAATGCCATGCTGGTAGGCGAACTGGAGTGGATCCATCGCTGGTTTCACCAGGGGGCGGAGATGAGCAAGGAGCAGTCTCTCCAGGGTCTTCATCAAGTGGGACGTCAAGGCCACCGGTCTGTAGCTGTTCAGGTCTTTGGGGTGGGAAGTTTTTGGTACAGGTACCACACAAGATGTTTTCCACAGCTGTGGTACCCTCCCCAGTTTCAGGCTCATGTTGAAGATATACGTCACAATCCCACACAGCTGGTCTGCACAGGACTTGAGGAGCTTTGCGCTGATGCCGTCCGGTCCCGACGCCTTCCTCGCCTTGATCTTCCTCAGCTCCGTCCTCACCTGGGTCTTGGTCAGGGTCAGGATGGGGGGCTGTGTGTTGGGAGTGGGGAGGGTGTCGGTGGAGTGGGGAGTGGGCAGCAGGACTTGATTTCTTAGAGGCAGCAGTGGTTGTTGTGCAGACAGGGGGGAGGGCGGTTGGTCAAATCTATTGAAAAACAGATTCAGGTTGTTCGCCCACTCCCTGCCCCCCGTGGCCTGGGGGGAGGTATTCTGGAGCCCCGAGATGGTTTTGAGGTTTCTCCAGACCCCGCTGATGTCACTCTGTTGCAGCTTGTCCTCCATCTTCTTCCTGAAGCTGTCCTTGCCTTCTCTGATCTTTCTCCTCAGCTCCCTCTGTACTGACTTCAGCATCTCCCTGTTCCCCGACCTGAAGATCCTCTTCTTCTCTCTCAGAAGTGTTTTTATCTCAGGGTTGATCCAGGGTTTGTTGTTTGAGTGACGCCGTATGGTCTTGGTGGGAACGGATTTGTCCACACAGAAGCTGAGGTAGCCTGTGAAGGTGTAAATGAGGCCATCGATGTCCTCACCATGTGGATCGCAGAGCTGCTTCCAGGCAGTGGCTTCAAAACAGTCCTTTAGAGTGTCCATTGTCTCCTCAGACCATAACTCCACAGTGTGCATGGCCGGAGGTTGTCTGTGCACTAGGGGTTTGTACACCGGCCGGAGATGAACCAAGTTGTGATCCGATCTCCCAAGTGGAGGGAGTTGTGATGAGGTGTATGCCTCCTTAGTGTTTGCGTAGAATAAATCCAGTGTTTTATTGTCTCTAGTGTGGCATGTGACATACTGGGTGAAAGTGGGTAGAATGGGAGACAGTGAAACGTGGTTGAAATCGCCTGAGATGAGGAGAAGAGCATCTGGGTGTTCTGTCTGCAGCCTGCTGGTTACTGAATGGATGACGTCACGCGCTGTCCCAGCGTTCGCCGTCGGATTTGCATAAACAACAATGCAGATCACGTGTGAGTGTTCTCTCGGGAGATATGTAGGCCTCATGCTAACAGCTAGCAACTCAATGTCTTTGCTGCAGTGTCGTTGTTTAACAGTGATATGTCCCGGTCTGCACCAGTTGTTGTTAACATACATTATCACTCCACCGCCCCTTACTTTGCCACTCTCTGGTGTTCGGTCAGCTCGTATCATGTGAAAACCCTCCAGCTCAATGTTAGCATCTGCTGCTAGTTCAGTTAGCCACGTCTCAGTAAACAAAAGGAGAGAGCACTCCCGGTAAGTGCTATCATAACGGGAGATAGCCGCTAGCTCATCTAACTTTCCCAGTATCGACCGTACATTTCCCATGACAACAGATGGAAGGGAGGGTCTGTACCTTATATTTTTTGTCCTCCGCCTTACTCCAGCCCGGCAGTCGCGACGCTTTCGCCTCAATTCTCTCGGTATGTCGAGTTTTTCCAGTGGGACCGGGTGGCGGTTAAATGCTAGCAGCTCTTCCCTGTTGTATCGTATCCTGCTATAAACAGTGGCTCCGTCCACCGGCTCAGGAGACATTTGGGACGATCTGTGTGTCCGTGATATAAGTGGGGTGAAAAAAAAAAAAAGTGATCAAAAAGAGAGGAAGGGAAAAAAACTCGGAATCGAGCCGCTGTTGCAAAAGGCAGCCTACTGGTGTGGCGCCGAGTACTACTACTACTACTACTACTAGTACTGCTACTCTGTAACCACTGAGCTGGGGAGCACTCTGGCGCAGGATTATCTGAGAGAAATTCCCCGGGCAGCCGAAGTGACTGTCCGAAAACTAGCTCAGCTGGGGAGGCTTCTAAATCCTCTTTAGGTGCAGAACGCAACCCCAATAAAACCCATGGTAGCCCGTCCACCCAATTTGCATCTGTAAGCGACGCTCTGAGGGCCGCCTTCAATGACCTGTGAAAACGTTCGCATAACCCGTTAGCCTGCGGATTGTACGCGGTCGTGCGGTGGATCGTTGCCCCCAGGCTGCTGGCCATCGCTGACCAAAGTTCGGAAACAAATTGAGGGCCTCTGTCAGACGTAATGTCCGACGGGACTCCAAAACGCGCTACCCATGCCGTTAAAAACGCGCACGCCACCTCCTCGGCTGTGGTTGACGACAGTGGGACCACTTCCGGCCAGCGTGTGGTGCGGTCGACCATTGTCAGAAGATGTGTGCGCCCCTGTGAGGGCGTGAGGGGGCCTACAAGGTCCACGTGAACATGATCAAACCTCTTAGCCGGAATGTGAAACGGTTCCAAGGGAGCTCTCATGTGTCTGTGTACCTTGGCTCGTTGACAAGCCATGCAGGCTGCCGCCCACTCTCTAACTTGTTTGCGCAGGCTCGGCCATACAAATTTCTCTCCCACCATTTTGACCGACGTGCACACTCCTGGGTGCACCAGAGAATGGATCGAGTCAAAAACGCGGCGGCGCCACGCGGCCGGTACCACAGGACGCGGTCGCCCAGTGGAGACATCGCAGATTGGGGGGGCATACCGTCTTGCAGCACCCTGTTCTCCAGCCTTAACCCTGTTGGTCCAGACTGGAGCGCGCGCACGTCCGCGTCGCTAACCTGATCCGCGGCCATGGCTGCATAATCTACCCCTACGCGGACTGGGGTTGCGCGCACTTCTGCGTCGCTAACCCGATCCGCGGCCATGGCTGCAAAATCTACCCCTACGCGGGCTGGAGCCGCCACGGTGCGCGAGAGGCAGTCTGCCACTACATTAAGTTTACCCACCACATGCTGGATATCGGTAGTAAACTCCGAGATCGCGGCCAGCTGTCTCTGCTGCCGGCCCGACCACGGTTCTGAAACCTTGGCCATCGCGAAACTCAGTGGCTTGTGGTCAACGAACGCGGTGAAACGGCGTCCCTCCAGCCAGAACTGGAAGTGGCGGATGGCCAAGTGGAGAGCTAACAACTCCCTGTCGAATGCGCTGTATTTTCGTTCACTATCGCGCAAGGTCCTGCTGAAAAAGGCGAGCGGTTGCCAAGCTCCGGCTACATGCTGCTCCACGACCGCCCCTATGGCCACATCTGACGCGTCAGTAGTGAGCGCTATGCGGGCCATTGGGACTGGATGTGCTAACAACGCAGCGTTTGCCAGAGCTGTTTTGACTTCAGAGAATGCGCGCTCTCGCTCCAGAAACCATTCGATTTTATTTGTGGGTTTTTGTTTTTTTAGTGCAGCATACAATGGTTGCATGAGCTGCGCTGCGCAGGGGAGGAAACGGTTATAAAAATTCACCATTCCCAAAAACTCCTGTAACGCTTTGACCGTTTGTGGCTGGCGAAAATTTGTTACTGCGCGCACTTTGTCAGGCAGAGGAACCGCTCCTTCTGGAGAGACGCGATGCCCCAAAAAATCAATCTGCGTCACCCCAAACTGACACTTCGCTGGGTTGATTATTAACCCGTGCTCTGCCAACCTCCGGAAAACTGCCATGAGGTGGTTTTCGTGTTCGTCTTCGGACGCGCTGGCTACCAATATGTCGTCCAGGTAGACGAACACGAAGGGGAGATCGCGCAACACCGCGTCCATCATGCATTGGAACATCTGCGCCGCGTCTTTAAGCCCAAACGGCATGCGCAAAAACTCGAATAGCCCGAACGGAGTTATTACCGCTGTTTTGGGTATGTCCTCAGCGCGCACTGGGACCTGGTGGTAAACGCGTACCAAGTCTATCTTAGAAAAAACGCGCGCCCCCGCCAAATGAACTGAAAAATCTTGGATGTGCGGGATCGGGTAGTGGTCGTGCGCTGTAGCGTTGTTCAACCTGCGGAAATCACCGCAAGGTCGCCACGAGCCATCAGCTTTCGGGACCATGTGAAGCGGTGAAGCCCATGGGCTTTTCGAATGCCTGATGATGCCCAACTTTTCCAGGTTGGCGAACTCCTCGCGCGCTATGGTCAGTTTAGCTGAATCCAAGCGCCAAGCTTTTGCAAAAACGGGCGGTCCGGTGGTAGTAATAAAATGTTCCACCCCGTGTTTAGCCACGGTCGCCGAAAATGTTGGGACCGTGAGTGCTGGGAACTGAGTGAGGAGTGTGTGGAACTTACCACTTGCAGCTGTGACGTTGGCTTGTGCTGTTGGCGGGGCCACTCGAGCTGTACAGGGAATAGAATAAAAAGAGAGTGCATTAACCAGGCGTCTGTTAGCAAGATCAACCAACAAACCATGTGAGCACAAAAAATCAGCCCCTAACATGTTGAAATTGACTGCAGCTATGACGAAAGTCCTCTCGAATGTACGGCCATGTAGGGACAGAAGCAGAGTCCTTTCACCAAAGGTCTTAATCGCCAAGCCGTTCGCTGCTGACACCCCGGGACCACTGGAAGGCGCCAGCCGGTCAGCGGAGGAAGGTGTGATGAAACTCAGCTGGGAGCCTGTGTCCACGAGGAAATGCCTCCCCGAGCGCGCATCTTTCAAGTAGAGCAGCTTGTTCTCCTCCCCGAGGGCCGCAGCTGCTACCGACCCCCGGTCTTGGCGTTTCCCGAGCGCTTGAAATGGCACGGCGGTATACATTTGCGTGCCCTCTCTGCGAAGCGGTGATGGTAGAAACAAAGAACGTCATCTGCTCTGTGTTTCTTGGCCCCTGCCGCCGCCGTCGTCGGTGAGTCTGGCACTGCAGCCTCTGGCCCCCTGCCATCTCCGGACGTTGCGCAGAGCTCCGCTGCCGTGGCCGTGGCCGCGCGCCATTTATTGGCGTTGACGAGTCGCTGCGCCTCCTGGCCTAGCTCGTGGTAGTCTCGTCGGGCCAACAGTGGTGAACTGGCCAGGGTCACTCTCACCGCTGACGGTAGGGTCCTGAGGAAAAGGTGGGTGAAGATGAAGTGATCATCGTCAGAGTCTTTCAACCTCAACAGCTTCTCCATAAGGTCCGCAGGCCTGTCGCTTTCAAATTCAGTCAGCGCCAGGAGCCCCTCTGCTCGCTCCTCCACCGAGGGGGTGAAGTACCGGATGAGTGCAGCCCTCAACGCGCCGTACTTGTCGCTGTCCGGCGGCTGGTTGATCAGGCTCTCCACCCGCTGGGCTGTGTGGTTGTCCAGCTTTGCAACCACATGGTAGAACTTTGTGTCATCTACCGAAATCCTCCGGAGGTTGAACTGCGCCTCGACCGCGTTAAACCAGGAGCGCGGATTGTTCTGCCAGAAGTCTGGTAGCTGAACTGTGGCTGCATTCATTTGGCTGGCTCCTGATGAGTCTGGCTCGGGCAAATTTCTTCCACTCATGATACGTCTTAGGGTCACCAGTGTGGAGAATGTGGAAATGACGAGGCTGGGTTTATCTCACAAGTCAGGTTTATTCCATTCTCCAACATCATCAAAAACAGAAAGAGAAAGAATCCCCCAACATCTGTCCCTTTTATACCCCAGGACATCAAAGCACACAGTCACATTGTCTTTTAATCCCAAATCACAATGCGTCTTCTTCCAGGTCTTCTCACCTCCACCTAAAGTCACTGGTGGTCAGGAAATCCCTCAAGGTCATCTCTTTGCATACAAAAGGCCACATTTCACATCCTCCTGTTATTTCCTAGGAGGCTCAGTCCTTTTGTTCCTCTGAGACGTGAAGCATACAATAAGCATACAGTAATATACATGTGAAGCATATGAAGCCCACATATGCGTCCCACACTCCACTAATTTAGATGAAATCTATTTAGCTTGGAGAAATCATCTTTTAATTTATAAAAAATCTCTTAGAAAAGCTAGAACGAGTTATTATTCTGCATTAATAGAAGAGAACAAGAATAATCCCAGGTATGGCGGATGATAAAATAAAGGCGACGTGAAGGTTTTAAGTAGGTTTATTAAATCATACCGCCATCATAGGAACACCACCCCAGCCCTTGTGCAAGCGGGCTGGTGTGTGTCCTCCGGCTCTCAGCAGCAGCAGTAGAAGCAGTCGTCAGAGTGAGAGAATGAATTACAGAACATGTGCGGTATTTATACCCAGTTACAGACAATGCATGAAAGGCATGGGACATTTGCATCACAGTAAGAGCAGAAGGCATGAATGTTTGCATCTGACTCATACAAAACAGCATGATATCAGCAGAAGGAGCTAGACACAGGAAGGCTGCCTATTGTTCTGTTAATTGCTCCAGATGTGCGCTCTGCATGTCCCAATCTGTTGTGGGGGTTACGCCACACCAGGTTTCTTTTCAGCACTGTAGCCAGGTTGACAAAGAGTCAGGACTCTGTCAATCCTAGCATTCCCTTAGAGCTTACTAGTCAGGACTTTATGAACTTTTTCAATAATAAAATTTCATCCATCAGAGATAAAATCAATCAGATTCTTCCCACAGTTAACTTAAATACAGTAACTACTACAACTCCTTCAATTGATGTCTGTCTTGATGAGTTTACTCCAATCGACCTTTGTGAGTTAGACAAAATAGTTTCCTCATCCAAACCTTCAACTTGTCTTTTAGACCCTATTCCTACCAGGTTATTTAAAGAAGTCTTCCCACTTATTGGTAGCTTTATTCTTCATATAATCAATTCTTCATTAACTTTAGGCCATGTACCGCAGGCTTTTAAAACGGCTGTAATTAAACCCTTACTCAAAAAGCCAACGCTAGATCCAGGAGCTTTAGCTAACTATAGACCAATCTCTAATCTCCCTTTCATTTCAAAAATCTTAGAAAGAGTTGTTGCTACGCAATTATTTGACCACCTGCAGGGAAATGGTTTACTTGAAGAGTTTCAATCTGGGTTTAGAATCCATCATAGTACTGAAACAGCCTTAGCGAAGGTCACTAACGACCTCCTCATCGCATCTGATAATGGACTGGTTTCTGTACTTGTCCTTTTAGACCTTAGTGCAGCTTTTGATACTATCGATCATAATATTCTACTTGATAGATTAGAACACTATGTTGGACTTAAGGGAACTTCGTTGCAGTGGTTTAGATCTTATTTATCTGATAGGTTCCAGTTTGTTCATGTAAATAATGAGTTTTCTTTCAACTCAAAGCTTAATCATGGAGTTCCACAGGGATCTGTGCTAGGCCCTACTCTTTTTAGTTTATATATGCTTCCGTTAGGCAACATTATTAGAAAGCACTGTATACATTTTCATTGTTATGCAGATGACATACAATTATACCTGTCAATGAAGCCTGATGATAGTAATCAATTATCCAAGTTAGAAGCCTGTCTTAAGGAAATCAAAGCTTGGATGGCTTGTAATTTCCTGCTATTAAATTCAAATAAGACTGAAGTCATTCTTGTTGGTCAAAAAAACCTTAGAAATACCTTTCCAAATCAAACTTTCAGTTTGGATGCGGTTACTCTTTCTCTTAATAGCTCTGTGAGGAACCTTGGAATTATTTTTGATCAAGATCTGTCCTTCAATTCACATATTAAATTTGTTTCTAAGACTGCCTTCTATCATTTGCGTAATATTGCCAAGATTAGGAGCATCTTGCCTCAGATTGATGCTGAGAAACTGATCCACGCTTTTGTTAGCTCGAGATTAGATTATTGTAATTCTTTATTATCAGGCTGTCCTAAAACATCTTTAAAAACTCTTCAGCTGATCCAAAATGCTGCAGCCTGAGTTTTAACAGGTACTAGAAAGAGAGATCATATCTCTCCGGTTCTGGCCTCCCTTCATTGGCTTCCCATAGAGTTTAGAATTAAGTTTAAAATCCTTCTTCTTACTTACAAAGCTCTAAACAATCAGGCTCCTTTTTATTTAAAAGATCTGATACTACCGTATTATCCTAACAGAGCACTACGCTCCCAAAATGCAGGATTACTTGTAATACCTAGAATCTCCAAAAGTACAATGGGAGGCAGAGCCTTCAGTTATCAAGCTCCTCTCCTGTGGAATCAGCTGCCAATCTGGATTCGGGAGTCAGACTCGATCTCTGTTTTTAAGAATAGGGCTAAAACCTACCTTTTTGATATAGCCTACAATTAGGGAGGGATCATGTGCTTCGGAACCCTCCCTTAGATATGCTGCTAATAGGTTTAGTCAGCCGGGGGACCTCCAATAATGCACTGGGCCTCACTCCTTTCTTCACTCTCAATGAAATTTTTTTTTTTTTTTTGCTGGTCATTAACATCTGTTTGTTCTCTCCCATAGATTGAGTCCCCATCGTGCTGTTTGCTCTCTGCATGTCTGTTCTTTTCATCTTCTCTGTCCCCTCACCCCCCAGCCAGTCGCAGCAGATGACTGCCCCTCCCTGAGCCTGGTTCTGCTGGAGGTTTCTTCCTGTTAAAAGGGAGTTTTTCCTCTCCACCGTCGCCTAGTGCTTGCTCACAGGGGATCGCCTGATTGCTGGGGTCTTTCTGCAACTGTGGGGGTTCCCCCTACAGTTGATAGTGCTATGAGATGACTGTTGTTGTGAAATGGCGCTATATAAATAAAGTTGAATTGAATTGAATTGGTTCCTCTCTGGGGGCAGACTGATGGTGGGGCAATTTATATGATGTGTGGCAATGGAAATGAGGAACAACCGTGTTGTATATAAGTTCTGTTAATGGGATTGTTTTGTGCTTCATATTATTTATTTTTAGGAACACGGCAATTTTCTGTTTAGTGGACTGTTTTTCTAGTATAGACGGCAGAATAATCCGTCTTGCCGTGTGGGGGTGGAACGGTAATCCACCCGTTTCCCCCTAGCTTTCGTTGTTTTGTGTGAATGTGGCAGGTCTTTAAGTATTTCTGTTTAGTTTTAGTGCATGGTTCGGGTTCTAAATTGGGAAGGGTCTTGATTGTATGCATGTGTTTTGGACCATTTTTTGAAAAGGGGGGAAGTGCTGTGTTGTTATGGGACATATTATTGTGTGACACAGTGGTGGCTCTGCCTTCGCAGTTCTGCTGCTACCCAGGGTATAAGAGGGCTGTGAGGAAGAGGGGCGGTCTCTTTGGCCTCTTCTCAGCCTGACGGCAGCGCCTGTATTGTGAGAGTGGGTCACAAATAAAGTTGTGTCTAGTTCAATGCCCGGTCTTGTCCTTGGCTCCTTTTACCGACATAACAGTCCCCCCACGATGTCCAAGCAGGGCAAAAAAACAGACCCACAAACGATCTCAGAACACACATTCTGCCTTTAATATATATAGCTATCCAAGTTAAATTAGCTATAACTGAATATGTTTGCTTGCCAAATAATTTAACCTATTACCCAATAACTTTTATCCTTCAAACGTTAAGTGTCTTCATTTATAACAATGTATTTTAGACCAACCAAAATTTAATCAATTTTGTCTTTAAATTAATAAGATTTGCCCAACATGTAATAGTGTCTCAAAGTGAATGTATAGGGAATAATGAAAATTTTTGCCAACAAATATACAAACTGTTAATAAAGTATATTCAAGATATTCTCCCCTTTTTACTTCTCTTTCTACATAGTCCCAAGGGTAGGTAGACGAACATAGACCAAATAAACAATTCAAGACAAAACAAACATCAAACAAAGAGAGAAAAACAGAAAAGGTAGAAGATGGTAGATTACCAGTGTCATCTGAAGTCCAGTCTCTAAATGTCAAACTTCAAAATGTTAATAGTCAGTGTTTACGGTACTTAAGAATCAAATTATATTTTAGTGAGGTCTTGAGGCCTTCTTCCAATGACAGTGTGTCATCAGGGGTGCCTGCATTTTGATTTTAAGCATGCTAGAAAGGATCCCTTGTCAATATTATCTTTACTTAACCATGGTGTCAAAACATCTTGTGAAACATTGAATATCACTGTCACTTAGGATGTGATTTCTAATGAAGCTAAGGTCTGTGTCTCAAAAAGAAAAACATTATTATTGTATCCAAGTATCATACTTATTGCTGTTATTGTGACATCATTTTATCCATCTTAAAAATATTTGAAATACAGTCATTTAATAATCATTTTCTTTTAAATTTTGTATGTAATCATATAGTTCATATATTACTTATTTTAGTTTATGGCCATGTAGTCAAAATACTTTTAATTGCTTTTTAGGCTTTTCAGTTTCTATTTTGGTTGATCAACATATTATGAAATTAATTAATCATCCAGTTCATAGGTCTGCCTCCTCTGGATGCCATTTTTGACGATTTTCTCCATAATCCATGCTCAATTTTGTCCTGTAATGAGAAAATTTATCTAAATGTATTTTGCTGTCATCCTTGAAGGAAGAAATCTGAGAAGGGTATGAATAAGATTCTTAATTTTTAGACCGTGGAAGAACTCTTTAGTTTCTATTTTTGTCATTTTAATCTCAAAATATGTTTATTCTATGCATAGTTGAGATAAAACTTTTAATAATTATAATTTTGAAATTCAAATATAAGCATCAAATAAAAGCACACTTTTACACTTTAGAAGTATATTTAGATGTTAAAAGGTTCATTCATTCATTCATCTTCTTCCGCCTAATCCTTTTCGGGTTGCGGGGTTATTAACCATTATCTCAAAGTTGTTGGCTGCCATTTTAAATAATGTTGCACATCACTCTTGATAGAAACCTATCCACACCGGTGGTTTAAAACTTTTCTCTCTCTGGTTTGTAGCTTGTCAAGCATTCGTTCACTCATTCACACATTCACTCATCTGTCTACTTCAGTTCTGGTCTGTAACCTGTCTGATATGTAATCAATTAAGCGTGAGGGAGTTATTATCATTATTCTTTTGTACTAGTAAAGGTGTAATTACTTAGGAAATACTTATTAGCATGTGCTGGTACACTTGTATACTCAAAACTGTAAATTATATCTCATATGTGTAGGTACTCTGACTATTGTCCTATGTATAAAAAATGTCATGTTGAAAAAAAAATTGTTTGTGTAAATGCACATTACCAGTTTTTTTTTTTTTTTTATCCTATCTGTTGGGCTAGTAAACCATGGCAAACAGTGTCCATTCGTCTCTGTCTTCAGCACACAGAGAATGTCTATCTTATCATTGTCTTTGTCCATTCTTCAGCTCTCAGCTGTTAACATGTCTTTGGCACACACACACACACACACACACACACACACACACACACACACAGAGCAGAGAATGTTCAGGACCCACTTACAGAGGTGGAGTTATATTTGTCACTCAGCAGTTCTTGGTTACAGGTGATTGCCACAAACAAAGCAATACTGGCCTGTTGTCGTCACGCTTCGGCCACCCACCAGTGACCAGCAAGAGACATCTTAGTCCGTTGTGCGAGGGAGAGCTGCTCACTAAGGAGGTGTGCATGCTTAGTGTGCTGGTTGATGGAAGGATTTGGTGAGGACGTCGACGATGACACTGGGTGATGATGCTGGGGTCAGGGGAGCGATGAGACAAAATAAAAATAGCAATGGTCATCCATGGTTCAGTTTGCCCCCCAAAAAATACAAGAAGAGAAAGATTCCTGAGACATATATTCTGTTCATATATCATCCACATGGAAATTAAAACTAGGACTTAAGTAGAATGTCACTGTTTCTCTGTTTTGGGTGTCAGTCTGTGAGATTACTTTCCTGATACAATTAAAATATGTGATTCCTTGAAAGTGATTTAAAAAAAATGTGTAGGGGACTTCCGGTCTGGACACCATGGTGATAGCAGCTTAACGCTGAAGTTCCCAGACCCCATCCGTGAAAATACCATGAAAATCAGATTTAACGGATTTATGGAAGAGTGGAAATCAAAAGACAAAGTCATTATGCCTAAAGGAAAACAGAACAGATCGACATTTACCAGGCCAAGACGCGCGTCAGCCGGAGAATCTGACCTGGAGGACAACCACTCGGAAATAGAGGAGCAGAATGAGGGTAGCAACACGGTTAGCTTAAAAACGGTACTTCAAGAATTAAGAGAATTTTGCCGAGAGTGTTGGGCTGAATTTCATCAAAGTAAAGACGAAATAAAAAGGACAAACAACAGAGTGGACCAGGCTGAAGCCCGAATCATGGAAGCAGAGGAAAGAATAAAAGGACTGGAAGAAACCACGCTGGAATTACTCAAACAACAGACAAGACTGGAGGCTAAGCTAACCGACCAGGAAGGAAGACAAAGAAGGGACAACATAAGAATTCATTGTCTGAAAGAAGGAGTCAAGGACGGTTTCACCACAATGGCTGCATGCGTGGAAACCATACTGAGAGAGAAGTTGGAAATTCCCCAATCCAGTGATTTGAAAATAGAAAGGGTGCATCGTTCATTAGCCCCAAGGCCGTCGGCGGAAGCCCCCCCGCGATCGGTGGTGGTGAAGTTTTCCAACTTCAGAACAAAAGAAGAGGTTTTGAGACTGGCTTGGCAGAAAAAAGGATTTATGCACCAAGAAAGGAAAGTTTTTGTGGAGCATGACTACGCCCCGGAGGTCCTTAAAAAGCGTCGGGAATACAACGACGCTAAAAAGGTACTAAGAGAGAAGAAACTGCGCTTTCAAACTCCATTTCCGGTGAACTGCGGGTTTTTTACGGGGAAGAGATGTGTCTCTACAACTCGGCGGAAGAAGCAACCAGGGATATGGCGAGAAGAGGGCTCCTGGTAACGGTGTATAAACCCGCAGCAGACCTGATCGAAAGAATCAAGGCTCAAACGTGGTGCACACAGAGACCCTCAAAATCCATGGGCCAGCAGCGGGAAACCCAGCGCCAGGGCTATAAGGAAAAACTGAACGCTTTCAGGAGGGAATAATGATATTTTTAGTCAATCTGCGCATCCAACCCTCCTCCTACAAGGTAACAAACATTAAAGGAGATGCAGAATCAGCAAGTATGAAGTGGTAAAACATTTCATGGGACAGTCATAATATTAGAAACAAATAAGTCTTTAAAGAAAAAAAAATTGTTAAAATAGAAATGTGACAATGAACCACATTATGGCTGTGTTGTGAGACATGTATATGTTGGACACTGCATATGTGATTTAACCTCACGATGAAGGAGAGCCAGCCCCCTGCGGTGCGGAGCCACAGAGCCTGGACCCCCTGCGGAGGACAGGGGACAGAAGACTTCCTGACCACTGAGGCTCGAGAGGAGAGAAGGGGGAGTTATGTAAATAAAAGGTTAATGAATGTGAATAAAGAGATTTTGATATAGATGTGTGATTTCCCCTGCGAGGGAAATGGTTTGATGTGAGAATGTTTAAAAGGGAGAACTTTGGTGTGTTCACCCTCTTTGTTCGCTGCTCAGGAATGAGAGCAGACAGTGGAATGGTTACTTGAAATAAACTGGAATTAAAGGCAATTCGGTTTCGTTATTCAAGTCTCCCCACACACATGAACTCTCCACACTAACAAATACTGTATTAACGTGATTGTTTGCTGTGTTGGTGGTGGGAGGTAGCGCACAATTTCATAGGGTATAGGCATAAAAAAAAAAAATCATTACAAGTTCGAATTGGGATCTGAAATTCACATTAAAAACATGGGACAACTTACAGGGGTAAGAGAGGGCCCTCAGCACGTAATGAAGTTTGAGGAATTTCCCTCAGAGCCAACGCACCATCAAGGCTCTACTAAGGTCGCTAAAAAGACCTCAGTTCAGAAAGATTTTTTGACAGTTTTTTGTTTTAACGTTTTATATTCTATGTTCTTAATGTTTTTTATGTTCTTAATGTTCTTTCAGTTTCCGAGTAGCATAAAAGAGGGCCATTACACTGTTATACTAAATAAGACAAAACAATGGAGAAACAGGGTGTAACCAAAATAATCTCATATAATGTAAAAGGGATCCTGAATTCAGTTAAAAGATCCAAGATTCTAGGCAAAATGAAAAAAGACAAGGCAGGAATAATATTTTTACAGGAAACCCACCTAACAGACTTGGAGCACACTAAACTTAATAGACAAGGGTTTAAACTGATCTCTTCATCTTCATATAAGTCAGGGAGGAGGAGTGGGGTAGCGACATTGATCTCAACTAAAATTATATTTGAAAAAAATTCAGAACACAAAGATAAAGAAGGGAGATTTAGCATGGTACTTGGTCGGCTAGAGGGAGAAGATATCACCCTGCTGAATGTCTATGCACCTCCAGGGGCCAACTGGAAATTTTATAAAAATGTATTTGACCTAATGATAACTAAAGCCCAAGGTTTAGTGATATGTGGTGGAGACTTCATTCTAAGACTGAATCCACACTGGGATGCATCAGGTAATTCTCCACATCAAAATAACACTCAAAGTAGAAAAACTCGGATGCTACTAAAAGAAATGGGAATCTGTGACGTGTGGAGGGAATTCAACCCCAGTGTAAAAGATTATACATTTTACTCAGCAACACATTCATCATACTCAAGGATTGACTATTTTTTATGTTTAATAGAGACATTGGAAGAGTAAAAACATGTAAAATAGGACTGATGGATCTCTCTGACCACAGTCCGATCTATATGGACTTAAATATCCAAAAATACACAAATAATACATTTTCTTGGAGGTTAAATTCAAATGTGCTTAAAGGACCACTGAAAGATGAATTGGAATCAGATATTCTCAGATATTTGGAAGAAAATGATAATGCAGAAGTATCCCCTTTAATACTGTGGGACGCATGCAAAGCTGTAATAAGGGGAAAGATTATTGCAAAACTGGCACTCCAAAAGAAACTGAGACAAGAAAAACTAATCACATTAGAGTCAGAACTTAAGAAACTAGAAAAAGAGCACAAAGACAACACTCATTCTAATGACTCGCTCAAAATTAAGGAAATTAAAAAACAAATAAACGAGATCTACACAATAGAAATCCAGAAGAAACTTACATTTCTGAAACAAAAATACTATGAAACGGGTGGCAAATCAGCAAAATTACTAGCCTATAAATTGAGGAAACAACAAACGGAGAGAGCAATCTACAAAATCAGAGACCCAGTATCAAAGGAAATAAAATGTAGAATTCAGGAAATTCTTAAAAGCTCCGAGAATTACTACAAGAACTTGTACTCCTGCAAAAAACACAAAAACGCATCCGAAGCCTTCCTAAATACATTAAATCTTCCCCAACTTACTGAGTCACAAAAAAAAAAAAAACTACTGTCAGAAATACAACCTAAAGAATTAGAAAAAGCAATTATGAAACTTAAAGCTAACAAATCCCCACGAGCTGATGGTTATACAGCAGAGTGGTACAAAACGTTTAAACAGCAACTATCTCCTCTCCTCCTGAAAACATTTAACTATGTCCTCCACACAGGGGAAATCCCCCTCTCCTGGAGAGAAGGGGTCATTGCAGTCATACCTAAACCTGAAAAGGATAAACTAGACTGCTCAAACTACAGACCAATCAGTGTGTTAAATCAGGACTATAAACTTTTTACCGCTATCCTTACCAAAAGGTTAGAAAATATACTGACAGACTTAATTAATTTAGACCAAACAGGTTTTATAAGACAAAGACAGACACAAGATAACATTAGACGCACTTTACACATAATTCATCATATAAAAAAATATAATTTAAATGCAGCCATATTGGGATTAGATGCTGAAAAAGCATTTGATTCAGTTGACTGGTCTTTCCTATATAGAATCTTATCCAGTTTCAATTTTCAGAACAATTTCATTGGAACTATCCAGGCATTATATAAAAATCCAACAGCTAAAATAAGGATTAATGGTAAATTATCATCATCTTTTGAACTGGAAAGAGGATGTCGTCAGGGCTGCCCCTTGTCTCCACTGCTCTTTGCAATCTTCATAGAACCTCTGAGCCAATGGATAAGACAGAATCAAAAAATTCAAGGTATTATACACTTGGTCAGAAGGAACATAAAATAGCACTCTTTGCTGATGACATTTTAATATACCTGGGGCAGCCGGACACCTCTTTTCCAGAACTAATCTCAGTTTTTTCAGAGTATGGAGAGTTATCAGGGTACAAATTAAACATGCATAAAACCCAAATTTTAACATTCAACTATGACCCAAATCAATATTTACTAAGCAAATTCAAAACTAACTGGGAGATGGAATCTATGAAATATCTGTGGGTCAATATCCCAAAACAACTCAACAAAATTATAACACTAAACTATGATCCACTGATGGCAAAAATAAAATCTGATCTAGCAAGATGAAATATGATACCATTCTTGGGTACTGCACAAAGAACTGAAGCAGTCAAAATGAATATACTTCCAAGTCTTCTATACCTTTTCCAAACAATACCGGTAGAACATCCCAAAAAAACATGGCAAGAACTGGACAGAAGGATCTCAAGATTCATATGGCAGGGCAAGAGACCTAGAATCAGATATAGAACCCTACAGCTAAACAAAGACAAAGGTGGGTTTGTGCTGCCAAATATCAGGGACTATTTTAAAGCCGTGCAAATTAAAACTTTAGTAGAGATATGTAACCCAGTCTACACTGCACAATGGAAGGAGATAGAATGCCAAATAACAAGTGACATTCCCCTACAGGCGATAATAGGGAACAATGCCTTACCTAAACTTTTGAATAACACTAACCCGTGGATAGAGACCTCGCTAAAAATTTGGTTTAAGATAGTCAGAGAGAATCAAACTAAAGAACCCTATCAATTATTGCAACGGATTTCCTATGATCAGGACTTTACTCCTAATAAAACAGACACTAGATTTAAAAAGTGGAAAGAGAACGGACTGATAAAATACTATGATTTTTTTAAAGGGCAAACTTTAAGAAGTTTTGAAGATTTGAAAAAAACAAGGTCTAGTAAATCAAGACCTTTACAGTGTGGAGAGCGTGAAAAGATGAGGCTGAGTTTATTTCTCAATTCAGGTTAATTCACGTATCTCCAACATCCTCTCAAACAGAAAAGAGACCCATCCTCCCACATCTGTCCTTTTTATACCCGGGACATCAAAGTACAGAGTCACATTGTCTTTAAATCCCAAGACACAATACATCATCCCCCAGGTCTTCTCCCCTCCACCTAAAACCCTGGTGGTCAGGAAGTCTATCAAGGCCATCTCCAAAGATCACATTTCGCACCCTCCTGTTATCCCCAGGAGACCCAGACTTATTGTTCATTCTGAGACGTGAGGCAACAGTAATATACATACGCAGCCTAAGCAACTCAAATATGTGTGCCACATGACCCCCCCCCCCCCAAACGTCTAAGATGAAACAATACAACACAGTCTGCATATCATGATAAAATCACAAACATCAGTCCACGTGCTGTTTGGGCTTCAATCGTCTTCCGAACCTGCTGTAAGCGGGCTTTACCACTCCCGCGGCGCCATCCTGCTGTGAATCTGCTATCTGAGGATGAGAACTGTTAGTCAATCCCTGCGGGAGCTCTGGGAGGTCTGCCGCGTCGAGGAGCCCTCGCCAACCGCAAAGCTTCGTCAGCCATCACAAAAGCAGGTTTGAGTCTGTCTATGCCAATTGTTTCCCTCCTGCCCCCCAAATCTAGCAAAAAATGCTTATCACCTGTTTCCAGCACTCTAAATGAGCCATCATAAGGCGGTCGCAGGGTTGGGCGCTGAGCATCGTGTCTGACAAAAACAAACTCCGCATTTTTTAAAGCCTTAGGTACAAAAACGCGTGGAAAACTGTGATGAATGGGGCCAGGAAGCGTGCTCGCTCCCATGTCGCTCAGTAACCGCTGAGCAGGGGGGCACTCTGGCGCAGGATTATCTGGGAGAAACTCCTCGGGCAGCCGGAGTGGCTGCGCAAACACCAACTCAGCTGGGGAGGCTTTTAAGTCCTCTTTAGGTGCAGAGCGCAACCCCAATAAAACCCATGGTAGCCTGTTTACCCAATTTGCATCCGTAAGCGACGCTCTGAGAGCTGCTTTCAATGACCTATGGAAACGTTCGCAGAAACCATTAGCCTGGGGGTGGTACGCGGTAGTGCGGTGGATCGTTACCCCCAGGCTGCGGGCCATCGCTGACCAAAGCTCGGAAACAAATTGAGGACCTCTGTTGGACGTAATATCCGACGGAACTCCAAAACGCGCTACCCAAGCCGTTAAAAACGTGCGCACCACCTCCTCGGCTGTGGTTGATGCCAGTGGGACCACTTCAGGCCAATGCGTGGTGTGGTCCACCATTGTCAAAAGATGTGTACACCCCTGTGACGGCGGGAGGGGGCCTACGAGGTCGACATGCACATGATCGAACCTCTTGGCCGGGATGTTAAACGACTCTAAGGGGGCTTTAGTGTGTTTGTGTATTTTGGCTCGCTGGCAAGCCATGCAGGCTCTTGCCCACTCCTTAACGTGCTTGCGCAGGCTCGGCCACACAAACTTCTCTCCTACCATTTTGACCGACGCCCCCGGGTGCGCCAGAGAATGAATCGAGTCAAAAACACGGCGGCGCCACGCAGTCGGCACCACCGGACGCGATCGTCCGGTGGAGACATCGCAGATTAGGGGGGGCATACCATCTTGCAGCACCCTGCTCTCCAGCCTTAACCCTGTTGGTCCAGACTGGAGCGCGCACACGTCCGCATCGCCAACCTGATCCGCGGCCATGGCTGCATAATCTATCCCCACGCGGACCGGAGCCGCGCGGACCGGAGCCGCGCGTACTTCCACGCCGCTAGCCTGCTCCGTGGCCATGGCAGTATAATCTACCCCTACGCGGACTGGAGCAGTCATGGCGCGCGAGAGACAGTCTGCCACTACATTAAGTTTGCCCGCTATGTGTTGAATATCGGTAGTAAACTCTGAGATTGCAGCCAGCTGCCTCTGCTGCCGGCCTGACCACGGCTCCGAAACCTTGGCCATCGTGAAAGTCAGCGGCTTGTGGTCGACGAACGCAGTGAAATGACGACCTTCCAGCCAGAACTGGAAGTGGCGAATGGCCAAGTGGAGCGCTAACAACTCCCTGTCGAACGCGCTGTATTTTCGCTCAGTATCGCGCAAAGTCCTGCTGAAAAAAGCGAGCGGCTGCCAAGCCCCGGCAACATGCTGCTCTACTACCACGCCTATGGCCACGTCTGACGCGTCAGTAGTGAGCGCTATGCGGGCTGTTGGGTCTGGATGTGCCAACAACGCAGCGTTTGCCAGGGCTGTTTTGACCTCCGAGAATGCGCGCTCCCACTCCGGGGACCATTCGATTGTATTTGTGGGTTTTTGCTTTTTAAGTGCGGCATACAGTGGTTGCATGAGCTGCGCTGTGCGGGGGAGGAAACGGTTATAAAAATTCACCATTCCCAAAAACTCTTGTAACGCTTTGACCGTTTGTGGCTGGGAAAAATTTGTTACTCCGCGCACTTTGTCAGGCAGAGGAACCGCTCCATCTGAGGAGACGCGGTGCCCCAAAAAATCAATCTGTGTCACCCCGAACTGACACTTCGCTGGGTTGATTATTAACCCGTGCTCTCCCAACCTCCGGAAAACTGCCGTGAGGGGATTTTCGTGTTCGTCTTCGGACGCACTGGCTACCAAAATGTCGTCCGGGTAGACGAACACGAAGGGGAGATCGTGCAACACCGCGTCCATCATGCGTTGGAACGTCTGTGCGGCTCCTTTAAGCCCAAACGGCATGTGCAAAAACTCGAACAAGCCAAACGGGGTTATTACCGCTGTTTTGGGTATGTCCTCAGCGTGCACTGGCACTTGATGGTAGCCGCGAACAAAGTCTATTTTGGAAAAAACGCACGCCCCCACCAAATGTATGGAAAAATCTTGAATATGCGGGGATTGGGTAACGGTCGTGTGCTGTAGCGTTGTTCAACCTGCGGAAATCACCGCAAGGTCGCCACGAGCCGTCAGCTTTAGGGACCATGTGAAGCGGGGAAGCCCATGGGCTCTTCGAACGCCGAATGATGCCCAACTTTTCAAGATTGGCAAACTCCTCGCGCGCTATAGTCAGTTTAGCTGCATCCAAGCGCCGAGCTTTTACAAAAACGGGGGGACCGGCTGTAGTAATAAAATGTTCCACTCCGTGTTTAGCCACGGCTGCTGAAAATGTGGGAACCGTGAGTGCTGGAAACTGGGTGAGGAGTGTGTGGAACTTACTGCTTGCCGTAGCGACGTTGGCTTGTGCTGTGGGCGGAGTCACTCGAGCTGCACAGGGAATAGAGTAAAAAGAGAGTGCATTAACCAAGCGTCTATTAGGGAGATCAACCAACAACCCATGTGAGCACAGAAAATCAGCACCTAACATGTTGAAACTCACCGCCGCTATAATAAAAGTCCACTCATATGTGCGGCCGTGCAGGGACAGAAGCAGAGTCTTCTCACCGAAGGTCTTAATGCTCGAGCCGTTCGCCACCGATGCTCCGTGACTCCCGGGGCCCCCCAGCCGGTCAGCATAGGTTGGCGTGATGAAACTCACTTGGGAGCCTGTGTCCACGAGGAATTGCCTCCCCGAACGCGCATCCGTCAAGTAGAGCAGCTTGTTCTGTTCACCGAGGGCCGCGGCTGCTACCGACCCTCGGCTCTGGCGTTTCCTGAGCTCTTGAACTGACACGGTGGTATACACTTGCGTGCCCTCTCTGCGAAGCGACGATGGTAGAAACAGAGGTCATCTCCTCCGCGATGTTTGGCCTTCACCGCCGCCATTGCCGGTGGGTCTGCTGCCGCTGCCTCTGGCCGTCTGCCATCTCCGGCCTTCGCGTCGAGTCCTGTCGCTGCTGCGGTGGCCGCGCGCTGTCTGCTGGCGTTGAGAATCCGCTGTGCCTCCTGGGCCAGCGCGCGGAAGTCCCGCTGGGCCAACAACGGTGAACCGGCCAGGGTCGCTCTTGTCTCTGACGGTAGGGTTCTCAGGAAAATGTGGGTGAAGAGCAGGTCGTCGCCGTCTGAGCCCCTCAGCCTCAGCATGTCTTCTATCAGATCGACGGGTGTGCTGTCTCCCAAGTCGTTCAGGGCCAGGAGTCTCTCCGCTCTTTCCTGGACTGAGAGAGTGAAACGCTGGATGAGCGCAGCCTTCAACCCGCCGTATTTGTCTTCGGCTGGTGGGCGCTGCACCAGGCTCTGCACATGACGAGCCGTGCGGTTGTCGAGCTTGGCGATAACGTGGTAGAATTTTGTGTCATCTGCCGTTATTCCCCGGAGAGTGAACTGAGCTTCGGCCAAGAGGAACCAGGAGTCCGGATTGTCCTGCCAGAAATCTGGTAGTTTGACTGAGACTGCGTTCGCCTGGCTGGTTCCTGGCGAGTCCGGCTCGGGGGAATTTCTTTTGTCCATGATACGTCTTAAGGTCACCAGTGTGGAGAGCGTGAAAAGATGAGGCTGAGTTTATTTCTCAATTCAGGTTCATTCACATTCACGTATCTCCAACATCCTCTCAAACAGAAAAGAGACCCATCCTCCCACATCTGTCCTTTTTATACCCGGGACATCAAAGTACAGAGTCACATTGTTTTTAAATCCCAAGACACAATACATCATCCCCCAGGTCCTCTCCCCTCCACCTAAAACCCTGGTGGTCAGGAAGTCTCTCAAGGCCATCTCCAAAGATCACATTTCGCACCCTCCTGTTATCCCCAGGAGACCCAGACTTATTGTTCATTCTGAGACGTGAGGCAACAGTAATATACATATGCAGCCTAAGCAACTCAAATATGTGTGCCACAACAGGTTCTTTCAGCTTAGACACCACATAAACAAAATACTTAAAAAGGAGAATTTGGAAAGGGCCCAGTCAGGTGTTCTGAAGGTTTTCTTAATGGCATATAAAGGGATCCCAGGGATCAGATACATTTCTAAAATATACCATGGTCTTCAAGACTTAAAAGGAGACAACACATCATATATAAAAGAGAGATGGGAAAAAGAGGGGAATTTCACTTTACAACTGGAAATATGGGAAAAGCTAAATAAACAACACTGGAAAAGTACCTCATCCCTGCTGTGGAGAGAATTTGGATGGAAAAATTTGGTAACATTTTTCAGAACACCTGCACAAAACAAATTTACTCGTAAAGGATTGAATTGTTGGCGCTTGTGTGGTGAAAAGACTGCAAATCATTTTCATGTGTTTTGGTCATGCCCAGTTATCCACCAATATTGGACCAATGTACAGACAATATTGGGGAAAATATTCAAAGTAACAGTTCCCTTTTCTTTTGTAACTTTGTATTTGGGTTTACTACCGGACTCACTGGAAAGACGAGGAGATAAATACTTATTCACTGTTTTAATATTGGCAAGTAAAAAAGCTCTAACAAAAAAAATGGATGTTGAAAGACTGTCCTACACCAGAAGATTGGATTAACGTGATTCAGGACATTTATTTGATGGAAAAGTTGACATTTGCACTGAGACAGGACATGGATGGGTTCTTGAACTTTTGGCAACCCTGGATCGCATATGTGTCTTCCATTAGATCTAATCTTTGACAAATACCATTTCAATAATGGCACCTCTCTTTGTTCCAACACTACTCAGATTCTCTTTTATTTTTCTGCTCTTGTTTTTGTTTTTTTTGTTTTCTTTTGTTCTTTTGTTAATTTCTCTTTTTCTTTCACTTAAAAAAAGGGTGTTGTAATATTTTTTTTCCAATGTTGTCAAAAAACAAAAAAAGGGGGAATATATGATGAAAATGTAAGCAATGCAATGCTGTAATGACATGTATACCCTTTACAAAAACTTAAATAAAAAAATGTGTAGAATTATAAGATTATTAAGTACAATGAAAAGGGTAAATTAGGTTGTGATATATACCTTGATGAATTATATTAGGTTTGCTGTTTTGAACCACACTGAATGAAGTAAACTGAACTTAAAATAAAACAAACCAAAATAAAATAAAGTAAAACATGTTTTCTGCTTAGATATGTAGGGCCATACAAATTTCTGCACCCTTGGACTTCAAATAAAGTCACAATTTGCACAATAAAAGTGAAACCTTAAATAAAATGTAAAATGTGAGCAACAGAATTACCCCCCCCCCCCAAAAAAAAAAAAAAAATCAAAACCGACAAAAGGGTGTGCCCAGGAGAGAAAAATAAAAATCAAAAGAAAATGCATTCATTTAAAAAAATACATCCAGAGGGCCCTACTTCCTGTTTTTGTTTACATTTATTTTAAATCCTTCTGACTTTGCTCTAGTGTTTGGGGTTGTAAAAGGATTTAATAGCCCACACCTCTAATTGATTCAAACTGATACTGTTTGATACTGATACTGATTATTGATATGATATTGATACTGTTGGTAAAATAAATATCAACTATACAGTGAGCAAATAGGCTTTTGTTTTCTATTTTATAACTTCTTGTGTACACGTTCTCACACATTTTCATACAAACACATTCTCACACAATGTCCTATGAAACCAATTTACTTTTCATGTACATGTCATAATTTATTTAGATGGAAAATAGGAGCTCTCTTATTTATCATACATTCTTATTTTTTGCTTTTTCTCATCTCACTTTTCTTTCAGATAATGTAATTGATGGAGACTAAATGATCCTCCATCTGGGAAACCCATTTCAGACCAGACAGGCACCAGCCAGACACTTTCATCGCCATATTTTTGCCTCATTTATTTTTGCAAAGTAAAACTCTAGAGATGTCCTGGGTAGTGATTTTTCCGAGAGTAAAAACAGCCATAAAAACCTTGTTTCTCAACGTTATGCTAAAGTGGAGACCCAACCCAGTGCAGGAAGGAAAAAAAAAAACACCCTCTAGTTTCTTTATCCTTACCAGGTGGCCTCCTCAACAGTCTAGTAACCTAGTGCGACTGACCAGAGCCTTTTACAAATAATATAGTTGCATATGTCCCGAGTGTAGGAGTTTATTATGTCAGCCAAACCACTGTAAAAAGCTGGTGCTTCACAGTCCTAAAGTAAAACACACAGGCCAGAAGTCCATCTGCCTGTACCCTCAACAGATGAATCGTCTAGCATGATTCGCTGGAGCTTGAAAGCCTATATTTTTTATATCAGTAGTGAATGCAGTGTGTGTGTGTGTCTATGGCGAAAGGCAACTATATACTTCTGGGGATCTAAACCCTAGTTTATAGATATACTTCTGCAGTGGTTTATCTAAGGGCCTCTAACCCAACTTTTGAGGCAAAAATATGTTATTATATATAACAAACATTCATTCATTCATCTTTTTCCGCTTAATCCTTTTCGGGTCGCGGGGGGGCTGGAGCCTATCCCAGCATCTTTTGGGCGAGAGGCAGGGTACACCCTGGACAGATCGCCAGTCCATCGCAGGGCCAACACAGAGAGACAGACAACCATTCACTCTCACGGTCATACCTAAGGACAATTTAGAATCCCCAGTTTGATGCCAATTAACCTAACTTGCATGTTTTTGGCATGTGGGAGGAAACCAGAGAAATCCCGGAGTAAACCCACGCAGACACGGGGAGAACATACAAACTCCACACAGATCACTTTTGGTCGGGGGCTGGGATCAAACAAATAACAAACAGTGATTGCTATATCCCCAATACCACAATTTGCCTATTCCCCCACAAAAAATAGCTTTCTTATGCAACAAATTTGAAATTTGTCACAGAAATATATACTCTCACCAGATTTTCCACAAACAAAAGGGATCTTCCGGCTTGGAGTCGTGGAATCCTCCCTGGATGGATCCTCTCCGACTCTCCGCTTCTCTCAAAACAGAATTTAAATGAGGTTGGGAGCCGCCAGTTCACCAGTGGGGTTATCAGTCCGTCGAAGGATTCTATAATCCGGGGAAGGAGATGTACGATCTAACCATCCTCTGCTACCAAAGAATTGCTATGGATTTATTTACTTGTTAATAAAAAGTCTCTTATAAATCTGGTGAAGAAATAATGAAAGATAAAAAATGACACAGCTGGATGCCTTTTCTGCATTTTATAATCTTTTACAAAAGGGAAAATTTCAAAAGAGAAATAACACTCAGCACCGTTCCACGAAAGTGTTCAAACAACAGTCCTGTGTGCAGGCTTTTTATGGGTTCTGTTTAAGGAGGAAAAACACACAAGGGGGGTGGAGTCTCTCCTATAAATGTGGGCGCACTCAGCCTCCCTTGGGCTATGGAGCCTCGAGTCTAATCTGTCTACTACAGAGACGTACCTGATAAGAAGTTTTGAGAACAAAGTATCATAGAATAAAAATATGATATAAAGAATATGATGAGGAAGAAATCCTTCACACTCCATAAGTAATTTCATTTAACATACAGACAATTCTCCTTGCAGCTTGTTTATACTATCTGTTACTATAGCTTCACACTTCAGAACAAACAAGACAAGAGTTCATCCTGGACATCTAGTCACATCATTCTGACCTCCGTCTCTCACCTGAACATGGTAAATTTCTTATGTCCATGATGATGGGTGACTGGATGGATAAATAACCAACCATTGTGTATCGGGAATAATAATAATAATAAAAAAAAACCTCTAACTGGCTCAAGTCAGTAGTAGGTTTGAATACTTGACAAGTTGAAGGAATCCTCAGTTGTAACTTTTAGAAAATAAGTAAAAAGTGACTTGATGTCAGATTGAGGAGCAGCAGCTGGTGTGGAGCTGCATTTAAAAAGTTTTTCTTTTTGTCAGCTGCTACTTTTTTAATCATTCTGCAAAGGTAAACGTCATTTAAGAGATGTATTTCAGTCTGTAAATCCTCCTTGGTTATAAATTTGATGAATATTTTATCTACAGGTACATCTCAATAAATCAGAATATCAAAAAGTCAATTTCAGTAATTCAGTTCAAAAAGTGAAACTTGCATATAGATTCATTACACACACACAGTGATACATTTCAAGCATTTATTTCTTTTTATTCTGATGATTATGGGTTACAGCTAAGGTAGGTGGTGAACGTATCACAACGCTGGCTCAATGCTTATTTTACCCACCGTATGTACATGTGTGTATAGTTTCGTGTATGGTTATGTATGCATCTACTGTATGTATGAACACAAATATTGAGTAAATAAAAGGGATAGCATTAAATAAGTTCATCCTTCATCCTACGCCCATTCAAGCATGTAGCTAATTCAATCAAATAATAATAATGGCTAAAATAAACAAATGCAGTAAATGGCATCTATTGCATTTAAAATTTTTTTGGTGGGGAGGAAACCTCCAGACCCCTCACCATAAAGGACTCCAATATTAGAAATGGTTACGATGTCCATGCATGCAGCACTTCAAACACTAAATGTCTGAGGGCTGAAAGCAGAAAGCATATGCAGATGGCCTGATGATAGATGTTCTTACCAAACTGATTTATATATACACATTACAACTTCAACAATTTAAGGAACATTTTATTCACATAAGAGAGACTTAAACCTGAAAATAAAAATCTACAGACGCTACGAGACTGTAGTAGTTCAACAGCGAGTTGGGTACTAATTTGTAATTGTAGTTTTATTTAATTTATAATTATGATCAGGTATAAAGTTAATTTAAGTTAGACTTTTAAGGGTATGCGGGAATGGGAATTTGCCTCCCAGCTCACTCACACACACCAGAAAAGGGGGCGGTGTGGTGGCGCAGTGGTTAGCACTGCGGCAGCACAGCAACTCACCCTTGGCCATGGAATCCCTGGTTCGATCCCAGCCCCTGACCAACAGTGATCTGTGTGGAGTTTGCATGTTCTCCCCGAGTCTGCGTGGGTTTACTCCAGGATTTCTCTGGTTTCCTCCCACAGGCCAAAAACATGCAGGTTAGGTTAATTGGAGACTCTAAAAGTGGCCCTAGGTGTGAATGTGTGTGTGAATGGTAAAGGGATAGCGCCGTACCGTGGCTGCTTCATCCATCCAGGTGGATGCCCTCAATTTCCCCTCTGGGGATCAATATACAAAATCAAAAACAATATATATCACTCGTTGGGGCACCAGCTCACTCTAGTGAATATTTAATAATAACTTTGATACCTTTAATTAATCAATTAATTAAATCAACCAGTCAGTCTCAAATTATGAGTTCTACTGGGGTTTCGGACAATCACAGAAATAGGAATAAATTCCCAACAACTTCTCTCATTTTACAGATTTATTTAAATGAAACCCTGATTAAATGACATTACATTCAAATGATTTGTAAGCAGGTGAAATGATCAACATTAAGCCATCACATTAAATTGGTAACTGAGGATAGAGTAACAATGTGAGCATATTTATAAAACCGTGGACTTTAGCATTAATTTAGAACAGTTTGAAATAGAAGACAGGATAAAAGTGGACACAAATTTATTGTGAAAATTAAACTAATTATATGAAAAATTCTGAATTATTCTAAGAAAGTAAAAATGGAATTTTAATAAAAAGAGTTGTTAATTCTCTTTTAATTCTGTATCTGGTCAGATTTTTGAATTATTTCCAAATTTTGGACAGGTCATTCAGCAGATGGAACAAGGAATATGGCGCACGTGAATCCGGGTTGAAGTTTTGTTGTTGAGATGATCCCGGGATCTGCCAGCAGTTATCTGGGCAAAGTTCAGTCACATTTGACGACGATGATGAGGCTTTCACGCTCCGCCAGTGGGAAGCTCTTGTCAGGGCAACTTTCAAAGTCCACAGTCACAAGATGAGATTTTGACTGTATCAATCACAGTTGGAGCTTAGATCAGGTGACGTGAGACTGCTTCTTCTGCTTCTTCGTTGGCAAACGGCTTTCTTCCAGGGTCCACATAAACTTGGAATATAATAAAAAAATCTGATCCAAATATCAGAATTTGAGAGAGATTAAGATAAAACTCGAGCAACACATACGTAGAGTTGGCTGAAATATCTTCCAGTGCGGAGACGAATGGTCAGTCCTTTGAAAAACAAACAAACACACAAAAAAAAGCACGGTGAGTTTAAAGACAGTTTAACAGGATAAAAAGTTAGAAAAACAGAAATGCCTGTGAAACATGAAGTTTGACTTCATTTGGAAGAATTTTGAGCTCAGGAAAGAAAGAATTAATTTCCAGACGTTTAAAGAAAAACATTAAAACACACAGACGTTTACACAAACACGACAATGGAGGATCACATGAATCTGGTCTGAAAAACTGATCTGAAGGAGGGCATCTTCCTGCTAAAGACTGAGCAAGTTTCACGCCATCAGGGTGATTGACAGCACCGATAACCAACCGTTTGTCGTTGTGGGCGGGAGTTATAAACTTTAGTCCAATAAGCAATCAGTCCTTTGTTTGTCACCAACCAACAGAATGAAAGAAGTTTTGTCCCGCAGAAGATGACCTGTGATTGGTGGAGCAAGTATATGACTTGGTACTTTTCACAGGATGACACCCATTTTAATACTGAAGATTCCTTAACATACTTATGTATAAAATTTAAGCTAAGTCAGTGATTCATGCACTTTTATACTGGTACTGATACAATTAACATGCAAGAATAAAATAAGATATACTGAATCATTAAAACATTCATGCACACATTTAAAATCAAGGATTAATATAAATTCTTCAAACCCATGTGATTGTCCACACAGAATGGTAGACCAGAGTCCATTTGCTTTTCCATGGTGTCCTGGAAATTATCCTGAGGAATGAAACTTTGAAGAGAGCGGATTTTAGTCAAAGATACAAAGTCTCAAGGCTGATTAAATCCGACATGTTCCTGAGTTTTCAGAAGGTGGCAATGTTGAGCTGTGGATATTTTCTAGTGGCCACATGATGCATTTAAAGTTTATGGGATGCTGTCTGGTAAATGTCTGATGGCTGATAACATGTAACTGTCTTAGTTGGAGGAAGTTTCCAGTTTATTTATGATGCAAGTTAATCCATTGAAAACATTCGTTATGTTTGCTTAACAAAGGAATGTTGGTTCAGCTGTGGTCCTGGGAGGAAAAGTAATTCTTTGACCAGACTTTTCCTTGGTGAAGCAATGTCTTTAAGATGAAGGATAATTTTATTGATGAGCCAAAGCCAGATAATGCTACATAATTATACACTGCTCGTTGCACAATGCTCATTTGCACACTGTACATAGGTCTATGCCATCTCAGGTTCACATCAGGTTGCACAATGCTTATTTGCACACTGTACATAGTGTTACTAGTACTCATTAAATAAATTAAATCACCCTTTATTGTCATTCAACCATACAACCAATCATGTACAGTAGAACGAAATTGTGTTTTTCCTATCTACAGTGTTAATCACACACACCCCATATGTAGAATCAGAGGGCCGCTGCCATACAAGGTGCCGCCACAGATTTCCCTCCTCCATTCCATTATTGCTGAGCACCAAGCTGGACGGCAGGAAGTTCCACTTTTATATGGTCTTCGGCATGACCTGGCCGGGATTTGAACCCCTGCCTCCCGGGTGTGGGGCGGATGCTCTACCAACTGAGCCACCACTCCAGTGAGCCACTATTAGTTTTAGTATTTAATATTAAGGTGTGCTTAAGGAGTCCTAACTACCTAACTGTGTGTGTTGGTGTGTTTGTTATTAGCATCCATTAGTATTAGGATTGAGTTACTGTAAGTTACTGTGTCGTGATCTTAGAATTGTTGTTTCTGTACCCATTACCTTGGCATTCGTTCAGAGAGCAAAGTAAGAATTTCAGTGCTCAGGAAATGTAGTATTTCTTAACCGTGCACATGATAATAAAGCCTTTGAATCTTGAGTTCTCATGTGAGAACTCAAACTAGAACACTAAGTGAACACTTTCCCATATATTTTACAAGACTAAGGCTTCTCACCGTTTTATTTCTTTGCATCTCATTTCATTACAAGTGCAATGGGCCCCAACCAGGGGTCTATGGTTACACTTTAAATCAAAAAGCTTTGTATCCGAGGGCTCGCCTCAAGATGGAGACTGTTCCTCTGATTGCTGAGATCTGTATTTCACAGATGCTAGGGCAGCCGGGGATCGCCTGTAGATATTTTTTCAGGTTCTTCTTCACCATCCCAGTTGCTCCCACCACCACAGGTATAATATCTGCTTCCTGCAGTTTCCAGGTGCTCCTTAGGTTGTTTTTGAGATCTTGATATTTTGTTATTTTTTCCTCTTTCTGCTCTTTTGAGGCCGTAGTCGTTTGGTATGGTTACAGCTATTAATTTGGCAGTTTTGTCCTTTTTGTCCAAGATAACAATATCTGGTTTTATTGCCCCTCCTTCTGTGTGTCTTCCAGTTGGGATTTCTCACCTGTGTGAATTCTCATGTGAGTTTTCAAATTGCCACATTGATTAAATCTTTGCCCACATGTTTCACAAGAAAATGGCTTTTCACCCGTGTGAATTCTCATGTGAGTTTTCAAAGCACCATGCTGATTAAATGTTTGCCCACATGTTTCACAAGAAAACGGCCTCTCACCTGTGTGTCTTCTGAAGTGAGTTTTCAAAGCATCAAATTGAAAAAATCTTTGCCCACATGTTTCACAAGAAAATGGCTTCTCACCTGTGTGTTTTCTCATGTGAGTTTTCAATGTACCATGCTGACTAAATCTTTGCCCACATGTTTCACAAGAAAATGGCTTCTCACCTGTGTGAATTCTCATATGAGTTTTTAAGGCAGTATTGTGTTTAAAACGTTGCCCGCATGTTTCACAAGAAAATGGTTTCTCACCTGTGTGAATTCTCATATGACTTTTCAAAGCAGTATTGTGTTTAAAACTTTGCCCACATGTTTCACAGGAAAAAGGCTTCTCACTTGTGTGTTTTCTCATGTGAATTTTCAAAGCACCACATTGACTAAATCTTTGTCCACATATTTCACAACAAAATGGCTTCTCACCTGTGTGAATTCTCATGTGATTTTTCAAAGAACCACTGTGATTAAATCTTTGTCCACATGTTTCACAACAAAATGGCTTCTCACCTGTGTGAATTCTCATGTGAGTTTTCAAAGAACCATACTGAGTAAATCTTTGCCCACATGTTTCACAAGAAAACCTCCTCTCCCCAGTGTGAATTCTCCTATGAACTGTTAAACTGCTCCTCCATCTGAATCTTTTCCCACACGTGTTACAAACAGGTGGCTTATCCACTGTGTCCCATTTCTTCTTTTGTGGCTCATTTTTACAGTTTTTGTCATTATCATGACATTTTGCAGACTCTTCGCCTGTGTCAGTATCACACCAACACACTGACATGGAGGAATTGTTTACATTGTTACCGTCACTTCTGTTTCCATGAAGTCTATTCTTTGGTTTTGGCTCTTCATGTCTACTTGATCCTGGGTTTACATTCTTACCTGCTCCCTGGGCTTGGCTCTCATCAGTGTCAGTAGAGTTGTGAGAGAGGAGCTGCTCGCTGTTTGGTTCAGTTTCACTGTTGTCATTGTCCTCATCAGTAGGGGTCACCATGAAAGTATCAGCCTCTTGTTTCAGTCCAAACTGTTCTTCCTCCTGACTGGTACAGAGTTCTTTCTCTTCCCCTTTAACCTGTGCAGCATCTTCTTCCTCCTGGTCCAGACTGGAGTTCCTCTCCTGGTTACAGAGCAGCAGGACCGTGAGAATCTCCTCCTCCTTCTTACAGTCATGTAGCTGTGGAGCATCTGGAGGGACAAAGAGACACAAGAACAATGAAAAAGGGCACTCAGAGCAACTATATTCTAGTTTTGAAATTTGACCAGGGCTCTGCTGTGTTAACATGTCAATCAAATATTTAAGTAAAGTTCTAATTGTACAAATGCAAACAGTATTTGAATGCAGCAATGTGACAGATTTTTTTTTTCTTTAGTTTGGACCAGGGATGAAACAGTTAAGCTGGATTCATACTGCATTTCCTCTCTAGTCCGCTTTGGTCCGTGTCCGCTTCGGACAAGGCTGGCGCGCACGCGGCTCTGTATATGGTTCACTTTGTCCATCAGGCCACGCAGTTGGCGCATGTGCACAACTGCTATTTGTAGTTTCACCCCAGCCCTATGGGTAGCGCAAATGCACTAACATGCCAGTTTATTCACCAGCTATAAACGCGAGAGTGACGCACATTTTTTGTAGCAACAATGGCATTGTTTCAAGGAAAAGGAGGAATTACCATTTTTCAGTGTTCTTCTTTGCTCAAGCTGCTGCTGCTGCAAAATGATTCATGCATGTTTATTCTCATCTTCCGCTTCCTCTTCGTCTACTTTTACTTTGCATGCTGCGTCAATACCGCCACCTCGTGAATGGGACAATCTTCTTCTTCATCTTCTTATCTTGCGCAGCCAACGCAGGCAGGCCACGCGGTCAGAAAACTTGGGCTGTACACGGTCGTCCACAGAAGAGCTCTGCAGACACTAGCGGACTGAAGAGGATGATGGAAATGTTGATAGACAAGCCTCGCGGTTGAGCGGATGCGGACAGCGGAGGTGCAGCATGAATCCATCTTTACCAGTTTGTACTTGCCCCACAGGGAGATCCTCAACATTTAGGTTTGACTGCACGTGTTACATTAAATGTAACACAGATGTCTGATGAGGATCCTGCATGAGCCACACTGTGTTTGTTCAGTCAGACATTATAGTTTTACATATGTACCTATTCTGTGTAACTTTATCACAGGTTTCCTGGTGACATCACTTAGTCTGTGCTTTTTTTTTTTTTTTTTTAAATTTTTGTATACTTTATTAATCCCAGAGGGAAATTCAGGGCATTCACCTGGATGGATGAGGCCGCCAAGATGCACCGCCAATCCGTTCACCGGTCACACTTAGGGCCACTTTAGATTCTCTAATTAACCTAACTTGCATGTTTCTGACTTGTGGGAGGAAACTGGAATACCCAGAGTAAACCCACGTGGACACGGGAAGAACAAGCAAACTCCACACAGAAGGGTCACTGATGGTCAGGGGTGGAATCAATCCCTTGACCATATTGTGCTGCCACAGTGCTAACCACTGTGCCACTGAGCTGCACCAAAATTCTGCAGAAAAAAACTCAGAAAATAACCCTTCTTAACCAAACAGAACTCATGTCTACCATCTTAGAGTGTAAATAATTAATCATCGATAGTAAAAAAAAAAAAAAAAAAAAAAAAAAAAACCTAGACCGTCAAGTACGAAGTAGCTCATTCCAGCCTGACAAAAATCACCCGGGCTGATCAGATGTCCCGACCATTGACCTTGACCTTAAGCACAGCCTAAATTGGGTGATCGTCACTTCCTTGTGGTAACGTATCGTCACTTCCTGTTTTGCTGTCTGCCTGTGTGGTTTGCTCTCCAGCTCTCGAGCCACTAGCTATGGCTCCTAGCTCTCTTTCCTCTCCTCCTCTGGTGTGCTCTCTCTGTCAGATGTTTAGCTACACCTCTGCCTCTTTTAGTGATAACGGTAAATGTAATAAATGTTGTCTTTTTGAGGCGCTCGAGGCGAGGTTGTCTGATTTGGAATCCCGGCTCCGCTGCATTGAAACACCGTCTGCGCCAGTTAATCTCGACGGATGCCCATTAGCTGCAGCGGAGCTAGCTAGCTTAGCCCCCCCTGTCACCGGTTCCCCGGCTCTCCTCTGCAGCGAGGAGACTGGGTGGGTGACGGTGAGAAGGAAGCCTAGTCGCAAAGCCCCGGTTCACCACCAACCTGTTCACGTTTCTAATCGTTTTTCCCCGCTCAGCGACACACCCGCTGAGGAAAAAACTCTGATCATTGGCGACTCTGTAGTCAGAAACGTGAACCTAGAGACTCCAGCGGCCATAGTCAAATGCATTCCTGGGGCCAGAGCAGGCGACATCGAGTCAAATTTGAAAATGCTGGCTAAAAGTAACTGTAAATATTCCACAATTGTTATTCACGCCGGCATTAATGACATCCGTCTCCGGCAGTCGGAAGTCACGAAACTTAATATAGAATCGGTGTGTGACTTTGCAAAAACGATGTCTGCCACTGTAGTATTCTCTGGGCCCCTCCCCAATCTGACCAGTGATGGCATGTTTAGTCGCTCGTCATCCTTGAACCGCTGGCTGTCTGTGTGGTGTCCTAAAAATGACGTGGGCTACATTGACAATTGGAGCTCTTTTTGGGGAAAACCTGGTCTTATGAGACGAGACAGCATTCATCCCACTTTGGATGGTGCTTCTCATTTATCTAACAATCTGGCATCTTTTTTATCCAAATTTCCAAAACCGTGACTACTCAGAGTTGGGACCAGGAAGCAGAGTCGCAGTCTTACACGCCTCTCTGCAGCTCCTCTTCATCCGCCACCCCTCAGCTTAGCCCCTGTCTTCCCCATCAGAGAATCGTTGTCTGCTCCCTCCAAAGTAAATAAAAATATAATGTATAAGCATCCCAAAGTGATAAAGCAAAATATTGGTAAAACTCAAATTAAACATAAAGCCTCTAAATTGAATGATTTGGCCTCTGTTCCTCCTCATAATTTAAAAATTAAATGTGGTTTATTAAATATTAGGTCTCCAACTCCCAAGTCTCTGTTAGTCCATGATCTGTTAATTGATCATCAGATTGATTTAATTTCCCTTACAGAGACTTGGTTAGGACAAGAGGATTATGTTGGTTTAAATGAATCAACTCCCTCTGGTTATTTAAACTGTCAAAATCCCAGAAGTTCTGGTCGTGGAGGAGGAGTAGCATCAATTTACCATTCCAAATTACTAGTTAATGTAAAGCAAAAAACATGTTATAATTCCTTTGAGGGCCTGGTCCTCAGTGTTGGGCACTTTAGCAATTCCAGGTTAAACCCAATTTTATTTGCCATAGTTTATCGTCCCCCATCAACCTATTCAGAATTTTTATCCGAATTTCCTGATTTCTTAGCTGATTTAGTGCTGAAATCTGATAGAATAATTATAGTAGGGGACTTTAATATACATGTGGATGTAGATAGTGACTGCCTTAATGTGGCTTTTAATTCAATATTAGACTCGATTGGATTTTCTCAGAAAGTAGGAAATTCTACTCATTACCTCCACCATACATTGGACCTTGTTCTGACATATGGCATAGAAATAGAAAATCTTGTAGTGTCTCCTCATAACCCTGTACTGTCAGACCATTGTCTGTTAACCTTTGATTTTACTATTTCTGACTATTTGGCTCCTAAAGAAAAATATTATCACAGTAGATGCCTCTCAGATGATGCTGTTTCCAAATTTATGCAGATTGTTTCCTCTATGCCATGTGTCAACACAACGGAAATAAGCTATAGACAGCTTGCTCCTTCTGTAATTGATAACATGGTGGATAGTGTTTCAGCTTCTCTGCATCAGGCTCTAGACTTGGTGGCCCCCTTAAAAAAGAAAAAGTCTAATCAGAGATTTTTAACTCCTTGGTTCAACACAGAAACTCGTAGCTTAAAACAGAAGACTCGTCAATTAGAAAGAAAATGGCGCTCTACTAATTTAGATGAAATCTATTTAGCTTGGAGAAATCATCTTTTAATTTATAAAAAATCTCTTAGAAAAGCTAGAACGAGTTATTACTCTGCATTAATAGAAGAGAACAAGAATAATCCCAGGTTTCTTTTCAGTACTGTAGCCAGGTTGACAAAGAGTCAGGACTCTGTCAATCCTAGCATCCCCTTAGAGCTTACTAGTCAGGACTTTATGAACTTTTTCAATAATAAAATTTCATCCATCAGAGATAAAATCAATCAGATTCTTCCCACAGTTAACTTAAATACTGTAACTACTACAACTCCTTCTATTGATGTCTGTCTTGATGAGTTTACTCCAATCAACCTTTGTGAGTTAGACAAAATAGTTTCCTCATCCAAACCTTCAACTTGTCTTTTAGACCCTATTCCTACCAGGTTATTTAAAGAAGTCTTCCCACTTATTGGTAGCTTTATTCTTCATATAATCAATTCTTCATTAACTTTAGGCCATGTACCACAGGCTTTTAAAACGGCTGTAATTAAACCCTTACTCAAAAAGCCAACGCTAGATCCAGGAGATTTAGCTAACTATAGACCAATCTCTAATCTCCCTTTCATTTCAAAAATCTTAGAAAGAGTTGTTGCTACGCAATTATTTGACCACCTGCAGGGAAATGGTTTATTTGAGGAGTTTCAATCTGGGTTTAGAATCCATCATAGCACTGAAACAGCCTTAGCGAAGGTCACTAACGACCTCCTCATTGCATCTGATAATGGACTAGTTTCTGTACTTGTCCTTTTAGATCTTAGTGCAGCTTTTGATACTATTGATCATAATATTCTACTTGATAGATTAGAACACTATGTTGGACTTAATGGAACTTCGTTGCAGTGGTTTAGATCTTATTTATCGGATAGGTTCCAGTTTGTTCATGTAAATGATGAGTTTTCTCTCAGCTCAAAGCTTAGTCATGGAGTTCCACAGGGATCTGTGCTTGGCCCTACTCTTTTTAGTTTATATATGCTTCCGTTAGGCAACATTATTAGAAAGCACTGTATACATTTTCACTGTTATGCAGATGACACACAATTATACCTGTCAATGAAGCCAGATGATACTAATCAATTAGCCAAGTTAGAAGCCTGTCTTAAGGAAATCAAAGTTTGGATGACTTGTAATTTCCTGCTATTAAATTCAGATAAGACTGAAGTCATTCTTGTTGGTCCAAAAAACCTTAGAAATTCCTTTCCAAATCAAACTTTCAGTTTGGATGCAGTTACTCTTTCTCTTAATAGCTCTGTGAGGAACCTTGGAGTTATTTTTGATCAGGATTTGTCCTTCAATTCACATATTAAATTTGTTTCTAAGACTGCCTTCTATCATTTGCGTAATATTGCCAAGATTAGGAGCATCTTGTCTCAGAGTGACGCTGAGAAGCTGATCCACGCTTTTGTTAGCTCGAGATTAGATTATTGTAATTCTTTATTATCAGGCTGTCCTAAAACATCTTTAAAAAGTCTTCAGCTGATCCAAAATGCTGCAGCAAGAGTTTTAACAGGTACTAGAAAGAGAGATCATATCTCTCCGGTTCTGGCCTCTCTTCATTGGCTTCCCATAGAGTTTAGAATTAAGTTTAAAATCCTTCTTCTTACTTACAAAGCTCTAAACAATCAGGCTCCTTTTTATTTAAAAGATCTGATACTACCGTATCATCCTAACAGAGCACTACGCTCCCAAAATGCAGGTTTACTTGTAATACCTAGAATCTCCAAAAGTACAATGGGAGGCAGAGCCTTTAGTTATCAAGCTCCTCTCCTGTGGAATCAGCTGCCAATCTGGATTCGGGAGTCAGACTCGATCTCTGTTTTTAAGAATAGGGCTAAAACCTACCTTTTTGATATAGCCTACAATTAGGGAGGGATCATGTGTTTCTGAACCCTCCCTTAGTTATGCTGCTAATGGGTTTAGTCAGCTAGGGGACCTTCAGTAATGCACTGGGCCTCACTCCTTTCCTCACTCTCTATGAAATATTTTTTTTTTTTTGCTGGTCATTAACATTTGTTTGTTCTCTCCCATAGATTGAGTCCCCATTGTGCTGTTTGCTCTCTACATGTCTGTTCTTTTCTTCTTCTCTGTCCCCTCACCCCCCAGCCAGTCGCAGCAGATGACTGCCCCTCCCTGAGCCTGGTTCTGCTGGAGGTTTCTTCCTGTTAAAAGGGAGTTTTTCCTCTCCACCGTCGCCAAGTGCTTGCTCACAGGGGATCGCCTGATTGCTGGGGTCTTTCTGCAACTGTGGGGGTCCTCCCTACAGTTGATAGTGCTATGAGATGACTGTTGTTGTGAAATGGCGCTATATAAATAAAGTTGAATTGAATTGAATTGAATTAAATACAGACCAAGCTAGGATGTGCATAAAGTCAAGGTCAGTGGCCTAGGAGGAGTAACGTTTTTCAGAAAATCATAAATGCTCAGATCTTCTGACCTTTGGCAATGACCTTGACCTCAACCTGGATGCAGACCCACCTGAGGGTCACTGTGAGCAAGTTTCATGAGAATTCAGGTAATTGCGTAGACAGAGGAGAGATTTTTGTAAAATCCTGTAAGTGCCCAGATCTCCTGACCGTTGACCTTGACAGTGACTTGACAACATGGATACAGACCCTCCTGGGGATCTTTGTGAGTTTGGTCACCACTGGGGCAATTTCCTAGAAGGAGCACCGATTTTTTTTTTTAAATTACATAAGTGCCCCTTTGACCTTGAGCACAACTTGGATATAGACTAGGGGTGGGAATTGTGAGGGGCCTCACGATTTGATTTGGATCGTGACACAATCCTATCACGATTCAACAATAATCATGATATCATGATCCCATATATTTCAAATTTTTTCACCTTATTCAACCTCAAATCATATTCCCAAAGTAAAACTGTTATATATTTATTTCTGCACACAGGGAGGGTAGTGGATGATGCTGTTTGGAATAGACTCCCACTCCAAATACGTTTAGCTGACTGTGGACTTTTTTAAAAAGCAGCTGCAAACTTTTTGTTTAATGAGTATTTCCGTTGAGTTTCAACTGCTTTTTAATAAATCTGATATTTTTAAATTTTTTAATCTGGTGTTTTAACCTCTTACCATTCTGGTGTCCCCCTTGTGGGATGTTTTACATTGGAATGGTAATTAACTTGTTTTTGTATTTTTGAATTTATTTTTATCCATCAACTCCTTTTACCCCATTTTATTGTACAGTGCTTTGTGACTATATGTCTCTGAAAAGCACTTCATAAATAAACATTACTTACTTGGCGATCAGAGAAGAAGCTCCATGCCAGTGTCTCTTTAGCTTAGCTGTTGCTAATGCTGCTCTGAGATGTGTGCTGACCTGCCATGTTCTGAGTGGTTTGTTTTTTTTTCGTGCAGCGCTTCTTGCGGGTTGTGTGTCATGTCAAGGTCTTTCCTTCCATCTTTGTTATAAAATCAAAAAAAGGCCCAACATCTGAGCCAACTTTGAGCTAACTGCTCCCCAACTTTCAAAGCTGGCTGCAAATCTCCGAGATAAGCTATGACTTCACTTGACTGGGTGTGTTTTGCTTTGTGCCATCTAGTGGACTGAAAACAACATTGATTAACTGATAACCCAAAAGTATATGTGTGCACATTTAAAAAAAAATAAAATAAAAGATCGATCTGTGCATTTATGGATCAATGCATTGTCGCCAGTGCCAAGTATCGTGATCCATCACAGAATCGATCTTTCTTTCCCCACCCCTAATACAGACTCACCTGATGATCATTGTGAGCGGGTTTGGAGAGCATTGGGGCAAATACCTAAGAAGTAGCGATTCCCATGAAATATGGCTGGACAACAAATGCCACGTCATCTCATTAGCCCTGATCGGCTTTGCCAGAATGAGCTAAAAATAATGATGTTTATTTTTTATTTTATAATCCTTTATTAGTCCCACCCGGATGAGGCTGCCACAGTATAGCACCAATCCCTTTACCCATTCACACACACATTCACACCTAGGGTCACTTTAGAGCAGGGGTGTCAAACTCAATCCATGGAGGGCCAAGACCCTGCATGTTTTGCTTCTACCCAGTGTCATCAGCAGGTGTTTTCACTGATCAGCAATCAGTGGGAAGAAATTCAGGGAAATCACCTGCTGAAGACACTGGGTGGGGGTAAAACCTGCAGGGTCTTGGCCCTCCATGGAATGAGTTTGATACCTGTGCTTTAGAGTCTCAAGTTAACCTGACTTGCATGTTTTTGGCCTGTGGGAGGAAACCGGGGTACCCGGGGTAAACCCACGCAGACACGGAGAGAACATGCAAACTCCACACAGAAGGGTCACTGATGGTCAGGGGTTGGGATCAAACCCACGATGGTTAGGGATGGAATCGATCTTGTGACCTTCTTACTGTGCTGCCACAGTGCTAACCACTGCTCTGCCGAGCTGCCTAATAGAAAAAAAAAAATAAAAGAATTTAGAATTAATTGGTAGAAGAGGATTCATGATTTAATTTTATTGTGTGCAGGGTGGGTTTTAAATTGCACTAGAAGTCAGTATAGTTGTGATTCTGGAGTTTACTCCTGCATACCAACAACAAAAATTCCCACCATGCATCACTGTACAAATGATTAAACAAATCCCAAATCAGATTTCTTCATTGGGATCTTCTAGATTGTGGTATAAGTAGATTTGGTTTCTTCATTTGTGTTTTTTTTTTCTTTAAGACAAACATTTATGTAAGATTTTATCCGTTTCATTCTCAGAATGAGTCTTTGTTCTCGGAGTGTTTACCTTCATGGTGACTTCCTGTTTTCAATCGTCTCTTCTTTAGTTTGGGTCCTTCATCTTCTTTAGTTGGTCCTGAGTCTACATGCTTGCTTCCTTCCTCATCCTGGATTTGAGTTCCAGCTGAGTTGTGAGAAAGGAGCTGCTCACTGTTTAGTTCTGCTTCACTTTGCTGGGTTTCCTCAGAAATAAGAGTCACCATGAAGGTATCAGCCTCCAGCTTCACTAGCAGCTGCTCTCCCTCCTGACTGATGCAGAGTTCCTCTTGTTCCTCTTTAACCTGTGGAAGTTCTGGTTCCTCTTGTTCCTCTTTAATCTGTGGAGGTTCTGACTCCTTCTGTTCCGAACCCAAGCTTTCCTCTTGGTTCCAGACCTGCTGGTTAGGAGAACATTTGTTCTCACAGACATGTTGCTCTGCGAAGTCTAGAGGGAAAACGGATCAAAGAAATCATTCATTAATGGAATTAAAGCAGAACTCAGTTTGAAGGAAATACATGTCCACCTCTGTTGGTCTTTTTGAGCTGCTGTGAACAGTCAGCTTGAGCAGCAATAATGCAGTCAGAAGGAATGACCTGATGCAGCCCTCACTAAAACTCAAACTGCTTCTCTACAGAGAACAGAGGGAGGAGGGATGAAGAAACACAAGAAAGACTAGGGCTGCCCCGACTAAAGATTTTCCTGGTCGACCAGTAGTCACAATTTAAAGCAAATAGTCCAATATTTGTAGCACTTTTATGACAGATATATTAACTCAGTGAAGTATAAAGAGCAGTTTTGGAACATCAGTAAATGGTTTGTCTCAGAATGTCTAAGCAACAATGAGCCCTTAAAATAGAATTTAACCTGCACACTTAAGGAGGCAGTGAGTTGCCTGTCAGTGAGATAACTTCAGCTAAACAAGGGTCTCACCACCACTGTTCTGTCCTCCTTTCTCTGTAGAGCCCTGCATTACCCCGACTGGTGCACTTCAGTATCCAACTTCATGAATGTGTACCAGCAGTCGTTCCAAGTGTGCCTCATCAATTTACACCCTTCTTTCCTACTTTGACTGCTGCTGCTGTTTCTTTTAGCCTGCATTACATAACGACATACTCATCACATTTATTTAATCCAACACTTAGTTTTTCATCAGTGACGTACTTTGCTCTTCTGCCTGTTCATTCTCCTATTTGTCATCTGCTTAGATCACCGCCTCTTTTATATGAGTGCACATGCAGCCACATAGATTAACCCAAGGTTCACTTACCAAGTTGATAACCATGTTCATAGTAGAGATAATCCTGATCCTGAATGTCTGGGTTAGTGAAGCCAGGTAACAGAAAGATACCCTGGGTAGGCTGAACCTGCTTCGGAGTACAGGCCTCTGTGGATACCTGTGGAATCATGTGGTCTCTGGCTACTTAGGGCCTGGTTAGGTTCCACCTCTCTGTCTCTTCTCAGCATGGAAGCCATGACTGCAGAACTGCTGTTCACCACCTTTATCTTTTTTCTAATAAACCTTGTTTAAGTTGTGCCCATGGGTTGGACTCCTTTATATTAATCTCTTCAATCCAGGGTGGCTTTATGGTACATCACTGAATATTTGGTATTTTAATCATTTTTCTTATGTTACATATTCATTTTTATCATTTAACTATCCATGTCATTTACTTTAAGACTACAGAGTTTCAATTCTATTTTACCACATCATTTTTTGTGAGAACTTTTAGAGCTAAAACTGTCTTTCCTTGTGATGACTGCTCTTAGGTCATTTTTCAGTTCACTTCTTCTGTCTCATTTCTGTCTCATCAATCACTGAGTGGAACCTTGACCTGCACCAACCTTCATCAGAGGTTTGGGTCTCCTGCTTCAGTCCAAACTGCTCTCCCTCCTGACTGATGCAGACGTCCTCCTGTTCCTCTTTAATCTGGGAATAATCTGCTCCCACCTGAACAACAATAAAGTTTCTCTCCTGGTTTAGAACCTGCTGCTCATCCAAAACCTCCTCCTGGTTAAAGTCATTTTTCTGTGGGGCATCTGGAGGGACAAAGAGACAAGAAAGGTGTTGGAATATGGTTATGACACAAAGAGATAAAGCTCATCCTATGAAGCCTCTGAGATAAAATTGTCTTCAGCAGCAAAGACTATATCAATGTGCCGTGAAACACTGCAATCAGCTGGAGTTGATAATGGCGGTCCATGACAGCGGGACCAAAGTCTTCTGTCTCTGACTGCCTTGTTACTTTCAATAATAAATAGGGGTGGGTTCAAAAGATGGATACAACGATCTGGATTGATCCACATTTGACTGAGCAGATATCGATCCATAAAATCTGCGGATCGATCTTTTAATAAAATGTTTTTACGTCTGTGAACGTCTGCTGAGTCTGATCGGGTTGAAACCAGGTCAGTGAGCCAGGAACTGCGGCCAAGAACCAGAAACACCTGGAGCGTTAACGGAGCTAACAGCTAACAAGCTAATGGAGATGCTAGTTCTTCTTCTGTGTTGTTAAAATGGTTCTCAGCCAGCAAGAGTTCCCTGCGGTGCATGCGCACGTCTTTACTTCCATGTTTATATGAGCAGAGTTGTTAACGTGTGTGTTGTTATATGCGAGATTTGACTCTCGGGCCTTGCCGTAGCCTGGCCAAGGGGGTTGGGGTAATGACGTCAATGACGTCAGTCAGGCTACGGCTGTAGTGTCTATTGTGTTGTTCGTGATAATAAAGTCAGTTCAGTGTTCAGCTGAAAGTGGCTCCAGCCTCATGCTATTCGGACATAACATTTGGCGATGAGGATAAACCATGGGGGCGTGTATCAGACAACCACCTCCATTTTTACAGTCTCCAGGCACACCTGCTATACCATGGGCCCGCTGGGAGGAGATGTTCGATGTGTATGTGGCTGCGGCCAGCCTGAGTGGCGTCAATGAGGAGAGACAGGGGAGCCTAATGGTCCACTACCTCGGTGAGAAAGGCCAGCAGATATTTTTTGGGCTGTGTGGCAGCGGCTCACTGAAAGACGGTTTGGAATTAATGGACTGTGTTTTCGGAGATCATTCCACCATCACAGTGCAGAGATATGGGTTTTTTGACCGCCAACAGCAAATGGGTGAGTCCACTCAGTCCTTCATTACGGAGCTACACAGCCTAGCAAGAGAATGCGCCTTCGGGCCTATCAAGGAGGAGTTGGTCCGGGATAAGCTAGCCCATGGTACTAACAACATGTGGCTGAAGAGCAAGCTAAAGCTAACTAAAGATACTCTCTCGTTGGAAAAGGTGTTCGAACTGGTTAGGCAGATTGAGTCCACAGTTCAGCGGAGTCTGCTGGTGTTGGCTAAAGGGTGTGTAGCCACCCAAGCTTTCCTGCCAAGCACAGCCATTAGCAAGGTGGCTAATTCTCCAGGGCGGATTCCCAGGAGGTGGCAGACTGGGGCGCGGGACAGGGCCTACAATATCACTGCTAAATCATCTGTAGCGGAGTCCAGAGACACGACACAGGTGTGTGTGGCACGTGCAAAGTAGGGACCATTGAAATGGTATGTTCTAAAACTCGATGGAGTCGACATGCCGCTTATGGTGGACTCCGGAGCCAGCAGGTCCATTCTAAGTATGGCTACTTTGAAGAGATTTTTCCCAAATAAAACCAGCAGTGCTTGAGCAGTGAAAATGTTTGGATACGGCCACGCCAAAATTGAAATGGCGGGCACGGTCAACTTTTCAGTGAAATGTGGGTTGAAGACGGTCCCTATGCTCACTTTCCAAATTTTGCGCCAGGGGTTGGACTTGCTAGGGATAGATCTGCTGGGTGAATTGGGATTCTCCATCAAGGACATTGAGGACTCAATGCTACTGACGGTGTACCCCGAATGGCATGTCCACTGGCCGGCGCTGTTCAGAGGCCTGGGATGCATCAGCGCGTTCCACCACCGCCCGCTCATAGACCCAAGTGTGACGCCGAAAATTCAACCGCTACGGCGGTTTCCCCTCGCCCTACGGGACGATGTCACGGCGGAGTTGACCAAACTGCTGGAAGCAGGCATTATTGAGAGAGTGGATGCTTCACCCTGGATATCAAATATTGAGGTGGCCAAGAAAAAAATAAAAATAAAAAAAAAACAAAAATCGGGTGGCATCCATCCCTACATCGATCTCATGGTGGTGAATAAAGCGATCGTCCCGGACAAGTATCCGCTTCCAACAGTGGAGGAACTTACTGCAACATTCAGCGGTTCAAAGGTATTCACGAAGCTGGACCATCGCCAGGGTTACTTGCAGGTGCCCCTCCACCCAGCCAGCAGGAACCTGACAGCGTTTGTGACCCACATGAGTGTGTTCAGGTACACCCGCATACCTGTTGGCCTGAGCTCAGCACCCAGCTGTTTCCAGAAAATAATGTCCACGATTCTGGCTGGCCTCAAGGGTGTGGTGGCATACCTTGATGACATCGTGGTACATGGCACATCACAAGAGGAACACGATGATCGGTTGGGACGGGTGCTGACAGTACTACAGAAACACGGAGTCACCCCTGAACAGAGAAAAGTGCATCTTTACGGTGGTGGTGGTGGGGGGGTGGCTGTGGCCCCTGCATTCAAACGTGGAGGTGGTCCTGCACCTCCCAGAACCATCAACACCTGCACAGATCTCCTCATTTCTGGGTATGGTGAACTTTTATGGGTGTTTTATTCCCCGCTACTCGGAAACGATTGGACCCCTCTGGGCCCTGTTGAAACGGGAGGTGCTGTGGCAGTGGACCCCAGCCTGTTCAGTGGAGGTTGCTAAGCCGAAGTTTCAACTCACTTCCCCTCCAGTGCTGGCCCATTTTGATCCAAAGCGGCCAACCATTTTGACCTGTGACATGTCTGGCTCAGCGGTGGCGGCGGTTATGTCCCAGATGCAGGATGGTACAGAGCGCCCGGTGGCGTTCGCATCGAGGTCCCTTTCAGCAGATCAACAAAAGTACGCCATGGGTGAGAGAGAGGCACTCGCCTGCGTCTGGGCATGTGAACAGTGGCATATCTACCTCTATGGGCACCATTTCACTCTGCGGACGGCCCACCAAGCGCTGAGAACATTACTGGAGACGTCGGGTTTGGGACACAGACCTTTGCAGATCCACAGGTGGACGGAGCAGCTGAGGGCCTACAATTTTACCACCCAGTTCACTCCTGGTAAGGATAACGTAGTGGCGGATCTCCTTTCCCGCACCACGGCCAACTCCATACAATCAGACGACGACGATGACGACGGTCCAATAAAGGCAGATCTGGTTAATGCACTGCACGGGGCCCTCTGGGATATAGTGCCCCCCCCCCCCCCCCCCCCGCAGGAACTTCGGGCAGAGTCAGAACGAGACCCCGTGCTGTCACAACTGTGCTTGGTGATTAGGGAGGGTTAGCCCACAAAGGTGCAGGGAGGGCTGGCACCCTTCCACCAGTTTAAAGACAAACTGAGCTGTTGAAATGAGGTGTGTGTGTGGCGAGGGGACACTGTACACTAATCCCGGTGTCTCTGAGATTGCGTGTCCTAGCGATGCTCCATGAGGGCCACCTGGGCGTGGTCAGGATAAAACAGCGCTGCAGGGATTCAGTTTAGTGGCCGGGTATTGATAAGGACATTGAAGCTATGGTGAAAAACTGTGTTCCGTGCTTGGAGAACTGGAAGACCGGCGGACAACCCCCTCCACCACTGCGGCCGCTGTTGTACCCGGAAGGCCCTTGGAAACACATACAGTTGGACATCTGCAGCAAACTACATGCAGCACCCCTGAACAGCTGGTTCCTGCTGGTGGCCTACAACTTGTTCTCAAAGTGGCCGGAGGTGTTGCTCACTAATTCAGTCACGACGGATGTGGTTACGGGTTTCCTCTCATCACTGCTGGCCAGGTGGGGGGTCCCGAATGCAATCCCGACTGATAATGGCCCACAGTTCACCTCTGGGGCGTTTGAGGAGTTCTTGAGCACTAGGGGCGTGGAACACATTAAAACTGCATTCTACCAGCCCCAGGGCAATGGGGGGATTGAACGTTTTAACAAGACCCTGAAAAAAGTACTGAGAGCTCATTTGGTGGACGGCTTCATATTTCCAGACGCCCTCCAGAGCACACTGCTTCACTACAGGGCAACGGCCCGTGCTAAGACAGGATGCTCCCTGGCCGCTCTCATGCTGAGACGTGAACTACTTCTGCCTTTGGATTGAATGAGACTGCCTACGACTCCTCCAAGGAATAGGGACTCTCCACGGGACCGGGTCACTGCGCAACAGCGTAAGATGAAGCGATGATTTGACAGGAAGTACAGGGCGAGAGCCCATGGACTGAAGGTGTCGGATCAAGTTTGGATCAAACACCCTAACCGCACACTTAACCTGCAGCCGTTCTGGATGGGGCCCCTGTGGATCACAAGGCAACGGGGCCAGAACACGTTTGAGCTTGCAGATGGGTTGTGGTGGCACCCCAGTAGACTCAGATAGTCGTCACCGGAACAGAGGACTAGAGCTACAGCGAGACAACCTGACGTGAGGTGGAACTGGTTGGACTGGGGTGGTGAGAACCCACAAGTATGGCCGACGGTGCCTGGTGCAGAGTTTCCACCTAGGGGACGCCCGGCTAGAGTTCATCAGAGGCCCAGGTACCTGGAGGATTATGTATTGAAGACAGCAACAGCTAATGCGTGTTGGGACTAAGCGGCAGAATAATCCACTCCAACATGGTGGGGCATTCTGGTAGTCGACCCAGACGCCCATTTGGTTGGCTAAGTTTTGAATACTTAGTGCTATATATATATGAAAGACAAAAGGGGAGATGACACTGTTTTTTTTTCTGTTCTGGAGGGGGGGTTCTTTGACTTTATGAGGGGGAGAAATGTTATATGTGGGATTTGACTCTCAGGGCTTGCCGTAGCCTGGCCAAGGGGGTTGGGGTAATGACGTCAGGCAGGCTATGGCTGGAGTATATATTGTGTTGTTCGTGATAAAGTCAGTTCGGTGTTCAGTTGAGAGTGGCTCCAGTCTCATGTTATTCGGACATAACACGTGTCTCTTAATTTATCAACAAAAGTAAACGTAAAGACTATCCTCAATAGCTTCCGAATATTTTTCATAAAGCGGGGATAAACGGTTTTGTACTATGCGCAGAGCTGTGTTGGAACATAAAATCAACAATTGATAAACAGAAAACGCATGGAGACTGGCTGAAACTGGTGAACAGAGAGGGAGACTTGGAGCTGCTAAAATTGTAAGTAAACTATCATTTGTTTGTTTTAACATTTGTGTCGTAAATCAATTTATTCGGCATGATGGTGGTTTCTTTTACAAACTATGGATACAGTAGTTAATTGTTGGTTCAGTGCTGTGAATAAATGCAGAATAAAGGTATATTTTATGAGAATGTGGACTTCTAGCACTTAAGTGAGAGATTTGAAGATAAAAATCACAATAAAATGAAAATAGCAGAATTAATAAAGGCTGCAGTACGAGCCATTTTTACTCAGTAGAACTTAACTGAAATGAACGTACGTCTTGGACACTTGGGTAAAGAGAGGTGCAGAGCTGTCAACTGATCACCACCTGGTGATGAGTTGGATCCGATGGCAGGGGAGGAAGCCATTCAGATCTGGTAGACCCAAACGTATAGTGAGGGTGTGCTGGGAGCGTCTGGCTGAGGCCTCTGTCCGGGAGGTCTTCAACTCCCACCTCCGGAAGAACTTCAACCACATTCCGAGGGAGTCTGGAGACATGGAGTCTGAATGGGCCATGTTCTCCACCTCTGTTGTTGAAGTGGCAGCCCAGAGCTGCAGCCACAAGGTGGTCGGTGCATCTCGTGGTGGCAACCCCCAAACCAAGTGGTGGACACCAGTGGTGAGGGGGGCCATTAAGCTGAAGAAGGAGTCCTATCAAGCTTGGTTGGCTTGTGGGACTCCCGAAGCAGCTGAGGTGTACCGGCAGGCCAAGCGGAGTGCAGCTCAGGTGGTTGCTGAAGAAAAAACCCGGGTATGGGAGGAGTTCGGTGAGGCCATGGAACAAGACTTTCGGTCAGCCTCGAAGAGATTCTGGCAAACTGTCCGGCGGCTCAGGAGGGGAAAGCAGCTCCCCGTCCACACAGTGTATGGTGCGGATGGGGCACTGTTGCCTTCGACTGGGGATATCGTTGGGCAGTGGAAGGAATACTTCGAGGATCTCCTCAATCCCACTGATACGCCTTCCACAGAGGAAGCAGGGCTTGTGGACGAGGGGAATGACTCGCCTATCACAGAGGCTGAGGTCGCCAAGGTGGTTAAAAATCTCCTTGGTGGCCGGGCCCCGGGGGTGGACGAGATTCGCCCTGAGTACCTCAAGGCCCTGGATGTTGTTGGGCTGTCTTGGTTGACATGCCTCTGCAACACTGCGTGAAGGTCGGGGGCAGTGCCTTTGGCATGGCAAACTGGGGTGGTGGTTCCTCTCTTCAAAAAAGGGGACCGGAGGGTGTGCTCCAACTTTAGAGGGATCACACTCCTCAGCCTCCCTGGGAAGGTCTATGCCAAGGTACTGGAGAGGAGAGTCTGGCTCTTGGTCGAACCTCAGATTCAGGAGGAGCAATGTGGTTTTCATCCTGGCCGTGGCACATCGGACCAGCTCTTTACCCTCTCGAGAATTCTCGAGGGTTCGTGGGAGTTTGCCCAACCAGTTTACATGTGTCTTGTGGACTTGGAGAAGGCATTTGACTGCGTCCCTCGTGGTTTTTTGTGGGGGGTGCTTTGGGAGTATGGGGTATCGGGCTTGTTGTTATGAGCTATTCGGTCTCTGTACGACCATTGTGAGAGTTTGGTTTGTATTGCCAACACTCGGTCGGAGTCATTCCCAGTGGGAGTTGGACTCCGCCAGGGCTGCCCTTTGTCACCGATCCTGTTCATAATTTTTATGGACAGGATTTCTAGGCGCAGCCAGGGAATGGAGGATGTCATGCTTGGTGACCACAGGATCTCATCTCTGTTTGCAGATGATGTTGTCCTGTTGGCTTCATCCAGCAATGACCTACAGCTCTTGCTGGGACGGTTTGCCGCTGACTGAAGTGGCTGGGATGAGAATCAGCACCTCCAAGTCCGAGTCCATGGTCCTCAGCTGGAAAAAGGTGGATAATAAAAAGTGCATTATTGTAACTAATTTTGGTCAGTTTTATATGTGATAATTATGTATTAACAAAGTTAGAGTATTTGTGGTACAATTTGCAGCATTTGGTCTCGAAGATTTTTTTCCTGACAAGTAAAATGGCTATTAAAATGGTAATTTCCCAGATCAAATCGAGATCGGATCAATTCATAATCTCAAGAATCGGAATCGAATCGATTCTGGAAATTAGGGATTTTTCCCAGCCCTAATAACAAAGCTTTCCCTGTAGATCTAACTAACTGTAAATTTACAGACATTTCTCGCTAACTTTCAATCTTTTGTTGCTTAAATTTCTGATTTTTTTCCAAGGTATTTCAGAGTCATAATTAGTAATTTTTCTTGCAAGTTCGCGAGAATTTTTGTAATGAATTTGAGACTTTTTGTTAAATGTGTCCCTTAAATATAACAGATTTTGATCTCAAACTGTGAGTTTTATCTTCGGTCAAAATCACAGTCTGTCTCAGGAGTAACCAAACAAAGCTTCTCAAAGCCTCGTTAGTTCTACATACCTAGTCTGCGTGATTTCATTCTGGAAACTGAAGTCATCGTTTCTCTTGGTCCTCAGACTCAAAATGTGGACTTCCACGTCGGTGCTTTGTTCTCCAGCACTCAGCACAGACCATCAATGGCAGGTCTCCACGGAGCTACATCAGCTATTCATCCATGAGGAGCAGAACAGGAGCCAAACCACCGACACCGACCACATGAAGGCTATATAGGTCCGTCTGCGCTTATTTTCTCCTGGAAAGACGATGAGCAGCACCGCACCGAAGAGACTCATTCAGGAGTAAAACCGCAGCCTTCTTCATGGAGGGACCAGCCAGAGCTAACAGGCTAACATGCTACTGTATTAAACTCCACTGGAGATTCAGACGGTTTACGGTTTTCTTCGGTTACCGCTTTAGATCGCAATAACAACCACACTGAGTCACGTGAATAAGTCATAGAGACAGTCTGAATAATCCGGCATCACTTTGATACATGTGGAGGTGTTCACAGTGTTGATTTTGACAGCTTCTCCTTCAGGTTAGGCAGTGTGAAGTGTGGACGCTACATCAATGTGACGTCATTCTGGAAGAGTTTTTCTGTCGGAAGCAGGAAGGACGGTTGACGCTAGGTGGTGCTAGCTGCTACTACTACATAATTTGTAGTAGTGTTTGTATTTACGGATAGATTCTTTGATGGAAAAAACGGGAGAGAGGTCGGTGGGAAGTACAAAATTTTCGCTAAGAAGATAAAAAAAAGCCTTTCTGGAGAAATTTGCCTTGTTTTGGTGAATATTAGAGTCCGCCCATGCAGGCGGGTGGTGAGAGTATGTGTGAACACAAACAGAACTACTCACAACCGACGAGTTATGACAAGGACCTAACAAAGGGATAAGGGAGTGAAACCTAATAAATAGAAATGAACATAATCAAACTAATGAGCAACAGCCGTGAACAATAATGAGTAAAACAAGGATGAGCTATGCTAGAAAGGAAGTAAACAAACACTGTCAAAATAAAAGCCAACTCTGAAACAAATGATGAGCAGGGAACTAACTATTCAATAGACAAACGTAACTGAGGTGGAGAAAAAAATACCACTGATACCAAAACTAAGACAGGAGAGAAAAACCCAATGATGATAATAATAATGAATACAAAAAGGAAGACAAAAAGAACATAAAGCATGAACCAGTCTGGCCCAGATCACCACACACATGCAGTATTTGGCATCTACACATTTATCTCTCGCCTCGACCATTTTCAGATAAATGTTTTGCTTTTTACTTTTGAAGATATAGGCAAAACTTTAACATCCACAAGCATCTTCAACAAACTACCAGCCCACCCACCAGGATTCGCAGCGACTAATCACGTGCAAGCCCTGCAGGCAGCTAATTAGAATATTCATAGATCCGCGGATACTTAAGTAGGTGCAGGGGAATCATTTCGTGAGTGGAATCAGAATCAGAATCAGAATCAGGTTTATTGCCATTGTTCATGTAGTACACAAACTAGGAATTTGTCTCGGTGCAATGCTGCAACATTAAACATGATAAGAGAAATAAACTATACATGTAATAAAGTGTAGGATAAGATTAAGTGATACTGGTCAACAGTTAAAATATATATTAGCCAGCAGCAGATACTGTGGAGAACTATATAGTGCAGTCGGTAATGCAGGAAGAAAACAGTGATGATTGACATGAGTCTGGTTGAGCTGCTGTACATGGTGCACGAGAGTCAATAAGTCACTTAGTGTTCAGCAGTCTAATGGCAGAGGGGAAGTGTGGTAGACTGCAAGTCTAAAATAGAACATTACTGGCACATGCCTCTAGGGGGAACTACCTGTATTGTTCAGCACTACTATGAAGGGGACACATTAGAATAAGAGTGTGAAAACCCCGCGCAGAATCCATGTTCAGTCTTGTTGTGTGTGTTACAGAATAAATGGCAGAGTTAGCCAAAGAAATAACTCAAGTGTGATCATTGCTACACGGTAGGATATCACACAATTGGCGACGAGGATTAAAAGAAAAAAATCAGCGGCGAGAAACAGAGAACATTGCAAGTGTGGCGAACTCAAGTGACTCCAGTAGTTCGAGTGCAAGTTCAGAGGAGGAAAAACGAGGTTTCCCCACCACGACGAGCAATGGCGGCTGTAATCGGAACGGTAACCCCTTTTGATAACTCGACTCAGTCATGGGAAGAATATAGTGAAATGTTGGACTTTTTCTTCCAAGCTAATGAGATTGAGGAGCCAGACAAAAGGAAGGCTGTACTGTTGAGTGGAGTTGGTGCAACTACTTACAGCTTGTTGAGAAATTTAATAAGCCCTGCATTACCGAAAGATAAAACGTACGACCAGCTTACTGCTGAGCTTCAGAAGCACTTCAGCCCCAAACCGAGTGAAATCGTGCAACGATTTAAATTTAATTCACGCATAAGGAGAAACACTGAGTCCATAGCAGAGTATGTGGCGGAACTGAAGAAATTAACACTGCACTGTGATTACAAAGACTCATTGGAAGAAATGTTAAGAGACAGACTTGTGTGTGGAGTGAATGATGACCGAATGCAACGGCGACTTTTATCTGAAACAAAACTCACTTTTGCAAAGGCTTTGGAATTATGCCAAGCGATGGAAACAGCATCTAAAGATGTGAGAGAAATGCAAGGGAAGCTAACAGAGGACACAGCAACGCATGTTCGTGTGCCTAAGACCCAAGTAGGTGTCCACAAAGTGTCGACTGACAAAACTCAGCACAAATTCCCCAGTTGTTATCGCTGCAAAGGCCAGCACAATGCCGCCGAGTGCAAATTTGCCACTGAGCTGTGTCATAATTGTGGCAAGCGAGGGCACATTAAGAAAGCATGTAGAATAAAGGTGGACAGCGCACAGGTGCTGAAAGCAACAGTAAAAGGGCAAAAGTATGAAAACAAGGGCCCAGGAAAGGAACAGCGAGCGAATCAACTGAGAGGGGAGGGAGAAAGTGATACAGAAGACATGGATTTTCACACAATTTACAACACGTCAGAGGAGCTGACCAAGGTAGCGCCCATCACGCGTACCATGAATGTTAATGGAATGAAAGTAACATTTGAAGTTGATACAGGCTGTGGAGTAACCATATTAAGTAAACAGCAATATATACAACTGTGGAAGAAAACAGACACAGCAGAATTAAATCCCTGTTCATTAAAATTAAAAACATACACAGGAGAGAAGCTAGACGTGCTAGGCATGGCACAAGTGAAGGTGCAGCACGAAAACAAAGAAAAGGACTTACCTGTAGTAGTAGTTGGGAGCGAAGGACCAAATCTACTAGGGCGAAGTTGGCTACAAGAACTGGCCATGATGGATCAGTTGATGAATAAAGTGGAATCTCAGCCCAAATTGCAGCTGGAGGAGATCCTCGAAAGACACGCTGAGGTGTTCAAAGAAGGCTTAGGACAGCTAAAAGGTGTCACTGCAAAGATTAATGTGGACAAGGAGGCCCAACCACGATTCTGCAAACCCCGACCGGTACCCTATGCAGTCAAGCCACTGGTTGAAAGCGAGCTACAGAGGCTGCTGGATGACAAGATCATTGAGCCAGTGCAGGTTGCAGAATGGGCGGCGCCCATAGTCCCAGTGAGAAAGCCGGATGGCTCCATTAGAATATGTGGAGATTACAAACTCACTGTCAATCGAGCATCACGGGTGGATCAGTATCCAATTCCTAAAGTGGAGGACCTCTTCGCACAGCTGAATGGCGGCCGACACTTCACGAAATTAGACATGAGTCACGCCTACCAACAAGTAGTCTTGGAAGAAGAATCAAGAAAGTATGTAACCATCAATACACACAAAGGCTTATATACCTACACACGCTTACCATTTGGAGTAGCTTCCAGTCCTGCTATATTCCAGAGAACTATGGAGGGCATCCTAGGTGGAATTCCGAATGTTGCCATTTATTTGGATGACATCCTTTGTACAGGACCAAATGAACAAGAACATCTGAAAACGCTGGAGGAAGTGCTTCAACGGTTGGAGAAAAGCAGTCTGAGGTTGAAAAGAAGCAAGTGTGAGTTCATGGGAAAAGAGGTGGTGTTCCTAGGCCACAAGATCAACGCCAGTGGTCTACACCCTCTAACAGACAAAGTGGAAGCCATTGCGGAGGCACCTGAGCCACAAAATGTTACTGAGTTAAAAGCCTACCTGGGCTTGTTGAACTATTACCATAGGTTCCTCCCAAAGCTCTCCACGCTGCTGGCACCACTACATACCTTACTTAAGAAGGAAGAAAAATGGTCATGGGGGGTCAAGCAGCAGAAGGCGTTTGAAGAGTCCAAAGCGCTACTTCAGTCCTGTAGTGTGTTAGTGCACTATGATTCAAACAAACCACTCATCCTGGCGTGTGACGCATCACCCTACGGTGTGGGTGCTGTACTCTCTCATCGTATGGAGGATGGCTCAGAGAGACCCATAGGGTTCGTCTCAAGAACTCTTAGTGCAGCTGAGAAAAACTACTCCCAGCTAGACAAGGAGGGCCTTGCAGTAGTATTTGGTGTAAAAAAATTCCACAAATACCTGTACGGGAGACAGTTCGCTATAGTGACTGACCACAAGCCACTAATTTCACTGTTCAGTGAAATGAGAGCCATACCCCAGATGACATCTCAGAGAATTCAGAGATGGGCCGTTACATTAGCAGCGTATGAGTACACCATCGTTTACAAAGCCGGACGGGACCATACGAATGCTGACGCGATGAGTAGGCTACCCTTGGATGGAGGAAGAGACAGCACGCCTGAGGAGGAGGAGAGAGTGCTATTGTTTGAAGATATCGGCGTGCCCCTGGTGAACGCACAACAAATAAAGAAGTGGACAGACAAAGACCCTGTTCTAGCAAGAGTGCGAGAATACATCTTGCGAGGATGGCCGAAGATGAACAGTCCTGAGTTCATTCCCTATGCCAGACGACAGGATGAGCTCAGCACCCAGGAAGGTTGTATCCTGTGGGGAGGACGCGTGGTTGTTCCACCACCTGGTAGGAATGCCTTACTGCAACAACTACACCAAGCACACCCTGGCATCACTCGCATGAAAGCGTTGGCGAGGAGCTACATGTGGTGGCCCAACATGGATGCAGAGGTGGAGGCGCTTGTGAAGTCATGTGCGGCATGCCAGGAGAACAGGAACAGTCCTCCAGCAGCCCCACTACATCCCTGGGAAGTTCCAGATAAACCATGGAGAAGAATTCACATTGACTACGCAGGTCCATGGATGGGAAGAATGTTCCTGATCATAGTTGACGCATACTCAAAGTGGATCGATGCATATTCTGTGAGTAGCTCTACTTCTACTGTTACCATTGAATGTCTTAGAAAGAGTTTCAGCCAACATGGGCTACCTGAAATCATAGTATCAGATAACGGTACATGTTTTACGAGTGAACAGTTCCAAGAGTTTTCTGAAAAGAATGGCATACGTCACATCACGACTGCGCCATACCATCCTTCTTCTAACGGCTTAGCCGAGAGGGCCGTGCAGACGTTCAAGTCACTCATGAAAAAGATGACAGGAGACTCTATTGAAACCCGAATGTCGAGAGCTCTGTTCAGCTATCGAATAACACCCCAATCTACAACTGGCAAGTCACCAGCTGAGCTGTTGTGTGGAAGGAAGTTGAGGTCAACATTTGACTTAATACATCCAGACTTCAGAAACAAAGTGCATGATAAACAAGAGAAACAAAAAGGTTATCATGACATGCATGCTAGAGAGAGAATACTGAGAGAAGGAGACGTGGTCTACACCCGCAACTTTGGCTCAGGACCAGCCTGGGTACCAGGAGAAATAACAGAAAAGACAGGCCCTGTGTCATTCAAGGTGACATTAGGTCATGGACAAGTGGTGAGGCGACACATCGACCAAGTTCGTGGTAGGAGCTCCATTCCCCTGCCGATGGCACCAGAGGTGTTGTCTGACACCCATCCTGAGGAGAGCATCAACGAACCACCACTTCAGGTGAAACCTGAGGTAACCGTCTCTGCAGATTCTACGGGCAGCACTGCAGCAGCCGAAACAGTGGAGCAGTCTGAGTCTTCACCTGCAGTTGGCTCACCCGCCGTGAGAAGATCTCAGCGAGCTCGGAGAGCTCCAGACTACTTGAAGGACTATACTTAGTCAGTAGTGAGTTCCCCAGCCACAGGACAAGAATGCGTCCTGGAACCTCACTGGGATGCGGTAGTCAAACCAAATCCCCAGTTAGACTGTTATGTGTGTTATACATGTGAAAAAAAAAAAAAAAAAAAGAAAGAAATTATGTGTATGACACATGTGTTTAAGAAATTAAAAAGTAACTGTGATAGTTCAGGGTTAAATTGGAGTTCCAGGATGTCTAGTAATTGGCTAGTGTAATTAAGAGTAGTTTAATCTAGAGGGGAGGGATGTGGTAGACTGCAAGTCTAAAATAGAACATTACTGGCACATGCCTCTAGGGGGAACTACCTGTATTGTTCAGCACTACTATGAAGGGGACACATTAGAATAAGAGTGTGAAAACCCCGCGCAGAATCCATGTTCAGTCTTGTTGTGTGTGTTACAGAATAAATGGCAGAGTTAGCCAAAGAAATAACTCAAGTGTGATCATTGCTACACGGTAGGATATCACAGGAAGAAGCTGTTCATGTGACGGGAGGTTTTAGTCTGGATGGACCGAAGTCTTCTACCAGAGGGGAGGGGGGCAAACAGTACGTGACCAGGGTGTGAGGGATCGGCTATGATCCGGCCAGCACGCCTCCGGGTCCTGGAGATGTACAGATCCTGGAGAGATGGGAGCTTGCAGCCGATCACCTTCTCAGCAGTGCGCACGACGCGCTGCAGCCTTAGTCTGTCCCTGGCAGTGGCTCCTGCGTACCACACGGTTATGGAGGTGGTGAGGATGGACTCGATGATGGCTGTGTAGAACTGCACTAACATCTTGGTGGGTAGCTTGAGCTTCCTCAGCTGCCGCAGGAAGAACATCCTCTGCTGGGCTTTTTTGATGAGTGAGCTGATGGTCAGCTCCCATTTGAGGTCCCTGGTGATGGTAGTGCCTAGGAAGCGGAAGGAATCAGCAGTGGTGATGGGAGAGCCTGAGAGGGTGAGGGGGGGCAGAGGAGTAGTGACTTTCCTGAAGTCTACAATCATCTCCACTGTCTTCAGAGCGTTCAGCTGCAGGTTGTTATTGCTGCACCAGGACGCCAGCTGGGCCACCTCTCTCCTGTAGGCGGACTCGTCGCCGTTGGAGATGAGCCCGATGAGGGTGGTGTCGTCCGCAAACTTGATCAACTTGACAGACTGGTGGCTGGAGGTGCAAAGGGGTTGGTGTAAAGGGAGAAGAGTAGGGGGGAAAGTACACAGCCCTGGGGTGATCCGGTGCTGATGCTAGTATAGTCTGAGACAGTCTTTCCCAGCCGCACATGCTGCCTCCGGTCCGTCAGGAAGTCGATGATCCACCTGCAGAGGGAGTCAGGCACGTTGAGCAGGGACAGCTTGTCCCGGAGCAGAGCGGGGCGGATGGTGTTGAATGCGGAGCTGAAGTCCACAAACAGGATCCTGGCGTAGGTTCCCGGGGAGTCCAGGTGCTGCAGGATGGAGTGGAGGGCCAGGTTGACTGCATCGTCTACAGACCTGTTGGCTCGATAGGCAAACTGCAGCGGGTCCAGGAGAGGGGTGGTGATGGACTTGAGGTGGGACAGGACCAGGCGCTCAAAGGACTTCATGACTACAGAGGTGAGCGCTACAGGTCTGTAGTCATTAAGTCCAGTGATCCGTGGCTTCTTGGGGACAGGGATGATGGTGGAGGATTTGAGGCAGGACGGCACGTGGCATAACTTAAGGGAGGTGTTAAAAATGTCTGTGAATACAGGAGCCAGCTGTTTCGCACAGAGTCTCAGGGTGGAGGGAGACACGCCGTCTGGGCCGGGGGCCTTGCGCGGGTTCAGTCTGGAGAACTGTTTGAGCACATCCTGCTCACTGATGATAAGGGGAGGGGGGGAGGAGGGGGGGGGTGCCTTAAATGAAGTAGGGAATGTGGAGGCTGTGGAGCTGGAGGGAGGGGGGGAGTTGGACACAGATGACGAGGTGTCAAAACGGGCATAGTGTTGGGACAGTCTTTGACAAAGGGCTTTGTCATCCTGACCTTTAGGAGCCTTAGGTCGATAGTTGGTGATTTGCCTCAGTCCTCTCCACACGGAAGCCGAATCATTAGCAGTGAACTGCTGCTGGAGTCTCTCTGAGTATAGAGATTTAGCCCTCTTCAGCTCTCTGTTAAACCGGTATTTAACCTCCCTGTAGCAGTCCCTGTCTCCACTTTTCAGCGCTGCTTCCTTCTCCTTCCTGATCTGTCTGAGCTTAGCTGTGAACCAGGGTTTGTCATTAGAGTAACTCACCCTGGTGCGTGATGGAAGAATGTTCTCTTCACAAAAGTGGATATATGAGTTCACAGTGTCCGTGTACTCATCCAGATCATGCGTGGCTCCTTTAAGCATGCCCCAGTCAGATATTTCCATGCACGTTTCCAGCTTCTCCTCAGCATCACTGGTCCGTATCTTCGTAGTGCTCACAACAGGTTTAGTGAGCTTCAATCTCTGTCTGTATGTGGGAATGAGGTGAACCATCACGTGATCAGATAATCCCAGCGCAGCTCGAGGGACAGCGCGATATGCGTCTTTCACTGTGGTGTAACAGTGATCCAGTGTGTTTAATCCTCTGGTGGGGCATTTAATAAACTGTTTGTAGCGGGGGAGATCGTGGCTCAGATTGCACTGATTAAAGTCGCCAGCCACAATAATCAGCGAGTCTGGAAAACTCCGCTCTGTGTGTTGAATGTGATCCGCGAGCACGCGCTGAGCTTCGCGCGTGTCCGCGTCGGGAGGGGCGTACACAGCGATCATTATGAAAGAAGCAAACTCCCGCGGGGAATAGAAGGGCTTGCAATTGATAACAAGAAATTCCAAGGCAGGAGAACAGTGTTTGGAAATTTCCGTTACATCAGAGCACCAGCTGCAGTTGATGTAGAAGCAGACACCGCCTCCTGTGGTCTTGCCGGAAAGCTCTGTGTCACGATCAGCACGGAAGAGCTGAAAGCCGTCGAGGCGCAGCGCGCTGTCCGGTATATTTTCCCGGAGCCAGGTCTCAGTAAAGCAGAGGACAGCTGAGGAGGAGAGGTCCTTAAAACGCATCAGCAGTCTCAGTTCATCCACCTTGTTAGAGAGAGAGTTGGTATTGGACAGAAATATGCCAGGCAGCGCCGTTCGCGAGCCTCTCCTGCGAAGTCGTACGAGAGCGCCCGCTCGTCTTCCTCTCTTCCGCCGTCTCACTTTCCGAGCCAAACAATAAACCAGATCGGCGGCAGGGGCTAGAAAAGCTGGGAGGAGGTCCGTGGGGGTGAAAGTCCTGATATTTAGAAGTTCTTCACGGGTATAAGTGCAAGCAGACACACAATTGACAAACAAAAACAAACAAAGAGCGCAGCGAAGCACCATGTCGACCACTGTGGGCGCCATCTTGGATCACAGCGAGAGCCTAATTGGAGTGGAACCTAATTAAGCTCACAAATACAGTTAATAAGTTACTAGAAGAAGTTTTAAATGCAAGAATCCTTCATAGTGGTTGTTATTAGTTACTTGTAAAGATAGTGTTCAGCAAGGAACAGCAATCAGAGTCACTAAGATGGAGGGGAAAAGTGTGCAGTGTTCAGTATTGGAAGGAAATAAGGCAATGAGAGGAGTGATACTGGGAATTTCAATGGCAGTCTCAGCTGATAAAATAAAGGAAAACATATCTGGAGTAAGAGTGACAGAGGTGAAAAGGTTGAAAACTAATCATCATCATCATCATCATAGCAGTCTGTAGTGGGTGACAATGACTGTTTCATTTAGGTCTGATCAGATTCCTCCACACAGCTCTGTCCTTAGCCTTCTGCTACAAAGAACTCCTGTCTATATCCAACTTCTTCAAGTTTCTTTTTACAGTGTCTTAAATTTGAGCCTTGGTCTACCCTGATTGTGTTTGCCCTCGCATAACTGTGAGTAAAGTAACTGCTGAGGGAGATGCTGGTGGTTCATCCTCTCAACATGTCCGAGCCATCTCAGGTTCGTCTGTTTTAGCATGTCCTCCATTGATGGTAGACCAGCTCGTTTCAACACTTCTATGTTGGTTATCTTGTCTTTCCATGAGATGTTCATTATGGCTCAAAAGTGTCCCATCATGTACGCGTGGAGTTTCTTTACCCGCACTCTGTAGACAGTCCAAGTTTCAGCACCGTACAATAGAGTAGCCAGTACTGTCGCTCTGTACACTTTGCATTTCACACGGATAGACACATGTCGATTGTTCCACAGTCTCTCCCTCAAGTTTTCAAACACAGCGCTCGCTCTTCCCATTCTGAGAGATAGTTCATCCTCCAGCCTAGCATTCTCTGAAACAGTACCCCTAGATACTTGAAAGTCTCGCACTTGACTAGTGGCTCTGTACCAATGCTGATCTCTTCTGGTAGTGATGCTGATAATTGGAACTTTGGTGGTTGATAAAGGCACTCTGTCTTCTTGATGTTGATTTGGAGGCTGAATTGGCTAGCTGCTCTTGCAAATTTCTCCACTAAAGATTGCATATCTTCCGCACTGTGTGCAACTAGAGCACTGTCGTTGGCTAAGAGCATTTCTCTTACTACCTTTATCGATGTCTTACTCTTGGCTTTAAACTGTGCCACATTGAACAAGTCTGCTTCTTTCCTTGTTTGAATGTATACTCCTTTTGAAGTGTCTTTGAAGGCCACCTCAAGCATGGCTGCCAGATATAGCAAGAAGAGTGTAGGCGCCAGCACATACCCTTGTTTCACCCCGTTGCTTACTGAAAAGTCTTTAGATACTAAACCACTCTGCCACGTTTGCTTGCATACCTGTATGGAGTGCCTTGATCAGGCTGACAAACTTCTCTGTACAGCCATATTTCTTGAGTACCTGCCAAAGTCCTTGTCACAAAACAGTATCAAAGGCTTTACTGAAGTCTATGAAGACTACATAAAGCGGCATGTTCTGTTCGATACACTTTTCTTGAACCTGTTTCAAGCAGAAAATCATGTCCATTGTGCTTCTCCCACTTCTAAAGCTGCACTGGGTTTCTGGTAGTACATTCTGTGAAATGTGTTCATTGAGTCTGTTCAGTAGTACACCTGAGAGAATCTTACCAACAGTGGCTAGCAGTGATATACCTCGGTAATTTCCACAATCTTTCCTGTCACCTTTCTTGAACAAAGGCACAATACTTGCATCCTTCCAGTCTTGAGGTACTTTCTGGGCATCCCATATCTCTTGGATGAGCTTGTGCAGGCAGTTGGTCAGCTGTACACCACCAAATTTCCACACTTCTGCTGGAATTCCATCCCTTCCTGGAGCTTTACCATCCTGTGTTGTCCTGATAGCTGCCATTAGTTCATCAAGATTTGGTGGTTCATCCAGACTTGATACAGCTGGTCACTGCACTAGAGCTTCTTTAGCCTCTTCAATGAGATCTCCAGGGTTGTTTAGTAGTTGGTCAAAGTGGTCTGCATATCTGTCCAGGATCTTGTCTTTCTCCTGCAAAACTGTTTCACCATCCATAGCCTTTAGTTGGATCAATCCTCTTGGTTTAGGGCCGTAGATTTCTCTCAAACATGTGAAGAATGTTTTCATGTCCTTCCTGTCTGCTGCAGTTTGAAGTTGCTCCGCTTTTTCATCCCACCAGTTGGACTTCATCTCTCTGGTGTACTTCTGTAGCTCACTCTGAGCCTTTGAGTATTTCATCTTCGTCGACCTTGTGTTACACTGTAGGTTTTCCTGCCTAGCTGTATTCCTCGCTTCTAGTAGTTTCTTCAGGTGTTCATCATGCTCATCAAACCAATCTTGATGTTTCCTCTCAGGGTGGCCTAATACATCGCTCACAGTCTGATACACCGTATCCTTCATTTTTCCCATTTCTCTTCTATGTCATTCTCTGAGTTGTTGCTGTCCCAGTCTTTCAAGTTTTCATCCATTTCCTGTGTAAGTTCTTCCTGCTTCTTTTGGCCTTTCAGTGCACTAGTGTTTAGCTTCCGTGGTGGCTTCGCACCCGTCCTGCAGTGCTGTTTTCGTCTCCAAATCCTTAATCTAGATCTCAGCATAACATGATCAGTACCACAGTCCGCACCTCTCATTGCTCTGGTGTCCAGTACATCCCTTATGTCTCTCTGCCTGATTATGATGTAGTCGAACAAGTGCCAGTGCTTGGATCTTGGGTGCATCCATGTCTTCTTGTGTGTGTCCTTGTGCTTAAATAGAGTGTTGGTTATCACAAGGTTGTACTCTGAACATAGTGCAAGTAGAAGTTCTCCATTAGCATTGCACTTGCCTACTCCATGACTGCCTAGCACTCCTTTCCATTTCTCAGTGTCCGAACCAACTCTGGCATTAAAATCTCCAATGAGTATCAGCCTGTCATCCGTCAGTACACGCCTGATAGTCTCACGTAAATCACTGTAGAACTCTTCCTTCACCTCCTCTGTGCTGGTCATTGTTGGGGCATATACTGTACACTGATGAGTGTGGCATACATCTTCTGCTGTAGTGGGAGTCTCATAGTCATTATCCTGTCGTTGATTGGCACCAGTTCCTCATCAAGCATTGCCGCTATCTCCTTTCTAACTGCAAAGCCCACTCCTGCTTCTCTCCTTTCTTGAGTTGATCTCCCACTCCAAAAGAAGATGTACCCATGGTCTTCCAAACTGTCATATCCAGGCAGTCTTGTTTTACTAAGTGCAGCTATGTCTACATTGTACCTGTTCATTCCCAGGGCCACAAGCGCCGTCTGTCTTTCTGGGCGCTGTGATGTTGTTCTGTCCAACAGAGTGTGTACATTCCATTCTGCTACACACAAGGCTGCTGTTTTCCCTCTTCTTTTGTCTTCCTGCTCCTAGCTTACTTTTCATTGCCTGTCGGAGTGTGAACAGATCAGCGCGGACCTTGTAAGCCCGGGCGACGTCCGAGCCGGTATGAGTTGCTTTCTGATTGACCATTTCATGAAACTGCTTGTAAAGTATTTGAGTACCGCTAGCTTTTGCTGGACTAGCAGCACATTCTTGGCAGATAAAGGTATTATCAGTGGCAAGGACAAGCCAAGACAAACTGACTCCAGTATCTGTTGCAGTGACTGACCAGATGATAGGTTTGTTTATCTCTGCTCTTCGTGTAGTGCATGTCACGATGCACCGACTGGCACAGTCCACCACAGACCTTGCGACAGATGTGTTTATGTGCCAGGATGTCCAGTCTCACCCCGTGTAACTGGGAGTGGTCCACCACAGACCTGTGGCAGATATTGTTTTTAGTTCTGCCAGGATGCCCTGTTTCACCCTCCACGCCCTCGGAAGGGCGGGGATGCCGGTTGAGTCACCGACGGCCCAACCCATGAGACCAGTAGTACCAGTTTTCATGGTTATCTGGTAGCAAGCAAGCCAATGCCTGACCTAATAGATCTAATGCCTGAAAAATACCTGAAAATGCCTGAAAACTAATAGAAATGGTGAAAAATGTGATAGTCTGTCGGTAATGTTAAAATCTGATGAAACAAGACTGCCAAGTAAGGTGTATATTGGCTACATGAGCTATGAAGTCAGACTTTAGTTCTGCCTCCACTCAGATGTTTCAAATGTCAAAAGTTTGGTCATGTTGCAGCGGTATGCAAAGGTAGACAGCGATGTGCAAGATGCTCTGGTGAACATGAGTATGGCAAGTGTGAAAGCGGAGCCAAATTAAAGTGCTGTAACTGCGGTGGTGAACATAGCGCTGCATATCAAGGTTGTGAAGCCAGCAAAAGAGCGGCAGAAATTCAGCAGGTAAAAGTCTCCCAGGGATTAACATATGCAGAAGCTGCGAAAAATGTGCCAGCTAAAAAAGTGACAGTGGTCTCTAACAGGGAAGGTGTGCAGGCTTGCAGTGCATGCAGCAGAATTAAGGAAGATACTCTGGTTATGAAGGAAAACAATTTTGTCTTATTTGTGGTAGATGTGATAAACTGTACTGTGCAGACTTCCAAGAAAATGGAAAAAATCAAAATCATTGTGAAAGCAGCAGAAAAATATCTTGGTATTAAGGGGCTACATTGGGAAGCAGTTGAGGAGTTGTTAAGTGGGGGCTCTCTAAGTCCGCAGACTAGTGGGTCATAATGGTAATCACAGTTTTGCACTGGAATGCCAGAAGTCTAATATCAAATGGCCAAGAGTTCAAAATGTTTATATCTGATATGCAAGACAAACCCCAGGTGATCTGTATACAGGAAACATGACTTAAACCTCAGTTGGATTTTGTCATTCAAGGATACACATCAATAAGGAACAACAGGGAAACTGGTAGACCTTGTGCATAATGGAACAAATTACAAAATAATGGGAATAGGGAAAGAACATGAATCAATAATGGTAAAAATTTGGGTAGTAAAAGAAGAAATTACAATTATTAATTACTATAGTCCATGTAACAGATTGACAGTTGACACTTTGAACACTGTACATAGGCAAGCACAAGGTAAGGTGGTTTGGTGTGGGGATTTTAATGCACATAAAACACTGTGGGGTAGCAGGAATATAGATACAAATGGCACAGTAATAGAGGATTTTTTAGAGGATAGGGACTTAATATCCCAACACGGAGAAGCGACTCTGTCCCTGGTGATTGGGGCTCGCTGGAGGAACTAGCCGAGGCAGCAGTTGGACGGGAGCCGGATCAGAGTTCAAGTGCAGCGGTGGTGGGAAATGGGGACCAGTGGAGGACCACCGGGGCCCCAGCCGGATAAGAGCCGGAGTCGGAGCCCAGTTGCAGCGGCGGGGCTCGGCAGAGGAGCTACCGGGACCCCAGCTGGACAGGAGCAGGAGCAGGATCGGAGCTCGGCTGCAGCGGTGGGACTTGGCGGAGGAGCTGCCGGTACCCTGGCTGGACAGGAGCTTGGTTGCGGCGGCGGTAAGCAGCGGGACTAGCAGCGGCGGGGGCTAGCTGAGGCCCAGCTGGATTCGAGGTCAGTCGGATCGGGTACCGGCGACACCAGCGGAGATTGTTTTACTATCCACAGGTCAGTAAAAATGCCACCAAAGAAGGAGGAAATGGAAGAGATTAGGGATGGGCATAATTTACCGATTAACCGATAATTGATCATTAAGAATTTCACCGAGGAAGTTCATTTTCGTCGACAAACCGTTTTTTTTTTTTAAACAATCCGAGGTTATTAGGCCTACTGCACGGCCGTCCTCAAACAATGCAATGGCAAAATTTGGGCACCAGGGGGCAACATTACACCATCGCCGTACCCTGGCGTGCCTCAGTTGATACATGCGGGCTTCCGTAGGGCAATTGCCAAATCATGAAGCGGTTACGGCGAAGTATTGCGTGGGACCATTTCAATTTAAAAAATGACCAGGTGTACTGCAATCACTGCAATGCAGCATACAAATATACCTCATCGACAGGGTCCATGGAACACCCTTATTACGCGAAGAAACTGCCAACAGTGGTTGCGCGCTGAGTAATGGCGGTCGTGAAGATTCTTTTTTTTTTTCAGAAACTTTATTGAGAAGGTCATGAAGATTCGGTGTACACACGTCGAGGGAAGCTGCAGGAGGTGGCGTAGTGGCTCGACGGGAAGACTATTTCGCACAAAATGGCACAAGAGAACAGCAAAAAGTTCTGCGCGGCTAGACTAAGTAACACGAGCGATAAAGAGCAATGAATGCGGTCTTCCTTCGCTGGGTGGGCGCTCGGCAGGGAGAGAAGCTGGGTAAAACGTCTCAGCCAATCAGCTTGCGGGGTGAAACGTCTCGGCCAATCAGCTTGCGAGATTCCCGAGGGCTCTCTGTGCTGATTCCTGATGTTCTAATGTAGTCTACCTGCCTTGTTACGTACCTAAAAATGTTAATGATTAACCGATTATTAATCATTAATTCTCCCGACGATCGGTGAAGAAAATTTCACCGAATGCCCATCCCTAGAAGAGATCAAAAAATCTCTGAACTTCTTGTCAGAAGAACTGACCAAAGTGGCTAGTCAGCAGGCTAAAATATTAGGGCTAATGGAAGAAGTCCGAGAATTAAAATTAACAATTAAGGAAAAAGACAAAAAAATTGCAGACTTGGAGCGACGCGTCGAGGATCTTGAACAATGTTCTCGTATGGATGATCTAATTATAAGTGGATTAGACATTAAATATCAATCATATGCTCATGCTACAGCAGGAATGAGAGGTGAGGAGGCTCCCACAAGTGAATCAGTCTCCCTGGAAAACCAGGTGCTTCAGTTCCTTGATAGTAGAAATATAAAGGTTGAAGCAAATGCAATTTCAGCCTGTCATGCTTTGCCCAGAAAGGATAATAAAACAAAGAAATCAATTGTGATGCGCTTTGTGAACAGAAGGGTAAAAAATGACATACTGAGGCAGGCCAGAAAACTACGGGAACAGAAGTTTACCTAAATGAACATCTAACAAAAACTAATGCTGAAATAGCACGGCAAGCACGGATGCTGAAAAGACAAAATAAGATACAGGCAACATGGACAAGAAATTGTAGAGTTTGGATCAAACTAAATGGGACACCTGAGGAAGCAAAGAGTATAATAATCAGAGAGATTACTGACTTAAATAAATATAGATGAACACTGATTAAGAAAATTAAGAGACTATGATAATCTATATCCACACACACGGCAAGAATAGTTCATTTGACATACCATGTCAATGTACTTTAAAAAAAAAAACTAAACAAAACAAACAAAAAAACTTATGACTGACTTGAGTAGACATCAATTATACCCAGTTGGAGAAAGTCATTTGACACAGAGTGAAGAAATTCAAACTCTGAAAATAGGCCATTATGCTGAACATAAACTACAAGAGATGGAGAATGATATTGATCCTGATAACCACTTTTTCAACAATATTCATAATCATTGTGAATATTACACTGAAAAGCAATTCAAAAGTCAAGTGCAACTAGATGGTAAACTATCAATAATACACTTCAACAGCAGAAGTCTTAACAAAAACTTTCCACAGATTCAGGACTATTTAAAACAGCTAGACAGAAAATTTACAGCTATCGCAGTCTCTGAAACTTGGCTTAATGAAGAGCAGGCTCCCCTGATGGCAATAGAGGGATATCAGATGTTTCATATTAACAGATCTCAAAAAAAGGGTGGTGTCACGATGGCCCTCACGGACCATCACAAGACGCCTCAGTCACCAGTGAGTTTAGCAGTGATGTTTTATTAACAGAGAGGGATGGACAAGCACAGGATACATACAAGGTGACGCCTGGGCCGGGGAGTACCCGATGCGCCAGACGAGATAATAATAAGGGTTAAATCACACAGAGCGTACCTTAACAACAGGACCGTTAACAGGCGGGTAACAGGGGATTCCCAAGTCCGTTAACCATGAAGAGCTACAGGACATAACAGAACATAACAGAGACTGCCGCACTGGAGGACATTCAGCACCGGCTTTTAACTCCGGCCGCTAATGACCCCAATGCGGCACAGCTGCTCGCCGTGACAGCAGCACAGCAGCTGACTTTGACAGCAGGGAGCTCCCCCGGGCGCCTTCACAATAAAAGCCCGAGGAGCTGAAAGAAATCCTCTGCTGCCAAAGCCAGGGAAATAAGATATGAGACCCGAGTGTGGCCAGAACCGACACTCGGGTTATGACAGTACCTCCCCCTCGAGGCCGAGCTCTGAGCGGCCCGAGTAACACCCCAACCCCCCCCCCCCCCAGGGTGGGTGGATGGGGCGCTGGCAGGAGGGAGAGAGACAAACAAAGAGCAAGCAAGTGATAAGACCAACAAGGCTATAGGGGTAGGGAAAAAAAAAACCATAATCCCTAAAACGTGGGTAACTGTGGTCTATATTAACCATATATTCCATAACCTACATATGTTGAAGCATGTGGAAATGTTTGGTGATTACATATGTAAAGGACTTCACACCTCTGAAAGGACAAAGGGCTCTCACCCTCCGAGTGAAGAACAAAGACGTTCCCGGACGTGGCGGAGGAGACCGGAGGAGCCACCCTCACCCCCTAAGGCGAGGAGAGGAAATACCAAGACAATGGGGGGATTAAGATAATGAGGGATGTCAGCCTTTGTTATGCATGTCTTTTGTTGTGTGCCAGTATTAAGTCAGTGAGCTGGAGACTTTCTGTCTCTTTTCCCTTCTGCCACTCTCTGCACCAGATGAGACTTGTTAGAAGAGCTGAATATTAAAACTTTGCTTATAAACCAAATCGCCTCTTCATTTCCAAGCTCCTCTACACTGGTGACCTTGACGCGAGTATGGACCGGAGGCGTTCCCCCGGAAGCGACTCATCCGTGGTGACCCAGGCAGACGCCAGCGGCCACGCAGACGAGGGAACAGATGGACAACTGTTCCCCCCGGCAGAAGAGATTGAGAGGGCTCAACCGAGCACCAGCACCGCCGTGAGAGCCGAGGCAGGGCACTCTCACCCGGCGGGCACAGCAGTGATGGTGTGCACGAATGCCGTCGCTGTCAAGCTGCCAGACTTCTGGCAAGAAGACCCCGCCTCTTGGTTTCAGCAGGCTGAAGCCCAGTTCACGCTGGCAGGCAACCATTCTTCCTTCTGCCTTCAGAGAGAGCAGTCGCATTTTTCCTCCCTCCTCCTATCCTGCCTTCCTGACCTAATCCCAGCTTGCTGCGTCTGAGTGAGTGTCTGTGCCGTCTCACCATCTTGCTGATCTCAACCCAAATGGAAAATACGGAAAATGGATATAAGCTGGGCTTTAAATGCAATTGACACCACCTTTCAAACAGAAAATTGGGCCCGGGGGAGCCCAAATGTGGAGAGACCCATGGATTGGAACTCATGTGTCTGTGTGATTTGACTGAAGATGTAGAAAAACATCTACCTGTTTTGGCTTTACGATCACAGGATTTCTGCCGATTGGGCTTTGGAGTTCTCCTGGTGTATCGAAAATTTAACTGGAAGAGCTAATCAAAATGCGGACCCGGCGGAGCTGCTTCTCAATAATTCGACCAGATGGGGAGTGCACGAAATAGCGGCAAATGACCAACATGGAATTTACCATCTGCATGCACTGTAGAGAGATCGACTCTACCGGACATGTTCATCTGTGTTTAGAAGGGGAAACATCTGGAGTCGCTTCGTGCTCTCCAGGGAATGATATGAATTTAAAGCCAGTGAATGTTAATTTGAATTGTAAGCTCAGAATATGAGAACAGGGAAATCCTATACTCTGTCTGTGCAGATTCGGCCTTGATCGGCGCCCCTGGATAACTCACTCCTCCAGAGTTGAGATAAGCGGATGTGTCAGCTGGCTCTGCTAACCCAAACACCGCTGCTGTGCAATAAACAGAACTCTTCAGGGACAGCGTTCATGAACTATAACATCTATCGTTGCCTAGGAGACTATTTGTTGTACTCCAGTAACTGATACACTCAACACTGCACACACACTGACATTATCATCATACTGATATACACACACTGCTGTCCCCCTGCTGTGTGATTTGTCTACTAAATGTCTGCTAAATATGCATTGAGGGTTTTTTTGCCTGCAATCAAAATTTCGCTTACTCATTAAGCGTCAATTTGATAAAACATGTTTTTTTTCTCTCGCCTACTGTGTCATATCCTCTCTTTTTCTTTTTTTTCCTTTCTTCTTTATGACTGGCGCCTAGCAGCTGCCCCGGCCTTGGATGCGCTCTGCAGAGCGTGCCCAAATGCCAAGTCACGTTTCGTTACCTTGTATTCATACATGTGTAATGACAATAAAGTTGAATCTCAATCTCAATCACGGCTGATGACACCAAATTTTATCATATCGTCTCCAAACTCGACGCCGCCACTTCGAAGTGTGTGCAGAGCATGATCCGACAGCCACCGGCCCGGGACAAATACGAGACACTCAAAGCAACCATCGTGGCGAACTACGTCCCATCAGCGGAAGAGAGAGCCGAGAAGATCCTGGCGGTCTACGGCCACAGAGGGTGCAAACCGAAGGCCCTCATGGAGGATTTGCTACAGCTCAAAGAAGAGGACAATGACAACTTCCTCTTCCAGTTTATTTTCCTCAGCACGCTGCCGCCACACATGAGAAGGACACTCGCCAGCATGAAGTGCAACAACCACCAAGACTTCCGCGTGCTGGCCAGCGAAGCTCATCGGCTCGTCAATGCCTGCAAGGAGCTGACATCCACAGCAGCATCCGCAGACCTCAAAGCTGACGCTCCGAGCCACGAGGAACCGCAACCCACGGAGCAGACCCAGCCCACGGTGACAGCGACACGGCCAAGACGTAACAGACAGAGCGACGTCTGTTATTATCACCACCGTTTCGCCGAGAAGACCCACAAATGCGTTCCCCCCTGCAAATTTGCGATTTCGGGAAAACGCCAAAGCCGAGAGCCGTTAACAGCAGCGGTTCTCGGCGAGAAAAACAAGCTGTTGTACGTGACGGATGGACACACAGGCAAGCAGTTCCTCATCGACACAGGAGCCCAGCTGAGTTTCGTCATGCCCTCCCACGCAGATCGAGCCACGGGCACCCGGGGCAACGGAGCCATGGCAGCCAACGGCTCTAGCATCGACACGTTCGGCGAAAAGAGCCTGCACCTCCTCATCCACGGCCGCAGCTACAGATGGACATTTGTTGTAGCGGCGGTGAGTTTTAACTTATTAGGCGCAGATTTTTTGTGTGCACATGGGTTATTAGTGGATCTAGCAAATAGGCGCCTGGTTAATGCACTGTCCTTTGCTTCTATTCCATGCTCGGCCCGAGTTTCTCCACCACCTGTGCAGGCCAACGTCACCACGGCAGGAGGTAAGTTTGAGCAACTCCTCACCCAATTTCCAGCACTCACAATTCCCAAATTCTCAGCCACTGTGGCTAAATACGGGGTTGAACATTTCATTCCCACAACGCCACCTCCCGTTTTTGCCAAAGCTCGCCGCTTAGACGCGGCCAAGCTCAACATAGCACGGGACGAATTTACAACTCTTGAAAAATTGGGCATTGTTAGACGCTCGAAGAGCCCCTGGGCCTCACCACTTCACATGGTTCCGAAATCTGACGGTTCTTGGAGACCATGCAGAGATTACCGCAGATTAAACAACGCTACAGCGCATGACCGTTACCCAATCCCTCACATTCAAGATTTTTCACTACATCTAGCGGGTGCGCGCATTTTTTCAAAAATAGACTTAATCCGCGGTTATCACCAAGTCCCAGTCCGAGCAGAGGACATTCCTAAAACAGTGGTAATAACCCCTTTCGGCCTTTTTGAATTCCTGCGAATGCCTTTCGGCCTCAAAGGCGCTGCTCAAACTTTTCAACGAATGATGGACGCGGTCCTACGCGACCTTCCTTTTGTCTTCGTCTACCTCGGCGACATGCTGGTAGCCAGCTCGTCTGAGGAAGAACACGAGCAGCACCTCACTACGGTTTTTCAGAGGCTGGAAGAGCACGGGCTAATAATCAATCCAGCCAAATGCAAATTCGGCGTGTCACAAATTGATTTTTTAGGACACAAAGTCTCTCCGAAGGGGGCAGTTCCACTTCCAGACAAAGTTCACGCGATAGAAAGTTTCCCACGGCCACAAACGGTCAAATCGCTACAGGAATTTTTAGGGATGGTTAATTTTTACAACCACTTCCTCCCCCACGCAGCTCAGCTCATGCAGCCCCTATATGACGCGCTCAAAAAAAAGAAAGCTTCCAACGCGGTCGAATGGACCCCGGAGCGCGAACGTGCTTTCGCGGAAGTAAAAAGCACCCTAGCTAACGCCACATTGTTAGTTCACCCAGATCCCTCGGCCCGCATCGCACTAACCACAGATGCTTCAGACCTAGCTATAGGGGCAGTTGTAGAACAACTTGTCAGCGGGGCCTGGCAACCTTTAGCATTCTTTAGCAAATCGCTAAACCAAACTGAACGTAAATACAGCACTTTTGACAGAGAGCTGCTGGCGCTTCATTTATCCATCCGCCACTTCCAGTTCTGGTTAGAAGGGCGGAGTTTCACGGCTTTTGTAGACCATAAACCGCTCACCTTTGCTATGGCTAAAATTTCAGAACCATGGTCAGGCAGGCAACAAAGACAACTAGCTGCGATTTCAGAGTTCACCACAGACATTCGACACGTGGCAGGCAAACTTAACGTAGTAGCGGACTGTCTCTCTCGCGCTGTGACACCACCAGAGCGCGGGGAGACAGATTATACTGCCTCAGCAGCAGAACTCTTCACTATTGCAGACACATACGCAGCACCTATCCATGCAGGGATAGATTATGCAGCCATGGCAGAGGAACAGAGCAGTGACGCGGACGTGCGCGCGCTCCTGTCTGGACCAACAGGGTTAAGGCTGGAGAAAAAGGGTTTACGCGACGGCGTGCCCCCCCTAATATGCGATGTTTCAACCGGCCGACCTCGCCCGTTAGTACCAGCTACATGGCGCCGCCGTATTTTCGACGCAATTCACTCCCTCACGTACCCAGGTGTGCGCGCCTCGGTTAAAATGGTCGCCGAAAAGTTTGTGTGGCCAGGCCTGCGCAAAAACGTAAAAGAGTGGGCAAAAACTTGCATTTCTTGTCAACGCGCCAAAATACACAGACACACAAAAGCCCCTCTGGAGCCTTTTCCAACCCCTGCTAGAAGGTTCGACCATGTTCATGTCGACCTCGTGGGGCCACTACCTTCCTCCCAGGGTTTCACACACCTGTTAACAATGACAGACCGCACCACGCGCTGGCCAGAGGCGGTCCCTCTAGCGGCAACCACAGCGGAGGAAGTCGCTCGCGTTTTTTTGACAAACTGGGTGGCACGTTTCAGCGTCCCATCGGACATCACGTCCGATAGGGGGCCTCAATTTGTCTCAGAGCTCTGGTCAGCCATGTCCAACAGCTTAGGGGCAACAATTCACCGCACTACCGCTTATCACCCTCAGGCTAATGGGTTATGCGAGCGTTTTCACAGGTCTTTAAAGGCTGCCCTCAGAGCCTCACTAACGGACACAAATTGGGTAAATAAACTTCCCTGGGTTTTATTGGGGTTGCGTGCTGCACCTAAAGAGGATCTAGACGCCTCTCCCGCAGAATTAGTCTTTGCACAACCTCTCAGGCTCCCAGGTGAATTTTTACCAGAGAACCCAGAGCCAGGGCGCCTTCCAGTCCCAAGGTTTTTAGGCAACAACGGACCGAACTCTCTCCCTGGTCCAGCTCATCACTCCTTCCCACGGGTTTTTGTCCCTCAGGCTTTAAAAAACGCTGAGTTTGTTTTTGTTAAGCATGAAGCTTTAAAACCTACCTTTCGCCCAGCATACGATAGGCCATACAGAGTGCTGGAACATGGTGATAAACACTTTGTGCTTGATTTTGGGGACAGAAAAGAAACAGTCAGCATTGACAGACTTAAACCTGCCTTCTTGTTGAAAGACAAGCCTGCACAGTTGGCGAGAGCACCTCGGCGGGGTAGACCCCCCAAGAGAAAAGACTCAGCCCCCCAGCAGGGAACAGTTAACCTCTCTCCTTCCCACACTGCAGATTCCTCACAAGAAGGTCCCAGCAGGGCGCCTAAACCAACCTACAGCAGTTTTGGGAGAAGATTAAAACCCAGACAGCACAGGGACTGATACAAACCACTCCACAATTATTCACTAATTGTGCTGCAACAGTTTAGGACTGACTTATGATTTTACTATGCTGTTATGATTACCACTGAACTCTCTTAGGAGCATGGCTGCTGGAAAGTTTCTTCCGTGGCAACAGATGTAACACTTAGTATGTCATAATAACTATCTTAGACTGTGAACCTTCCTGTTGTCCTTTCTTAGTTGTTTGGGGGGCCTGTGGTCTATATTAACCATATATTCCATAACCTACATATGTTGAAGCATGTGGAAATGTTTGGTGATTACATATGTAAAGGACTTCACACCTCTGAAAGGACAAAGGGCTCTCACCCGCCGAGTGAAGAACAAAGACGTTTCCGGACGCGGCGGAGGAGACCGGAGGAGACCGGAGGAGCCACCCTCACCCCCTAAGGCGAGGAGAGGAAATACCAAGACAATGGGGGGATTAAGATAATGAGGGATGTCAGCCTTTGTTATGCATGTCTTTTGTTGTGTGCCAGTATTAATTCAGTGAGCTGGAGACTTTCTGTCTCTTTTCCCTTCTGCCACTCTCTGCACCAGATGAGACTTGTTAGAAGAGCTGAATATTAAAACTTTGCTTATAAACCAAATCGCCTCTTCATTTCCAAGCTCCTCTACAGTAACCAGAATAAAGTCAAAATAGGCAGTATACCTTTTGGCAAAAACAAAGTGACATAAGGTGGAGGAAAAAACCACCAAACCCAGAAACAACATAGTGAGCCACAAAAACACAAATCAACCCCCCCCCCCCCCCCCAGTCCCACAGACGAGATCAGAAACCCGAGGAGGGTGCAGTCCTGACCCGGAGGGATGGGGGCAAAAGGTTCGGGGGGTCGTCCGGCATCAAAAGGCCACAGAACAGGGAGGGGAAAAGAGGACAGTTCAGGCGGCCTACCCCAGTCCCATGCTCGGGAGTAGAGAGTTTCAGGCGGCCGGAGCAGGTCGCCGCACAGGAAAACAAAAAGGTCGGGGGGCCGGCCCAGAGAACCAAACCGATGAGACAGTCCTTCAGGCGGCCGCCCCGCAACACCAGCCCACCAGAACCGTTGGGAAGAAGCAGCCGGCGGTCCCGCTGAAACGGGGAGAGACGAGGGGGAACCGGGCGGAGCGTTCGGGACCCCAACGACCCCAGGTGGAGATGGGTAGCACTCCTCAGGGAGATGAGGAGGATGACGGTGGAGATGAGGGTGACGAGGGAAACGAGCCTGTCCAGCATCCAGTGGCCGGGGATCTGCAGCTCCCTCACCGAATCTAGGACCTGCTGGTGCAGCACCCACGTTGGACCCCGATTGGGCCTCCGGAACCAAACCCACGGTGGACCCCGATTGGGCCTCCGGAACCAAACCCACGGACCCCGACTGGGTCGGCGTGGCACCAGACTCGACCTCCAACCCCAAAACCGGAACCTCTGGCACAGCAGGCGAGAGCAGCCCCTCGCCGGCGACCCTGGGAGAAGACTCACAAAAGAGAGAAAACCCGGGATCAGGATCACCGGCAGCGCCAGAACCCGGCGAGATAAGCTCGGACGCAGCGGGCGGCTGCACCTGGCTCATCTCCCCTTGAGACAGGCAAAAGTGCTCTAAAAGGTGAAGAAGAAAGATAAAACAGAGCACTTGCCTGAGCTCGGGTTCTGACGCCGTCCAGGACTGCGACGATCCGGGCTCAGAAGTCAGGAGGTCGTCCTCAGGCTCCCACTCAGCTGCGTCAGGCTCCACAGCTGGCATGATGGTGCGCGCAGCTAGAGAGACTTCTGGTACCGATGTCCACGCCGGTGGCCCGCACGGCGTGGTGGCAGGAGAACCTCGACCTGCTGGACCGGACCGCTTCTCCGTGGAACCCCGGGGACGCTTCTTTATCGGCGATGGCTCCACGCTGCAGTCCGCTCTCCTCCTCCGCCCACGGCGTGGCTGCGGAACCGGAACCAGGCTCTCCAGAACCACAGGCCCCCTCCTCATCCAGCGACGTTGGCCTGGCGTCGAGGACCGCTCAGCGGAGGGAGACACAGAGGAAGCAGGGTTAATACTTTCATCCACAGCAGGTGGAGGGAGCTCGGGGGGCTGCATACCCCGAACTCCACCCCCAGGAGTCAGACAAGGCAAAACAATATCTAAAGGAGAGAAATTATCATGCACTTGCCTTTCTCCTGAGGGTAAGATGGCTCCCGCTGTGGGGGATATCGTTCCTTCCTTTCCCCGCTGGATGGCGACAGAGGGCCCTCTGGGAAGACGAGGTGAGGCCACTCGAGACGGTTCCGGGATGGGGCTCGCCAAAACGGAGCTCCCGCGACACACAGCAGCCAGGATAGGCGACAAGGAGGAGGGGGCGACAGCCGGGGTCAGTCGGGCATGGAGCGCTGACGGGACAGCAGGCGAGGGCCCTGGAGAAGACGAGGCTGTGGGGATTCCCCTCTGACGAGGCGCAGGAGTGACAGCTGTGTGGGGGGTTGAGCCCTTGCGGCGACCCAGAACAGCATCCAGACGGGGTTCTAGCCGAGGTTGGAAGCTGGTGTGACGACGGTTCCTTGTAGGGGGTGAGGCGAAGGTGAGATTCGGGAATCGCCGTTCCTGAGCAGAAACAGCGGCAAGCAAGTCGGCGAACTCAGGAAACTCACGCAACGCTGGATTCCTCTCCACCAGTCTAACCGCCGCCACCACATGCTTCATACACGCTGGTGGATTCCCAGCGGAGCAAGCAGCAGCCACCCGGTCCCAGATCTTGTCTGCTGTCAGCTGCAGCTTCTCTGGGGGAATCCCGAGTGACGACATGCCTGATGGGAAAAGACCTCCGGATGGTGCGAACTCCCGGGCCGGAACCGAGGCAGGAGCGGGATCCCGAAGCGAGGGGCGACGTCTCCTCCGCTTCGGCTTCCTGCCGGGATTTCCCTCCAGCCCTCAGAGTATCTCACGCTGGGCGGCGATGTCATCTCTCCTCACGCTTACCTCTGGATGATTAGTGAAGCGGGGAAGAGAATCCAGAATTTCCTCGGCTAGGTCCAGGTACCAGGGCACTTCGCTGTTGAAGTCGAGGAGGGAGGCGGCGACAAGGACTTCATCCACGCGCTCGAGGGTGTCAGCGAGGACAGCGTCCTGCCTCCGAACACGAGACCTCCACGATGGCATGCTTCAACACGGCACCCAGACAGGTAGGAGCAAACAGTCCACTACTGCAAACTGCACGGTGAATGACGTCTCAAACAACGCCTCCTCTCCGGGCGTTTGGCGGCAGTCTACTGTCACGATGGCCCTCACGGACCATCACAAGACGCCTCAGTCACCAGTGAGTTTAGCAGTGATGTTTTATTAACAGAGAGGGATGGACAAGCACAGGATACATACAAGGTGACGCCTGGGCGGGGGAGTACCCGATGCGCCAGACGAGATAATTATAAGGGTTAAATCACACAGAGCGTACCTTAACAACAGGACCGTTAACAGGCGGGTAACAGGGGATTCCCAAGTCCGTTAACCATGAAGAGCTACAGGACGCAACAGGACATAACAGAACATAACAGAGACTGCCACACTGGAGGACATTCAGCACCGGCTTTTAACTCCGGCCGCTAATGACCCCAATGCGGCACAGCTGCTCGCCGTGACAGCAGCGCAGCAGCTGACTTTGACAGCAGGGAGCTCCCCCGGGCGCCTTCACAATAAAAGCCCGAGGAGCTGAAAGAAATTCTCTGCTGCCAAAGCCAGGGAAATAAGATATGAGACCCGAGTGTGGCCAGAACCGACACTCGGGTTATGACAGGTGGTGGCGGTGCACTGTATATTGACGACCTGTATAGGTGTACACTTGTAAATGGAATGTCCTTTGCAGTACCAGGGATTTTAGAATGTGTTACTGTTGAGATTGACCAAGATAAAACAAAAAATCTAATTATAAGTTGTATATATAGAACGCCGGGAACTTGCATTGAGACATTCAGAGATAAATTAGTTGAGCTGTACAATAATATTACTAGTAAGAAAATGGTAGTAATTTGTGGAGATTTCAATATTGATTTACTAAATCCATATCAACAAAATGTAATTACAGAGTTCATGAATTCTATGTACAGTATGAGTCTATATCCCACAATAACACATCCCAGTAGAATCACAGTTCACACTGCTACACTTATTGACAACCTGTTTGTTAAAGGCCTTGTCCGGACGAAAATTCAATATCGCTAAATCATATCTTAAATTTTTGTGTGAGACGAGCTAATTTGAACCGCACATGTTTTGGTGTCAACAAATGTCGCATAAGGTGACAATGCGCTCTTGAAGTACGCTGTCCTTGAGAGCTGTCTGACTCAGCCAAGCGATCAGCGGCTAAGATGGCCACTGACTGTGTGACATCACCACAGGGAGAGACACGCACACGCTCGGCGGACATTGTTTGTTGTTTACGTTTTAAAATCGGCGATTACGGATATTTCTCGGAGTACTTGTGGATTACAAATAGATTATTTATTAAGATTAGGATTTCAGGAATTGAATTAATTATGGTTTGGCGTTGTGTTGTCTACGGGTGCGACGTTATACCAGCGGAGCATGCGGTGAGTGTTTTTGAATTTCCCGTCCTTGGGAAAATCAGAACGGCATGGGTGAAATTCGTTCAGAAAACGCGAAAAAATTGGAATGATGTCGGTAACTCACCCAACATGTGCAGTAGACATTTCGTTGACAGCGATTTCGAGAATAAGATGCAATTTGTGTCACGACTCGCCGCTCATCAGCAGCTTCAGCTGTGCGCACACCTGCGTAGTACAAATACAAAGATGCGAGCACTACATACGATCCCCCAGCTCCTGAGAGACTGCAACCTAACACAAAAAACAGTTTCACACAATGAAACAACAGTGCATGTATTATATATATATATAAAAATTATTATCCCATTGATTTTCATCATTTTTGGTCACATATCTCACACCTACAATTTATTTATTTCAGGGACAAAGGGCTGTGAAAAAGTTGTTGATATGATCAACAAAACACAGGTCCTCAGGGATGTGCGAAAGCTGAGTCCAGGGCAGCAAACTTCAAATGTGGAGGCTTTCCACAGTCTGATTATTCATTTTGCACCAAAGAGTGTACACTTCTCATTCCTTGGAATGTTGACAAGGTGAGGAGATGCAATATGTGACCAAAAATATGAAATGCAATTATAATAACAGTGCCAATTACATAGAGTTTCTGCTGATAGACAGATCAGTTATATGTCCAAAAATAAATCATTGTGATAATATTCTAATTACAGACTTTGTTTAGCTGCAATGCACTTTAATGAAAATGCAGGCCGCAAGCAGGCACAGAATCGTGATGGTGAGCCGGTCTTCATCATCAGGTACCCAAAATTCAAAAAAAGGCGGATATACACTGCAAGCAAAGAAAGTTAATCCAACTTTCGGGGAGTATAAGAAATATTAGTATCATTTTCTAGGCTTGTATATGATATTTACAGTGGGTGGAGGGTTGGTCTTCATTCAACTTTCACATTTCATAGCTTTTATCAAATTATGTTTAATTTGGGTCAAATTTGTATTTCATACTGTAGTCAAATGGATGTCTAATTTTTATTGAATATATTTTTTTTCAGAATATGTGGATGATCTGATGAATACTCTGTTCAACAAAACCTTGGTTGATCCAACCCACTTATGGGAGCAGTGGCACTCTGTACAAGCCAGAGTTGCCGCCACATTGAGTGCCAAATTTCAGCGTCCCATCAAAGCTGATGCTGTTGAGCAACATGTATCTAGATTTTCAAAATCAAACATGTAAAAGTAGAAGAAATTTCCAATTAGCAATGAAAGTTCAGCTTTCAATTGTTAGGGAAGCAACATATTTTGCTAAGACAAACAAATATAAGCCTAAGATTTTAAGAGAAATGTGCTTTTAAAAATGGAACCCGAATTTTATACCATAAAATGGTAGAAAAATGATTCAAATGTATATGACATGCAACTTTGATGAATGCTGAAATATTAGAATTATAAAATTGACATGAACATTAATAAACTCAATATATGATTTTACAAAACTTTATTTAAATATCATTTTTCACAAATCTAATCTTGGTAGGCAAAATCCCTTGTAGTGATCTGATGGGAATGTTTCTCTGATGAGGCTCACAGCACAGGCAGGCAATATCACCCTCACTTCTTCCTGAGCTGATGTCACTGCTGCCCGCCCCTATCGACAGATGGCGGTACTGCAGCATCACTAAGTGAAAGATGGGCTATTACCAAATAAAGTCATTTATGGAGGCTGGTGACACATATTAAATCACGGGAATGGCCAGAATGGAATATTTTCATACAATCAGTTTATTAGTTCAATAAAAAAAATGTCACCGTACAAGGACTTTAATATTATTGATAAGAAAATAGAAAGTGGATTATTGATAAATGATATAAGTGACCATTTGCCAACCTTTGCACTTATCCATGGCCACACGGAGGCCAATACAGAAAAAGTTTTAAAATCATTCAGATACAAATCACAAAATGCAATCAGTTCTTTTAAAGAAGACTTGCTGAAGCAGGACTGGACAAAAGTCTATGTGTCAGATGTAAATGAAGCCTATGACACATTTATGAACATTGTAACCACTCTTTATGAAAAAAATTGTCCATTAGTAAAGAAAACGCTTAAACATAAATTTGTCGATAAGCCATGGTTAACCAAAGGATTACAAAAGACGTGTAAAAAGAAAAATTTAATATATAAAGCTTTTCTAAAGAAAAGGACAAAAGAAGCAGAGCAGCGATATAAAACATACAAAAATAAGTTAACATATATAATGAGATGTAGTAAAAGAGACTATTACAGTAAAGAACTGGAGAAAAACAGAGACAATATTACAAATACGTGGACAATACTTAATATTCTTGGCAATAAAAACAGAAATGCAAGCTACCCAACCAATTTTTCAAAAAATAATACAATGACTCAGAGTGTGAATGCAGTTTCACCTGCAGATGAATTTAATAACTTTTTTGTTAACATTGGTCCTAATTTGGCTCGAGAAATACCCATTACGGCACCTACGGGGGATACAATAAGCAAAAACACTGCTATAAAAGACTCCATTTTCATAAAGAACACAGACGAGAGAGAGGTCATTGAAATTGTTACATTGTTTAAAAGTAAAACATCTATGGACTGTGATGGTATTGACATGCTCTTAGTCAAAACTATTATTGAATGCTTAGTGAAACCACTGACATATATTTGTCTCTCCAAACAGGTATATTTCCCAATGCAATGAAAATAGCTAAAGTAATTCCGATATACAAGACGGGTGACAGAGGGGAACTTTCAAACTATAGACCAATTTCACTATTGCCGCAGTTTTCCAAGATACTTGAAAAAATATTCTGTGAGAGAATTGACAACTTCATAATGAAGAATAGTTTATTGTGTGAACAGCAATATGGGTTCAGACACAAGAGGACAACTGCATTTGCGCTAATGGAATTTATAGAAAAAATATCAACTGCCGTTGAAAATAAAGAGTATTCAGTTGGGGTATTCCTGGATCTTAAAAAAGCATTTGATACAGTGGATCGTAATTTATTATTAAAGAAACTACAAAATTGTGGTATTAGGGGGGTAGCACTGTCCTGGTTAAGTAGTTACTTAAAGAATAGATATCAGTATGTATGTGTTGGTAACAAAAACTCACAATTACTGAAGGTTACTTATGGAGTCCCACAGGGTGTGGGGAGACTTGAATAACGAAACCGAATTGTCTTTCATTTCAGTTTATTCAAGAAATCATTCCACTGTCTGCTCTTATTCTTGAGCAGCGAACAAAGAGGGTGAACACACCAAAGTTCTCTCATTTAAACCTTCTCACATCAAACCATTTCCCTCGCGGGGGAAATCACACATCTATATCAAAGTCTCTTTATTCACATTCATTAGCCTTTTATTTACATAACTCCCCCTTCTCTCTTCCCGAGCCTCAGTGGTCAGGAAGTCTTCTGTCCCCTGTCCTCCGCAGGGGGTCCAGGCTCTGTGGCTCCGCACCGCAGGGGGCTGGCTCTCCTTCATCGTGGTTAAATCACATATGCAGTGTCCAACATATACATGTCTCACAACACAGCCATATAACCCCCCCCCAAACGATGAAGAACAGACTAACTCCCAAAATTTAATAGCACCTTACTCACTACTGAATAATCAACACCAACATTCAGTCTGTGCGCCGCTTGGGCTTCAGCCGTCTGCCGAATCTGCTGTGCGTTGGCCCCGCCTTGCCTGCGGTGCTGTTCTGCTCCGGGTCTGTTGACTGAGGAAGAGAGTGGTTAATTGCCCTCTGCGGGGGCCTGCCTCGTCGAGGCGCCACCGCGACCGGTACAGACACGTCCTTCATGACAAAAGCAGGTTTTAGTCTGTCAATACTGACTGTCTCTTTTCTGTCCCCAAAATCTAGCACAAATTGCTTATCACCTGCCTCCAGCACTCGAAATGGCCCTTCGTAAGGTGGTTTGAGCGTTGCTTTAAGGGCTTCGCGCCTGACAAAAACGAAATCGGCATTTTTCAAAGCCTTGGGGACGAAAACTCGTGGAAAAGCGTGATGAACCGGACCCGGGAGCGTGTCTGCCCCCGTGCCAACTAACGGTCCCAGAGCAGAGAGAGGTGGGGGCTCTGGGTGCTCTGGTAAAAACTCGCCCGGCAGCCTCAGAGTTTGTGCGAATACCAGCTCCGCTGGGGAGGCGTCTAAGTCCTCTTTAGGCGCAGAACGCAACCCTAATAAAACCCAAGGGAGTTTATTTACCCAATCTGCATCCGTGAGCGACGCTCTGAGTGCTGCCTTCAAAGACCTATGAAAACGCTCGCATAAACCATTAGCCTGAGGGTGGTAAGCCGTAGTGCGGTGAATTTTGGCTCCTAAGCCGTTGGCCATCGCTGACCACAGCTCAGAGATGAATTGCGGTCCTCTATCGGACGTAATGTCCGACGGAACCCCGAAGCGCGCCACCCAAGCCGTTAAAAAAACGCGAGCCACCTCCGCGGCCGTGGTCGTCGCAAGTGGGACCACTTCCGGCCAACGTGTGGTGCGGTCCACCATTGTCAAAAGATACGTGAACCCCTGTGATGCCGGTAGGGGGCCCACAAGGTCGACGTGCACATGGTCGAACCTTCTGGCCGGAATGCGGAACGGTTCTAACGGGGCTCTTGTGTGCCTGTGAATTTTGGCCCGTTGACAGGAAATGCAGGTTTTTGCCCATTCCTTCACGTGCTTGCGCAGGCACGGCCAAACAAACTTTTCCGCCACTAGTTTCACCGACGCGCGCACCCCCGGGTGCGCCAGTGAGTGGACCGAGTCAAAAACACGGCGGCGCCACGTGGCCGGAACCACCGGACGCGGGCGCCCCGTCGACATGTCGCAGATCAGGGGGGGCATACCGGTTTGTAAACACTTGCTCTCCAGCCTCAACCCTGTTGGTCCAGACTGGAGCGCGCGCACGTCTGCGTCCGCCCCCTGGTCCGCTGCCATGGCTGCGTAATCTATACCCACGTGCACCGGGGCTGCGCGCGCCACCGTGCCGCTCTCCTGCGGCGCGGTCACGGTGGCCCGTTCTGCCTCTGCGCGTGTCGGGGTCGTGAACGCGCGTGAGAGACAATCCGCTACTACATTGAATTTGCCCGCGACGTGCCTAATGTCAGTGGTAAATTCCGAGATTGCGGCCAGCTGCCTCTGCTGCCTGCCGGACCACGGATCTGAAATTTTGGCCATGGCGTATGTGAGCGGCTTGTGGTCCACATAAGCGGTGAAGCACCGTCCTTCCAGCCAGAACTGGAAATGACGAATAGCCAAATGCAGCGCCAACAGTTCTCTGTCAAACGCGCTGTATTTTCGCTCAGCCGCGCTTAAAGATTTGCTAAAGAAAGCCAAAGGCTGCCAAACTCCGGCTACCTGTTGCTCAATAACGGCCCCTATGGCTAAATCTGAAGCGTCTGTCGTCAGCGCGATACGTGCTGCAGGGTCTGGGTGGGCCAGGAGTGCAGCGTCAGCCAAGGCTTTTTTAACCTCTGTGAACGCGCGCTCCCGCTCCGGGGACCATTCGACCGCCTGGGTCGGCTTTTGTTTTTTGAGCGCGGCATATAACGGTTGCATGATTTGAGCTGCGTGGGGCAGGAACCGGTTATAAAAATTCACCATCCCCAAGAATTCCTGTAGTGATTTGACCGTTTGTGGACGGGGAAAATCCGCTACCGCGCGTACTTTCTCTGGTAACGGAACCGCTCCCTCCGGGGAGACGCGGTGACCCAAAAAATCAATCCGCTCAACGCCGAACTGGCACTTGGCTGGGTTAACTATTAAGCCGTGCTCTCCCAGCCTCCTAAAAACTGCTGTGAGGTGCATTTCGTGTTCGTCCTCTGAAGTACTCGCGACCAAAATGTCGTCGAGGTACACAAACACGAAAGGGAGATCGCGTAACACGGCATCCATCATCCGCTGAAATGTTTGCGCCGCCCCTTTGAGACCAAACGGCATGCGTAAAAATTCGAAAAGTCCGAACGGGGTTATTACCGCTGTTTTAGGAATGTCCTCCGGTTGGACCGGGACTTGGTGATAGCCGCGAACTAGATCAATCTTTGAAAAAATGCGCGCCCCCGCCAGGTGCACCGAAAAATCCTGAATGTGCGGGATGGGATAACGATCGTGTGCCGTAGCGTTGTTTAGCCTGCGGTAATCCCCGCACGGTCTCCAGGAGCCATCGGCTTTCGGTACCATGTGCAGCGGCGAAGCCCACGGGCTCTTCGACCTACGAACGATGCCCAGCCTCTCCAGGCTGGCGAACTCCTCGCGCGCAATGGCGAGCTTAACTGCATCCAAGCGCCGAGCTTTTGCAAACACGGGAGGACCAGAAGTGGGGATGAAGTGTTTCACCCCGTGCTTCGCGACCGTCGCTGAAAAAGTGGGCACAGTGAGCGCTGGAAATTGGGTGAGGAGTGTGTGAAACTTACCACCTGCTGTAGCGACGTGGGTCTGTACTGGTGGCGGGGACACTCGAGCTGAACAGGGGAGAGAGTAAAAAGAGAGTGCATTTACCAGCCGTCTATTAGCAAGATCAACTAACAGATTGTGTGAACACAAAAAATCCGCGCCCAACATGTTGAAACTCACCGCCGCTACTACAAAAGTCCATTCATATGTGCGGCCATGTAAGCATAAAGGCAAGGTCCTTCTCCCGTAGGTGTTGCTGTTCGAGCCATTTGCCGCTGTAGCTCCGTCACCGTGGGGTCCAGCTACCCGGTCCGCGTATGTTGGGGTGATGAAGCTCACTTGTGCTCCGGTGTCAATGAGGAACACTCGTCCGGAGCGCGCATCCGTGATGTAGAGCAGCTTGTTGCGTTCTCCGAGGGTCGAAGCTGCTAGCGACCCCCGGTCTTGCCGTTTCCCGAACTCCTGAAGATGCAGGGCGGCACACACCTGCGTGCCTTCTCTGCGAACCTCCGATGGTAAAAGCAGAGATCTTCTCCTCCGCTGTGTCGTGCCCGCGCCTCTGTCGCCGGGCTATTGGCTCCCCCTCGTCGCGGCCGTGTTGCCGCCATCGTCGGCCAGTCTGGTTCTGCCGCCTCTGGCTCCCCGCTGTCTCGGGTCGCTGCTGTGGCTGCTTGCCCGCCGCAGGCGTCCAGGATCCCGTCTGCCTCCTGGGCCAGCTCCCGGAACTCCTCCAGGGTGTGACACTTTTTGCCGGCCAGCTTGCTTCTCGCATGCGCCGGGAGGTTGGAGAGGAAGATGAACTGAAAAATGAAATCATCGTTGTCCAACCCTCTCAGCTGTATCATCTCCTCCATCAGGGCGCTCGGCCTGTGTCCACCTTGGTCTAGCAAAGACAGGATCCTCCTCGCCCTCACTTCAGCCGAGGGGGTGAAAAACTTGATGAGGGTGGATTTCAGCTTGCTGTACCTGTCGGTCGCGGGTGGCTGCTCCACCAAGCTTTGCACGCACCGAGCTGTGCTGTTGTCCAGTTTAGCGATGACATGGTGGAACTTAGTGTCATCCACCGTTACTCCTGCGAGCGCGAACTGCGACTCTGCTTGCAGAAACCACGACCGTGGGTTATCCTGCCAGAAATCAGGCAGCTTAACGGCCACTGCGCTCGCCAGCTCTGAGCGCTGTGAGTCCGGGACCCTGAGAATTTCTTCGTTCATTCTCAACGTCGTCAGTCACCAATGTGGGGAGACTTGAATAACGAAACCGAATTGTCTTTCATTTCAGTTTATTCAAGAAATCATTCCACTGTCTGCTCTTATTCTTGAGCAGCGAACAAAGAGGGTGAACACACCAAAGTTCTCTCATTTAAACCTTCTCACATCAAACCATTTCCCTCGCGGGGGAAATCACACATCTATATCAAAGTCTCTTTATTCACATTCATTAGCCTTTTATTTACATAACTCCCCCTTCTCTCTTCCCGAGCCTCAGTGGTCAGGAAGTCTTCTGTCCCCTGTCCTCCGCAGGGGGTCCAGGCTCTGTGGCTCCGCACCGCAGGGGGCTGGCTCTCCTTCATCGTGGTTAAATCACATATGCAGTGTCCAACATATACATGTCTCACAACACAGCCATACAGGGTTCAGTTTTGGGGCCATTGTTATTCAATATATATAAATGATATATGTAAAGTCTCGGAAAAAATGGATTTAATATTGTTTGCCGATGACACTAATCTATTATGCAGTGGAAGCAATTTGGAACAACTTTTGGATACACTCGGAAAGGAATTAGGAAAGCTTAAACTGTGGTTTGATTCAAACAAATTAACGCTCAATTTAAGTAAGACAAAATTTATAGTTTTTAACAACCATCACAACAACTTAGTATCTAAACTCAGTGTAAATGGTGTAGAGATTGAAAGGGTATCCGAAACTAAATTTCTTGGAGTAATAATTGATAATAAACTGTGTTGGAAATCACATATTAATTACATTAAAGGTAAAATATCTAAATCAATCGCAATACTACACAGAGCAAAACATTTGCTGAATCAACCCACATTATATACTTTGTATCATTCATTAATACTCCCATACATGACATATTGTACTGAAGTATGGGGAAATACATATAAAACAAACATATACCCAGTCTTTATGCTTCAGAAGAGAGCTATTAGAATAATAAACAAAGCTGCTTACAGGGAACCAACAAACCCACTTTTTCTTAAATTAAAAACTCTCAAGTTGAAAGATCTGGTTGACTTTAAAACTGCAGTAATAATGTTTAAAGTGATGACATGTAAAATCACATAAGGATTGTCATATCCAGTCTGTGTTGCGTTGTTGCTTAAGTTTTTTTGTCACATTTTGTCTTAGCTTTGTTCCGAATTGTAATCGCTCTTGTTTTGTTTTCCTTTTGAATTCTTGGATGGAATATGGGTGGGCAATATAAGCTGCGGCTTCAGCCATCATCCATTTCGGATAACTTATGTTGAACTGTATAATCAGAGGAGTTATTGTTAAATTGACCTTGTTGGATTTTTTTCCCCTTTGTTATATTATTCTGTTTCTTTTTTAATCTTTACTTTTAATCTATCTGAAATAAAGATTCATTCATTCAATATGCATGAATGATGGGAAGGGTACACAATTTAGCAGTAACCTAGTCACAGAAAGTGTGTTAGACCTAACTTTGGTTTCAAATACCATTGCAGGAATCATGTCTTGGGAGGTGTTAAGTCGGTCAGCTAATGGGAGTGATTATTACCCAATAAGAGTGGGGAGGAGTTTAGTAAAAGTGTCAGTGCGATCATAATTGAGTCTGCAACTCAAACAATACCAAAAAGTACAGGTTATAGACAATGAAAGAATCTTCCTTGGTGGGATGATAATTATAATAAAGCTATTAAAAATAGAAATAGGGCATTCAGACAAGTGAAAAAGCATCATACTTTGGAAGCAGTGATTGAGTATAAACAGTGTCGGGCAATCCTCCGGAAAACAATTAAAACAGCTAAGCGTTTATTTTGGAGACAGTATTGTAATACTATAGGAAGAGAAACACAGCTATCAGATATTTGGGGAATGATTAAGAAAAGAGTTGTATTAGGAGAGAATACAAAATACCAGTGCTAGACAATAATGGGGTAATAGCTATTACTAGTATAGACAAAGCAGAGCTCTTGGCACAAACTTTAGTGAAGATTCTCGTTCAGAAAACCTACCAAACACAATTAGACAAAGCAGGGAAAGTACTTTATCCAAACACCCACATGTGAACATAAGGAAGAATACTTCAAGGGGCATAATAGATTTGCCATTCACTCTATCGGAATTGAAAAGGACTATTCTGAAATCGAAGCAGTCTTCACCAGGGAAGGATGGCGTATGTTATACGATGTTGTCGCACATGGAGGACAGTGCACTTCAAACAATATTAAAGCTGTTTAATAAAGTTTGGGAAACTGGGAAGATTCCTAGGGCATGGAAACAATCAGTTATAGTTCCAGTGTTAAAGCCAGGGAAAGAGTCATCAGATCCCAATAATTATAAGCCAATAGCTCTTACCTCACAGTTAGGGAAAACAATAGAACAAATGGTGACTGAAAGGCTGAATTACATTTTTGAAGGGAGGGAATGTCTTTCTCCTTTCCAAAGTGGGTTCTGAAAAAGGAGAAATACTATGGATTCCATTTTACACCTAGAATCTGAAATTAGGAAGGCCCAGGTAAATAGGGAAAATGTGATAGTTGTCTTCTTTGATGTAGAAAAAGCGTATGACATGCTGTGGAAGGAAGGGCTGCTGATTAAATTAAATCAATTTGGTATTGAAGGTAATTTATACCACTGGGTATTAGATTTCCTGTATGATAGAACAATTGAGGTAAGAGTTGGTACAGAGTACTCCAAAATATATCAAGTTGAAAATGGTACTCCCCAAGACAGCGTGTGTAGCCCTGTTCTGTTTAATATTATGATTAATTATATTTTTAAAGGAGTCAATAGGGGAATGGGGAAGGCCTTGAATGCAGATGATGGGGCCTTATGGATAAGGGGACGTAATCTTGAGTACATTCAGAGGAAAATGCAGGCAGCAATAGACCAAGTTGGACAATGGGCAAACCAGTGGGCTTTTAAGTTATCGGTTCCAAAGACACAAGTGATTTGCTTCTCTAAAAGTCACAAAGAAATTTCTTTAAAACTTTATGGCCAGAAGTTAGAGCAAGTAAAGGTAGTTCAGTATTTAAGATAAGATAAGATAAGATAAGATAAGCCTTTATTAGTCCCGCAATGGGGAAATTCCAGGATTGCAACAGCACAGGGATAGCAACACTCAGAGCAACAATCAGAAGGCAAGAAAAAAAACAAGAACAGCTAGTATACATATGTACATATTACTATAAATATATATATATATAGACACACAGTGCATTGTGGTTGGTGAATGTGCAGCAGAAAGTCTAAGCTCTCTCTCCCTCCGCGGGTGCGGCGGGCCAGCTGGATGTCTTTGGGCATGATGGTGGTGACCCTCTTGGCGTGGATGGTACACAGGTTGGTGTCCACGAAGAGACCCACCAGGTAGGCCTTGCTGGCCTCCTGCAGAGCCATGACGGCGGAGCTCTGGAAGTGCAGTTCGGTCTTGAAGTCCTGAGTGATCTCCCTCACCAGGTGCTGGAAGGGCAGCCTACGGATGAGCAGCTCCGTGGATTTCTGGTGGCGACGGATCTCTCTCAGAGCCACGGTACCGGGCCTGTAACGGTGAGGCTTCTTCACTCCCCTGGTGGCCGGAGCGCTTTTCCGAGCAACCTTGGTGGCCAGCTGCTTCCTGGGGGGCATTTAACTCCAGTAGATTTACGGGCGGTCTGCTTGGTTCTTGCCATCGCTCTTTATTATTCTGTCTTATATTTCTTGCACGCCGCCTAAACTCCAGCCTGGCACCCGCGTCGTTTTCGCCACAGTTCCTCGGCATGTCGAGCTTCTCCGTTTAGCACCGGGTGGCGGTTGGAGCTAGCTAGCCAGCCAGCTAGCTCTTCCCTGCTGTATCGTCCCCCGCTGCAAACAGTGGCTCCGTCCGCCGACTCGGGAGATCCTTGGGGCGATCTGTGTGTCCGTGATATATATATAGAGTGAAAGGTGTAGAAAGAAGAAGGAAAAAAGAGAAGGGCAGTTGCAAAGGGCAGCCAACTCGTGTGGCGCCTCCGGTCCGGTGGAACCGGAACTGGAAAAAAAAAAAAAAATTTAGGTGTGTTATTCGATGAAAAACTAACCTGGAAGCAGCATACTGAAAAAACTAAAGGGAAATGTAAGAAAATAAATAATATTTTGAGATGTCTGGCAGGACGGGACTGGGGTCCTCTAGGGCCTCTCTGTTGAGGGTATATCAAGGACTAATGAGAGCAACACTAGACTATGGATTTGTTGCATTCGTATTGGCTGCTGATTGTCACCTGAACCTTCTGGACATAGAGCAGACAAAGGGTCTTAGGATATGTTGTGGTGCATTTAAAACTTCTCCAGTATCAGTGATCCAAGTAGAGACGGGTGAAATGCCCTTAAGATTAAGAAGAACCAAATTAATGCTGGCATACTGGATCAACTTGAAGGGCCATAAGAGGTCACATCCTGCAAAAGCTATTCCTAATGATTGCTGGGAACACAGTGAGTCCAACATTAGTAGCTTTGGATGGATAAGTGATGCCATTGCTGAGCAGGCAGGATTAAAACACGTAGATTTTAGCCCAATGGTCCTGTGGTCTATTATTCCTCCATGGCTGTTTTAAGATGCCACTAGTAGATTTTGAAATACAACAACTGAGGAGGCAACAGAAGCAATCAGCAACAGATTATATAGTGCATAAATATATTGAACAGGACTTCAGAAACATGCTGATAGCATTTACTGATGGTTCCAAGAACCCTACAACTGGTTGTAGTGGAGCTACGGTATACATTCCTCAGTATAAAATATCTATCAATAAAAGAACCAGCAATCAATTATCAGTATACACAGTTGAGCTAGTTGCCATTATATTAGCTCTACAGTGGTTGGAGATAAATTATAGGAATAATGCAGTCATTGCTTCAGATAGTTGGGCAGTTCTCAAGAGTGTTCAGTCACTGCAGTCGTGTAGGCAGGACCTAATTGTAGAAATCCAGTCCTTGTTTTACAACCTCTACAGTAAAGGCCAGTGAGTAAGCTTTCTTTGGGTTCCAGCCCATGTTGGAACAGAGGGTAATGAGGATGTGGACTTATTAGCGAAACAATCATTGAAATTTGAGGCAGTGGATCTGGAGATCTCACTCAGTAAGGCAGAAGGCAAATTAACAATTAACAAGTATATAGTGGAAAAGTGGCAAGAATATTGGGACTCAATAGATACAGGAAGATCTCTTTATGACATTCAAAAGTGGGTGGTCTCTGGAATGAGACTTGGCAGAAACAGGAAAGAGGAGATACTCATCACCCGATTGATAATAGAACATACTACTTTGAACCAGGCGCTATATAGAATAGGTAAACACCCAACTGGCAGCTGTGCACATTGTGGTTCTCCGGAAACAGTTCAGCATGTTTTGTTGGAATGTCAGGGATACTGGGAACAAAGGAAGCATCTGATTGCAGTAATGGAAACTGCTAATTTAAGTTTTGGTTTGGAAAACATGTTTGGAACCTCAGTCAAAGAAATATATGTAGCTGCACTTAGATATTTAAGTGCAACTGGATTAATCAAAAGAATTTAGTTTTTTTTTTCCTCCTGCCATTCTCTTGTCCACGCTCCAACCGGTGGGTAGTGATGGTGCACCTGCGGCCTGGTTGCCAGCCGGCAATCAGATCTGGAAGAAGAAGAAGAGTGATATAAGCAGTGACGTGGATGACGACAACAAAACCTGGATGAATCCCAAATCTTGGTCAAGACGTCACAAAGCTATGAGGAAGATGTCACAAAGCTATAAAGCTATGAGAATTACATCAGAAACCTATGAGGAAGACGTCACAAAGCTATGAGGAAATCGTTGCAAAGCTATGAGGAAAATGTCACAAAGCTATGAGGGAAAACGTCACAGAGCAACAAAGCTATGAGTAAGAAGTCACAAAGCTATGAGGAAGATGTCACAAAGCTATGAGGAAACCATAATCAAGTCAGTGGCGGTAATGCACCTTTGAGCTGGTTGCCAACCGCCAATCAAATCTAAAAGAAGAAGAAGAAAAGCTTTTTCCAAGCAATTCTAAGGCAATGAAAGTTTTTTGTGGGTAAAAAGCCACAATATACTATTTTGGGCAATACACATTTGTTTTTGAGGTAGTTTTAGAGCCGCTAGAGTGCATCTTTAACACATAATCTTCTATGACACTTTAAATAAATATACTTGGTTCTTACCTTTTTTAATTGTACAGCTCCAAGCGAGGCTCCTGGAAAAAGCTGATACCAACCGGATGTGAAAGTGACACAGCCAGACCTTAACTCGCTTAAGTAACACCACCCTCAGAGTTGATCCAGCACCACAGCTGGTCAAAACAACACCCACATCAACACCCATCAACTCAAAATAATTGACACTGAAAAAAGTGACACCAATTCACACTACAGATTTTGCTGTGTAGCGGCGCTACAGGTGCTGGCTCATCATTGCAACTACGGGGACAACTTGGAAGGAGATGCTGCACGACAGGCTTGTGTGTGGCATAGCGGATGATCGCATCCAGTGGAGACTTGGCAGAGCCGATGCTGACATTTGAGAAAGCCTTAGAAGTTGAACAGGCCATCAAGACTGCAAGCATGGATGTGCGGGACCTGCAGCTGCAACCAAAAACGATGGACAGTAATGTGAGTAAATCTGCAGCACAACTGCCAGGGCACAATGTGAAAGCGGGATAGAAGTGGCAAAGCAAAACAACACCGCTAAGATGTTGTGGGTGTGGGGGTGAACATATGGCAAGGGACTGTTGGTTTTGTAGTGAAGGGGTTAATTCTGGGGAGCGGCATGATGGCAGCCAGCTGGTGCCGTCATCACACCAGCCTATATTAGGCAGGAGCAGCCATCTTAAGGCTCTGTCCTGGCTGGCTGAATAGGGGATAACACAACAGCATGTATGTTATGTGATTTGGTGTAATAAAGTTTGTGTTCACAACAGCACCACTCTCTGTGCCCTCACTCTGGGTTTCCAGACACAACATTTGGCAACGAGAGATTAAACCATGGAAGTGTGCATGGAGCCACCACGACCGTTTCTGGAAAGGCCCAATGAGCCGCCAGTTCCGTGGGCGCGCTGGTTTGATGCTTTCATCACCTACTTATCGGCGTTTGGCATGGACAAGATGAAAGAGGTATGGAAATCAGCTCTACTGCATTACTATCTGGGTGTGGAGGGCGCTCGTTTTTATGGCATGATAAGGTTCAGGTTCAGGCTCAGGTTACTTTATTTGTACCCGTGGGTAGATTTGTTTTGCAGTCTGGTGACATCCATATTTACAAGCCACAATTACTTTCAACATAGACACAAACACAGGCACACATGAAGCTGACTATAAATATGATAAAAATACTCAAGGCTCCATCAATCAGGGTATAAAGACAAAGAGATGAGAGAAAAACCAGAGGTAAGAGAGAAGGGTCATATTAAAAAGTTAAAAACTAGTCAAAGAGGTTAAAAACTCAAAGGTCTAAAACCCAATAAAATATTTAGAACCCAAATAACATCCTACAAAAATAAGTAAATATAAAATGGAGTTAATAAATAGGTACCTAAATTATGTGCAATATATTGTTACAACTTGTTCAACTCTTTGACAGCAGCAGGAACAAAGCTGTTTTTGTAGCGCTGGGTTTTACTTTTTGGGACAGCAAACCTCCGTCTTGAGGGAAGAAGCTGAAAGTTGCGGTGCAAAGGGTGGGAGTCATCATTTAAAATGGAGGTAGCCATCCTCTGTACTTGTCTGGTGTACAGGGATGTCAGGCTCAGCTGTGACTCACCAAGCAAACGACTGGACCATCTAACTACCTGATCCAAGGATTTCCTCTGTTTCAGTTTTATCTGACCAAACCATGACACTAAAGAAGAGGATAAAACAGATTCAATAAAAGCCCGATAAAACATTGTCATTATGGTTCGGTCAATTTGGAAGCGTGCAAGTTTTCTCAAGCAATGCAAATGTTGCTGACCCTTTTTGCACACCCTTTCACAGTTCTCTTCAAAACCATCTCTTCAAGACCACCAGTTCTGTGTGCCGAGGCAGCCGGGCTGCTGGCTAGCCACCGCACTTCACCCCGTGACGACTATGACATGTCAATTGGTCTGCTAGCCAAACACTTCGACGTCCCAGAGTATGTAATGGCCCAGAGGTCCATGTTCTACCAGTGCCAACAGTGGAAGGATGAGTCGTTTATACAGTATGAGGACGCTTTTCGCTGCCTGGCTGCCACGTGTGAGTTCAGGCACGTGGAGGACAGAATAATAATGCTGCAGTTGAAGTGGGTCACAGCGAATTCGGAAATACGGGCCATACTGGAGGATGCACCGGATGACCGGACGGTGGCAGAGACGGTGAGGGCACTGCGGAAGAACCTGCCATTGGTGGCGTGCTTCTTGCCAAGGTCAGAGGCACTGGAACTGGTGTTTCAGCTAGAGGTACCGGCCCAGATGGTGACGTGGCTGGTGGGACAACAGAACACCGGAGAGCTAATCGGTGACATGCTAGCCAAAATGCACGACACAGAGAGTGGATACAGCATGGACGGTGAAGATGACATAGAGAAAGAACAGAGACCGGACTCGCCTCCATTCCTCCCACAGCAAGAACTGAAGGAGGAGAGGGAGCCCAGGTCTGTCAAGATCAAATTACCCATCCATAAATAACTCACCACCTACCCTAAATATGGCTCTTTTAAATATACGGTCACTTGCCAACAAGACTTTTATTATCAATGACCAGAATTTAGATAATAAGATCGACTGTCTATTTTTTTTTGTAACTTTGATTTTTATTCATTTTTCATCATACATATTACATTCAGATCACAGTCTATATTTTAAAAAAAAGGAGCTAGAGGAAGAAAGAAAAAAGAGAAAGAAAGAAAAAAGGGGGGGTAAATGTTGGAGCATCAAGTTTTTAGTTTCCATCTCTTAATTCTTCTGGTTTTTCCAGTGTCTTTGGTTATTCTTTCAATTTCTGTCTCGTTGTTGCACTTTGTAGTGTGTCCATTTCCGCCATTTTTTTTCATATTGTCCTTCTTGCATTCTTTGTCGATATGTTAGTTTTTCCATTAAACGTATATCCTCAACAATGTCAGTCCATTGCTCTTGGTCAGGAAGAACTTCTGATCGCCATTTTCTTGTGATTGTTTTTTTACATGCAATCAGCAATATTTTAACTAGATATCTGTCCTCAGCCTGTATTACATTGTCTCTTTTAAGATCACATAAATACATCAAGTTACAGTTCATTGGTATATTATATCCTAATATCCTCTGTATTGTCATATGTATAGATTTCCAGAATGATGAGATTTTGCAGCATTTCCAAAACATATGTGAGTGGTCTGCATTTTGAGCCCCACAGCCCCTCCAGCATAAAGATTGGGTATTTGTATATTTTCTTTGAATCTGTGGTGTAATGAAATAGCGAATCAGGTTTTTCCATCCAAATTCCCTCCATGTCCTTGAACTTGTTGATGTGTGTTGTGTTTTCCATATTTCTTGCCAGTTTTCTTCTGTTATGTTTAAATTTAGCTCTTTCTCCCATTTCTCCGTTATATAGTTACTTGAATGTTTGTTTGCCGTTAGTTTCTGATATAGCTTTGAAATAATTCTTATTTTATTTCCTGCATATGAGCTTTAAATGAATTGTATAATCTCGCTCACATCTGTGTGGAGGTTATGCCTAATCTTCCTCATATATCTCTCATCTGCAGATATCTGAAGAATTCCGATTTTTCTAGTTTAAATTTTCTTCTCATGTTTACAAAACTCCCGAAATCTTTTTTTCCCGATATTGCCTCATGCTGTGATTCCCTTGTTCACCAGATTTTTGTATCCCCTATCTTGCTTTGCCGGTTCAAACTGACTGTCAAATGCTACCCATTTCAATAGTTTTATGTCCTCCTTTATATTATACTTTTGTACTATTTTATACCACAGTTCCAAAGTAAATTTAGTGATTGGGTCTATTTGTTCGATTTGCTTATATGCATCCTTATCTCCTATTATGCTTTGTACTGGGAGTCCCTCAATTTCCTTTTCCATTTCTTTCCATTTTGCCTCATATCCTCCGTCGCACCAACATATGATATATCTTATTTGTGCTGAGTAGTAATATTCCTTTAGACTCGGTAGGCCCATGCCTCCTTTCTCTTTTGGTAACTGGAGAGTTTTATGTTTCACTCTTGGCTTTTTACCTCCCCAAACAAATCTCGATATCATCCTGTCCCACTTTGAGAACTGGGCACCAGGAATCTCTGTTGGTAGAGTCTGGAAGAGGTAAAACAGTCTAGGTTGTATGCTGATTTTGACTGTCTTAATTTTTTAATTCAGATCCATATTTAAGATTGACCATCTATCAATATCTTTTTTTATTTCTTGTTCCAACCTATCATAGTTTGCTTTATAGATTTTGCTTAGATCTTTAGGTATGCTCACTCCGAGGTATTTTATTTCTTTTTGTTTCCAGTTTAGTTTGATCTTATCAGTTATCTGGTTTAAAGGGTTATAGTGGAATGTCAGTATTTGTGTTTTTGTTATGTTTATCTTGTATCCTGATAATTTTCCAAAATTTTCTATCAAGTTCATCATTTCCATTATTGATTCATCTGGTTGTTCAAGGTAAACTATAATATCGTCTGCAAATAGCCCAATCTTGTGTTCCGCTCCCTTTATTGTTACACCTTTTAATTTCTTATTTTGTCGCATCGCTTGAGCCAGTGGCTCTATGAACAGAGCAAACAAGGTGGGTGATAGGCAGCATCCCTGCCTAGTTGATCTTTGTATATTTACTTTGTCTGTTAAGCTACCGTTTATCTTGATTCTTGCCACAGGTTTTTGATACAGTGTCTTTATGCATTGTACTGATTTTTCGTTAAATCCAAAGCGTTCCAGCACATTATATAGGAACATCCAATTAACCCTATCAAATGCTTTTTCTGCGTCTAAACTCATTATTACTGCGCTTTTCTTTTCTTTATGTATTTGATTAATTATATGTATTGTTCTCCTGATATTATCATGTGTTTGGCGTCCCTCTATGAAGCCAGTTTGATCATCCTCTATCAATTCCGTCAAGAATGTCTTTATTCGTTTACAGATAATTGTTGTATATATTTTATAATCCACATTTAATAAAGAGATTGGCCTATAGTTTCCGCATTGTTCCCTATCTTTCCCTGGCTTTAAAATAACTGAAATAATGGCTTTGTTCCATGATGGAGGTATTTTGTTGTTGTTTAATGTCCAATTAAATGACTTTAGGAGCTGTGGCGGGAGTTCTTCTATAAACAGTTTATAAAACTCAGAAGGGTATCCATCACTACCTGGTGATTTACCGTTTTTAAGTGACTTAATCACATCTTCAATCTCTTGTGTTGTTATTTCTGCTGTTAGCTTTTCATTTTGTTGGTTTCCCATTGATGGCAAGTCCAATGTGCATAGAAATTTTTTAATATCCTTAACATTTGTCTCTTCAGGTTGCGAGTATAGTTCTTGATAGAAATTATGGAATATTTCTTCGATGTTTTCTGGGTTAACTGTGGTTTTATTTGTGATGGGGTCCTTAATCTTATATACATTATTCACTGTTTGTTGTTTTCTTAACCGTTTTGCCAGCAGTTTTGTGGCCTTTGGCCCCATTTCATAATATTTTTGTTTTAAATATCTATTTTTCTTTTCAATTTCATCTATTTGTATTTCTTTTATCTTTATTTTTTCTTCCTTAATTTCTTGATATATTTTTGGGTCATTTGTGCTTTGATGTTTACGTTCTAATTCCCTCAGTCTCTCACATCTTTGTTCATATGTTTCCAGTTTAGACTTATTTGCTTTTCCTGATTCAACAATTAATTTACCTCTTAACACGGCTTTTAGTGCATCCCATAGTATTGTTGGGTCCACTTCTTCATTATCATTCTCCTCGATATACTCGCTTATGTTTACTTTTATTCTTTCTTTCATTTTCTCATCATTTAACAGTCCTACGTTAAGTTTCCATGTTGTTTGTCGTTTTCTATTGTTTAAATATATTTCCATGTATATAGGATTATGATCTGATAATTCTGCCCCTCCAATTCGACAGTTTCTCACCCTATGTCTGTCACCTTCATTCATAAGGAAATAATCTATTCTAGAGTGTACTTTATGGACTGCTGAATAATGTGTATAGTCTTTTTCGAGTGGGTGCAGGTCCCTCCATATGTCTACCATACCCATTTCTGCCAGTGAGGTTCTTATGAACTTTGTTACATGTTTTTTTGTCTTCTTAACACTTGTGTCAACTTCATGATCCATGACGGCATTTAAGTCTCCTCCACAAATTAGGACTCCTTCATTGTGTGTTGCTATGAGATCAAACAGTTTTTGAAAAAAACCCTTGTCACTTTCTGGTGGGGCATAGATGTTCACTAATGTGATCTGCATACCATCTATTCTTCCCTTTATTATTACATACCTGCCTTCTTTATCCTGGATTTCTTGTTCACATTCAAATTGTATTTTATTTGAAATTAGTATCATAACCCCCCTTTTAGTTCCTCCCTTAAATGAACTGTAGTAGGAGTTCTAATAGCCAAATCTCTTTAGTTTCTGATGTTCTGTCTTGCTCAAATGTGTCTCTTGCATAAACATAATTTCGGCTTTTTCCTTCTTGAATTTTCTTATTATTCTTTCCCTTTTAACAGGTGAGTTCAGACCATTCACGTTTAATGTCATTATCTTAAGATTTTTAACCATATTCATGTTTTTCCATTTTTTTAACTTGTGCTCCTAGCCCCTTTAACAACAAAACTAACACATATTTGTACAAAAACACATTAACAAATCTCAACCTCCGTACTTTGGGCCTTTCTTCTGCCCACTGGTCCCTGTTGGTGGGTGGAGGGAATGACCTCACCGAGTGAGGGGACCTCCCTAGACCTGTATTTACTATCCAAGTAAATACACGGGGGCTGCACGGTGGCGCAGTGGTTTAGCACTGCGGCAGCACAGTTTACCCTCGGCCGGGGGATCGCGGGGATCATGAGATCGTGGGTTCGATCCCAGCCCCCGACCAACAGTGAGCTGTGTGGAGTTTGCATGTTCTCCCCGTGTTGCGTGGGTTTACTCCGGGATTTCTCCGGTTTCCTCCCGCATACCAAAAACATGTAGGTTTAGGGCGCTCGCGCACGCAGCGACCGGCAGCCGGTGGCTTGTCACCAGACTGCAAACCAAATCTACCTACGGGTACAAATAAGTAACAAAAAAAACAAAAAAAAACTAATAGTCATTAGTCTAGAAATGTCCAACAAAAATCACTTAAACCTCTCCTAACCGTTTGTTTCTCTTTTACCTTGTCTTCTTGGCCTTCATTTCTTCTGTGTCCTTCTTAATCTTTGTTATAATCTAGGCTTTCCGTTGAAAGCCTTGCAGTTTTTCTTGGGCCCGGTGCGCCATGTCTGTCTCCCGTCTTCTGCCGCTCACTCGCCTCCACTCCGGCTGTCACGATGCATTCAGTGCCGCCACTGCTCCAGCCCCTTCCTCCGGTACGCTCACCACAAAGCCTCGCTCCGTCATGTCCCGCGCTGCCTCTCTGGCCGTGTTGTAGGTTTTCACGCCGTCCTCCCAATGAATTCTCATCTTCGTTAGCGGCGTTTGGAATCTAATTTTTTTCTCTTTCAGCATTTTTTTAATGTTGGCATATTTCTTTCGCTGCTGTACAATTTCTGTTGGGTAGTCATGGTCAAAGAATATCTGTTTGTCGCCGACTCGTATCTTTTTTTTCCACGCTTGTATCAGGATTCTTTCCTTTATGTCGTATTTCAGAAAGTTTACCACAACTGACCTGGGTGTAGAGTTTGGATTCGGGTTCTGTGCCGAGGCTCTGTGCGCTCGTTGGATCTGCAGGTCTGTTTCATCGGGCAGCTCAAGCTCTTTTTTTAAGAAATGATCCATGAATTTCGTCATCGAGTTGCCTTCAATGCCCTCCGGAATCCCGAAGATGTGTATATTGCTCCGTATGGACCTGCTCTCCATGTCGGTTATTTTTTCCTGCATCCTCTGTGTTTGTGCCGTCAGGGTCTGCAGCCGCTCGCTTGCCTTGGTCTTCCAGTCTTCCAACTCCAATATTCGAGCCTGTGCTTCTGTCATGCATGCCCGTTGAGTGCGCAGCTCCTCCATGTTTTCAGCTAGCTTGCGCTCCATTTCTCTTCGGAGATCCATAATTTCCTCCTTCATCTCTTTTTTCAGCTCTTCCTTAAGAGCCGTTAAATCCTGTTGGAGTTGTCGCTTGAAGTCTTTTATGTCTTTACTTATATTGGCGATGCCAGTGTTCATAATATCTAGTTTGGCGTCCTCCATTTTCTCTGTTGTAGTCACCTCGTTTTTTTGGGCCTCGTGTTCAGCGATTTCTCCTGTGTTGTTGAAGAGGGATTCTTTAATTTTACCCTGCTTTTGTCCGTGTGCCCGGCTTCTTCGTGTTTTCATCCCTTGGTTTATTGATCCATTTATGTCGAGTTGGCCATTTACCAATGATTTTTAATCCGACTAGGGAGAGCTCTCTGTTTAAGCGTTATGTCTCTCCGCCATCTTCCTGGAAGTCCGACTGTCTATTTTTAATAGAGACGTGGCTTGGCACAGATGCACCAGCGGTTCCCACTGAGGCCTCCCCACCAAATTTTAGTTCAGTTTTTTCCATAAGAAAGGGCAGAAAGGGTGGGGGTACTGCTTCTTGCAGGAAAGCAAATCTTACCTGATCAATATACCGCATTTGAGCACCACGCTTTTGTCTTTAGCAACCCCGCAATTTTATGTGTCACAGTTTACAGACCAGGGCGGCACAGTGGAGGAGTGGTTAGCACTGAGGCAGCACAGCAACTCACCCTTGGCCAGGGGATCCTGGGTTCAGTCCCAGCCCCCGACCAACGGTGATCTGTGTGGAGTTTGCATGTTCTCCCCGTGTCTGCGTGGGTTTACTCTGGGATTTCTCCGGTTTCCTCCCAAATGCCAAAAACATGCAAGTTAGGTTAATTGGCATCAAACTGGGGATTCTAAATTGTCCTTAGGTATGACTGTGAAAGTGAATGGTTGTCTGTCTCTCTGTGTTGGCCCTACGATGGACTGGCAATCTGTCCAGGGTGTACCCTGCCTCTTGCCCAAAAGATGCTGGGATAGGCTCCAGCCCCCCCATGACCCAAAAAAGGATTAAGTGGAAGAAGATGAATGAATGAATGAATGAATGAATGAATGAATGAGTTTACAGACCACTCAAATACTGCCCTGTTTTTATTAACGAGCTCTCTGAGCGTTTTATCAATAATCCACTCCTCATATAATTCTCATTTCCGGTGATTTTAATCTACACATTTACAGCAACAAATGTCCCAACGGCGGAACAGGCGGAGAGGAGAGCGAACTCCCAACGGCTGTGAAGGCGGAGGAGGACAGACAGTTGCACGGGAAGAAGGGTCTCGGAAAGCCTTGGCAGGCAACCTTTCTACAGGGTGAACCAAGCTCTTGACAGCCCAGCCATGGAAGGCAGTTGGTCTAGGGGAGGGACCCCCAACAAACGTTCATGGCTGAAGACGGAGATGCAGGACCCCTGTGGTGCCACAAACCTCTGCATCACGCATATTCGCTTCATAGCGATCGACGAAGAAGAAGAAATCTACACACTGATAAGGAGGGTGACCATATGTCAGAAGATTTTAATGACCTGCTCACGTCCATGAATTTTACTCAACATGTCATGCAGCTGACTCACAACAGGGGACGCACTCTGGATCTTGTCATTAGCCATGGCCTGCCCATGAGTGTGTCCTCTGTTGTTGACTTGGCTGTATCTGACCACTACTGTGTGTTTGCTAACATCACTGGTGTTATGCAACGGGAGACCTCAGTGCGAACTGTGAGGAAGCGCCATCTGACACCTGAAGTGGCTGCTGATTTTATCAAACTCTTATGCAACACTTACCCATTTTTTTTTATCTCCATCCTGTGATTTTATTGTTGATAATTTTAACAGTAATTAAGATCAGCTATTGACAGAGTTGCCCCAGTAATCTCAAGGACAGTTAGGAATAAACCAAAGCCTCCATGGAGAAATAACCAAATCCAAAAACTGAAAAGAGGGTGCAGGATGGCTGAGAGGAATTGGAGGAAATCAAATTAACTATCAATTACCAAATACTACAGAATAAATCAAAAATATATAATAATGCAGTCAAGACATCGAGAACAGAGTATTTTGCCAACATTATCTCAACACATAACAATAACCCTAAAGTCCTTTTTGCAACCATTGATCAACCCAGATTTTAATAAAAACACAAACCTGCCATCCAACTCTCTATGTGAGAGTTTTGCAGACCACTTCAGGTGCAAGGTTGATTCTATTAGATCCAACATCTTATCTGACCAGAAGACTGCTTTTAATGGGATCTTGGACTCGCCTTTAGCTGAGGAAACACTGGACTGTTTTGCCCTGGTTGATGCTAAGATGCTTAGTAGAGTTTTCTCCCAGGTAAACTTGACCTCCTACCTTTTAGATCAGATTCCCACATCACTTTTTAAAACATTTTATGAATTCGTCGACCATGAGATTTTAACCATTGTAAATTGCTCTCTTCGAACTGGTGTTTTCCCCACTGCCTTTAAAATGGCTGTGGTGAAGCCCCTTTTGAAGAAGAGTAATTTAGAGCCTGATATTCTCAGTAACTATCGGCCTGTATCCAACTTACCCTTTTTAAGTAAAGTTTTAGAAAAAATTGTTTTTTTTCGAGTTAAATAATTTTCTTATTGACCACAACATTTTTGAAAAATTTCAATTTGCTTTTAGGGCAAACCACAGTACCGAGACAGCCCTTTTAAAAATCGTTAATGATATCAGGTGTAACATGGACTCTCACAAACTGTCAGTCCTGGTGCTGCTGGATCGCAGCGCTGCCTTTGATACAGTAGATCACCACATTTTATTAAGTAGACTTAAACACCTGGTGGGCCTCTCAGGTACTGTTCTTGAATGGTTTCATTCCTATCTCACAGATCGTCACTATTTTGTAAGTATGGATACATGTTCTTCGGCAATCCATAAAATCAAGTGTGGGGTACCCCAAGGTTCAATTTTAGGGCCAATACTTTTTAATTTTTACATGTTACCACTTGGGGATGTTATCAGGAGACATGGCATCAAGTTTCATAGCTATGCTGATGATACACAGCTGTACACTGTCATATCTCCTGATGACACAAAACCAATTTAATGCCCTTTTGAACTGTATTTTAGATATAAAGTCATGGATGGCAGAGAACTTTCTACAACTCAACCAGGACAAAACAGAAGTTTTAATCATTGATCCTGAAGACAAGAGAGAGAAACTTTTACCCAAATTGGTAGGTCTAAAACCTACACATTGTGTCAAGAACCTGGGTGTTCTAGACTCTGACTTTAATTTTATTTCACACATTAAAAATGTAACAAAAATCGGATTTTACCATCTTAGGAATATAGCCAGAGTCTGCCCTTTTCTCTCTCTTGCCAGCATGGAGTGTCATGGATGGCCCTCACGAGCCATCAATAAGACGCCACTCAGCCGGTGAGTTTGCACAGTTTAATAAAGGAACAAAAGATAACGATAAAGCAATGAGCCACGAGGGGCTAAAACACACTATGACGATAACTCAGACAATGACGAGGAAGAACAGATTCATAACGAAACACACTTACGATAGTAGAGGAAGGGTTGTAAATGTCTGACCAGAGGAATGCTCGATGATGTCAGACAAGGAGCTCCGACGAGAAATCCGACGGTGTCAGATGAGGAAAGTCTGATGAGACTGCTGCACATTTCGCCCTCAGCTGCCCTCTTAAGTAGGGAACAGCTGATGAGGCGAAATACAGCTCAGCTGTCAGGGCCTCAGCTCTGACAGCCGGAATCCCCTCCGAGTGCTGTCATAATAAAAGCTCGGAGAGCCATAGAGAAACACACATCAGCTGGGAGGAAAGTACTGCACGGCCCAAGTGCAGACGAGATCGGCGCTCGAACCACGACACAGAGGTCTTGATGCATGCCTTTATTACCAGTCGTATAGACTATTGTAATGCCCTGCATTCTGCTCTTTCTCAAAAAATGATATCACATCTCCAACTGCTCCAAAATTCAGCTGCATGAGTGTTGATGAGGACCAGGGGGTAGGCGTATATTACACCAGTTTTAGAATCACTGCATTGGCTCCCCGTACGTTTTAGGATCAATTTTAAGGTTCTCTTAGTCGTTTTTAAATGCCTCAGTGGTCTTGGGCCTTCTTATCTATCCGAGCTGCTTTTATCTTATGAGCCCTCGCAGACCTTGAGGTCCTGTGGTACAGGCCTTTTAATCATTCCCAAAGTCAAGACCAAGACCTTTGGTGAAACCTCCTTTCAATATTATGGTCCTCGTCTGTGGAACAGCCTGCCAGAAAGCCTCAGGGCCATAGAGTCAATAGATGTTTTTAAGAATAGACTCAAGATCCACCTTTTTAATTTGGCTTTTGTTATGTCCTAAAATAACAACAGACCGGAGGAGAGCTGGAAGGAACATTCTCTTTATTTATCAACAGGAACTCTCCTATTTATATGTACAGCTGTAGCCCGCCTGACATCACACCGCCCCACCCAGACCAGGCTACGGCAACCCCAAAGGTACAAATCACTATGTTATATCCCCCCCCCCCCCCCGGAAAAATGTAAACTCACAACAAACATGCAAACAGAAAACAACTATATACACTTCAAAACACAACCAGAACAACCAAATTCAATTTGTTACAGTCTTTCTGGTAATGTAATCGTCCAAGTAATTCAGCTGACGGCGTTCCCTAACCGGGCGACCCTCACGGGGCCGCTCTTCCACCGGTACCAACGGTTCCATCTGGAAGCCAGGACCAGACTGGCCTCCCCAGTCCAAGGAGTCATTTAAACTGTCCAATGCGGGGTCACTCGTCACCTCCGGTGGGGGCCTCCACAGCCGACTCGCGTGCCACCTGGACCCATCATTCAGCTTGAAAGTGTCCAGACCCCTTTGTTTTACAATCGTGCGTGGCCCGATCCACAACGGCTGAAGCTTGTGGGAGCGTACAGGGTGCCTGACCCACACCCTATCCACTACATTCAGGCCATGACCTTTCACACGATGCCACCTGTCAAAGAAGTTCTTCGTCCGCCAGTGCCAGTCCAAGACCCTGCGCCTCAGTGCCCCCAAATCCTCAGTGCACTCCCTTCGAGCCAGCCCCAGTCGTCTCACCGGAAGCGGCAACTCCCTTCCCAGCATCAGCGCCACCGGGGAGCGCCCCGTCATGGTGTGCACCGATGCCCTATAATGGAGTACAGTGTTGTGCAGAGCATTGGCAAATGAAAACCCATCGGCCAGATGGGCCCTCAACCCATTCTTCAAAGTCCTATTAATTCTCTCCACACCCCCATTAGCCTGTGGGTGGTACACCGCCATCCAGATGTGCTTAATCCCCCTCGCCCACAGGAAACTCTCAAAACGCCTCTGAAATAAACTGCGGGCCATTGTCCATCGTCATTGAAGTCGGGGTCCCCTATCTAGCAAACAGTGATGACAGGAATCTCGTAATGACCTCCATTGTCACCGAGCCTGTCGGGAGCACTTCCAGCCACTTGGAAAACAAGTCGTACAGCACCACCAGGAACCTGCTGCCCAGGGGTGCTGCGTGCAGTTCACCGCAAATGTCCAGTTCAATGTGTTCCCAGGGCCCCTCCGGGTAAGTGATCAGTCGGAGAGGGGGTGGTGGTGGTCTACCAGTCTTTCCACTCTCCAGACATGGGACACAGTTTCTGACCATCGTCTCAATGTCTTTGTCTATCCCTGGCCACCAAACTGAATCCCTGCCCCACTGCTTGACTTTAACCACCCTAAGATGGCCCTCGTGCAGCATGTCCAGCACCCATCCTCTCAGTGCCTCCAGGATCACCGCACAATGACCTCTGGCCACGCACACCTTGTCCCAGCAGCTGAACTCATCCCTGAAGTGATGGAATGGAGCCAGGACCCCCGGTGCTCCCGCCGGCCAGCCCTGTCTAATCGCCACACGCAGCCTCTTCATCACCTGGTCATTCTCTGAAACTTCTCTAAGTTCTTCAGGAGAAACGATGTCCCGGAGGGTCCCATGAAGGGCATGGACCAGTTCCGCCTCGACTGGGTCCACAGATTCCACATCCGGTACCAGCACACACGTCGGGGCTCTAGACAGCAGCTCCGCCACGATGTTGTCTTTGCCCATAGTGTACTTAGTCTCAAAGTTATAAGCCCTGAGTCTCTCGGACCACCTGTGGATACGCAGCGGCCTGTGGCCTGACCCCAAAGTCTCCAGCAGGGTCGTCAACGCTCGATGATCCATCCTCAACGTGAAGCACCGGCCGTAGAGGTACATGTGCCACCTCTCACAGGCCCACACACAGGCCAGCGCCCCCCTCTCACTGACGGCGTACTTCCTCTCAGCCCCCGACAGAGACCTTGACGCGAAAGCGACCGGACGCTCTGTACCATCCTGCACCTGCGACATTACTGCCCCCAGGGTGGAACCAGAACCGTCACAGGTCACAATCATAGAACAGTTAGGGTCAAAATGGGCCAAAACTGGGGGCAAAATGAGCTACCGTTTCAGTTTCCTCACAGCTGCTGAGCAGGCAGGAGTCCAAACCCAAGGCGCGTCCTGTTTCAGCAGCACTCTGAGAGGCTCAATCGTTTCAGAGTACCTCGGAATGAACCAGCCATAAAAGTTCACCATTCCCAGGAACGATGAGATCTCCGCCGGCAAGGAAGGGTCCACGAGGTGAAGCACCGCTTCCATGTTCGAAACCAAAGACTTCAGCCCATCTCCTGATAGCTGGAAACCCACAAAGTTCACCGCTCCCGCTGCCAGGACCCATTTGTCACTGTTCAGGGTAACCCCGTGTTCCTGCAGTCTCTCCAGGACCCTCTCCAGCCTCCTGTCATGTTCTTCGCTTGACACCCCGTGCACCACGATTTTGTCGAGGTACACAACTACCCCCTTCAGGCCGGCTAATATGGTAGCCATCACCTTTTGGAAGTAGCTTGGCGCTGAGCTCAGGCCAAAAGGCATCCTTGTATATCAGAACACCCCCATGTGCGTCATGAAAGCGGTTAGGTTTCTGCTGTCCGGGTGTAGCAGCACCTGCAGGTAGCCCTGCCAGAGGTCCAACTTTGAAAAAACTTTCGCCCCACTGAACGTTGCCGTCAGCTCCTCCATAGTAGGCAGTGGGTACTTATCCGGGACCATGGCCTTATTCACCGCTGTAAGGTCGATGCAAGGCCTAATGCCCCCCCCCTTCTTCGCCACCACCAGGTTGGAAATCCACGGGGAAGCATCGGCCTTCCCAATGACACCCAACTCCAACAGTCGATTCAGCTCCGCCGACACCTCCTCCTGCAGCACCAGTGGGAGACGCTTCAACGGTTGAATCTTTGGTGTAATGCTCACATTCACCAAAGGCTGTGGTAGAATGCATCAATGTGGCCTAGTCCCACAAATAGCTTCGGCCAGTGGAGGTGCCAGTCTGCACCCACGGACAGCACCCGCGAGCCCTCAGGGTCCGTTACGGAAAACCCTAACCATCCCAACAAGTCAACCCCCAGCAGGTCGGTCCCCTGCCGTGCCACTTGGAACGTGAAGTTAGGGACCCTCTTCGACCCGCAGGTCACCTCAAAGTCCGCCGTGCCTGCCATTTCTCTCTCCGCGTGGCCATAGCCAAAAAGTCTCACTGCTCCACCCTTAATGTGTTTTGCAGGGAACAGACACCGCAGGGTTGGGAGGCTCAGGATCGACCTCCTGGCCCCCGAGTCCACCATAAGCGACACGTCAACTCCATCCAGTTGGAGGACGTACCACTTCAGTGGGCCTTTCCCCATCCTCGCAGTGTGAACTTGAGCCAGGCCCCCGGGTCTTCCCACCCATCAGGCAACTCGCCTCTTCTTCTTTTTTTCCTCTTTCTCCTGCCTCCACTACGCTGCCCCGTCAGCGCGCCAACTTCTGCATCCGGTGGGAAATTGTACTTGGGCGACCCTTGGCTAGCCTTAGCCCTCTGCTCCAACTGGGCCACCGCGTCTTCTCTCCTCGCCAACTCCAGCACTTCCTCCCATGACGTCGGCTCTGCGGCCAACAGCAGCTTAGCTGTCAACTGTGGGCATCTGGCGCCATGCGCCAACTTGTCCTTAACTAGTCCAGATTTGCGTGGCCCAATGTTGCCTTTCCGAGCTTGGTTAAGAAGGTCTAATAAAAACGAGCTTAGTGACTCACCCTCCCGTTGCCGTGTCTCATAGAATTTCCACCGGCTCTCTGAGACTGTGGAGGGTCGCCGAACACTTCGTCCAACACCTTCAAGCATTCCTCCAGTGAGCCATCCTGGCACAGACCAAGAGCGATTCTCTGACCCTCGGTGCCGAGGTGATGGAGTAAAACGCTCTTCAGTCTTCCCTCGTTGACCGAGCCCAGGCCCACTGCTGTCATGAACGCCTCAAAGCCCTCTTTCCATTGAGGCCATGACATGGTCGGTAAACCTGGGTGTTCCAGAAACACAGGCATGTGCCCAATGCACGCCGCCATTATTGTCCTCGTTGCCAATTGTTATGTCCTAAAATAACAACAGACCAGAGGAGAGCTGGAAGGAACATTCTCTTTATTTATCAACAGGAACTCTCCTATTTATATGTACAGCCGTAGCCTACCTGATATCACACCACCTCACCCAGACCAGGCTACGGCAACCCCAAAGGTACAGCGCCTTGAGCTGAGCTGGCGCATACTGGCTGCCGCTCCGACACTCGCGTTCCCTGTGTTTTCTGACTTCCTGACGCTTGTATTCCCCGGACACCTGTCCTTTGCAGCGATACTCTTTTTGAGTTTTTGGACTCCTATGTGACTCATCACAGCCTGCTAGAGTCACCAACTGATTATTAACTGATCGGGTTAGCGGAAGCTAACCCGGAGCTAACTGCTGCTATACCATCGGCTACTGGAGTTAACCTGCAGCTAACATGTGTTTTCCTCTCACTTCTGGTGGGATTTACCTCTGGTCTGTGCTCGCCTGGGTTTTCCTGTCATTCATCCGTCTCCCAGTGACCGGGATCCTCCAGTACTTGGAGGCAGAGGTCCTCCGACTCCGCTTCCTGCAGGCTGGACCGCCGCCATCTGTGCTTCATCTCCACCCGGACCTCGTTGTCTTCCCCCGGCGAAGATGCATTCACCGGGGCTCTCGTCGTAATTACCACTCACACAACTCCAACCAGATAAAGTCCATTTGGTCCGCATCTAGACGCCCTCATTGGAACACCAGTCAGACTGCTGATCACAGTGTGCTAGCCAGCCTGGCTAGGTTGGCTAGCCCTGCTGTCAACTCCAACACTGCTGTAAGTTTCGGCCTGCTGAACATCCGCTCGCTGACTGGTAAGGGGCAACTCGTCCAGGATCTCCTCGTCGACTGTGAGTTGGATTTTTTTGTGTTTGACTGAAACATGGCAACAGCCAAATAACTATGTTTCTTTGAATGAAGCTAATCCGTCTGGGTTTGTTTACAATTGCAAACCATGTGACTCTGGCCGGGGAGGAGGTCTCGTGCTGTTCTTCCGCGAGCAGTGGAGAGTCTCACCGGTGTCTGTCCCCGCCTCCTCCTCATTTGAGTCTATGGTCTCAGTGCTGCCTGGTCCTGTTCCTACAATTGTGGCAGCAATTTACCGTCCACCTAAGCTTAACAAGGACTTCATAAATGAATTTTCTGCTTTTTTGGCTGAGCTTTCTTCATGCTCTCCCAATATAGTAATTCTTGGTGATTTTAACATACACATAGACAATGTAAATAATAACCTCACCAGGGATTTTATATTCTGTCTTAACAGTTTTGGTTTTCAACAGTTTATCACTGTTCCAACTCATTCAAAAGGACACACCCTTGATTTAATTTGCTGTTTAGGTGTTACTCCTACCGGTTGCAAAACAGATGTGCTCCCCTTCTCTGATCATATGTTAATCTCTTTTGATGTTAATCTGGTTCTTTCAAAAAACAAGTCCTTCCGTGACATCTCCTTCCGTAATATCAAGGACATTAATCTGGACGCTCTTTCAGCTGGTATTAATTCTCTACCCCACCCTGACAGTCTCTCCAGTCCTAATGAACTTGTCTCACACTATAATAACAGTCTCCAGAATCTTCTCAATAACCTGCCCCCCCCCCGAAAACCAGATCAATCACATTCACTCCGTTCTTCACCCTGGTTCACTCCTGCTCTCAGACAACTTAAAGCCAAGGGACGCCAGTTGGAACGTCTCTTTAGGAAAACTGGTTTAACTGCTCATCAAGAAATGTACCAAAATCATATCACTCATTACAAGGACTGCTGCAAACATGCCAAATCCACCTACTACACCAGTTTGATCAATTCATATGAAGGTGACACTAAGGCCCTATTCTCCATACTGAAAACCATCACTCAACCGCCTGACTCCCTTCCCCCACACATGGTCTCCCCTACGTTCTGTGATAATTTGATTTCATTTTTTACCTCCAAAATTCAGAATATCCATCAACAGCTCGTCCCAATGATCTCTCACAATTCTTTACCAACATTTCCTCCTGTGCCTCCTACCTTCTCCTTCTCTGCATTTACTCTTCCCTCCATCACTGCTATTTCTAAACTGATAAGCAAATCCAAATCATCTACCTGTCGTCTAGATCCCCTCCCAACCACTCTCGTCAAAGCATCTCTGTCCTCACTCGCACCTCTTATTACACATATCATCCACTCCTCCCTCACTACTGGTCTAGTCCCCTCACCCCTAAAAACAGCTGCCATTACCCCTATACTCAAGAAACCTGGTCTGGATCCCAACAATCTAAACAACCTCTGTCCCATCTCCAACCTGCCATTTCTGTCTAAAGTTTTGGAAAAATCAGTAGCAGCCCAAGTCCACTCCCACCTCTCCACTAATAACATTTATGAAGAGTTCCAGTCCGGTTTCCGTCACCACCACAGCACAGAAATGGCCCTTCTTAAAATCACAAATGACCTGTTAATGTCAGCAGACTCTGGACTCCTCTCCATCCTCCTCCTCCTCCTCGACCTGACTGCAGCCTTTGATACCATTTCTCACCCCATCCTCCTCCATAGATTGGCATCTCTCGGTTTTTCTGGTACTGTTTTGAACTGGTTCACATCCTACCTTTCTGAACGCTCCCAATTCATCCAGTTAAAATCATACACATCCCAGCCATCGCCCATCTGTTCTGATGTCCCCCAAGGTTCAGTCCTTGGTCCAATTCTGTTCATCATTTATCTCAAATAAGACTTTTATTCTAAATGACTTTTTTACTTCACATTCCTTGGATTTTCTTCTGATGACAGAAACATGGGTTAAATCAGGTGAGACCACCGCCTTCTCTGAGCTCCTCCCTCCCGGCTGTTCTTTCTTCAGCTCCCCGCGAGCATCTGGTCGGGGTGGGGGTTTAGCTTCTGTTTTTAATGATAGTTTTAAATGTCGCCTTCTCTCCACAAATACTTATTCCTGCTTTGAGCTGCAACTATTTGTGGTGGATGTCACAGGTCCTATGTTGTTTGCTGTTGTCTATCATCCTCCAAAATATAATAAGGACTTCATTAATGAGTTTTCTGAATTTTTGGCAGATGTTATGCCAAAATATGATAAACTTTTGATCTGTGGGGACTTTAATATTCATGTCTGTTGTCCATCTGATCAGCTGGCATCTGATTTTAAAAGACTGTTGGCGACATTTAATTTAGATATTTTAGCGGATAAACCTACACACCGTCTTGGTCACACTCTGGACCTCGTTATCTCTGTTGGACTATCAGTCTTTCTCAAAGAAATTTCTGAGTCTGTCATCTCAGATCATTTCCCCATCATTTTTGAACTGCTGACCCCTTCATCACCCAGCAAGCCTGTGGCTCCATCATGCTGGCGTCGCATCATCACTTCTTCAACACCTGAGGAGTTTTCTGCTGCTTTTAGGGATTCACGGTTTTTTGCCTTGAATGGACTCGTTTCCCCTTCCCATCCGGATAATATTCTTTCCTCCTTTCATACCACCTGCTCTGGGATTTTGGACTCTATTGCCCCATTTCGGCTTAAAAAGGCTAAACCGAAAACAGATCCCTGGCTAAATGACACTACCCGTGCCATTAGACAGCGGGTCAGGCAGGCTGAACGGAGATGGAAAAAGGACAAATTACATGTGTCTCTGGGAATTTTTAGGGATTGTCTTGCTGATTACCAGAGGACCGTGCAAAAGGCAAAATTTCAGTATCTCTCTGATATTATTTCCAGCAGCAGTCACTGTCTTAGAGTGCTATTTAACACAATTAACTCTTTTATAAACCCATGCACTCAGACTGTGACAGATGATTCGTTTACAACATGCGAGACTTTTCTTCATTTTTTTATTGATAAAGTGGACTCTGTCAGACGAGTTGTTAATAACAGTTTTAATGGAAGCTTGTCTATTGTCCCGGGTTACTCTGCTGTGCTTGAACAGTTTGAGTTGGTCTCTTTATCATCACTAGCTGATATTGTAAGGTCTCTGAAGCCTACAAATTGCTCACTGGATGTTGTTCCCGCTGGAATCCTGAAAAGGGTTTTTAATACTGTTGGGCCTGGTCTTTTGGTTTTTATTAATTCCTGCCTTAGTTCTGGATTTGTCCCACCTGCTTTTAAACATGCTGTGGTTAGGCCCCTTCTTAAAAAACCTCACCTTGACCCTTCAGTTTTATCTAATTTTAGACCCATTTCTCATTTGCCCTTTTTATCTAAAGTTTTAGAAAAAGTTGTTTTTATACAGTTGCAGTTTTTTTTAGAAGACAATTCTATTTTTGAGAAGTTTCAATTTGGGTTTAGGTCTCGTCACAGCACTGAGTCTGCCCTGCTTAAGGTGCACAATGATATTATGATGTCTGTTGATGCCAAATGTCCTGTGGTCTTAGTGCTGCTAGATCTTACAGCAGCCTTTGACACTGTGGACCACACTATCCTTCTGTCACGCCTGAATCACTATGTTGGCATCCATGGCACTGCACTTAAGTGGTTTGAATCCTACCTTTCTAATAGAACTTTTTCTGTAATGATTGGTGACATGTCCTCTTCTAGTGCCTCTCTCTCCTGTGGGGTCCCACAGGGCTCTATTCTTGGCTCTATTCTGTTTTCATTATATATGCTGCCACTCGGGTCAATAATAGCCAGGCATAACATGTCTTTCCACTGTTATGCAGACGATTTGCAGCTTTATTTACCTTTGAACCCAGAACAAACTAACTCACAAAGTGTTCTATTGGATTGCATCATTGATATTAAGTTGTAGTTAAGCCAAAATTTTCTCCACTTAAATGAAGAAAAAACAGAATGTATTGTGTTTGGGGATACTGTAACGGCTGGCTTTGGTACCCTCTCTTTAAGGCTCAGTTCAGCTGTCAGAAATTTGGGGGTGATTTTTGACAGCCATTTAAAATTTGATAAACAGATTGACAATGTAGTCAAAATGAGCTTTTATCAATTACGTTTGTTATCCAAAGCCAAACCTTTCCTGAGCCGTCATGATCTTGAGATAGCCATCCATGCTTTAGTCACGTCTCGACTTGATTACTGCAATGCACTTTATGTTGGCATCTCTCAGTCTTCTCTTGGCCGCCTTCAACTTGTGCAAAATGCAGCGGCCCGTCTTTTGACCAACACACCTAGGCGAGAGCACATTACTCCGATCCTTTATTCACTTCATTGGCTTCCAGTCCATTTTAGAATTAATTTTAAACTTTTGCTTTTTGTTTTTAAAGCTCTTAATGGCCTTGCTCCGGTTTATATGTCTGAGATTTTGACTGTCCGTGACCAAGGCAGAGCTTTGAGGTCATCCAATCAGCTTTTGCTGGATGTGCCTAGGTCAAGGTATAAACATTGGGGTGACCGAGCCTTTTCTGTTGCCGCCCCCAGGCTCTGGAATAATCTCCCCCCTGACCTACGTGCTATCTCTGACCTGACCCTTTTTAAATCAGAACTTAAGACATATTTGTTTAGGATGGCTTTTAATACCCAGTAGTGGTGATATTTGTCTTGGCATTTGTTTTTATTTTATTTTTAGGTTGTTTTTGTTTATGTTATTTGTTTTTAATGCTCTGTGTGTTTTTAATGCTGTTTATTTTTTGTAAAGCACTTTGGTCACCTACGGGTTGTTTTAAAGGGCTATATAAATAAAGTACATTACATTACATTACATTACATCTTCTCCCTATTGGTCATATTTTCTGTAAATTTAATATCCAATTCCATCGTTACGCTGATGACACCCAGCTGTATCTTTCCTCCAGACCTACCTCCAACCTCCCTTCCACCTCCCTCTGTGACTGTCTCCATGAACTCACTTCCTGGTTTTCCTCTAACTTTCTTAAACTTAACAGTGATAAAACAGAAGTCCTCTTAATCGGTTCAAAATCCACCTTTTCAAAGTCAAACAGTATCACCATCACCATTGACAACACTACTGTTTCCCCCTCCCCTCAAGTCAAAAACCTTGGGGTAATTTTGGACACCACCCTCTCCTACAAATCCCACATCAATAATGTCACCCGGTCAGCATTTTTCCATCTACGTAACATCAACCGTCTCCGTCCCTCCCTCACCCCTGCCAGCACCGCCATCCTGGTCCATTCTGTCGTTACCTCCCGCCTGGATTATTGTAACTCCCTCCTTTCTGGTCTCCCCCTCAAATCTCTTAAAAAACTTCAACTGGTTCAGAATGCTGCTGCCTGGATCATTACCAGAACTCCATCCACCCATCATATCACCCCGGTTCTGCAGCACCTCCATTGGCTCCCCATCAAACACCGCATTGACTATAAAATCATCCTCCTCACCTACAAAGCCCTCCATGGCCTCGCCTCCCCCCCCCCCCCCATACCTGGCTGCACTCCTCTCCGTCCATACACCATCCAGAACTCTCAGATCATCAACTACCATCAACCTCATTGTCCCTCCTGCACGCATGACCACCATGGGCCTCCGATCATTCAGCTACACCGCCCCCCGCCTCTGGAACTCCCTCCCACCAGATCTCAGGAACTTAAACTCACTTTCTACCTTCAAATCCCACCTCAAGACTTTTCTGTTCACTAAGGCCTATTCTTTGTGATCCTTGTACTTGTGATGTGTTTTTAAATGTGTTTTATTGATTGTTTTATTTTTGTACAGCGTCCTTGAGTGCCTTGAAAGGCGCCTTAAATAAAATGTATTATTATTATTAATTACTGTGTTGTAGCTTTTAATAAACCTGCTTAACTATTATTGAAGTAGTCATTTATTTTCCATTGTTTTATGTTCTTCTTGGCACCATTTGTTTTTAGATTTTCTCATCTCCTTATTGATGTGTTTAGTTCAGTTTTTAAGTATGGTTTTTAGTTCCTGTTTTTGTGTGTTGTTAGTTTCTTTCTGTACCTTTTTAAATTTGGCTTTTAACAAACCTGTTTAACTATTATTGAAGTAGTCGTTTATGTTTCATTGTTTTACAGTCTTCTTAGCTCCATTTGCTTTTAGATTTTCTTATTATGATGTGTTCTTAGCTCAGTTTATGAGTATGGGTTTTTAGTTCCCTTTGTTCTGTGTGTTCTTAGTTTTATCTTGTATTTATGTGTTTTAGCTCCAGTTTTCCTCAGTGGAGACCCTCATGCTGGATGCTGCCTGGCCCATCTGCAGGGGTGCTGGTCTCGTGGGTCACTCTAGCTTTGGTAGGTGGAGGCTTTATGCCACTGCCTACAGCTGTGGTGCGGGTCCCAGCCTGTCCTGGTTGGGGTGGCCTCTGTGGCAAGCTCTGTGGTTATGGGCTGTGTGGTCTCCCGGCGTGGGGGGCTCCACAGGATGGTTGCTCCTTCACGTGGTGCCTTGGTGCCAAGTAATGTCTCTTTTAATTTATATGTGTGTAAGAGAGTAGGGGGTGATGTATGTGCCTGTCTGTTTGTGGGTATGTTTATGGGAAGGCTGGAAGGGGTGGCGATGTATTGTGTAAATATATGTAACTAAATGTGTCTGCTGTTTTTAATCTATGTAAAACACTTTGCGCAGCATCTGATGTTTTAAAAGCGCTTTACAAATAAAGTTGGATTGATTGATTGATCAATGCCAACGAGGTAGTATAGAACAGCACTGATAACACTCCATCCACCCTGTGTGCTCAAGAAGAGACCTGCCTGGGAGGGGTGCAGCGGCCGGACTTGCCTCCGTTCCTCACTCAGCTGGAGGAGAGGGAGCCCGTGCCCATCGAGAACAACACCAACGAGGTAATTAAGAACGGTACCAACACCAAAGCATCCATCCTGCACTCTCAGGAGGAGAGCCACCTAGAGAAGGGAGCCCGAACATGCAGAGAGCCCCGAAACACAGCAGCGGCAACTGGGCACAAACACAACACATGACATGGCACAGCAGAGCACTTCAGCTGGGAGAGAGGAAGAACCAGACTACTTCCGTACCCTCGCTCAAGCTATGGAGATTACGACTGAGCTGAGGGGTGAAGAGTCCGCCTCAACAAGCGACACTGGAGAGGCACCGGACACCTGCTGCACCCACGACGAGCCTCAACTGATTACGGAAACAACAGGTGAAGGGTCCACAACAAACACAGTGATTACTGAACCGCCACAGCACGGCGGAGGTCCCAAGCCAAACAAGTACACAGAGCCACCGGGAGCACAACAATGCATAAAACCACGTAAGGCGCCGCTCCAAGTCATGGACTGGGTTTGGGTTTGCGCCAGCGAGAGACCGGGATGATGACTGACCGGATCACAGCCAGCAAAACAACGGGCACCGCTGAGGATTGGAGCGAAGCTTGGAACAGCATGCTTTCGGCTGACAGATGGTTCAGTTCGGCATGCGATCCAACTACGGCGTCTCCAGGTGGCTGCTCCAGACCACGAGGCTCCACAGGAGTCACCTACCGCAGTGTGGGACCTGGGCCACAGCGTCATGAAGATTGGCCCCGGGGGTTCGACAGCCCCAGGGAGGCAGCTGCCATGGGCCCACTTCAAAGTATTATGTATGAAATGGCACAATATTGTAAAATGCAGTGTGGTGATGTGTACTTCCCGTCATGTCACCACACCGCCCTATGTAAGGCAGAGGGCATCCATATTATGGCCTCTTTTGCCGGATGCGCACGCTGGTGCCTGCTGTGTTACTGCTTGTGTACATAGTTCAATAAAGCTGTGTTCGCCAACCATCATCGTGCCTCATTCTTCACCCAGGTATTTCCATACATAACATTTGGCGATCGAGGATTAACTCATGGAGGTGTGTATCACCCCACTTCGTCCTTTTCTCGAGCTCCCGGGCGAACCACCGATTTCATGGCCGCATTGGCTGGAGGCCTATCAAACGTATATTACGGCACTGGACCTCAGGAAGCTCAATAAGGTGAGAGTGCGGGGGCTTCTCGTTGTGCAGGTTAGTTAGTTAGTTAGTTAGTTAGTTAGTTCACAGCCTGGGTAGTGAGGGTCGGAGGGTCCTACGGACTCTCGGTGCATCCTACGGATGCTCAGCACGACGGAATCATATGAGGAAGTTGTGGAGCTACTAGCTAAATGTTTCTCTTTGTGTCTCTTAACCCTCCCTTTGTTTTGCTGTTATTAGATTTAGACTGCCGGGTGACCTCCAATAATGTACTCGGCTTCTCTCTGTTAATGTTTGCTCTCATATGTCTGTTCTTTTCATCTTCTGTATCCCTTAACCCCCAGCCAGTCGCAGCAGATGACTGCCCCTCCCTGAGCCTGGTTCTGCTAGAGGATTCTTCCTATTAAAAGGGAGTTTTTCCTCTTCACCATCGCCTAGTGCTTGCTCACAGGGGATCGCCTGATTGCTGGGGTCTTTCTGCAATTGTGGGGTTTCCCCTACATTTGAAAGTGCTATGAGATGACTGTTGTTGTGATATGACGCTATATAAATAAAGTTGAATTGAATTGAATTAAATTGATTGAATTGAATTGAAAAATTGAATTGAATTGAATTGAATTGAATTGAATTGAATTGAATTGAATAGCTAAATGTTTCTCCACCCCAGACAATGTGACTGTTCGGAGAATTTGTTTTCGCTGGAGACGCCAGTAGGTGGGTGAGCCTACCTTCCAGTGTGTCATTGACTTGAAGAAGCTAGCCAGCGAGTGTTGTTTTGGACCGTTTGAAGAAGAAATGGTATGCAACCAACTAGCAGAGCACACGTGCAATGCTGAGCTGCGTGCTAGGCTATTAGTGGTGCCTAAGGACTTGATGCTTATATCTGTGTTGTTAGACATGTATATGTTGGACACTGCATATGTGATTTAACCTCACGATGAAGGAGAGCCACAGAGCTGCAGTCCCCTGCGGTGCGGAGCCGCAGAGCCTGGACCCCCTGCGGAGGACAGGGGACAGAAGACTTCCTGACCGCTGAGGCTCGAGAGGAGAGAAGGGGGAGTTATGTAAATAAAAGATTGATGAATGTGAATAAAAGGATTTTGGTAGAGATGTGTGATTTCCCCTGCGAGGGAAATGGTTTGATGTGAGAATGTTTAAAAGGGAGAACTTTGGTGTGTTCACCCTCTTTGTTCGCTGCTCAGGAATGAGAGCAGACAGTGGGATGATTACTTGAAATAAACTGGAATTAAATGCAATTCGGTTTCGTTATTCAAGTCTCCCCACGTTGGTGACTGACGACGTTGAGAATGAACAAAGAAGGTCTCAGGGTCCCGGACTCACAGCGCTCAGAGCTGGCGAGCGCAGTGGCCGTTAAGCTGCCTGATTTCTGGCAGGATAACCCACGGTCGTGGTTTCTGCAAGCAGAGTTGCAGTTCACGCTCGCAGGAGTAACGGTGGATGACACTAAGTTCCACCATGTCATCGCTAAACTGGACAACAGCACAGCTCGGTGCGTGCAGAGCTTGGTGGAGCAGCCACCCGCGACCGACAGGTACGGCAAGCTGAAATCCACCCTCATCAAGTTTTTCACCCCCTTGGCCGAAGTGAGGGCGAGGAGGATCCTGTCTTTGCTAGACCAAGGAGGACACAGGCCGAGCGCCCTGATGGAGGAGATGATACAGCTGAGAGGGTTGGACAACGATGATTTCATTTTTCAGTTCATCTTCCTCTCCAACCTCCCGACGCATTCAATTTCAATTCAATTCAATTCAACTTTATTTATATAGCGCCATTTCACAACAACAGTCATCTCATAGCACTATCAACTGTAGGGAGGACCCCCACAGTTGCAGAAAGACCCCAGCAATCAGGCGATCCCCTGTGAGCAAGCACTTGGCGACGGTGGAGAGGAAAAACTCCCTTTTAACAGGAAGAAACCTCCAGCAGAACCAGGCTCAGGGAGGGGCAGTCATCTGCTGCGACTGGCTGGGGGGTGAGGGGATAGAGAAGAAGAAAAGAACAGACATGTAGAGAGCAAACAGCACGATGGGGACTCAATCTATGGGAGAGAACAAACAAATGTTAATGACCAGCAAAAAAAAAATATTTCATAGAGAGTGAGGAAAGGAGTGAGGCCCAGTGCATTACTGGAGGTCCCCCGGCTGACTAAACCTATTAGCAGCATAACTAAGGGAGGGTTCAGAAAACACATGATCCCTCCCTAATTGTAGGCTATATCAAAAAGGTAGGTTTTAGCCCTATTCTTAAAAACAGAGATCGAGTCTGACTCCCGAATCCAGATTGGCAGCTGATTCCACAGGAGAGGAGCTTGATAACTGAAGGCTCTGCCTCCCATTGTACTTTTGGAGATTCTAGGTATTACAAGTAAACCTGCATTTTGGGAGCGTAGTGCTCTGTTAGGATCATACGGTAGTATCAGATCTTTTAAATAAAAAGGAGCCTGATTGTTTAGAGCTTTGTAAGTAAGAAGAAGGATTTTAAACTTAATTCTAAACTCTATGGGAAGCCAATGAAGGGAGGCCAGAACCGGAGAGATATGATCTCTCTTTCTAGCACCTGTTAAAACTCTTGCTGCAGCATTTTGGATCAGCTGAAGACTTTTTAAAGATGTTTTAGGACAACCTGATAATAAAGAATTACAATAATCTAATCTCGAGCTAACAAAAGCGTGGATCAGCTTCTCAGCATCACTCTGAGACAAGATGCTCCTAATCTTGGCAATATTACGCAAATGATAGAAGGCAGTCTTAGAAACAAATTTAATATGTGAATTGAAGGACAAATCCTGATCAAAAATAACTCCAAGGTTCCTCACAGAGCTATTAAGAGAAAGAGTAACTGCATCCAAACTGAAAGTTTGATTTGGAAAGGAATTTCTAAGGTTTTTTGGACCAACAAGAATGACTTCAGTCTTATCTGAATTTAATAGCAGGAAATTACAAGTCATCCAAACTTTGATTTCCTTAAGACAGGCTTCTAACTTGGCTAATTGATTAGTATCATCTGGCTTCATTGACAGGTATAATTGTGTGTCATCTGCATAACAGTGAAAATGTATACAGTGCTTTCTAATAATGTTGCCTAACGGAAGCATATATAAACTAAAAAGAGTAGGGCCAAGCACAGATCCCTGTGGAACTCCATGACTAAGCTTTGAGCTGAGAGAAAACTCATCATTTACATGAACAAACTGGAACCTATCAGATAAATAAGATCTAAACCACTGCAACGAAGTTCCATTAAGTCCAACATAATAGTATCAAAAGCTGCACTAAGATCTAAAAGGACAAGTACAGAAACTAGTCCATTATCAGATGCAATGAGGAGGTCGTTAGTGACCTTCGCTAAGGCTGTTTCAGTGCTATGATGGATTCTAAACCCAGATTGAAACTCCTCAAATAAACCATTTCCCTGCAGGTGGTCAAATAATTGCATAGCAACAACTCTTTCTAAGATTTTTGAAATGAAAGGGAGATTAGAGATTGGTCTATAGTTAGCTAAAGCTCCTGGATCTAGCGTTGGCTTTTTGAGTAAGGGTTTAATTACAGCCGTTTTAAAAGCCTGCGGTACATGGCCTAAAGTTAATGAAGAATTGATTATATGAAGAATAAAGCTACCAATAAGTGGGAAGACTTCTTTAAATAACCTGGTAGGAATAGGGTCTAAAAGACAAGTTGAAGGTTTGGATGAGGAAACTATTTTGTCTAACTCACAAAGGTCGATTGGAGTAAACTCATCAAGACAGACATCAATAGAAGGAGTTGTAGTAGCTACAGTATTTAAGTTAACTGTGGGAAGAATCTGATTGATTTTATCTCTGATGGATGAAATTTTATTATTGAAAAAGTTCATAAAGTCCTGACTAGTAAGCTCTAAGGGGATGCTAGGATTGACAGAGTCCTGACTCTTTGTCAACCTGGCTACAGTACTGAAAAGAAACCTGGGATTATTCTTGTTCTCTTCTATTAATGCAGAGAACATGCGAGAAGCACGCTGGCCGGCAAAAAGTGTCACACCCTGGAGGAGTTCCGGGAGCTGGCCCAGGAAGCAGATGGGATCCTGGACGCCTGCGGCGGGCAAGCAACCACAGCGGCGACCCGAGACAGCGGGGAGCCAGAGGCGGCAGACCCAGACTGGCCGACGACGGCGGCAGCACGGCTGCGACGAGGTGGAGCCAATGGTCCGGCGGCAGAGGCGCGGACACGACACAGCGGAGGAGAAGATCTCTGCTTTTTCCATCGGAGGTTCACAGAGAAGGCACGCAGGTGTGTGCCGCCCTGCAACTTCAGGAGTTCGGGAAACGGCAAGACCGGGGGTCGCTAGCAGCTTCGACCCTCGGAGAACGCAGTAAGCTGCTCTACATCACGGATGCGCGTTCCGGACGAGAGTTCCTCATTGACACCGGAGCCCAAGTGAGCTTCATCACCCCAACATACACGGACCGGGTGGCGGGACCCCATGGTAGCGGAGCTACGGCGGCAAATGGCTCGAACATCAACACCTACGGGAGAAGGACCTTGCCTTTGTGCTTACATGGCCGCACATATGAATGGACTTTTGTAATAGCGGCGGTGAGTTTCAACATGTTGGGCGCAGATTTTTTGTGTTCACACAATCTGTTAGTTGATCTTGCTAATAGACGGCTGGTAAATGCACTCTCTTTTTACTCTCTCCCCTGTTCAGCTCGAGTGTCCCCGCCACCAGTACAGACCCACGTCGCTACAGCAGGTGGTAAGTTTCACACACTCCTCACCCAATTTCCAGCGCTCACTGTGCCCACTTTTTCAGCGACAGTCGCGAAGCACGGGGTGAAACACTTTATCCCCACATCTGGTCCTCCCGTGTTTGCAAAAGCTCGGCGCTTGGATGCAGTTAAGCTCGCCATTGCGCGCGAGGAGTTCGCCAGCCTGGAGAGGCTAGGCATCGTTTGTAGGTCGAAGAGCCCGTGGGCTTCGCCGCTGCACATGGTACCGAAAGCCGATGGCTCCTGGAGACCGTGCGGGGATTACCGCAGGCTAAACAACGCTACGGCGCACGATCGTTATCCCATCCCGCACATTCAGGATTTTTCGGTGCACCTGGCGGGGGCGCGCATTTTTTCAAAGATTGATCTGGTTCGCGGCTATCACCAAGTCCCAGTCCAACCGGAGGACATTCCTAAAACAGCGGTAATAACCCCGTTCGGACTTTTCGAATTTTTACGCATGCCGTTTGGTCTCAAAGGGGCGGCGCAAACATTTCAGCGGATGATGGATGCCGTGTTACGCGATCTCCCTTTCGTGTTTGTGTACCTCGACGACATTTTGGTCGCGAGTACTTCAGAGGATGAACACGAAACGCACCTCACAGCAGTTTTTAGGAGGCTGGGAGAGCACGGCTTAATAGTTAACCCAGCCAAGTGCCAGTTCGGCGTCGAGCAGATCGATTTTTTGGGTCACCGCGTCTCCCCGGAGGGAGCGGTTCCGTTACCAGATAAAGTACGCGCGGTAGCGGATTTTCCCCGTCCACAAACGGTCAAATCACTACAGGAATTCTTGGGGATGGTGAATTTTTATAACCGATTCCTGCCCCACGCAGCTCAAATCATGCAACCGTTATATGCCGTGCTCAAAAAACAAAAACCGACCCAGGCGGTCGAATGGTCCCCGGAGCGGGAGCGCGCGTTCACAGAGGTTAAAAAAGCCTTGGCTGACGCTGCGCTCCTGGCCTACCCAGACCCTGCAGCACGTATCGCGCTGACGACAGACGCTTCAGATTTAGCCATAGGGGCCGTTATTGAGCAACAGGTGGCCGGAGTTTGGCAGCCTTTGGCTTTCTTTAGCAAATCTTTAAGCGCGGCTGAACGGAAATACAGCACGTTCGACAGAGAACTGTTGGCGCTGCATTTGGCTATTCGTCATTTCCAGTTCTGGCTGGAAGGACGGTGCTTCACCGCTTATGTGGACCACAAGCCGCTCACATACGCCATGGCCAAAATTTCAGACCCGTGGTCCGGCAGGCAGCAGAGGCAGCTGGCCGCAATCTCGGAATTTACCACTGACATTAGGCACGTTGCGGGCAAATTCAATGTAGTAGCAGATTGTCTCTCGCGCGCGTTCACGACTCCAACACGCGCAGAGGCAGAACGGGCCACCGTGACCGCGCCGCAGGAGAGCGGCATGGTGGCGCGCGCGGCCCCGGTGCACGTGGGTATAGATTACGCAGCCATGGCAGTGGACCAGGGGGCGGACGCAGACGTGCGCGCGCTCCAGTCTGGACCAACAGGGTTAAGGCTGGAGAGCAAGTGTTTACAAACCGGTATGCCCCCCCTGATCTGCGACATGTCGACGGGGCGCCCGCGCCCGGTGGTTCCGGCCACGTGGCGCCGCCGTGTTTTTGACTCGGTCCACTCACTGGCGCACCCGGGGGTGCGCGCGTCGGTGAAACTGGTGGCGGAAAAGTTTGTTTGGCCGTGCCTGCGCAAGCACGTGAAGGAATGGGCGAAAACCTGCATTTCCTGTCAACGGGACAAAATTCACAAGCACACAAGAGCCCCGTTAGAACCGTTCCGCATTCCGGCCAGAAAGTTCGACCATGTACACGTCGACCTTGTGGGCCCCCTACCGGCATCGCAGGGGTTCACGCATCTTTTGACAATGGTGGACCGCACCACACGTTGGCCGGAAGTGGTCCCACTTGCGACGACCACGGCCGCGGAGGTGGCTCGCGTTTTTTTAATGGCTTGGGTGGCGCGCTTCGGGGTTCCGTCGGACATTACGTCCGATAGAGGACCGCAATTCATCTCTGAGCTGTGGTCAGTGATGGCCAACGGCTTAGGAGCCAAAATTCACCGCACTACGGCTTACCACCCTCAGGCTAATGGTTTATGCGAGCGTTTTCATAGGTCTTTGAAGGCAGCACTCAGAGCGTCGCTCACGGATGCAGATTGGGTAAATAAACTGCCATGGGTTTTATTAGGGTTGCGTTCTGCGCCTAAAGAGGACTTAGACGCCTCCCCAGCGGAGCTGGTATTCGCACAAACTCTGAGGCTGCCAGGCGAGTTTTTACCAGAGCACCCAGAGCCCCCACCTCTCTCTGCTCTGGGACCGTTAGTTGGCACGGGAGCAGACACGCTCCCGGGTCCGGTTCATCACGCTTTTCCACGAGTTTTCATCCCCAAGGCTTTGAAAAATGCCGACTTCGTTTTTGTCAGGCGCGAAGCCCTAAAAGCAATGCTCAAACCACCTTACGAAGGGCCATTTCGAGTGCTGGAGGCAGTTGATAAGCAATTTGTGCTAGATTTTGGAGACAGAAAAGAGACAGTCAGTATTGACAGACTAAAACCTGCTTTTGTCATGAAGGACGTGTCTGTACCGGTCGCAGTGGCGCCTCGACGAGGCAGGCCCCCGCAAAGGGCAAATAATCACTCTCTTCCTCAGTCAACCAGAAAGGCGCCGCAGGCAAGGCGGGGCCAACTCACAGCAGATTCGGCAGACGGCTGAAGCCCAAGCGGCGCACAGACTGAATGTTGGTGTTGATTATTCAGTAGTGAGTAACGTGTTATTAAATTTTAGGAAATAGTCTGTTCTTCATCGTTTGGGGGGGGGTTATATGGCTGTGTTGTTAGACATGTATATGTTGGACACTGCATATGTGATTTAACCTCACGATGAAGGAGAGCCACAGAGCTGCAGTCCCCTGCGGTGCGGAGCCGCAGAGCCTGGACCCCCTGCAGAGGACAGGGGACAGAAGACTTCCTGACCGCTGAGGCTCGAGAGGAGAGAAGGGGGAGTTATGTAAATAAAAGATTGATGAATGTGAATAAAAGGATTTTGGTAGAGATGTGTGATTTCCCCTGCGAGGGAAATGGTTTGATGTGAGAATGTTTAAAAGGGAGAGCTTTGGTGTGTTCACCCTCTTTGTTCGCTGCTCAGGAATGAGAGCAGACAGTGGGATGATTACTTGAAATAAACTGGAATTAAATGCAATTCGGTTTCGTTATTCAAGTCTCCCCACAATGCTAACTGAAGCAGTTAAGCTAGCTCTCCGGTTTGAAGCCATTGATAAGCTAACTGTGGAGCTAAATTGGCGCCAGCCACAGAAGATGTCGGAGCCACTTGCTCAGCTAATGTTGCAGACCCTGATAGCAAGGATAGCTCAGACAAAGATTTTTGGGAAATCAATGCTGCTAGCCAAAGGTCTGCCCCGGGAAACTCCCATTGCAGGGGTTGTGGGTCCGCAACGCACCACCATAAAGCGAAGAAATGCTCGACTAGAGGAGAACGTTGTAACAGATGTGGATACTTGAATCACTACGCCAGGGTGTGCGTTTTGTCTTGCTCGGGGAACCCAAGGAAGATATCACCCCGCTTGCCCCCGACGGACACTGGGAGTGAACAGTATGAAGAGCTAACGGACACCCTCATTTTCAAGTCGAACAGTTTTCACCCAGGGTCGGTATCCATGCCAATGAGTGACACCACGCTAGCCCCAGATGCCTCCGGTACTTGGCCACAGTTGGGTGGGGGGTCTGCAGCAACTATGGTGAACACTACAACGTTTATAGAAGAAGACGGGGCCAGACCGATGAGCATGGAGTTACCGCATGCTCAGCAGCAGCACATCAGGCTGAGTAAAATTCCACTCCAGGTTTTGGACTTGGTTTGGGTTCGGGGAGAAGAACATCCACGGTGTAGATGGGCCAAACAACAGCCAGCAAAACATCGAGGGTGTCTACACATAGTGGCAAAGCTGGGCGCAGCATACTTCCGGTTGTCCGACGGCTCAGTGAGGCGTGCCAATCAGCTTCAGCATGTCCAGGAAGAGGCTCCAGGTGACAAGGCTAGACAGGAGTTGGTGTTGGTGGTGGAGGAGCCAGGCTCCATCGTCCAGAAGACCAGCCATCGTCCCAGAGGTCTGCTTTTTCCAGGGGCGCGCTTGCTGAGGGGCTGCCCTGGGCCTACCTCTCCCACCCAAGAGACTGTGCTGTAAATAATGGGTTATTTATAGTTCTTATGCTTTGCATGCATGTTGTGTTATGGGGTTTTATATATATGTGCTTTTGTGTTTTCTTTAGTTTAGGAGCACGGCGTGGGATTTTAGTTTTATATATGGACTTTTTCTTTAGGTAAGGGTGGCAAAATAATCCACCCCACTGTGCGGGCTGCATGGTAGTGCACCTGTCAGTCCTGTTTTAGGTTGTTTTGTGTGAATGTGTTAGGCCATTTTAGTACATTGTTTTTTGTTATATTAGTACGTGATTCAGGTCCCAAATCTGGAGGGGGGGGTCAATTGTGTGTGTGGTTTTGGACTTTTGCAAAGTAGGGGGGGGGGGATATTATGTATGAAATGGCACAATATTGTGAAGTGCGGTGTGGTGACGTGTGCTTCCCGTCATGTCACCGCACTGCCCTATGTAAAGCAGAGCATCCATATTATGGCCTCTTTTGCCGGTGCCCACGCTGGTGCCTGCTGTGTTACTGCTTGTGTACACAGTTCAATAAAGCTGGGTTCGCCAACCATCATCGTGCCTCATCCTTCACCCAGGTATTTCCATACATAACACAAAGCTCCAGGGATGCAGCCACGACGGCCCGCTACAAAACCCCTCAGGCAAAATATGTTCTCCCCGTGGAAGACTGTGAGAAAAAAAATGACTGTTTAGTCAGGAGTGTGGTGCCAAGACGAGTGGCAGAATAATCCATTCAGCCATGTCGGGTTGAGCGGCAGTCCACCCGCTAACCCTAGTTAGAACTGTTGGCTACGATTGTTGTTTATGCTAAATTGGGGAGGGTTATAATTAATACAGTGTTCTGTGTTTTTTTTCCAAGGGGGAGGTGAATGTAGCGAAGGGGTTAATACAGGGGAGCGGCATGATGATGTAGCTGGCTAGTGCCGTCATCACGCCAGCCTATATTAGGTAGGAGCAGCCATCTTAGGGCTCTGTCCTGGCTGGCTGAAGAGGGGATAACACAACAGCATGCATGTTATGTGACTTGGTGTAATAAAGTATGTGTTCACAACAGCACCACTCTCTGTGCATCACTCCGGCTTTCCAGACATAATAGGTTTGTCGTTGAAAAGTGCCATGGCTGTGGTAAAAAAGGACATTTGAAGAAGATGTGCAGATCCTTGCCTCCTTCAGGCCAGCATCAGCTTAAGGGGGGAGGGAAACATAAGCAGTTAAAAAAAGGGGTAAAATGGGATAAAAAGCAGTTGGCACACCACATAAGTGAATTGCCTGTGAATCTGACTAGTGATGAAGAGGTGTTTACACTGCACAATCTAACAGAGCCAAAAATAGCAAAGGTGAATCCCATGATCACACAGCTAAACTTGAAAGGCAACATGGCATTTGAAGTGGATACAGGCTGCAGTGTGACAGTCGTACCAGAGACTGAGTATGCAAAGTTATGGTCATCAAGGGGTACACCAGAACTGCAAAAGTGTTCACTGACTCTTAAAACACATACTGGTGAAAGAGTGCCCATGTGACAGAGATCATCCTGCGCAGTTTGCCCCACACGGGACACGAACCCGCGACCTCTCAGTCAACTACACAGTTCGAGCATGGGAGACACAGCACGATCGCGCTGAGCTAAAGGTCCGACCGATAGCTCAGCGCTACCGATACTGTATGAGGCTTTGGGAGGGAGGTTTACTAACGTTCTACGCCGAACAGTACTAGTTGGCATCCGTTACACCCACACTAGGTGCAGCTGAAGTAACTGTACAGTTTAAAGACCAAACAGTTGCCACTGGTGGTAGTAGTAGGCCCAGGACCAACCCTGTTGAGAAAACCATGGATTAAAGAGCTGGGAATGAACTGTGTTCTGGTAAACAACATGGAGCAGAAACATGACAATGCAGGATGTGTTAAAGCAGAATGAGGACTTGTTCAAAGCGTAACTGGGAACCTGGAGGAGCCTACCAGCAAAAATATATACAGTCGTGAAAAAATTTGGACACCCCTTTATTCAGTTCTTTATTAAGAAATGTTCACATATCTATTTCTAACCTTGTTTTTATTTGCATTTTTTTTAAATTTATTTTAGCCATTTTAAGTGGGAATGAATGTGAGGGTGTCCTAAAAAAAGATGGGGGGTGGCCTAATTTATTCCTCACTATTTGTTTAGAATTACATTTTACAGAAAATTTGAAAAATGAGTGATTCATTTTTTTTTCCACAATATTTTTTATTGAACCTTTTTTTACAAACATAACACAAACAATCAAACACTAACACTAAAGTAATTAAAAAAAAAAAAAAAAGTGGACTTCCGGTCTGGACGCCATGGCGACTGCAGCTTAACACTGAAGCTCTCAGACCCAATCCAGGATAACACCTTGAAAATCAAACTTAACGGATTTTTGGAGGAGTGAAAATCAAAAGACAAAATCATCATGTCTAAAGGAAAACAGAAGAAACTGAAATTCTCCAGGCCAGGACATGTATCGGCCGGAGAATCTGAATTGGAAGATCTCCGTTCAGAAGACGAGGAACTGGTGATAGCTAACAAAAGGGTTAGCCTGAAATCACTATTTGAGGAGCTACGACGATTTCGCCGAGAAGTTACGGCCGAATTTCGGGAATTCAGAGAAGAATTGAAAAGGACAAACAGCAGAGTGGACCAGGCCGAGAACCGAATCTTGGAAACAGAGGATCGAATAAAAGTGCTCGAAGATTCTGTGCTAGACCTACGCAAAAGACAAGCAGCTATAGAGGCTAAGCTAACCGACCAAGAAGGAAAACAAAGAAGAGACAACATAAGAATTCATGGTCTGATAGAAGGAACCGAAAATGGTTTTAACTCAATGGCAGAATGCGTGGAATCCTTACTAAGAGAGAAATTGGATATTCCACAAACCACCGACTTGAAGATAGAAAAGGCACATCGTTCATTAGCCGCTAGGCCGGCGGCGGAAGCGCCCCCACGTTCGGTGTTGGTAAGATTTTCCAATTTCAAAATAAAACAAGAGGTTGTAAGACTGGCCTGGCAGAAAAAAGGATTTATGCACCAGGAGAGAAAAGTCTACGTGGAACACGATTACGCCCCGGAGGTCCTTAAAAAGCGCAGGGAATACAATGACGCGAAAAAGGTGTTAAGAGAGAAGAAATTGCGCTTTCAGACACCATTTCCTGCGAAGTTAAGGGTCTTCTACGGCGATGAAACGTGTCTCTATAATTCGGCGGAAGAAGCAACAGCTGACATGGCGAAAAGAGGGCTCCCGGTAACGGTATTTAAACCCGCAGCAGACCCGAGTGAGAAGATCAAAGCGCAAACATGGACAACACAAAGACCCTCAAAATCCACAGACCAGCAGCGGGAAACCCAGCACCAGAGCGTCGCGGATAAACTATCCGTTTTCAGGTTGGAATAGCGACCTTTTTTTTTTTTTTTTCTTTTCTCTTGAATCAATCCGCACATCCAACCCCCCTCATACAAGGTAACAAACATTAAAGGAGATGCATATTCAGCATGTGGTAAAACATTTCATGGAACAATCATATTATTTGAAACAAATAAGTCTTTGTAATAAAAAAAAAAAAAAAAAAAAACTTGTTAAAATAGAAATGTGACAATAATCCACATGTTCTCCTCATACTAACAAATACTGTTTTTGCGTGAATGTTTGATGTGATGGGGGTGGGAGGGTGCACACAATTTCACAGGGTTTAGGCATAAAAGGAAAAAAAAAATCATTACAAGTTTGGATTGGGTTCTGAAACTCACGTTAAAAGCATGGGACTACTTTCAGTGGTAAGAGAGGGCCCTCAACACGTAACAGAGTTTGAGGAATTTCCCTCAGGGCCTTCACTCCATCAAGGCTCTTACAGGGTCTTTAAAAAGACCTCAGCTCAGGAAGTTCTTATGACAGCTTTTTGTTTTAAAGTTTTTTACACTATGTTCTTAATGTTTTTCTTGTTTTTAATGTTCTTTCAGTTTCTGAGTAGCACAAAAGAGGGCCACCACACAGTTATACTAAACAAAACAACACAATGGAGAAACAGGGTGTAACCAAAATAATTTCATATAATGTAAAAGGAATCCTGAATCCAGTTAAAAGATCCAAGATTCTAGGCAAAATGAAAAAAGACAAAGCAGGAATAATATTTTTACAAGAAACCCACCTAACAGACGTGGAACACAATAAACTCAGTAGACAAGGGTTTAAAATGATCTCTTCATCTTCATATAAATCGGGGAGGAGGAGGGGAGTAGCGACATTGATATCAACCAAAATTACATTTGAAAAAAAATCAGAACACAAAGATAAAGAAGGGAGATACAGTTTGGTAACTGGGCGGCTAGAGGGAGAAGATATCACCCTGCTGAATGTGTATGCTCCCCCAGGGGCTAACTGGAAATTTTATAAAAATGTATTCGACCTAATGATAACTAAAGCTCAAGGTTTAGTGATATGTGGTGGGGACTTCAATCTTAGACTGAATCCATACTGGGATGCTTCTGGTAATTCCCCACATCAAAATAACACCCAAAACAGGAAGACTCGGATGCTACTAAAAGAATTGGGAATCTGTGACGTGTGGAGGGAACTCAACCCCAGTGTAAAAGACTATACATTTTACTCAACTCCACATTCATCTTACTCAAGGATTGACTATTTTTTTATGTTTAATAGAGACATTGGAAGAGTAAAAACATGTAAAATAGGACTGATGGATCTCTCCGACCACAGTCCGATCTACATGGACTTAAATATCCAAAAATACACAAATAATACATTTTCTTGGAGGTTAAATTCAAATGTCCTGAAAGGACTATTGAAAGATGAATTGGAATCAGATATTCTCAGATATTTGGAAGATAACGATAATGGAGAAGTATCCCCTTTAATACTGTGGGATGCATGCAAAGCTGTAATAAGAGGAAAGATTATTGCAAAACTGGCAACCCAAAAGAAACTAAGACAAGAAAAACTATCCACATTAGAGTCAGAACTTAGGAACCTAGAAAAAGAACACAAAGGCAACACTCATTCTACTGACTTGCTCAAGATTAAGGAAATTAAAAACCAAATAAATGAGATCTACACAATAGAAATCCAGAAGAAACTTACATTTCTGAAACAAAAATACTATGAAGCAGGCAGTAAATCGGCAAAATTGCTAGCCTATAAATTGAGGAAACATCAAACAGAAAGAGCAATCTACAAAATCAGAGACCCAGTATCAAAGGAAATAAAATTCAGAATTCAGGATATTCTTAAAAACTTCGAGAATTACTATAAGAACTTATACTCCCACAAAAAACATAAAAACGCATTCGAGGCATTCCTAAACACATTAAACCTTCCCCAACTTACGGAGTCACAAAATAAAACACTACTGTCAGAAATACATCCTAAAGAATTGGAAAAAGCAATTATGAAACTTAAAGCTAACAAATCCCCAGGAGCTGATGGCTATACAGCAGAGTGGTACAAAACCTTTAAACAGCAACTATCTCCTCTCCTCCTGAAAACATTTAATTATGTCCTCCACACAGGGGAAATCCCTCCCTCCTGGAGAGAAGGGGTCATTGCAGTTATACCTAAACCTGAAAAGGATAAACTAGAGTGCTCCAACTACAGACCAATCAGTGTACTAAATCAGGACTATAAGCTTTTTACCATTATCCTTGCCAAAAGGTTAGAAAATATACTGACAGACCTAATTCATTTAGACCAAACAGGTTTTATAAGACAAAGACAGACACAAGACAACATTAGACGCACTTTACACATAATTCATCATATAAAAAAATATAACTTAAATGCAGTCATATTGGGATTAGATGCTGAAAAAGCATTCGATTCGGTTGACTGGTCTTTTCTATATAGAATCTTATCCAGTTTCAATTTTCATAACAACTTCATTAGAACTATACAGGCATTATATAAAAAACCAACAGCTAAAATAAGGATTAACGGTAATTTATCATCATCTTTTGAACTGGAAAGAGGATGTCGTCAGGGCTGCCCCCTGTCTCCACTGCTCTTTGCAATCTTCATAGAACCTCTGAGCCAATGGATAAGACAAAACCAAAAAATTCAAGGTATTACACTTGGTCAGAAGGAACATAAAATAGCACTCTTTGCTGATGGCATTTTAATATACCTAGGGCAGCCGGACACTTCTTTACCAGAACTAACCTCAGTTTTTTCAGAGTATGGAGATTTATCGGGGTACAAATTAAACATGCATAAAACCCAAGTTTTAACATTCAACTATGACCCAAATCATTATTCACTAAGCAAACTCAAAACTAACTGGGAGTCGGAATCTATGAAATATCTGGGGGTCAATATCCCGAAACAACTCAACAAAATTATATCACTAAACTATGATCCACTGGTGACAAAAATAAAATCTGACCTAGCAAGATGGAATATGATACCATTCTTGGGTACTGCACAAAGAATTGAAGCAGTCAAAATGAATATACTTCCACGTCTTCTATACCTTTTCCAAACAATACCGGTAGAACCTCCCAAAAAAACATGGCAGGAGCTGGACAGAAGGATCTCAAGATTCATATGGCAGGGCAAGAGACCTAGAATCAGATATAGAACCCTACAGCTAAACAAAGACAAAGGTGGGCTCGCGCTGCCAAATATCAGGGACTACTTTAAAGCCGCACAAATTAAAACTTTAGTAGAGATATGTAACCCAGTCTACACTGCACAATGGAAGGAGATCGAATGCCAAATAACAAGCGACATCCCCCTACAGGCGATAATAGGGAACAATGCCTTACCTAAGCTTTTGAATAACACTAACCCGTGGATAGAGACCCCGCTAAAAATTTGGTTTAAGATAGTCAGAGAATCAAACTAAAGAGCCCTATCGACTTCTGCAATGGATCGCCTATGATCAGGACTTTACTCCTAATAAAACAGACACCAGATTTAAAAAGTGGAAGGAGAAAGGGCTGATAAAATATTACGATTTTTTTAAAGGGCAAATCTTAAGAAGTTTTGAAGATTTGAAAAAACAAGGCCTAATAAATCAAGACCTTTACAGGTTCTTCCAGCTTAGACACCACATAAACAATATACTTAAAAAGGAGGTTTTGGAAAGGGCCCAGTCAGGTGTTCTGAAGGTCTTCTTAATGGCATATAAAGGGATCCCAGGGATCAGATACATTTCTAAAATATACCAAGGTCTTCAAGACTTAAAAGGAGACAACACATCTTATATAAAAGAGAGATGGGAAAAAGAGGGGAATTTCACTTTACAACTGGAAATATGGGAAAAGCTAAATAAACAGCAATGGAAAAGTACCTCATCCCTGCAGTGGAGAGAATTTGGATGGAAAAACTTGGCAAGATTTTTCAGAACACCTGCACAAAACAAATTTACCCATAAGGGATTGAACTGTTGGCGCTTGTGTGGTGAAAAGACTGCAAATCATTTTCATGTGTTTTGGTCATGCCCAGTTATCCACCAATATTGGACCAATGTACAGACAATATTGGGGAAAATATTCAAAATAACAGTTCCCTTTTCTTTTGTAACTTTGTATTTGGGTTTACTACCGGACTCACTGGAAAGACGAGGAGAAAAATACTTATTCAATGTTTTAATATTGGCAAGCAAAAAAGCTCTAACTAAAAAATGGATGTTGAAGGACTGTCCTACACCTGAAGATTGGACTAACGTGATCCAAGACATTTACTCGATGGAAAAGTTGACATTCGCACTGAGACAGGACATGGATGGGTTCATGAACTTTTGGCAACCCTGGACCGCATATGTGTCTTCCATTAGATCTAATCTTTGACAAATACCATTTCAATAATGGTTCCGCTCTTTGTTCCAATGCTACTCAGATGCTCTTTTATCTTTATTTACTTACTTTTTCTTTTTGTTTGTTTTTTACTGGTTTGTTTGTTTTTTTTATTTGTTTTTTGTTTTTTTTTTCTCTTTAATTTCACTTTTTCTTTCACTTTAAAAAAAAAAAAAAGGGTGTTGTAAGAATTAATCTTCCAATGTTGTCAGATATCAGAAAATAAGGGAACATGTGATGAAAATGTAAACACTGCATTGCTGTAACGACCTGTATACCCTTTACAAAAACTTAAATTAAAAAAAAAAAAAAAAAGTACTAAAAACATCGACAACCACTAACAAGAACAGGTCTTCAGCAATGCTCCTCTGTTTAGGCAATCCATTACATAAGTATACATATTATACCTTCACCAGTTTGGAATTTACAAGGTCCACACACATCATTCACCTTCTGCTTCAAAAGTTATGTTTAAATTCTTTACATAATCAATGAAAGGTCTCCATATATTCTCAAACACAATTTCCTTTGATTTCAGTATGTATGTTATTCTTTCTAGTGGAAGGTTTGTTAACATCTGTCTTAACCACTGAGTCACATCTGGTCTATGAGTCTTTTTCCACAACAGTGCAATACATTTTTTGGCGTTAAGCAAACTGAGGTCTATGAATGCTCTTTCACTTTAATTAAAGTTGTGCTTTTCTGGATGCAGACCCAACAAAAACAATTTAGGATTCAATATGATTTGTCTTGAAATTATTTTTTCAATTGTTACCCTCACCTCTTCCCAAAACATTCTAATTTTTCTACATTCCCATACACAATGAAATAAGGTTCCTTTACTTTCCATACATTTTGTGCACGTATCTGGTATGTTTTTGTTATATCTATTTAATTCCACCGGTGTAACATACATCCGCATTAACCATTTAAAATGTATCAATTTAAGACGTACATTTATTGATTTGGTTTGAGCTTCTGTACAAGCCAATTCCCATTGTTCCTCTGAAATTTCAGTTTGCAGGTCTTCTTTCCAATAATTCAATCTTTTCTGTGAGTTTTCACTTGAGGATAGTGTCAATGAGTTATAAAACTCTGAAATAACACCCTTTCTCTTACTATCTTTCGTCAAAATTTTTTCCAAGGATGAATAAATAGGTCGAGTGAGAGCATTATTTTGAGATGTTGAAATGATTGTGGACTTCAGGAAAGTCACAACCCCTCTGCCCCCCCTCACCCTCACAGGCTCTCCCATCACCACTGCAGATTCCTTCCGCTTCCTAGGCACCACCATCACCAGGGACCTCAAGTGGGAGCCGATCATCAGCTCCCTCATCAAAAAGGCCCAGCAGAGGATGTTCTTCTTGCGGCAGCTGAGGAAGCTCAAGCTACCCACCAAGATGTTAGTGCAGTTCTACACAGCCATCATCGTCAACCGATGAGAGCGAAATTGCAACATGTGCATCATCAGAGTATAACAAACCATGGCACCAGGCAAGTTTCAAAACAATCTGAACAAAACTGTAGAAGTTGATTTCACCAAAGTGGGACAGATGGACGGACAGACAGACGGCTAACATAATCCCCCTTCAACCCCTTCGGGATTCGACTGGCAGGGGATAAAAAGCATAATCAGAAATTTCCCTCAACATTTTATTGAAAATGAGAACAATATTAACAAGAGCTCTCTGAGGCGAGTGCAATGTCCACCGCCTATGTTTTTATTGGGGCAGAATCAAATTATGATAAACCTATCATACATGAATAAACAACATTTTTTGTTGTATACAATCCATAGTTGTAGGTCAGGATCCAAAGGTGAACCTGTGTAGCAAGTTTGGTGACTTTACAGAGCCTCAATAGTAAGAGGGCACAGGGAATGCTAACCTTGACCTTTGAGCTTTTGACCCCAAACCCAGAGTCAGAGATCACAGTCTCAGGGCGAACCTGTGTACCAACTTTGATGATCCTAGAGTTCTTTGTTGTTGAGATACAGTATAGTTTACATGCTATGTTGACCTTGACCTTTGACCTTGTGACCAAAAAAAACCCAAATCACATTTCAGGGTCACTGGATGAACTTGTGTACAAAGTTTGGTGACCCTAGATTATAGTCACACTTCAGGGTCACAGGGTGAAAATATGCACCACGTTCAGTGGCCCTAGCTTTACTCGTTCTACATTAACTAGTGCATTGTCCATAAAAAGCAAGTATGAAACAGGTAGCCCAACTATGCTTTACAATGCCAAATGTAAGGTTTGTTTGAAAGTGGAATACAAAGGTGGAATACAAAGGTGTAGCCTATATTTATATCATATTTCCCCGGTTCTGTCCTCCCTCCATTGGCTTCCCATTGAATTCAGAATCAAGTTTAAAATCCTTCTTCTTACTTTCAAAGCTCTTAACAATCTGGCCCCCCAATATATAAAAGATCTGATAATACCTTACCATCCTAACAGAGAATTACGCTCCCAAAATGCTGGCCTACTTGTGGTGCCCAGAATCTCCAAAAGTACGGTGGGAGGCAGAGCCTTCTGCTACCAAGCCCCTTCTCTCTGGAACCAGTTACCACTCTGGGTCCGGGAGTCAGGCTCAGTCTCTGTCTTTAAGAACAGGGTAAAATCCTTCCTTTTTAATATAGCTTTCGTTTAAGGAGGGTATTTGTGTCTTTTAACCCCACTCTTGTTCTATTGTTATCTGATCCATACTGCTGGTTGACCTCCAATATTGTACTTGGCATCTTACTGCTATGTTCTTTATGTCTGTCCTTTCCATCCTCCCTATCCCCTCATCCTCAGCCAGTCGCAGCAGACGACTGCCCCTCCCTGAGCCTGGTTCTGCTAGAGGTTTCTTCCTTCCAAATGGGAGTTTTTCCTCTCCACTGTCGCCTAGTGCTTGCTCATAGGGGATCGTCTGATTGCTGGGTCTTTCTGTGACTGTCTGATTTTTTTTTATCTGCACTGTGGCGCCACGAGACGGCTTTTGTTGTGATGTGGCGCCTTATAAAGCTGAATTGAATTTATAAGGATCTGTACTTATATAGCGCTTTTCTAGTCTCAAAGACCACTCAAAGCACTTCACTAGTACTAACCCTCTACTTTGCTTCACGTCTCAGAGGAACAAAAGGACTGAGCCTCCTAGGAGATGAGAGGAGGATGTGAGAGGTGGCCTTTTGTATGCAAAGAGACGACCTTGAGGGATTTCCTGACCACCAGTGACTTTAGGTGGGGGTGAGAAGACCTGGAAGAAGACGCATTGTGACTTGGGATTAAAAGACAATGTGACTGTGTGCTTTGATGTCCTGGGGTATAAAAGGGGCAGATGTTGGGGGATTCTTTCTCTTTTTCTGTTTGGATGATGTTGGAGAATGAAATAAACCTGACTCGTGAGATAAACTCAGTCTCGTCATTTCCACATCCTCCACAATGCAAAGTGACCCTATCGTAGCTGAGGGGGCCATCAGTCAACGTGACCTGTTGCAAAGAGCCTGAGTGTTAACTACTGAGGGGAGAAAAAGATGAAGCTACTTTGTTTTTGTGGAAATAGATTATTTTTCCTTTGCAGCAGTTAAGGACAAAAGCATATTAGTGGGTTTCAAGCCAAGTGCTGGCTGAGACCTACTGCAATTTTCAGAAGTGCCTTAAAACAGCAACAAAGCTCCAACAAAGGTAACAGCTAGCTAGCTATGCTAACAACTAACACTGTGTTAGTGGATCTACGCTATCTGAACAGCTACAGCTGGATGTAAAGTGGAAATACTCTTATCTAAACACCCACGGCTGGATTTCAAGCACAGGTATGCATCTGGTTAGCTTGTGACCCAGCAAGAATTAAATGAACTGATTGCCAGATACGTTGTTCCATACTGAAGACGTGACATCAACATACGTTGATATATTGTATGGACACTTACTAGCTACCTGGATAAAGATTATTCAAAAAATGGATTTTGATCTCCAAAAGTAATTTTACAGACTGGATCGGGTCTCTGTCACAGCAGACATTTGGACTGTGGACAGTAGAGATTTTCTTTGGATCACTACACATTGGATTAATCCATAACAAAAGGTAAGATAAGCATGGACAGCTTTATGCAGCGTTGCCAACTCTCACTTTTCCCCTCTCCCTCACTCCACAAACCCCATTTCTCACTCCAAAATGTGGAAATTACTGGCAATATCGTGTTGATTTTCTTCAGATTTTTCCCACAATAAGAGCTCTCAAGGCAGGGTAAAGCAGACAGAACTTGTTCTAAACGCTCTGAAACAGTCTTTTTTTCTGCCTGTTTCATAACTAATGTAATCCATTCATTAAATTACCTTGCCATGTGTGTAAGATGATTTAAGTATGTATTTAAAAGTAATGTGAAAGTTACTTTTCCAAGTAACTAATTCCTTTAATTAATCATGCAGTAATTGGTAACTCAATTACTTTTGAAAAGAAGTAACTAGTAACTGTAATTAGTTACTATTTTTTAGTAATTTGCCCAACACTGGTTAGACATCATTGGAAAGCTTAGATTCCACACTTTTAGAATCTGTAAATAACTCAAAATACCCTTCGGGGGACTTTTTCCTGGTTTTTCCATGGCTGGTCACATTTGTCAGTAAATATTTAAATAAAAATGATTTGTTTCTTTATTTGGGCATTTTTGTGTCCTGTTTGTTCACTGTTGTCATTTAGTCAAACCGTGCATACGTGGTCGCATATGATACAACTGATCTGGCCATTCCGGTCCACAATCGTGGCGGTATTATTAACTTTTGATTTTTAGATAGCCATGCGAGCACACCGGGAGGAGCACCAACGGTGACTCACGGCCCTGCAAAGGACAATGGCGGCACATGGATGAAGCAGCAGCTGGGACTCTCATCTACAGCTGACCGAGCTGTGGGGCTTGTCTGCCTGCAAAGGATCATGGTCCAGCTGCTGCTTCTGTGTTGGATACACCGGTGTTCTTTGCCAGACCCCAAGTCCCTCATTGGCACTCCTCCCAGTGTACTTGCACGCCTTGTATTTTCCACATGTCAAATTACCTTTTGGACCTATGCATCATGACAACATTATAGTTTAATTTTTTTTAAGCATTTAATCTTCAGTATTATCTTGTTCTGGTCAAATTTGTCACTTTTCCCTTTGTTTCGTTCACAGAGCGCTCTGGTGACTAGTCGCGATGATGCGTATTATCCAATCAAATCCAAAACCCCGCCCACACTCACAGAAGCTAGGGCATGAGGAGACAGAGCAATGGCTAAACTTTTATTGATACAAATTACATATTTTGACTGAACAACTCCATACTTGAGGATGCCTGGTGGTGGTCTAGTTGACAGACCATCCACCCCACAACTGGGAGGTTGGGGGTTCAAGTCTCGGCCGGGTCATACCAAAGACCATATAAAAAAAAAAAAAAGGTACTTCCCACCTTCTAGCTTGGTGCTCAGCATAATAGAATGGGGGAAGAAGTTGTTTGTGGCAGCACCTTGCATGGCAAGGCACTCCCGACCCCTCTGATTCTACATGTGATTAACATTGTAGATAGGAGAAATGTAATTTCATTCTACTGTACATGATAGACTGTATGGACTGAATGACAATAGAGATGACTACTTCTTCTGTGACCTCAGCAAAGCACTTATACAGACGTGGACAAAATTGTTGGTACCCCTCTGTTAATGAAAGAAAAACCCACAATAGTCACAGAAATAACTTGAATCTGACAAAAGCGGTAATAAATAAAAATTCTATGAAAATTAACCAATGAAAATCAGACGCTTTTGAATTGTGGTTCAACAGAATTATTTTAAAAAACAAACTCATGAAACAGGCCTGGACAAAAATGATGGTACCCTTAACTTAATATTTTGTTGCACAACCTTTTGAGGCAATCACTGCAATCAAACGATTTCTGTAACTGTCAGTGAGACTTCTGCACCTCTCAGCAGGTATTTTGGCCCACTCCTCATGAGCAAACTGCTCCAATTGTCTCAGGTTTGAAGGGTGCCTTCTCCAGATGGCATGTTTCAGCTCCTTCCACAGATGTTCAATAGGATTTACATCAGGGCTCATAGAAGGCCACTTTAGAATAGTCCAATGTTTCGCTCTTAGCCATTCTTGGGTGTTTTTAGCTGTGTGTTTTGGGTCATTATCCTGTTGCAAGACCCATGACCTGCAACTGAGACCAAGCTTGTGGACTTCAGGAAAGTCCACTGGGCAGCACATTTCTCTCTAGAATACCGTGATAGACTTGAGATTTCATTGTACCCTGCGCAGATTCAAGACACGCTGTGCCAGATGCAGCAAAGCAGCCCCAGAACATAACCGAACCTCCTCTATGTTTCACAGTAGGGACAGTGTTCTTTTCTTGGTATGCTTCATTTTTGTGTCTGTGAACATAGAGCTGATGTGCCTTGCCAAAAAGTTCCAGTTTTGTCTCATCTGTCCATAGGACATTCTCCCAGAAGCTTTGTGGCTTGTCAACATGTAGTTTGGCAAATTCCAGTCTGGCTTTATTATGACTGGTTTTCAACAGTGGTGTCCTCCTTGGTCGTCTCCCATGAAGTCCACTTTGGCTCAAATGACGGATGGTGCGATCTGACACTGATGTACCTTGACCTTGGAGTTCACCATGAATGTGTTGTTCTGGGCTCTATTGTTACCATTCGTATTATCCGTCTCCTCCTGCAGCCAGGTCCAGGGAGGTTGGCTACAGTCCCGTGGATCTTAAATTTCTGAGTAATATGTGCAACTGTAGTCATAGGAACATCAAGCTGCTTGGAGATGGTCTTATAACCTTTACCATGCTTGTCTATAATTTTCTTTCTAATCTCCTGAGACAACTCTTTCCTTTGCTTCCTCTGGTCCATGTTTCGTGTGGTACACACCATGTCAACAAACAGCACAGTGACTACTTGTCACCCTTTAAATAGGCCGACTGACTGATTACAAGTTTGTAGACACCTGTGATGTTAATTAGAGGACACATCTTGGTTGAACATGTCCCTATGGTCACATTATTTTCAATCTTTTCTAGGGGTACCATCATTTTTGTCCAGGCCTGTTTCATGAGTTTGTTTTATAAAATATATCTGTTGAACCACAATTCAAAAGGATTGTCTGATTTTCATTGGTTAATTTTCATAGAATTTTTATTTATTACCACTTTTGTCAGATTCAAGTTATTTCTGTGACTATTGTGGGTTTTTCTTTCATTAACAGAGGGGTACCAACAATTTTGTCCACGGCTGTAAAACATGAGGTCAATCTGATGAACGGTTTGAGAGATATGCAAGGAACACACACACACACACACAGATTCCTTGCATTTATAGATAAATAGTGCAAATGGAATGCTAACCTTGATCTTTGACCTCTTGACCCCAAACCCATTGTCAGGTCAGGGTGTAAGCCATCCAAGATTTGTCTTAAATGCAACTATGGTATGGATTTGAAAAGCATACATAATTTCTTTCAGTAGTAGGCAGAAACTGACACCTGACCTTTAACTCAAGGTCATCCAATCAGAGTCAGTTTTGCAAAATCCACATCAGTGTATATCAAACCCTGGTATCAAGTTTCAAAACAATCGGAGCAAACTATAGGAGAAGCTGATTTCACAAAAGTGGGACAGATGGACCGCCCCATAAAATAATCCCCCTTCAGTCTTCTCATTGGTATTCGACCAGTGAAGGATAACAAGTCATAGTAAGTTTAACAGATATTGTGGAAGTGTTGGTCAAAACTTGGCAAAAAAATTCCACAGATTCACAATGATTTAATAGAAAGAAATCTTAGCTTGATCTTCATTTAAAAAAAAATAAAAAAGCTCAAGAAAACAAATGAGATTGTTAATAAAGATTAAAATAAAACAACTGATTGTGATGATTCAGTATTCAATACAATTAAGCATGAATTATTAAATAAACTGGACAGATATGGGATAAGGGGGATGGTTCTGAATTGGGTCAGAAATTTTTCCAATACAAAGGCAACAATTCAATAAAATGTGAGAATATAAATGTGAACATTTGGACATTGTGCTTGGTGTCCCCCAGGGGTCAGTACTGGGGCCAAAATTATTTAATGTGTATTAATGATCCATCCATCTTCTTCCGCTCAGTCCTTTTCGGGTCGTGGGGGGGCTGGAGCCTATCCCAGCATCTTTTGGGCGAGAGGCAGGGTACACCTTGGACAGATCGCCAGTCCATCGCAGGGCCAACACAGAGAAACAGACAACCATTCACTCTTACAGTCATACCTAAGGACAATTTAGAATCCCCAGTTTGATGCCAATTAACCTAACTTGCATGTTTTTGGCATGTGGGAGGAAACCAGAGAAATCCCAGAGTAAACCCACGCAGACATGGGGAGAACATGCAAACTCCACACAGATCACTGTTGGTCGTGGGCTGGGATCGAACCCAGGATCCCCCGGCCAAGGGTGAGTTGCTGTGCTGCCGCAGTGCTAACCACTTCGCCACCGTGCTGCCTGATATATGTAAAGTGACATATGTAAAGTGATTTATTTAAACTTATCTTATTTACCGATCACAAAAGTATTCTGTGCTCTGGTGAGAATTTAAAGAAACTTTTGAATTTATCACCACAGAAATCAGTAAAATAAAAAGATGATCTGACAGTAACAAATTATTTATTGTATTTGATAATCATAAAAACAAACAATCACCTACAGGTACAAATAGATGGTATCAACATAGAATGAGAGCATGAAATTAAACTCCTGGGGGTGATAGACAAATGGTGCTGTAAATCTCACAAGGTTTAGCAACTCAGAGGGGTGTGAAGTCTGGTGTATAATGTAGATTGTTGCACTGGGTTGTAAATTCTGTATAAGATCATGAACGTATGTGTGTTATGGTTATGTATGCATGAATGTACAGTACAGTGCATCCAGAAAGTATTCACAGCGCTTCACTTTTTCTACATTTTGTTATGTTACAGCCTTATTTCAAAAGGGATTAAATTTATTTTTTCCCCTCAAAATTCTACACACAATACCCTATAATGACAATGTGAAAAAGTTTTTTTTTGAAATTTTTGCAAATTTAATAAAAATTAAAAAAAACTAAGAAACCACATTTTACATAAGTATTCACAGCCTTTGCTCAATACTTTGTTGATGCACCTTTGGCAGCAATTACAGCCTCAAGTCTTTTTGAATATGATGCCACAAGCTTGGCACACTTCTCTTTGGGCAGTTTTGCCCAATCCTATTTGCAGTACCTCTCAAGCTCCATCAGGTTGGATGGAAAGCGTTGGTGTACAGCCATTTTCAGATCTCCACAGAGATGTTCAATTGGATTCAAGTCTGGGCTCTGGCTGGGTCACTCAAGGACATTCACAGAGTTGTCCTGAAGCCATTCCTTTGGTATCTTGGCTGTGTGCTTAGGGTCATTATCCTGCTGAAACATGAACCATCGCCCCAGTCTGAGGTCAAGAGCACTCTGGAGCAGGTTTTCATCCAGGATGTCTCTGTACGTAGCAGCATTTGTCTTTCCCTCCATCCTGACTAGTCTCCCAGTTCCTGCTGCTAAAAAAACATCCCCACAGCATGATGCTGCTACCAACATTGGCATGGTTATGAATGGTGCCTGGTTTCCTCCAAACATGATGCCTGGCATTCATGCCAAAGAGTTTAGTCTTTGTCTCATCAGACCAGAGAATTTTGTTTCTCATAGTCAGAGTCCTTCAGGTGCCTTTTGGCAAACTCCAGGCGGGCTACCATGTGCCTTTTACTAAGGAGTGGCTTCCATCTGGCCACTCTACCATAAAGACCTGATTGGTAGACTGCTGCAGAGATGGTTGTCCTTCTGGAAGGTTCTCCTCTCTTCACAGAGCAATGCCAGAAACAGAGTGACTATTGGGTTCTTGGTCACCTCCCTGAATAAGGCCCTTCTCCCCCAATCGCTCAGTTTAGGCGGCCGGCCAGCTCTAGGAAGAGTCCCGGTGGTTCCGAACTTCTTCCATTTACGGATGATGGAGGCCACTGTGCTCATTGGGACCTTCAAAGCAGCACAAATTTTTCTGTATCCTTCCACAGATTTGTGCCTTGAGACAACCCTGTCTTGGAGGTCTACAGACAATTCCTTTGACTTCATGCTTGGTTTGTGTTCTGACATGCACTGTCAACTGTGGGACCTTATATAGACAGGTGTGTGCCTTTTCAAATCATGTCCAATCAACTGAACTTACCACAGGTGGACTCCAATAAAGCTGTAGAAACATCTCAAGGATGATCAGCAGAAACAGGATGCAACTGAGTTTCATAGCAAAGGCTGTGAATACTTATGTGCATGTGATTTCTTAGTTTATTTTTAATAATTTGGCAAAAATCTCCCAAAAAATTTTCCCATTGTCATTATGGGGTATTGTGTGCAGAATTTTGAGGGAAAAAATGAATTTAATCCATTTTGGAATAAGGCTGTAACATAAAATGTGGGAAAAGTGAAGTGCTGTGAATACTTTGCAGATGCACTGTATGTAATGTATGTATACAAACATTTGCTGAAGAGCTTAATTAGCAGTTATACAAGTTTACCGATTTATATTTACATTAAAGCTTCGACAAGTTAAAGATCATATCATTCACACAAGAGACTTACACCTGAAAATAAAAATCTTCAGATGTTGTTGGACTACAGTAGCTCATCTGCGGAGTTTTCATGTAGTAAATTAAGCCTGAAAAATGAAACGGTCTCATTTTACAGGTCTAGTGCTTCTCATCAGCGTGAACTCTCATATGAGTTTTGAACTGAAAAGGATGCCTAAAATTTTGTCCACATGTTTGACAAGAAAATGGCTTCTCACCTGTGTGAATTCTCATATGAGTTTTCAAAGTACCACACTGATTAAATCTTTGCCCACATGTTCCACAGGAAAATGGCTTCTCACCTGTGTGAATTCTCATGTGAGTTTTCATATCATTAGATTGATTAAATCTTTGCCCACATGTTTGACAACAAAATGGCTTCTCACCTGTGTGAATTCTCATATGAGTTTTCAAATGAACAAATTGAGTAAAACTCTGCCCACAGGTTTGACAAGAGAATGGCCTCTCGCCTGTGTGAATTCTCACGTGATTGTTCAAAGCACCACGGTGATTAAAACTGTGTCCACATGTCTGACAAGAATATGGCTTCTCACCTGTGTGAATTCTCATGTGAGCTTTCAAATTACCAGACTGAGTAAAACTTTGTCCACACAATACACAAGAATATGGTTTCTCACCTGTATGAATTCTCATGTGTTTTTTCAAATTACGACAGTCATTAAATTTTTGCCCACATGTTTTACAAGAATATGGCTTCTCACCTGTGTGAATTCTCATGTGAGTTTTCAAATTACGCCAGTCATTAAATCTTTGCTCACATGTTTTACAAGAGTATGGTTTTTCAACTGTGTGAATTCTCATGTGAGTGTTCAAAGTACCACGTTGAGTAAAACTCTGCCCACATGTTTCACAAGAATATGGCTTCTCACCTGTGTGAATTCTCTCATGAGCTGATAAAACACTTTTCTGACTGAATCTTTTCCCACATGTGTTGCAAACATGTGACTTAACTGTGAGAGGTTTCTTCTTCTGGGACTCGTTTTTACAGTCTTTGTCAACAGAACATTTTACAGACTTTTCACCCGTGTCAGTATCACACTGATTCTCTGACACAGAGAAGTTGTCTACACGGTTACGGTCACTTGCGTTTCTGTGAAGTCTCTTCTTTGACTCTTCATGTTTACTTGATCCTGGGTTTACATTCTTACCTGTTCCCTGGTCTTGGCTCTCAGTGTCAGGAGAATTGTGAGAGAGGAGCTGCTCATAGTTTAGTTCGGTTTCACTGTTGTCATTATCCTCATCAGTAGGAGTCACCATGAAGGTATCAGTCTCTTGTTTCAGTCCAAAGCATTCTTCCTCCTGACTGGTACAGTGTTCATCTTCCACTTTAACCTGTGCAGCATCTTGTTCCTCTTGGTCCAGAAGGGAGTTCCTCTCCTGGTTACAGAGCTGCTGGAGAGTGAGAACCTTCTCCTCCTTACAGTCATGTAGCTGCTGGGCATCTGGAGAGACAAAGAGACACACACAAAAAAGTATAGTAATGGTAAAACCATAAAGAAATACACTGACTGGCCAAAAAGTCACCATTTGGTAACAAATGGTTCTTATCCTTGCATGTGATAATTACAGCAGTGATGAATCCGTTTCAGATTCAACAAGATATGAAAAGGGGACCAAATTATTTTTCCCATATAATGACATGGTTCCCTGAGGGGACACAGGATGAAAACTTTAATTTATAAAAGCACTGGAAAAAGTAATTTGTCTATCTGGAGTGGCTATCCCCCCCCCCCTCAAAAAAAACAAAAAACAACCCTGTTGCTTTGTTAGGGTCCACCATGATCTAAGTCTTGTTCAGTGACCTGTTCGGATTTGTCACCAGTTGTAACATGATTGTGTCATGTTTTACTTTGACCATCTGAAAGGCGTGCCGAAGTACTCGTACTTGTGTTGTCAGGTTTTCATTTGTGAAGACAGGCAAGCTAATACAGAGTTGAATTCCTTCCATCTAGTCAATATGGCTGAGCCTGTGTCCAGCAAATCAACAGTAGTATAAAATATTTATTAGTAATTCTGTTTTATATATCTCTTCTAGTTGGTCGTACACACAGCACTGTCCAACTTCTATTTCTGAACATGTCACTATGGTGTTTTCATTCACAAATTGCCACTGCATTGTTTCCTGTTGGGAGTTTCTAGCAGGGGCTAATGGCTAACTGGCTAAAGCAGACAATTCCTCTATATGGTACACTGAACCAAAAGAACAAAAAAATTTGAAGTACAAACTGTAAATGTAAAGTCAAACAGATGAAATTATTTTTCCACCGAGTTAGAGCAATAAAGTGGTGATGTATTTGTATTAACTCTCTCACTCACAAATTAACAGATCTGAGAGTTTATGGAACTATCAGTTTCAGCAGCAGTTGCTGTAGACTAAACACTCTTCTAGTATTATGATGCCTCGGTGAAAATGGAGGCATACGGTAATCACTCAGTGCTTCTGTGTGCGGTTGGTTGTATCTGTCTGTTACCAGCTTTTCAGCTCGCCTTGTCAAAATTAAATGCAACTAAAGGCTTGTGTCATTGAGTTGCCATATTTTCTCAACTTTTAATTTGCCAGAATTTCGAAATACAGCTTTGTTTTCAAAATAAACACAAATTTAACTCACAATTGCCGTGTAATGAGCTGGGGAAAAAAATATTGTAATAACTATGCCGTGCCAGTACAGGCAGCAGTGTGACTTTTTACAGCACATGGATGACTTCTTGTCACAGTCGATCTCTAGCTGAACTGTTATAAAATTGCGGCTACTGGGGGAAAAAAAAAAAACAACAAAAAAACCACCTTATTCTTAACTACACAATTTATTCATCACATCAGTTGTTTTCAGACTGGCTTTGCGGTTTACTTTTGCAGAGAAGGACATTGTATTTTCTTCCTGGAGTTTTTAGTTCATTGCTAAAACTACAACTCCCACACTCCTCGCCTCAAAGATATGGCAGACCACAGAGGACAGCTGAACGCAGCAAAAAATGTTTAAAGTAAGTTTTGTGCTTAAATTATGCAGCGATTTCAATGTTAAAACACTAATAACTCCCACAATTGCAAGATCTGATTCTTAAAGCTTATGTCACTCCAGTGATTTTTCCCCCGTATGAGAACTGCATGGTTACATTCATTTAACCCATTAAATAGTTTTCTTGAAAGTTCAGCTAATTTTTTTTTTAAGTCTTAATAGTAATGTCAGTCATATACAGCGTTGGGAGTCACGCGTTCCAGTAACGCCACTACTTTTGCAGTTACATACTGTGTAACGAAATTACTGTTTAAAAATTCAGTAATGCGCTACAGTTACTGAAATTTGATCAGATGAGTTACTCATTTTATTAATATGGATAGATATTTTTAGCGCAAATAAGTTGACCCTACCACAGCTGGTGCAGCTGTCAGTCTCCTCCGCGGGTAGGTTTCTTGTCCTGCCCCAGTTCACACCGCAACCTGGTAGGAAGAAATGCCATGGCGGTGGTGACTTCTCATATCAAGCCCTGATCGCCTGTTCAGCCTAAGTTAAGCTCCATTGGCAAATGTTGACTGAAATGCTGGTGAAAACAATGTTTTTAGATCAAAACTCAGTTCAGACATGCAGGAACGAAAGAGAAATAGAGAGAAGGGGGAATTAAAAAAGAAAATATATATGTAAGAGGACAATGTAGAGTATTTGGTGATAACATGGTGTGTAAGACATGTTTTGTTTTGGGTTTTTTTTTAAATACGGACATTTGTGGGTTTCTTGGCAGGTGATGGGTGTGGTTTGGTGGGTGGTTTTTTGTCTTTGAAGTGTTATTTTTCTACCACCAGGCTGTGCTGTTGCACAAACGTGTCTTTTGCCAGTAAGGATTACTGATTGCCTTGGAAACAGCCTTTTTTTTTTTTTTTTTGCCGTCTGAAAAAACATTTTCTCGGTCTGTGGAATAAAGGTTTTTTGTGAAATGTTCAGGCAGAGTGTCTACTCTCTGCCTGCCACACACACACACACACACACACACACACACACACACACACACACACACAAAAATAATCTCCTAAAAATGTGACAGCCCAAAAGAAAAAAAATCTCGAGAATTTTACTGTTCTTAATTTTCTGCTCTGTGCGAAATCATTCTCCAGGATTTACTGGTTCACTTCCATTGTAGGGAATCAAACAGCGCTGATGTGGTGTCAAAAAGTAAGTGACATTTAATGGGATTTTATGCTATTTTAATGGAAAGAATTGCAACATGCAAGTTAGGTCAATTGGCATCAAACTGGGGATTCTAAATTGTCGTTAGGTATGACTGTGAGAGTGAATGGTTGTCTGTCTCTCTGTGTTGGCCCTGCGATGGATTGGCGATCTGTCCGAGGGTGTATGTACCCTGCCTCTCGTCCAAAAGATGCTGGGATAGGCTCCAGCCCCCCCACAACCCAAAAAGGATTAAGCGGAAGAAGATGAATGAATGAACTGTAACAGTCAAAATCTAATCACCCGTCATTTTATATATATGATGATTCATTAATAGTTTTTTTATTATTCCATCCACATTTTAATTGCGGACTTAGTGTTGGAATCTATTGCATAATTTTATAATTTTTTTAGATGAATGAATGAACGAATGAATGAACGGGGGAAAAGGGTATGAAGAAGCAACTACATAGGAATATCAAATGAAAATAAATACTGAAACGTATGTCCAAGGGAGATGTGTTCACTCCAGAAGCAGGTCCACAATGGCAGGAAGCCTCCACAAACACTGATCTTTATATCAGAATCAGCTTTATTGCCAAGTATATTTACAAGTAAACATACGAGGAATTTGACTTGACATTGGACGCGCACGTTAGGCGCATCCAATGACGCGGCAGCCATGCAAGGCGCCTGTCATTCAGTGGGGGTAAAGAGGGGAAGGGAGGGGGAGGAAAACACAATAGGAGAGAGAAAAAACATAGTTAATCAGAATAACGCTCGTATGAGCTCATATAAAGCTCAAATGAGCCAAATTTTGACTACACAGAAAAAAAACCTCTATGCACAATTAGCAGACAATATAGATCACACAAACAAGAGTTGAGAGAGGCAGTGTATGTATGAGTCAGTATATATGTGTCAGTTCGTGTAATGTTGTATGCATTTGTGTAGTGTAGGTGTGACAGTTGCTAGTGAACAGCAGAGGGCGCCTCCAGGCGGTGGATAGATGTTATAATCATGTGACTTATAAACAAGTCCGGAGTCTATCTCTTCGCTTGCAGATGAAGGCACATGGACTGTCCTTGAGAAGTTCATCCGCTGAAACAACAGCAGCTGTCTGTCGATTGTTTGGGTTAGCAGCCGCCACTTCTGCTTATCTCATCGAGGAGGAATGTAAACAGGGCATCAAAACAAGGTCAAATCTACACAGCTCAGAGCCCACGGAGAATAGAATTTTCCTCTCTCATGCGCTTGTGCTTCATAATTTTAATATTAATATACAGGCTTAAACAGGCATTCCATTCCATGGAGAGCACAGGGCTCCAGATGAATTCCTCCGCTGAATCCCTGTCATTCAGTTCACCGTTTGCCGCTACTCGTGCCCTCCCCAACTGGTCGAATTTGATGAAGGAGCTTGCCGGGTCCGCTTTGATCAGCTCTCTCACCTTCCTTCAATTTCTGATACATCAGGGAACTTCACAGCCAAAAATAGAAGTCCTGAGATCATAACCAAAAATGTTTCCTGCCAAATCTCCACAGACGCATGAATTCCAATGTCCATGAGTCTCCTCGTTGGGTTCCTCCTGACCCGATCTTCTTTTGAAGTGGTGACAATCACAGTTAAGCCGCTTTCCAGATCCATAATTTCCATTTAGATTAAGATTCAGCAGAAGAGCGACTAAACACAGACAAAAACGCAACATTGCAAAGCTGGGAATAGGTCAGGAAGGCAGACAGGAGGAGGGAAGAAAAATGCGACTGCTCTCTCTCGGAGCCAGAAGAAGAAGAAGCATCACCTGACGCTGATGTCAGCTGACCTGTGCTGATTATTTCTCTGATTTTTCAAAACGTCTGTACAAGTCGTCCAAACGTTATAGAGTGAACCCAGCTTTAATTTAGGCTGACTTAGGTAAACTGTGCATAACTTAGCTCAGCGCTCAGGAACTTTTACAAAATTAGCACAACTTTCCCCACCATTTATTTCCAAATGTCGGTAAATTTTCAGCAGGCTGAAAATTTTCAAAGAGCACAACTTTCATCAGCATTTGCCAACAAACACTAGCAATCATTAACTTTAGACAGCAGAGCCAGACGTTTGCCAAAATGTCAGTAAATGTCGGCCCAAATGTTGTAGTGTGAATCCACTTTAAAATCTGTGAAATCCCTCTACATGACAGGTGAAATCCCTATTGGGAGTGAGATCTACTACACCCAATCTAACCTCCCTGTTGGAGGCAGGACTCTCTTCAGTTCAAGCTTTAGTGCAAGATAAACCAGCCAGGTTTCTGAACAAAATGATATGTATGAGGAGCCTTGATGGTATGTGCTCGAATTAGCACGAAAAGAGAATCAAGTCATGAATTCATACTTAACAGACAATAGAGAAAGATCATGTCCTTCATGATCGTAGGGAGATGATTATGAAATTACAATGTAAAGAGAAAACAAGATATAAATAAGACTTATCGAGCCATTAACCCAGAAATGTCTATCCATCCACTTTATACAAGTAATGCACCATATATTGATGATCCTCTTAGAATAGCTTTTACACGTTTTCGGTTGTCTTCTCATAAGCTGCGAGTGGAGACGGGAAGGTGGAGTCACATACCACCTGAACAACGTGTGTGTTTTTATAAGACTGGCATACAAAATGAAGAACATGTACTAGTGTGCCCTCTTACACAAGATATGCGTCAAATATATGGACATAATTCCAAGGAGCACGGTGGCGCAGTGGTTAGCACTGCGGCAGCACAGTTTACCCTTGGCCAGGGGATCGCGGGGATCATGAGATCGTGGGTTCGATCCCTGCCCCCGGCCAACAGTGAACTGTGTGGAGTTTGCATGTTCTCCCCGTGTTTGCGTGGGTTTACTCCGGGATTTCTCCGGTTTCCTCCCACACGCCAAAACATGCAGGTTAGGGAGTTAAGGGGCGCTTGCGCACGCAGCGACCGGCAGCTGGTGACTTGTCACCGGACTGCAGAACAAATCTACCTACGGGTACAAAATAAGTCAAAAAAAAAAAAAAAAAAAAGAAGCTGAGCTCTTTGTTTAGAAACACTGATAAAAGGATTTTAGTTATGGTAAATGCTTGTCTTGCTGTACTGGAGAATTAAAGTTCTATGTTTTGAGTGTGTGGGTTTTAGTGATTTATTTTTTCCCCTTTTTGTTTATTTTTGTTTATTAATTGGGTCTTCCCCCTCATGGATCGTCACCTTATCGTGGTGGGGGGGTTTGCGTGCCCCAGTGATCCCAGGAGCTATGTTGTCCGGAGCAATTTGCCTCTGATAGGGTCACCCAAGACAAACTGGTCCTGGGTGAAGGGCCAGACTAAGAACGATCCAACAGACTCTCATGATAAATTCTAGATCAAGGATTCAGTGTACCCCGCCCGGTATGGGGTTACCGGGGCCCCACCCTGGAGCCAGGCCTGGGGGAGGGGCTCAATGGCTAGCGTCTGGTGGTCGGGTTTCCACCCATGGGACTCGGCCGGGCTCAGCCCGAAGGAGTTACGTGGGTCCGCCCTCCAGTGGGCTCACCACCGGCAGGAGGGATCATGAAGGTCCGGTGCTATGTGGATTAGGTGGCGGTCAAAAGCGGAGACCTTGGCGGACTGATCCCAAGCTTTCTAAACTGGCTTTTGGTACATGGAATGTCACCTCTCTGGTGGGGAAGGAGCCTGAGTTGGGTACGAGGTTGAGAGATACCGGCTAGATATAGTTGGCCTCACCTCAACACACAGCTCCGGTTCCGGAACCAGTCTCCTGGAGAGAGGCTGGAGCTTGGCCTTTTCTGGAGTTGCCCCGGGCGAGAGGCGACGAGCAGGGGTGGGTATTCTTGTATCCCCCCACCTTGCTGCCTCTATATTGGAGTTTTCCCCGGTGGACGAAAGGGTTGCTTCCCTGCGCCTTCGGGTTGGGAAACGGGTCCTGACCATCATTTGTGCCTATGCACCAAATGATGTTTCAGAGTACCCACCCTTTTTGGAGTCTGTGACTGGGGTGCTGGAGGGTGCTCCGTTTGGAGACTCCATTGTCCTACTGGGGGACTTCAATGCGCACGTGGGCAACGACAGTGAAACCTGGAGGGGGATGATTGGGAAGAACAGCCTGCCCGATCTGAACCCGAGTGGTGTTCAGTTACTGGACTTCTGTGCTAACCACAGTTTGTCCATAACAAACACCATGTTCAAGCATAAGGGTGTCCATATGTGCACTTAGCACCAGGACACCCTAGGTCGCAGGTCAATGATCGATTTTGTTATCGTGTCATCAGACCTGCGACCGTATGTCTTGGACACCCGGGTAAAGAGAGGTGCAGAGCTGTCAACTGATCACCACCTGGTGGTGAGTTGGATCCGATGGCAGGGGAGGAAGCCATTCAGACCTGGTAGACCCAAACGTATAGTGAGGGTGTGCTGGGAACGTCTGGCTGAGGCCCCTGTCCGGGAGGTCTTCAACTCCCACCTTTGGAAGAACTTCAACCACATTCCGAGGGAGTCTGGAGACATGGAGTCTGAATGGGCCATGTTCTCCACCTCTGTTGTTGAAGCGGCGGCCCAGAGCTGCGGCCGCAAGGTGGTCGGTGCATCTCGTGGTGGCAACCCCCGAACCAAGTGGTGGACACCAGTGGTGAGGGAGGCCATTAAGCTGAAGAAGGAGTCCTATCAAGCTTGGTTGGCTTGTGGGACTCCCGAAGCAGCTGAGGTGTACCGGCAGGCCAAGCGGAGTGCAGCTCGGGTGGTTGTTGAAGCAAAAACCCGGGTATGGGAGGAGTTTGGTGAGGCCATGGAACAAGACTTTCGGTCGGCCTCGAAGAGATTCTGGCAAACTGTCCGGCGCCTCAGGAGGCGAAAGCAGCTCCCTGTCCACACTGTGTATGGTGCAGATGGGACACTGTTGACATCATCGGGCAGTGGAAGGAATACTTCGAGGATCTCCTCAATCCCACTGATACGCCTTCCACAGAGGAAGCAGGGTTTGGGGACAAGGGGGACGACTCGCCTATCACAGAGGCTGAGGTCTCCAAGGTGGTTAAAAATCTCCTTGGTGGCCGGGCCCCGGGGGTGGACGAGATTCGCCCTGAGTACCTCAAGGCCTTGGATGTTGTAGGGCTGTCATGGTTGACATGCCTCTGCAACGTTGTGTGGAGGTCGGGGGCAGTGCCTTTGGCATGGCAAACTGGGGTGGTGGTTCCTCTCTTCAAAAAAGGGGACCGGAGGGTGTGCTCCAACTTTAGAGGGATCACACTCCTCAGCCTCCCTGGGAAGGTCTATGCCAAGGTACTGGAGAGGAGAGTCCGGCCGTTGGTCGAACCTCGGATTCAGGAGGAGCAATGTGGTTTTCGTCCTGGCTGTAGCACATCGGGCCAGCTCTTTACCCTCTCGAGAATTCTTGAGGGTTCATGGGAGTTTGCCCAACCAGTTTACATGTGTTTTGTGGACTTGGAGAAGGCATTTGACCATGTCCCTCGTGGTTTTTTGTGGGGGGGGGTGCTTCGGGAGTATGGGGTATTGGGCTTGTTGTTACGAGCTATTCGGTCTCTGTACGACCGTTGTGAGAGTTTGGTTCGTATTGCCAACACTCGGTCGGACTCATTCCCAGTGAGAGTGGGACTCCGCCAGGGCTGCCCTTTGTCACCGATCCTGTTCATAATTTTTATGGACAGGATTTCTAGGCGCAGCCAGGGAATGGAGGGTGTCATGCTTGGTGACCACAGGATCTCATCTCTGTTGTTTGCAGATGATGTTGTCCTATTGGCTTCATCCAACAATGACCTACAGCTCTTGCTGGGACGGTTTGCCATTGAGTGTGAAGCGGCTGGGATGAGAATCAGCACCTCCAAGTCCGAGTCCATGGTCCTCAGCCGGAAAAAGGTGGATTGTCCTCTCTGGGTTGGGGACAGGCTCCTGCCCCAAGTGGAGGAGTTTAAGTATCTTGGGGTCTTGTTCACGAGTGAGGGGAAAATGGAGCGAGAGATTGACTGACGGATCGGGGCAGCATCTGCAGTGATGCGGATGTTGTACCGGTCTGTTGTGGTGAAGAGGGAGCTTAATTCTAAAGCAAAGCTGTCGATTTACCAGTCAATCTACGTTCCTACACTCACCTATGGTCACGAGCTTTGGGTAATGACCGAAAGAACAAGATCACGGATACAAGCGGCTGAAATGAGCTTTCTCCGTAGGATTGCTGGACTCACCCTCAGAGATAGGGTGAGGAGCTCAGTCATCCGGGAGAGGCTCAGAGTAGAACCACTGCTCCTCCACACTGAAAGGAGTCAGTTGAGGTGGTATGGGCATCTGATTAGGATGCCTCCTGGACGCCTCCCACTTGAGGTGTTTCGGGCACGTCCCACTGGGAGGAGACCCCGGGGCAGACCCAGGACTCGGTGGAGAGACTATGTCTCCCAGCTGGTCTGGGAATGCCTTGGAATCCTCTCTGGAGAGCTGGAGCAGGTGGCTGGGGAGAGGGAAGTCTGGGCTTCTCTGCTTGAACTGCTGCCTCCGCGACCCGGACCTCCGGAAAAGCGGTAGAAGATGGATGGATGGATGGATAATTGGGTCTTGATTGTCAGTGAATTCTTGTATATTTGTTTGGACCCAAATATTTTCTCTTTTGCATCAATAAAATAACTAACTATGCAACCATTCATTTATGCTGAGTTTGATGGAGCGACTAAATTACAAGACTTGTAAAAATACTGGCGACCACGTCTCATTAGGCTGAAAACTGACTGGTGTTTCCGCCGGCAGTCAACAGGTAGGGGAGGGGTGAGTGAGCAGAAGCGGGGGGGGGGGGGGGGGGGGGGGTTAGTGAAGAGACAGACAGGGAAAGGGAAAAATAAAGCAAACTAGAGACACTATGAGAATCATTATGATGCAACATAAACCATCTCCATATAAACCATATTGTGCCATCCTCCATCATATATGAAAATATCTCCATAGGTTTTAAAATGTCAAGATATCACCAAACTCTACTCGAGGCACTGGTCATATCGTATGGATCAGTTAAAGTCGAACACAAACTGATACCAGTTCAAGTACGTCAGATTTATGTAGCTACTGTAAATATGACTTTAATATTATTATTTTAAAACAGTTTCTCAAAGACTCAACCTGAACATTTTCTAACTTTTTACCTGTTTCATTTTCACAGAGAGTTTCTGAGGTCAGACAGTCGTCATCACTGTTACTTTGACTTCTTGTTTTCAGTCGTCTCTTCTTTGGTTTGGGTTCTTCTTCTTTACTTGATCCTAAGTCTACATGCTGGCATCCTTCCTCATCTTGGATCTCAGTTCCAGTCGAGTTGTGAGAGAGGAACTGCTCACCGTTTGGTTCTGCTTCACTCTGCTGGTTTTCCTCAGAAATAATAACCACCATGAAGGTATCGGCCTCCAGCTTCACGACCATCTGTTCCCCCTCCTGACTGATGCAGAGTTCCTCCTGTTCCTCTTTAACCTGTGGAGGTTCTGGTTCCTCCTGGTCCAGAACAGAGTTCCTCTCCTGGTTCCAGAGCTGCTGGTCAGCCAGAACTTCCTCCTCTTTACATTCAGGCTGCTGTGGGAAATCTGGAGGAACAAAGACAAAAAAATTGTCAGGGAAAAAAGACAGTTCCATTTTACAAATTTATGAGTAAAAAATGCATCAAATTTAGGACTTAAAGAAAAAAATTGAAAAACAATTTTCAAAGTTGCACAAAACAGCACATTTGAGACACAAACATGACTGAAAAACAGATTCAGAGTTTTGTAAAGCCTCATTCAAGCCATAGTCCCACATACCTATGCTGTGGATTTTTATCTGAGAGTACCATCGCACATCGATGGCCGAAAAGCAAAACCTCCTATCTGAAAAATGCACTTAGGTATTAGTGCCTTGCAAAGTGCAGATTGGAGGTGCTATTGTTAGAACATAATGTAGTCTAAAACAGTGTATTATGTACTGGGTATGCTTAAAAAAAAAAAGCATTCTGCAAGAAAAAAAAGTTGTTTTTTTTGTTTTCGCAATAAAGTGCATTTTTTGGTTAGGGGTTTTGCATTTCGGCCATTGATATAAGATAAACCTTTATTACACTGTGTTCCAAACTATTATGCAAATAATATTTGCCTCTGATTTTCCTAAATAGTCAATGCATATGACAGTCGGCATAATTTTCAAGTCATCAACCATTAGAGCATAATTCAAATTTTATTGAACAAACCTCCCAATGACAACTATTTTTTTGCAAAAATTAAAAAAAAAATAAAAAAAACCAAACTCAAAACGCTTACTTAACTTAATCCTCGCCTGGCCACTTAAGTGACCGTTGTGGCCAATCGTCTCAAGGCAGGGCAATGAGGTCAGCCAGAGGTCTTATCATTGCAACCTGGGTTGTTCAGGACAGTCTGGGCCGACCTCAGGGGCGATGCCAGCACTGGGGGGGCGGACGAGTGCTGGCAGAGAGGGCCTGCTTGGCTGGTGTCCCGTCTTCCAGCCTAGCCACGTGACAGAGGAGCCGCAGCCTCCCTCTTCTAATGATGGTGGAGATAGGGATAGGACAGAATGCTGTCCTGCACACCTCATCGTTTGTGGTGTGGTGGAACTATCGGATGCCAACGATGTTAGGGAGGCAGGTCCGATGGAATGTATCCAGATGGTGGGTGGTTGTGGTGGAGAGGGTCCAGGTCTCGGACCCATAAAGGAGGACGGGAATCACACAGATGTTAAAGATTCGCAGCTTTGTGGTCATGCGGATCTTCCCGCTCCGCCAGACTCTCTTGAGGCGGCCGAAAGCACTGCGAGACAGCTGCGGGCGGCAAATAATCACTGGGTTTGATGAGTAGGAGCTGGTGATCTTAAATCCGAGGTAGACAAAGTCGCTGGCAGTCTCAACCGGCTCATCTTTGATGGTGATAACTTGTGGTGGTGGCAAGAAGTCTGACAATGACTGGAACTTTTGTCTTTGCCCAGCTGATGGTGAGGCCCAGAGGTGATGCTTCCTCTGCAAGCAGTTCCAGTGCCTCAGCGATTATGTCTATATGCATGGCAAAAAGTACCACGTCGTCTGCATAGCACAGGTCTATGAAGTGGGAGTGGAAGTCAATTCCGAGATTGGGGCAGCGTTCCGTTGCGTTCTTGACCCAGTAGTCAACCGCAACATTGAAGAAGTTTGGCGCGGCGACGCATCCCTGCCGGACTCCAGAGGTGGTGACAAAAGGGTCTGACATATCACCCTCGGCGTGTACCCTGCACGTGGTGTTGGTGTAGAGATCCCAGAGAATGATGATGTACTTGGCCAGGACTCCAATACTACAAAGGAGTTGCCAGAGGGCGTTCCTCTTTAGGGAGTCAAAGGCAGCTTTGAGGTCAACATAGGCCACATATAGAGGTGAGCGGTACTCCTTCTGTTGTTGTGCCAGGACACTCAAGGCAAGGATGCAGTCCGCTGTGGACTGGCAAGGGGTGAAGCTGGCCTGCTGGCGACGACACTTGGCAAGGAGCAGAGGATGAATGCGGCTCAGGATGACAGCGGTGATCATCTTGCCAGGGATGGACAGCAGCGTGATGGGACGATAACTGGCTGTGCTCCGACAGTCGCCCTTGTTCTTATAAAGGACAAAATGACCCCGTCCCAGCACTCCCCAGGGATGCGTTTTTCTGCCCAGATGAAGCAGCACAGATATTACAGCCGAGGGATGACAGAGGTGAGGGTGGCTTTTATCATCTCTGCTTTAACTCCATCAGTGCCGGGGGCTCGCCCAGAGGGGAGCTTCTTGATGGTATCTGACAACTCACAAAATGCACTGGTCTAAATTATTATACACAACAGAGTTTCAAAACATTTTATTGGCTATAAAGACTGAAAATGGTCATCTGTTGAATTTGCAGCATTAGGAGGTCATATTTACTGAAATCAAAAGCTATTTCAATCAAAAATATCTTAACAGCCAAGTTACATGTTAACATAGGAGCCCTTCTTTGCTATAACCTTCACAATTCTTGCATACATTGAACTTGTGAGTTTTTGGAGAGTTTCTGCTGGAATTTCTTTGCAAGATGTCAAAACAGCCTCCCACAGCTGCTGTTTTGATGTGAACTGCCTCCCACCCTCATAGATCTTTTGCTTGAGGATGCTCCAAAGGTTCTCAATAGGGTTGAGGTCAGATGAGGATGGGGGCCACACCATGTGCTTCTCTCCTTTTATGCCCAGAGCAGCTAATGACACAGGGGTATTCTTTGCAGCATGAGATGGTGCATTGTCATGCATGAAGATCATTTTGCTATGGAAGGCATGGTTCTTCTTTCTGTACCATGGAAGAAAGTGATAGTCAGAAATGCTATATACTTTGCTAAGGTCTTTTTCACACCTTCAGGGACCCTAAAGGGGCCTACCAGCTCTCTCCCCATGATTCCGGCCCAAAACGTGACTCCGCCACCTCCTTGCTGATGTTGCAGCCTTGTTGGGACTTGGTGGCCATCTACCAACCATCCACTACTCCATCCATCTGGACCATCCAGGGTTGCATGGCACTCATCAGTAAACAAGTCTGTTTGAAAATTAGTCTTCATGTATTTCTGGGCCCAATGCAACCGTTTCTGCTTGTGAGCATTGGTTAGGGGTGGCCGAATAGTAGGTTTATGCACAACTGCAAGCCGCTGGAGGATCCTATACCTTGAGCTTCGTGGGACTCCAGAGGCACCAGCAGCTTCAAATACCCATTTGCTGCTTTGTAATGGCATTTTAGCAGCTGCTCTCTTAATCCGATGAATTTGTCTGGCAGAAACATTCCTTATTATGCCTTTATCTGCACGAACCTGTCTGTGAATCAGCTACAAATTTCTTCACAGTACGATGATTACGCTTAAGTCTTCGTGAAATATCTAATGTTTTCATACCTTGTCCAAGGTATTGCACTATTTGATGCTTTTCAGCAGCAGAGAGATCCTTTTTCTTCGCCACATTGCTTGAAACCTGTGGCATGCTTAATAATGTGGAACATCCTTCTTAAGTCGTTTTCCTTTAATTGGACCTGGCAAACTAATTATGACAGGTGTCTGAGATTGATATCAGTGATCCAAAGAGCCCTGAAACACAATACCATCCATAAGTTTAATTAAAAAACAAATTTGAATGTTTATGAATAGGACTGTTGCGGTAGAGGAATTTCCCCTGTGGTGACGGTGGACAGCTCAACACCGCAATATGCAGTATTATTTTAAGTGTTGTTAGGACCCTGTGGTCCCGTAATTTAAACAGGGTTCATAATGTGGCAAACGATGGAAGCTGTGAGAAACTTGCTGCAGCTCCGCACTCAACTTCATGCGCGTGTGTAACAATTGTGCGGAGCTCTGGTCTTTCTAGGCATGAACTGCTGATTCTGTTAAAAAAAAGATCATTTTCATAAAGCAGTGGCGGGAACTCCAGTATTTCAGCTATGGCGTGTGTGGACTGGAGACTGCAACGACATTCAGCTTATTTAACCAGGACAGCCTCCATACAGCTCTGTGTGGCTCTTAGTCTCCGTGATTTTTGGATTTCTGCCACTGTCCAAAAAAATCACATTTGATCACATTCAAACAAGCAATGCACTATGCACTAGTTGTTTTGCTCTCGAAGCTCAATTATAAACACTCTGATCAGAAGGAAAGAACACACTTTGTGCCTTTTCAGTGCTGTTTAGCAAGGAGTCCAAACGCTTCTACCACTGACTTCCTGCTAGATGTCCGTCTGGAGAAAGAATGCCCCATACAGTGCTACCACCATTAGTACTGAGTGCAAACATGCTGTTGGCATAAAAATACACTTACATTTAACAATTTATTTATTAATCAACAGGGGCACATAAGTGAACAATGAGATTTAGCCACACACAAAAAAGTGAACACCGCGGTTGTTTCCTCCACAGTAGGCTTGTCCACAGCGCTGTATTACATAATCACGGTTATTGTGACAGCCCTATTTATGACACTAAAATCCTATTTGCATAATAATTTGGAACGTGGTGTAGTCCCACAGCGGGGAAATTACCCAGCAGTCTTTGCTGATGATCAATCTCCTCCTCGTGCTGGTTGATTTGTTCAAACTCTATTATTTCTTCAGCAGTAGCAGCAAGTTGTTCTCTGACCAACTCTCTCAAACGCCGACCTGAAAACATCTTTACGGTTCATTTACTTCATCCAGATGTTCTGATATGGCTGCTGACAGTCAGAGCTAGCAGGAAGAGGCTAGTTCAGTTAGTGTGAGGGTCCATAAAAGTTCTCAAACTCAGAATGTGGATGTCCACGTCGATGCTTTATTCTCCAGGACTCAGCGCAGACCATCAATGGCAGATCTCCATGGAGCTACATAAGCTATTCATCCATAAGGACGAGAACCAGAGCCAAACCACCGACACCAACCAGCTAAATGTTCTCACCAACCTGTTCCTGCAACAATCAGAAAAGAGATGCATTCTTCATTATGATCCACCTGGAAGGTAGCCTGAAGAATTCAAAATAACTGAAAAATCGTTTCACAGAACTCTTACACCTGTGTGAAGAAAAGGAACCTGAAGAATTTGCAAACAATATAAGAGACATCTTCAAAGAAGCAGCAGCTAACCATCTTAAGAAAAAGGTCAAGAAAGATCAACCTTGGATGAGAGATGAAAACACTGACGAAAACTGAAGAACGAAAGAAACTGAAAAAACACAAATACAGACACTGGTTGCCTGAAATATAATGAAACAAAGAAATAAGAAAACTATGCAAAGGGGATAGAACGTTCTTCTTGAAGCCAAATGCAAGAAAAGTGAAGACTGCATGAGGGAAAACAAAAGCAGAGAAATGTGTAAGGAAATAAAGCTCACATCTTGTGTGAAACCAAAACTGAATGTGATAAAGGATGAAAATGGAGCAGCACTCACAGAAGACAAAGACACAGCAAATGGGTGCAATACTGCAGTAACATGTATAAATTAGTCAGTCCCTCCAGGATTTCGCAATGTTGCGATTGCATCAATTCACACAAAATCAGCTAATCAGTGCAACTATTGTGCGATCTTGCAACTTTATCCAATCACCACAATTTTCTCGCAATTTTGGCCAATCCTTGTCAACTTCCGCCAATTTCACCAATCAAATTTCAGCTGAGTGGCACTGAAACGCTCAGTCTAACCAATCAAATGCATCGCTACATCGCATTCAGTTCTGTGTTTACAGTAAGTATTAACGGAACGCTTCAGCAAAAAACAGTGTGTGATTAAAAAAAAAACCCACTCACCCACGATTTTTCCAACACCGTCCCTTCGTCCCTGTCCCCCAGCCTGCTGGTGGATGTCTTTGTCCTGACTGCGTGTACGAAGTGCTGGGTTTGTGTTGAAAAACGTCTACCTGCCCCCAAAGCACCCTGTTGCAGGAGCGCACGTAACAAGAGACTCCATAAAATCACAAACAAGCAAGTCTAACACTACAGCCAGTGTTTGGTCATTTCATACATCTTTAGAGGTAAATTCATTACTACAGCTTGTCAGCGAGCTTTAAAGCTGTGAATCTCTGAACACGAACAAAGCTCCCTCGTAAATGAAAGCTGTGTGTCTGATGAGGGGTGTGTGTGTGTGTGTGTGTGTGTGTGTGTGTGTGTGTGTGTGTGTGAAGACGTGCAGCAGGTAGACAGGTAGGAATTAGGCATAGGAATATTGTCTGCATTTTTTTTTTCAGAAAAACACAGACTCCAATAAACAATACAGACTAACAGAATAAATTATTTATTTTTTCCTTTCTGCTCGGTACCGAGTGGTTGGGGCCGTAGGGCGTTTTCAAATGAAGGCGCTGCAAATAATTTCCACATCTCTACTCTTTAAACATGCATTCAATGCAATTTAGCTGTTGTAATGGATATTGTCTTAAAGTCTGTATTGGCTGTTGCACAAGAGTTTTTCTGTATAGCAGAAGTATCTGCTTCGTTTAAAATCACTGTAATAGGAAATGCTTGACAATCCTGTGCTTTTCTTGTATTGTTTATATAGAATATCACTGTAGTAAACTGGAAAAAACCATCTGCTTTAAAATTTGTAATTCTTCCCACAAGTTTTAGTGCAAAAAAAAAAAAATCTCTCCAAACATCGCAACTTTTAAAAAAAGCTCCTGTGAATTCAGGCTTTTCAGGCCGCAACAATCATAAAAACATCCCGCGAAATCCTGGAGGGTCTGATTAGTAGATAACTGTAGAGAACCAGATGTTTCAAAAGAAACAGAGGAAACACTACCGGCACTACCAGAGCCATTAAGATCAGAAATTGAAGAAGCCATTAAAAAAATGAAGAAAAGGAAAAGCCCTGGAATTGATGAAATCCACGCAGAGATGATCCAAGCTGTTGGAGACGTAGGCATCAACATCTACCACGCCCCAATAACAAAGATCTGGCACACGGAAATATGGCCTTCTGATTGTAAGAAATCAATGTTCATAACCCTCCCCAAGAAAGGAGACCTACAACTATGCTCAAACTATCGAACAATAGCCTTATTTCACATGCCAGTAAGATTCTATTGAACATCATAATGAACAGAATGAAAAACAAGCTCGAGACAGAAGTAAACAAAACCCGAACAGGCTTCATGAAAAACAGAGGTACAAGAGACCACCTCTTCAATTTGACACAACTGATTCAAAAGCACAATGAGATGAACATAGACCTTAAAATCTGTTTTATTAGCTACTCAAAAGCATTTGATTGCATGAGCCTTCAAAATATGTGGAAAATCTTGAAAGATATGAATTTTAATCCCAAACTGATAAGACTACTGGAATCTCTCTATAATCGGTAAAAATCCATCATCAAGACTTGAAAATATCACAACTCGTCCTTTGATATAGGGAAAAGGAGTAAAGCAGGGTGTATTCTAGCTCCACAACTTTTTAGTTTGTGTACAGAAGACATCATGAGAAATGTAGAAAGACAACAGAAACAAGGACTATGACAAGGTAGTAATACATGGTGAAAAGCTTAGGGATTTTAAATATGCCGATGACACAGCACTTCTATCACCAACAACAAAAGGCCTAAACACCCTTGTGGAAGCAACTGAAGAACACAGCAAAAACAAAGGTCTTTTACTTAATATCAAAAAGACAAAAATCATGGACACCGACCTAAAACAAATATTGACATAAATGGAGAAACAGTTCAAAATGTTAAACATTTTGAATACCTAGGTGCAAGATTCCAAGACAGTGGTAGTTTCAAAAGTGAAATCAGAAGACGAATAGCCATTGCAAAACAAAAGTTACCCAACATGAAGAATATCTGGAAAGGACAGAGCAATGAAACAAAGCTACCTATCCTAAAGACCTGCATTTTCCCCATTGCTTTATATGGTTGTGAGGCATGGACGCCTCTTAAAGATGACATAAGAAAAATTCTGGTCTTTGAAATGTCATGCTATAGAGAAATCCTGAAAATCCCATGGACAGCCAAGATAAGGAACGAAGAAGTGCAAAAGATTCTATGCACAAAGAAAAGTCACCTCCTAAAGCAAATGAAAAAACAAAAGCTGTCATACTTTGACCATATCAAGACATGACACACTAGAAAAAAAAAAGTTCTGGAAGGCTAGATCAATGGCAAGAGAAGCAGAGGTAGACCAAGAAGGCATTGGGAAAGGGACATAGAAGACTGCTGCGAATGAGCATTACATAGGCTGGACGACTTGCTCATGACCATACTGCCTTTAGAGAGCCTTTTGGTGGACACGTCCAGAGGGATATCGCTCAACCCCGATGTCCCTGAGGATATGCCGTAACGGACAAACAGACAGAAGGTAGGGTTGTGCGATATAACGATATACGTATATAGGTGACGCGATAAAAAACATCTACTGTTTCATATAAAACTAGCGTTTATATCGGGATTTAAAAGACAGATACCCTCTAGTTGTCACCGCCCCGCCTCTCCCCCGCAGTGTGCCAAGTGTATGCAATAGTGAGTTCCGGTGGTTAGCACAGCAGCTAACTGCAAGCTAACATTTTGGTCATATAGTCACTTCTGTTTGCCAGGGATGTTGGACTTTTTCCCACCGTGCTGCGTCAGAGGATAGTCCTCTAACCTCGTTTTAATTGCAGGTAAGTAATGTTAACACCATCTCACTCCAATTATAAAACAGCAAATGCTAAATGAAGATGCTAATTTGTCACTAAAAGGAAACAGCCATTTCTTTAGTTTAAATTACTGCCAAGTTTCTTAATTTTGTCTTAAAATATTACAGAAGCTGCAAAAGTGTGTGACAGTGGTCGCATACACACTAAATAAATAATAAATAAATTATGTGTCAGAGGAAAAAACTGGCTCTTAATGTAACTTGATTTCTAATAATTTTTAATTAGTCAAGTAGCAATAATGAATAAGGTTGAAGTCATTCCAAATGCCCATAAAAAAAACAATTTTATAACACGGCAAAATTAACAGAGGAAAAGGGTACATAAAAGGACAGATGAATTTGTAAAATTTATTTTTTTCAATATGTAATTTAAGATGTAAAAAAAGAGATGATCTTTTTTTATTGGTCATTATATATAGACTATAGAATTTATATTAAATGTATATTGTGATATCTGTCGCTATCGTCCAAAAGATTACTTACACTACTCACAAAAAGTTAGGGATATTCAGCTTTCGGGTGAAATTTCAGGATGTACCTAAAATGCACTATAACCTTTATGGGTGAACCTAATTTGACCTTCTCCAACCTTCTGAATGCACATTTCCAGCTGTTCAATGTTTCAGTACTTTTTGTATAACTTACTGTTCTCTAACAATGCGCTTAATGGGAAAATTCACAACAGGTGTTTGACCCATGAATCAACCAATAAATGTTCTGATTCACTTAGAATTAGTATTTAAACAGTCCTCTTCATCATGCTGTTCACATTTTCACATGAGACCAAGATAACATCTAGCAATTGATCAAGTACTTCGCCATTGCGAGGCTTCAAACAGGGTGTTCTCAGAGGGAAGTGGCCACTGAGTTTAGAGTGTCACAGAGTGTCATCAGCAGATTGCAACAGAGATACAGCGAGATTGGAAGAGTCACAGAAAGGCACAGAAGTTGACGTCCTTTGGCCACATACCACGCTGATGACTGCTTCACTGTGAACAGTGCCCTGTGGAACCGGATGATGAAGTCACTCACCTCCAGGTACATTTGAGGTGAGAGGTGTCCAAGTATCACGTCAGACCATTCGAAACTGTTTACATCAGCGTGGTCTGTGTGCTAGACAACCTACAAGGGTACCTGATCACACCACAAGGCACAGGCATCATCGTCTTGCATGGGCCAGGGAGCATTTATGCTGGACAAGGGACCAGTGGGCCTCAGTCCTGTTCTCTGATGAAAGTCGATTCACGTTGAGCAGAAGTGATGGCCGCCAGTGATGTTGAAGACATCAAGGAGAGTGCTATCCATCGGCCGCTGTTGTCATTATGTTACAGTCTAGGCAGGTGTGCCTACTCAAGACACAACTGCCCTACACCTTGTGAATGGTACAGTGACAAGCCGGTACTACCTGAATAACATCATTAATCCAGTCATTGTGCCTCTGCATGAACAACACAGGCCTAATTTCATCTTCATGGAAGACAATGCTCCAGCTCATCAAGGTTGCATCATTAGGGAATGGCTTCTGGAGGCTGGGGTACCTCAAATGGAGTGGCCTGCCCGTTCTCCAGACCTGAATCCCATAGAAAACCTATGGGATCAGCTGAGTCGCCATGGAGAGGCTCGTAACCCCACACTCCACAACCTCAATGACCTGAAGGCCGACCATCAAGAAAAGTGGAATGCCATGCCTCAGCAGAAAATAAGTCGACTTGTGAACAGCATGAGACATTGTTGTCAAGCTGTAATTGATGCTCAAGGGCACATGAGAAGTTATTGAGACAATGACATTTTTTGTTGTGGTATACCCACCACTGTTGTTGGCTTTTGTTTCAATAAATTGTTTGAGATGAGGAAATCATGCTTCAACTTAAATGTCCTACTTTCATGATATAATATCGCTGTAACATGAATTTTTTACATTTTCCATGAATTTCACCCTAAAGCCAAATACCTCTAACTTTTGTGAGTAGTGTATATCGTGATATAAAACTGTGGTCATATCATACAGCCCTACTGGAAGGTATAAGAGACAATCTCATTCATGTTCTTTTTTCTTAGGGCGCATTCACACAGCCACTGCTTGGTCTGGACTAAAGGAACTCTTGTCAGCTTCCGCAGATAGTTCGGTTTGTTTGGTGCAGTCTGAATGCACATTCGAACTCTGGTGCACACCAAATAAGCAAACTCTGGTCCGCCTGAAAACAGGGGGTCTCTTTTCACTTGCAAGTGTAACCATAGCAACACGTAGTCTGAGAAGAGGAAGTGGAATTTACCGTAGTGCAATGTAGGTAGAAAATAAAGACAACCGTTTGAATCCGAGAAATCCTTTTACCAGAGAAAGCCAAGGAAAAAAGTTAAAAAATGTCTCATTTGTGTCAGACAAACAACCCAGTTGAAGGGAACGGATTTTTGTTTTTGGTCCTGTCCAATTGATGAGCCGGATTTTTCCTTCTTCGCAGAGATTTTTTTCTTCCTGGTCAGTGGTGGTTTTGGCTACAGTGCTCCAAACGAGCAGTTGCTGTAACTGCGTGATGTTCAGGTAGTTTGGTCCGCTGCAGCATAAATGCGAACCAAACCAAACGAAGGTGCAAAAATTCTCGGCATTCCCCACCCAATTGAACCGAGACCCTTGGACTACTCTGGTGTGAATGCAGCTTTAGTTTCTATACTAGTGCACCTCAAAAAATTAGAATACTGTAAATATAATTTCATAAAAAAACTAAAAAACTTTCAAGTTTTCTAGATTCATTTGAGTGGAAAATGCTCAAAATGATGAGGCTCTTGAAGTCAGCGTCTCTTTATTCAAGTGGTCCACAAAATCTCACATAACACAAAGTCAGGGAGAGGAGCTCCCCGAAAAGAGAGGCACACCAGCATTTAAGCACACACAGATTACGTCATACTGCCAAGCAACAGAAAAGTTGTCTCTTCTCTGGCGTGGGATAGACTCTCAGTTGAAACTTCACAACTATCTTCAAGCCCACATGAGGGCTTGTGAGTAAGTTTTGTGAGCATCGACAATAGAGAGCCTAAGTCACGACCCCTTTACTTCCACACATGGAAGGAAAAAGGAAAAAAATCTCCATTGAAATGAATGGCAAGAGCGAAATTATCTTTTCATCCCTATCAAATTTTGCCACGAGTTACACATATCTTTGTCAATTTAAAAGATAATTTTCCACGTAAACAATTATGTAGGTTGTTTAACTGTTAAAGTACAAGGTTGTGAAAATGCATAAATTAATAAACTACAAACACAGACATCTTAAACTACATCATATTTTCAAAGAGCATCCAGGAGGAAGTAACTAACAGTCCTCTGGATCAGCTCCAGTTCTCAAAATACAAAACCATACCTTTGTGTTTTTCTCCTCTTTGGATCCTCCTTTCATCGGTCAGGAAACAGTAGGTGAGGTTTTAGTAATCTCCCGCCATGATTGTGTTTGGTGATGTGGGATGATGGGAGATCTGTAGAACAGAATGAATGCAAATGTTCATGCATGTGTATGAGCATGAGCACGCACATGTATAGGGCTGTCACTACAGCTTCACTACTGACAAGCCAACGGGAGGTTGCCAAGCAAACCCAATAGATGCAGCTGGGTTGCCCTTTTTTTTTTTTTTTTTCATGTGAACATGGATTTTTCCCCCCACGGTTTTTCCGAAAATCTAGAGCTCCTTGGCCGGCTGTTCCTGACGTGGTGGCTTCAGCCGGTGATGAGACTGGGTTAAGTTTCTGTGCCTATTATCAGCTAAAAAAGATGGCAGATTTTTTTTTTTTTGACCGCTGTCCACCTCCCACCACAGAGGTGGTGTCTGTTCTTTGTGTCGGTTCATTAAATGCAGGATATTTTCTTACAGTAGAGTTGAAAACAACAAGAGCTTCGTGTTGAAAACTCTGCAGATGGGCTGTTTCTGTCCCAACAACCCGGGTGATGAGCACCAGCGGCCACATGAACAGCACAGACATCTGCTCTGGTTTCACCGAGCTCTGTGGCTGTAGTGTGGGCGTTTTCAACTATTCAATTGTAAGCTACATTAATTTGAAGATATTCTCCAAACTTACTTATTTTGTTGCCACTCTTCACCAATTAACTACAAGCCTTTACTTAATTTTTACAATGCATGCCTCCGATGGCAGGTTGCTGTGGCTGTCAGAAAGTTGGTGACAGAAAAACTTATTTGAAATAAATTTAAATCAAACTCACCACTGCTGCTAAAAATAGTTTCCATGCTGTTTTTAAACAACTCTCATCTACTCTATTTTTTTTGTTGTTGTTGTTAATGTGACCCCCTCAACATAAATTTAATGTTCTCCGCAAATTTACAGCTTTCTTTCTCGTAAATTTCTGACTTTTTTCACTTACAGCTATACTAGACTTTTTTCATGTAAATTTGAGACTTTTTTCCTGGTAAAGTTGAGGCTTTGTTATCAATTTTATTTTTCTTTCTGGTGGAAGGCTGTCTGTTTACCTTGAGGCCAAGATGTAATGCAGCCCTGAAGGGGGTGTCCCATGCTCCTCAATTTATTAATGTAGGCTACTAAATATCTATTTCTATATATATTTTCTTGCTGCCTGGGAACTACAAACTCCAAATTTTTAATTTTTAAGATGAATGCTGTGTGCTCAGCTAACTGAAAGTGCACCCTGTAGTGAAAGTGTAAGCCACTTCAAGTCTGTGCTCCGCTCACATGCATGACACACACTGCCTGCGCGTGACAGGAGAAACGTGCTAAAAAAAAAAAAAAAAAATGCAATGCGAGTACGGCTGGTGCTGACTGGCTCTGACCCCCTGGCTGAGAGTGCCATGTCATCTCAGCATGGAACAAGACAAACAGCACCAGTGAGAGTAGGACCTAACTGTATTGCATCTGAAACAGAGGCGGACAGACAGACAGATCCACACAGTCACAAACAGACACACTGATTACTGTATGCCCCTGTTTCACCGAGGCATAATTAGTGATGATAATTGATAGACCAACTAGAATCACAAGAACAAGTGAAACTCTCAGATTTGATTTTAACAAACCATCCAGAGTGAATAATCAAAACCTATAATCTTATCACTGGTTTATCTGATCACAACTTGACACTGAAGAACAGCAAACAAGAAAATTAAATAAACGTTTTATTTATTACAACAAAAACCAAACCCACATGAGTGGTATACTCAAGGCAGAAATAGCTGAATTTGAATAAGATTTAAACAAAATAAAATGAGAAAATTTACCCACAGAGTTAGCTATACACTACTCACAAAAAGTTAGGGATATTTGGCTTTCGGGTGAAATTTATAGAAAATGTAAAAAAGTTCACGCTACAGTGATATTATACATATCGTGAAAGTAGGGGTTTTAAGTAGAAGCATGAAATGGTGATTTCCTCATCTCAAACAATTTATTGAAACAAAAGCCAACAACAGTGGTGGGTATACCACAACAAAAATGTCAGTGTCTCAATAACTTTTCATGTGCCCTTGAGCATCAATTACAGCTTGACAACGATGTCTCATGCTGTTCACAAGTCAACTTATTGTCTGCTGAAGCATGGCATTCCACTCTTCTTGAATGGCGGCCCTCAGGTCATTGAGGTTGTGGGGTGCAGGGTTATGAGCCTCTACATGGCGACTCAGCTGATTCCATAGGTTTTCTGTGGGATTCAGGTCTGGAGAAAGTGCAGGCCACTACATTTGAGGTATCCCAGCCTCCAGCAGCAGTTCCCTAATGATGTGACCTTGATGAGCTGGAGCATTGTCTTCCATGAAGATGAAATTAGGCCTGTGTTGTTCATGCAAGGGCACAATGACTGGATTAATGATGCTATTCAGATAGTATCGGCTTGTCACTGTACCATTCACAAGGTGTAGGACAGTTCTTTATGGACTACACACACCTGCCCAGACTGTAACACCACCACCAAAGGCTCGTCTGGTGACAACAATGGCTGATGGATAGCGCTCTCCTTGACGTCTCCAACATCCTTGGCGGCCATCATTTCTGCTCAACGTGAATCGACTTTCACCAGAAAACAGCACTGAGGCCCACTGATCCCTTGTCCAGCTTAAATGCTCCCTGGCCCAGGCAAGATGATGACGCCTGTGCCTGGTGGTGTGGTCAGGTACTATGCAGGCTGTCTAGCATGCAGACCACGCTGATGTAAACAATTTTGAATGGTCTGACGTGACACTTGGGTGCCTCTCATCTCCCTTAAATGTGCCTGGAGTTGAGTGGCATTCATCATCTGGTTTCTGCAGGGCACTGTTCACAATGAAGCAGTCATCAGCGTGGGATGGAGCCAAAGGACGTCCACTTCTATGCCTTTCTGTGACTCTTCAGCCTCTGTATCTCTGTTGCAATCTGCAGATGACACTCTGACACTCTAAGCTCAGTGGCCACTTCCCTCCGAGAACATCCTGTTTGAAGCCTCGCAATGGCGAGGTACTGTTGATCAATTGTGAGGTGTAATCTTGGTCTCATGATGTCAAAATGTGAACAGCATGATGAAGGACTGTTTAAATACCAGTTCTAACTGAACCAGAAAATTGATTGGTCGACTCATGGATCAAACACCTGCTGTGAATTTTGCCACTAAGCACCTTGTTAGAGAACAGCAAGTTATGCAAAAAGTACTGAAACATTGAACAGTTAGACATGTACTGTACATTCAAAAGGTTAGAGAAGGCCAAATTAAGTTCACCTGTAAAGGTTATAGTGCATTTTAGGTACAGCCTGAAATTTCACCAGAAAGCTGAATATCCCTAACTTTTTGTGAGTAGTGTAAATAACCTTGCAAATAATTTTGCCTCTATTTTAATCCCATCTGATAAATAAACATACAAAAACCTGGAAATCACTAAACACTGGTTTAAACTGTAAAAGCATTGATTTAACACCGCTATATCAGGAGAAAGGGAAAAACTAAACAAAATGGCCAAAATCCTGGTAGAATGAGGAACAAGAGCACTCTGAGGCGAGTGCATTATCCCCCACCTCCGCTTTCTTTGAAGATCCCAATACTTAAGGCCCTCTCACACCTTGATGATTTAGGCAGCGTATTTCGGATGTATGAAAAATTTGGAGAATATGCTGGCCTATGTCAATTAAGTTATGAGTAAGTTTTGTACAAGTTAAGAACATGCTAAAGAATGGTGAAACACGCCAATATACATCGTCGTACAGTGAGCTCCTCTGAAAATTTTCCAGCGTATTCAGCGTATGGCTAAAACATCCTGCATAAGCAGTAGGTTAAGTTATGAGTTTGTTCACACACATTACTTGTAAGCGACTCATAAGTTACTCATAAGTCAAAATGCTTTGAGATAAATGTCAAGGGTACCCAAAACTTATTTCTAACGTATGAGTAACGCTCTTTGAACCTATGTGCAACATCCTGAATGATTTCTAATTTACAGCTACCCTATAATGGCATATTTGCAGCATTTGTTCACAGGAGGAACCCGTACAGAGATTAGCTCAGGTGCTGCCTGCAGTGCATACGAGTACCCACCCCCACACACACAGAGCTAAACACACGTACTTGTTCGTATAACGAGACCTGTTGGGGACTGTCCGAGCCAACAGTGTACTTTCAAGCTACAGGACATTATTACTAAATAAGAGCTGACTTGATCCACCTGCTCTCTGTTCTGATCAGGTGCTGCCTGCAATGCGTGTGCGCGCACACACACACACACACATACAGAGTTAAACACACGTACTTGCTCGTGTCATGGGGCCTGTCAGGGATGTGTCCGAGCCAACTTAAGTGTCACACTTTCAAGCTACATAATAAAGATCCAAATTGCTGTTTAGCCCTCCTTGCCATGTTTTTACCATTGACTGCAGTCTGTACCATAAGCTGTCCAGTGCTGTCCTAATGTATGCCAAAATGCTAGAACAATGGAGGTGGATGCAATCAGCTGATCACACGAAGCACAGAGCTCAACTGTTTTCCATGATACAGTAATTCACACTTTGCTGTCCCTTGTCATTATCCTGCTTTTTCCACTTTATTAAAAAAAACTTTATCACTATCAGTTCGCGTGCCTTTGAGCCAGGTTGCGACACCTGTCATTTGACATTCCTAACGTGTCACATCAGCTGTTTTAGGCGTGACCAACGTGACAGATTTGACAGCTCTGCCAGGTCGGTCACGCCCTCTGCCATGCCATGGTCTTTGGAGGAGAGAATCATCAGAGATGATCTCTCACACACCTAGGATTCATGGATTGGGAGGTGACAGCAGTTTGGCATGAGCACACTATGCGTGTTATGCATAAATTAGACTATGGTTAGGCATAAGTTGTGAATGCCAGCAACACGATAAGCATCCATTGGTTTAAGTTATTTATAAGTTATCGAAACATTCTATATAAGTTACTAATACGTTATGTATATATCCAACTCATTATGGATATGTGATGCATATGGCCAAAAGTGAAAACTTCGGTGTATGCCAGCATTTTAGACCAATTTTTTTAATGTTTGGCAAACACTGCCTAAATTGTTAAGGTGTGACAGGGTCTTTACTGATGGAGAGCAGTTTTCAACTTTTCAATTTAATTATTGTGGCAGAACCAAATTATGATAAGCTCATCACTGACGAACATTGACGAATAGACGAAGGGAGGCTGAAAAGTTCATAGGCGGAAAAGTTCATAGTGGTCAAATTTGACCAAATGTTTATTTTTCAATCGCAGGGATCCAAGCACTACAACACCGACGTAAGAAGTGTGTGGACCAAAGTGGAAACTATGTTGACAAATAAACCATATATGGTCAAATTTAACCACTATGAACTTTTCAGCCCCCCCGCACAACAAAGTATACAACCCATAGTCGTAGGGCAGGATCCCGAGGTGAACCTGTATAGCAAGTTTGGTGACCCTAGAGAGCTTTACACGTTCTAGAGTAAGAGAACATATGGAGTGTCAACCTTGACCTTTTGACCCCAAACCTGTAGTCAGCGGTCATGGTCTCAGAGTTAACCTTTGTACCAGGTTTGGCGACCCTAGCTTTCAATCCTGTTGTTGTGTCCCTGGGCAAGACACTTTACCCAACTTGCCTCCGGTGTCCATGACACTGGGCATAAATGTGTATAAATGTTCAGCAGTGGTCGGAGAGACCGTTGGCATGGACTGGCAGCCACATTTCCATCACTCTGACCCAGGGCAGCTGTGGCTACAGTAGTAGCTTACCACTACCATTGTGGAGTGAATGAATAATGTATCCATTGTAAAGCATCTTTGAGTGTCTATGAAAAGCGCTATATAAATCTGATGCATTATTATTATTATTATTATTATTATTATTAACCTTTACCTTATGACCCCAAACCCAGAGTCAGAGGTCAGGATCCCAAGGTGAACCTGTGTAGCAAGTTTGGTGACCCTAGCTTTCTTTGTTGTTGAGATAGTTTATAAGCCATTATGATGTTCACCTTTGACTCTGTGACCCCAAAACCATAGTCGCACTTCAGGGTCACAGGGTGAACCTGTGTACCAAGTTTGGTGACCCTAGCTTTACTCATTGTGCAGTAATAGGGCATAGGGAATGTTAACGTTAACCTTTGACCTTTTGACCCCAAACCTATAGCCAGAGGTCAGGATCCCAAGGTGAACCTGTATACCAGGTTTGGTGGCCCTAGCTTTACTTGTTTTATAGTAATAGTAAATGTAGCATTTACCGCAGTGCAACTGCAATGTTAACTTTGACCTTTGACTCTCAACCCATAGTTAGGTCAGGGAGTAAATTGTCCAAGGTGTGTATTAGAAACAACTACTGTATCAAAAGAAATTCCAATATGCACATCAGAGTATATGAAACCATGGTACCAAGTTTCAAAACAATCAGAACAAAACTGTAGGAGGAGTTAATTTCACGAGACACTGTCTATGAAGGGAGGTGAAACAGGAGGTCATAGGTTGAGGGCAACAACTCTTGCAAAAATCATCCAATCAGAACCAAATTGCAATATGAACATCCTCACTCTATATCAAACCAAGCTTCAAAACAATTGGAACAAAACTGCAGGAGGAATTGATTTCACAAGACAGTTACTGTACTGTATATGAAGTGAGGTGAAACAGGAGGTCATAGCTTGGAGGCTACTACTCCTGCAAACATCATCCAATAAGAACCAAATTGCAATATGCACATCCTCGGTGTATATCAAACCCTGGTACCAAGTTTCAAAATAATCAGAACAAAACTGTAGGAGGAGTTGATTTCACCAAAGTGGGACAGATGGACGGGTGGACTGACCGACCCATAACATAATCCCCCTTCAGCCTTCGCCTAAAGGGCTCTTTGACCCCTTTGGGCTTCGGCCGGAAGGGGATAAAAAGTAACCAATCAGAGTGAACATGAGGTAATGCTTACAAGAGAGCAGTAAAACGATATAAAAACAGGTGCACAATGCCCCTGATTGTTGTTAACCCAAAGGAGGTCTGGAAAACTGATTGGAGGTTCTGCTACAATACCAACGGCATAGATTATTTCACTGCTTTCAGAAAAGGACTCTTCTCTAATGGGTTCTGAAACATATTCTGCTCTCAGGCAGTGGAACCAAATTTTAAATCAGATGATCACATGGTATAAGTGCGCTTGTGGTTTATGGTAAGGGGAAGTGGTTTGGGGCCAGCAGCTTGTAACAGACGGCAGTCGCTACCATTGGGACACACCCTTCCTCTTTTGCACCTCAAGCTGAGGCACGGGATGGGCGAGGAGGAAGCAAGCTGAACGGCTGTTTCCTAATCGCCAGTCGAGAAAAAAGAATTATAAACCTGATCTTGTTCTTCTATTCAGACAAAGAGCTGAAAAAAGCTTGTCTGAATAGAAGAACAAGACCACTTTTATCACTAAGAAGACAAAATAAACTTGATTGAGATACAAGAAGAAATATGCTTTTTTATTCTGTATAATTAGGTTTCAGCCTACTGAACCAAAATCAAAGAGGTGATGTTAATCTTATTCTCAAGCAAATGCTGTATGGTGAAATGACCAGAGGGAACCACCAAAGAGGAAGGATGTGTGTAACAACAGCATGAAGAGATGCAACATCAATCCTGCAACATGGTCAGCAAGTAGGGGAAGACAGATCAACATGGATGACAACAGTAAACACAGGAACAACACCTCGAGGCCTGCCTCATCTCAAACCTACAAATAAAAAGACAAGAAGAACCAGAAACAGACAACCCTGCAACTCTTCATTGGTCTGCCGTTTCTGCAACAGACCATGCCTGTCCAATATTGGCAGGGTTAGCCATGGAAGAAGCTGCAGAAGCAAACATTCTTAAACTTAAAGCTGCTTCGACCATCTGTCAAGACAAAAAGAGCCATAGTAGTAGTCTAACTCAACGATTTTGGGGCGATTACTCTTATGTATATTTGAGTAATAATATATGAAGATAACCTACTTTTACTTCTGTAAAATTTCAGGCAACCAACTAAATTAGATTATATTATTGTACTGTATTACTGTACTACTGTACAATGACAATAAAGCCTATTCTATTCTATAATTAAAATTTTTTATGTGCATTTGGAGAGTTCTAATAAATTATCTACTTTTTTCTTGTGATTATTTGTCTTCCTTTTTTTAAAAAATTAGAGACTTTCACAAAGTTTTGAAACAGTGAAAATCTGAAACTTTTTCACTCATAAATTTACTTCTCCCCCCTTGAATTTGTGATTTGCGCATCATAAATTCACATCCTTTTTTCTTCTAACTTTAAATGTTCGGCTCAATTTTCCCTGCTGATGTCTTTACATCGATTTTTGCCTTATTTTTTTTAAATTATTCTTGTAAATGTGCTGCTTTTCTCTTGTAATTTGGGGCGATTTTCCTCAATAATTAATTATTCTAATGAATTTAGTTCCTCTTTTTAAAGAACACTGTTTTCTTATACATTTTCAATGACATTGTTCATATTTGAGTTCAGCAAATTTTAAACTTTTCTTATGAATATGTGACTTGTCTTATAAATTCACTTTTGTTTTCTTGTAATTTTGCAACTTTTTTCCACACGAATTTAGCTCTTTCAAATAAATTGACATTTTTCTTAAGTTGTTCTTTCTTATAAATGTAAAGCTTTTATTATAGAAATTTTGTGACTTTTTACTTGTGATTTTGTAGCTTTTTCCTCAAAGTTTTGCACCTTCAGAAAATCTGAGGCTTTATGGTGTGGAGGAACAAATAGTCCACAGTGCAGCAGAAGGGAGAGCAGTCCATTCACGTCAGGTTACCAGAGTGGAGGAACGGAATAAGTGCAGGCGGACACAGCAAGCCGAAGTTTAAAGGTGTTTTATTCCCCCATCACGAGACTCACCCAGCGCTCTGTCTGTGCGCTGTGAGTGAGCTCTGAGTGCGTTGCCTAAGAGTGTTACAGTGAGCTTTGAGTGGCCACATTTATACCGTCAAGAGAGCATGCATGGCACATTTACATAACAGTCAAGAGAGAATGCGTGGCACATTTACATAACAGTCACACATATCAGTTGCTTGATTACTGGCGCCGGAATTCCTCTCTTTGCCCCGGGGCTGTATGACAATAGGACAAAAGAGAATGTAAGGCACCGGTGACACCTTGATCCATCACAGACACGTAGATCGCCCAAATGTCTCCTGAGCCAGCGGACGGAGCCACTGTTTCTTGTAGGAGGCAGTACAATAGGGACCAGCTGTTAGCACTTAACCGGCCCATGATGCTAACGCAAAAACTTGACATACCGGGAGAAATAAGATGAAAATGGCGTGGATGTCGTGCTGGAATAAGACGGCGGGCGAGGAATATAGGGTACAGACCCGTCCTCCCATCCGTTATTATGGGGAATGTACGATTGCTACTCAGAAAAACAGATGAGCTAGCGGCTATCTCCCGCTACGATAGCAAATACAGGGAGTGTAGCCTGTTGCTATTCACGGAGACGTGGCTAACAGAACTAGCAACAGATGCTAACATTGAACTGGAGGGTTTCCACGCAATATGGGCAGACCGAACACCAGACAGTGGGAAGGCAAGGGGCGGAGGAGTGATAATGTATGTCAATAACAATTGGTGCAGACCGGGACATATCACGGTTAAACAACAACACTGCAACAAAGACATGGAGTTGCTAGCTGTTAGCATGCGGCCTACATATCTCCCAAGGGAATGCTCACACGTGATCTGCATTGTTATTTAGGCAAATCCGACGGCGAACGCTGGGACAGTGCGTGACGTCATCCACTCAGTAACTGGCAGGCTGCAGACAGAACATCCAGATGCTCTTCTCCCCATCTCAGGCGATTTCAACCATATCTCACTGTCTCCCATTCTACCCACGTTCACCCAGTATGTCACATGCCACACTAGAGACAATAAAACACTGGACTTATTCTGCACAAACACTAAGGAGGCGTACACCTCCTCACCACTCCCCCCCACTTGGGAGATCGGATCACAACTTGGTTCATCTCCTGCCGGTGTACAAAACCCTAGTGCACAGACAACCTCCGGTCATGCGAACAGTGAAGTTATGGTCTGAGGAGGCAATGGACGCTCTAAAGGACTGTTTTTAAAACCACTGCCTGGGAGCAGCTCTGCGATCCACATGGTGAGGACATCAATGGCCTCACGCACACCATCAGGGACTACATCAGCTTCTGTGTGGACAACACCGTACCCACCAAGACCATACGGTGTTGCTCGAACAACAAACCCTGGATCAACCCTGAGATAAAAACACTTCTGAAAGAGAAGAAGAGGATCTTCAGGTCGGGGAATAGGGAGATGCTGAAGTCCGCACAGAGGGAGCTGAGGAGGAAGATCAGAGAAGGCAAGGACAGCTTCAGGAAGAAGATGGAGGACAAGAAGCAACAGAGCGACATCAGTGGGGTCTGGAGAAACCTTAAAACCATCTCTGGGCTCCAGAATACCTCCCCCTCAGGCCACGGGGGGCAGGGAGTGGGCGAACAATCTGAACCTGTTTTTTAGTAGGTTTGACCAACCGCCCCCCCCCCCCCCCCCAATTGCACAACAACCACTGCTGCCTCTAAAAACATCGAGTCCTGCTGCCCACACCCTACTCCCAACACACAGCCCCCCAACCTGACCCTCACTAAGACCCAGGTGAGGATGGAGCTGAGGAAGATCAAGGCGAGGAAGGCGTCGGGACCGGACGGGATTAGCGCAAAGCTCCTCAAGTCCTGTGCAGACCAGCTGTGTGGGATTGTGGAGCTCATCTTCAACCTGAGTCTGAAGCTGGGGAGGGTACCACAATTGTGGAAAACATCTTGTGTGGTACCTGTACCAAAGACTTCCCACCCCAAAGACCTGAACAGCTACAGACCAGTGGCCCTGACGTCCCACATGATGAAGACCCTGGAGAGACTGCTCCTTGCTCACCTCCGCCCCCTGGTGGGACCAGCGATGGATCCACTCCAGTTCGCCCACCAGCATGGCATTGGGGTGGAGGATGCAGTGATCTTCCTTCTTCACCGTTCTCTGTCCCACCTGGAGAAGCCCGGGAATGCGGTGAGGATCATGTTCTTTGACTTCTCCAGTGCTTTCAACACCATCCAACCGATGATCCTGAAGGACAAGCTGCTGTGCGCAGGGGTGGACCAGCACCTGTCATCATGGATCCTGGACTACCTCACTAAACGGCCACAGTTTGTGAGAACCCTGGACTGTGTGTCCGACACGATCATCGGTAGCACGGGGGCCCCCCAGGGAACAGTTTTGGCTCCCTTCCTGTTCACCCTTTATACTGCGGACTTCTCACACAACACAACACACTGCCATCTACAGAAGTTCTCTGATGACTTTGCGATAGTCGGCAGATGAAGCTGAGTACAGAGGACTCATCCAGGACTTCGTGGACTGGTGCCACCGGAACTGCCTCCAGATCAACGCGAGGAAAACTAAGGAGCTGGTGGTGGACTGCCGCAGGCAAGGACAACCCCTCACAGCACCAGTAAACATACAGGGAACAGACACTGAGATGGTGAAATCCTACAAGTACCTGGGTGTTCATCTGAACAATAAACTAGACTGGTCACACAATACCGACGCACTCTACAAGAAGGGACAGTGCAGGCTGTTCCTACTGAGGAGACTCAGGTCTTTTGGTGTATAAGGGGCACTGCTGAAGACATTCTACGACACGGTGGTGGCATCAGCCATCACTTTTGGAGTGGTCTGCTGGGGAAGTGGCATTACAGCAGCCGATAGGAAGAGACTGAACAAACTGATCAAGAAAGCTAGCTCTGTCCTTGGGCAGCGCCCTGACCCAGTGGAGGAGATAGGAGAGAGAAGGATGGTGGCTAAACTGTCATCTCTGCTGGAGTCCGAGTCCCACCCTATACAGGACATACTGAACGCACTGAGGAGCTCATTTAGCAGCAGACTACATCATCCTAGGTGCGCAACTGAGAGGTTTCGCAGGTCCTTCCTACCTACGGCTGTCAGACTGTATAACCTAAGCAGGGCTGCTCGCAGAGATAGCAAAAAAACGTGACGACCTAATAGTATTGAATGCAAAAGACGCAACAGACTTACACAATGGTCCCCTCCAGTATACAACTAGGACAATATCGGTCGCTACAGAGGGTGACAATATGTATGGGTACATATTCATACTATGTAGGATAACTAAGCAGACAGTTATGCTGTTTATTCCATCTAGCTACAATGCTCCGCACTGTGTGTATACATGTATATATTTATATATTTATTCCATCTAGCTACAATGCTCCGCATTGTGTGTTTATATATTTATATGTACATATGGATATTCGTTGCTCTTGGTTTTTTTTCTTGTCTTCTTGATTGTTGCTCTGAGTGTTGCTATCCCTGTGCTGTTGCAATCCTGGAATTTCCCCATTGTGGGACTAATAAAGGCTTATCTTATCTTATTATCTATACCACTCACAAAAAGTTAGGCATATTCACCTTTATGGTGAAATTTCACCTAAAATGCACTATAACTTACAGGCAACCTTAATTTGACCTTCTCTAACCTCTTGAATGCACATGTCCAACTGTTCAATGTTTCAGTGCTTTTTGCATAACTTTCTGTTCCCTAACAAGGTGCTTAACGGCAAAATTCACAACAGGTGTTTGATCCATGAGTCAACCAATAAATTTTCTGGTTCAATTAGAATTGGTATTTAAACAGTCCTCTTCATCATGCTATTCACATTTTAACATCATGAGATCAAGACGATACCAAACAACTGATCAACAGTACCTTGCCATTGTGAGGCTTCAAACAGGATGTTCTCAGAGGAAAGTGGCCACTGAGCTTATAGTGTTACAGAGTGTCATCAGCAGGTTGCAACAGAGATACAGAGAGATTGGAAGAGTCACAGAAAGGCACAGAAGTGGACGTCCTTTGGCCACATCTCACACTGATGGCCGCTTCATTGTGAACAGTGCCCTGCGGAACCGGATGATGAAGCCACTTAACTCTAGGCACATTTAAGGGAGGTGAGAGGCACCCAAGTGTCACGTCAGACCATTTGAAACTGTTTACATCTGCGTGGTCTGCATGCTAGATGACCTGCAAGCGTACCTGATCACACCACCAGGCACAGGCATCATTGTATTGCATGGGCCAGGGAGCAGTTATGTTGGACAAGGCACCAGTGGGCCTCAGTGTTGTTCTCTGATGAAAGTCGATTCACACTGAGAAGAAACAATGGCTGCCAATGATGTTGGAGATGTCAAGGAGAGTGCTATGCATCAGCCACTGTTGTCACCAGACGAACCTTTGGTGGTGGTGTTAGTCTGGGCAGGTGTGTGCAGTCAATACAGAACTGTCCTACACCTTGTGAACAGCACAATGACAAGCTGATACTACCTGAATAACATCATTAATCCAGTCATTATGCCGCCGCATTAACAACACAGGCCTAATTTCATCTTCATGGAAGACAATGCTCCACCTCAGTGAGGTCGCATCATTAGGGAACGGCTGCTGGAGGCTGGGGTACCTCATATAGAGTGACCAGCACTTTCTCCAGACCTGAATCCCATAGAAAACCTGTGGGATCAGCTGAGTCACCGTGTACAGGCTCGTAACCCTGCACCCCACAACCTCAATGAACTGAGGGCTGCCCTTCAAGAAGAGTGGAATGCCATGCCTCAGCAGAAAATAAGTCGACTAGTTAACAGCATGAGACATCGTTGTCAAGCTGTAATTGATGCTCAAGGGCACATGAGAAATTATTGAGACATTGACATTTTTTGTTGTGGTATACCCACCACTGTTGTTGGCTTTTGTTTCAATAAATTGTTTGAGGTGAGGAAATCACCACTGCATGCTTCTACTTAAATGCCCTACTTTCATGATATAATATCACTGTAGCGTGAACTTTTTGCATTTCCATAAATTTCGCCCAAAAGCCAAATGTCCCTAACTTTTTGTGAGTTGTGTATATTAGCATAAATATTTTTTCATGATTGTTAAAGTAATATGATTCTTTCTAAAACCACAGAGAATCAATTGTCATGGGCAAAAGTGGGATAATTCTGACCTCTGATTGACCATTAAGTGTGACCGTTCAATCTTGCTACTTAAAGCAGCACTATGCAACTTTCATGTTCCGATAGAAACACTGAAAAGACGACAACTGTGGTGACAATGACCTCAGTCCCAACAGCCAATCACAATCATAGTTGTAGTCTTTTCAGTGTTCTTATCAAGAACAGCAGGGACATGCACAGACATTTAGAGGGGCTGTTGCTTTAACCTGAAACAAGAGCAAAATTACAAGAAAGAAAGGTGAATTTACAGTATAAGACAAAAGTGTGAGAAAAAATTACAAGCAAAAAATAACATTTACAAGAAAGTTTTTTTGGGGGTGGAAAAAATTCCTAAGGGGAAATATAGTATATTGATAAGAAGCTGGAAATTGGCATAAATATATGAATTTATGACAGTCACGAATTTCAAAAAAATATCAGGGGAAAAAGCCTTAAATTTTCACAAAGATTAAAAAGTTTAGTCAAAAATTCTCTAAGTAGAACAAGGGAAATTATTTCACACTGGCAATAAAAAAGCGGATTATTTCTATGGATTTTCCAAAGTCCCATATAATTTTTTCCCCCAAATTTGTAAGAAAAAAAATTTTAATTTGCAAACACATGCATTTTTCAGAGGAAAAAACTCACAAATTTATGATTAAAACATTAATCAAATCACAACAAAACATTAATCATAACAAAGTCTCAAAATTACACGAAAATATCCGAATTTAATGTGTGACATATTTACAGGAAAAAGTCCCATGTCTTACAAAAAAAAAAAAAAATGTTCCAAATTTTGCAACTTGATCAAGTAGAAAGATGCACGTGCTCGCCGTCCCCCCCATCGCGTGCTCGTACCACAAAGCTAATGTGCAAAAAACTTTTAAACTCACCGCTGGACAGATGTGTCTTCAACACAAGCGCGGCTAAGCTAAGCTAGTTCACCGTTCTTTTAAATCCTGTTTGAAAGCAGAAACGGAACCGGAACCTTCTCCGGATCAGCTTAGTTGTCGTCTGACAAATATTCCTCACATCTGTTGGCAACCAACAAAAGTCTTTTTAACAGTTTTACCAGCAAGTCTCGATTCAGACCTCAAAGCTCCAACGGACTCATCGCCATCTTGAGTCGTCGTCTTCTTCTTCTTCTTCTTCGTTGTTTTTTCTTCTTCTTGTTCAGGGTTTTCCGGCAGCTGGCATCCTGAATGGTGCATTACTCCCCCCTGCTGGATTCGCTTCTCTACATCCCTACAACAATCTCAAATGCGTTTCTTTCACATGACAATGATCACAACGGCCAGTTAGATGCTTTCCTATGATTGCTCGTGTGCCTTTTAAATTACAGTGATCTTCCTTGTTTTTTGACGGAGATTGCAGACTGTATTAGCACAGTATCGCCACCCTTTGGTCTGGATTTCTCTGCTATGGTTTACAGACTAGTCATGACTTACATGCGTTTTTAAAAAAAATCTCAAATTCTTTTATATAGTCCTGTTGCTTTCAAAAACTCAAACAGATATCTGATGACTTTATCTTCAATTGGTCTACTCAACATTCCTCTTAAGTTACACACTTCTCCTAACTTTTCTATTTTTAGGGTTCAAAGCAACTGTGCTGCAGGAAAATCTATTGTTTTTGTTCTGATTCTTATTATTATAAACTAGTGCATACCTGTGCATGCCCATAGAAAATAAGTGTAAGCAAGCACTTCTGCACGCTCGTAGAAAGTTACTGTTACCATGGAAACAGTAACCATTGTGAAACCTGCCTTTGATCTTTGATGTCATCACTCTTCTTCTTCTTTTAGATTTGGTTGGCGGTTGGCAACCAGCTTACAGCTACATTACCGCCACTGACTTGATATGTCTTCTTGTTCTTTTAGATTTGATTGGCAGTTGGCAACCAGCCTACAGGTGTATTACCGCCACTGACCTGACCATCATCACTCGATATCTTTGTACAGGGAGTTCTTATTCTTATTCTTCCTCTTCTTCCAGATTTGACAGGCGGCTGGCAACAACTCCGCAGGCACATCACTGCCACTGACGTGATTATCATCACTCTATATCATTGTATAAGGAGTTCTTATAAGGAGTTCTGAACAATCGTTTTCTTCTTCTTCTTTTAGACTCGATCGGCGGCTGGCAACAAGCCCACAGGTGCATCACCGCCACGCACCCCACTCCACATCATCACTCCATCCGGTCAGGAGCTGTAGTCCGTATCTGTGTCTCATCTCATTCTTCATCTTCTTCTTTTAGATTTGACTGGCGACTGATCCACCAGCCCATGATGTCTGTGAACTTAAAGATCCCCCACTTATCAAGTGCTCGACTGCTTCCCAATGCCACTTAATGTCAAGATATTTTTCTGCTGCTTTCACAATGATTTTGATTTTTTCTGTTTTCTTGGAGGTCTGCACAGCGCAGTTTATCACATCTATGACAAAATTATTTTTCTTCATAACCAGAGAATCTTCCTTAATTCTGCTGCATGCACTGCAAGCCTGCACACTTTCCCTGTTAGAGTCCACTCCTACTTTTTTTAGCTGGCACCTTTTTTCACAGCTTCTGCATATGTTAATCCCTGGAAGACTTTTACCTGCTGCTCTTTTGCTGGCTTCACAACCGCGATGTGAAGAGCTATGTTCACCACCGCAGTTACAGCACTTTAATTTGGATCCTCTTTCACTCTTGCCATATTCATGTTCACCGGAGCATCTGGCACATTGTTGTCTACCTTTGCACATCACTGGTACATGACCAAACTTTCGACATTTGAAACATCTGAGTGGAGGAGGAACATAAAGTGTCATGAACCGAGCCTATGTTTCCTGTGGGCTCGGTTCTGATTGTTCTGATTGTTCCTGGTGGCTCAGGCAGTGGGTTTATCATGTGGTGTTATGTTTTGATTTCACGTTGTTTTCATGTCTGTGTATGGTTTCTGTTCCTGTTCCTGTAGCTGCCGCTCTGGCCTGTCCGGCCACGCCCCCTCTTTCTCTGACAGTCAGCTGTTCGCCCCGGTAATTATCTTTCCCGCGCCTCACCCAGGTGTTCTCAATTGTTTGACCAGTGGTGTTTATACTTAAGAGGCTCCTCGCTACACAAACACCGCTGGACCATTATATGAGTCAGATGGTTTTTTTCCGCCATCTAACCGTCACATCACCTGAAGGACTAAGTCTGTGTATGCTTGCTGGAAACGCTGTGATTACTTGGACTGCCCTCGCACTGTGAGTACTCTCTGTTAGCGTTTCTGTTCGCCGCTGTGCTGCTACACTTCCGCAGCATTCCCCCCACCCCGTGCAGCACAGCCGCTACGCTTTGGCTGATTGCCCAGTATCTCCTCCAGTGTGAGTTTGGCGTCCTGAAGGACTCTTAAGTGTACCCGAGCTGTCTATGTCTTTTTGTATGTTCACTTTTGTGTTAATAAATGTGTGTTTGGTGTTAACCCAGCACGTAAATCCATTCATCCTTCTCTTCCTCCGTGTGCTGTGGAAAAGCACATGGGGAAATTTATGACAGAATGGTCCAGCCATTTAAAAGGATTTAGCGGGTTACACCCACACAAATCATTTTTTCATTTCTTGGACTGTCTCGTTTTCACTCACCTGCTTTCCAAGCATGATGGCTGAGCTACTGGAGAGGGATCTGCGCTCGCTTTGTCTGCTGGAGGACATACTTTCGTGGACGCTGGATCCCTGTTTACTCGGGACAGCTCAATGAGCTCAGGACGCGGCGGTGAGAGTAATGAATCGGGATAGCCTGTGGGACCATCCGGAGGTGACCAAGATTCTCTTGGATATTTTCGCTATGCCATGCGAGGGGTCGGGGGAGGAGCTCCCAGCACTCGAGCCCCCCACGGCTACATCACCTTCGTTCCCTGATACTCTGGAGTTCATCGGCCTTGATCACTTGCGGCCAGATGGTGTGCTCAGAATCCCGGACTATCTGGTGCTCCAACTGCCCGTGAGGAGAAGGAAGCCTCGCCAGAGGAGGCCCCCCTTGTCTTCAGCGGCCATCATCGCTCCAGTCGCTGAGAGGTCCTCCAAGATTGTCCCGGCTACACCCACTTCCGCGTCATCGGAGCCGGCTCCTCCACAATCCTTTGAAGGAGTCAGTGACACGGAGAAGGGTGACTGCCAACTGTCTGCAGCTGTCAACATTGGGAACTGGGGTGACAGGCAAGTGTTTTTTCATTCCACTCAATCAAATTACAAACCTTGTCTGTCTCCCAAGGGAGAGGCCCAGTTTCAGCAGTCCGCTGGGTCTTCCCCTCCAGCTGCAGATATTAATTCACTTTTTTGCCTCTCTGTGTCTCCTCCTATTCTCCCTGAGGGCTTGTTGGCCCAAGGCCAGGGCCATCAGATGGTGGAGGAGCCAGCGGCCTCGGATGATCTTTTCCCGGAGCCAGCATGGAGAGGCTCCCCTTCAGCCACGCCGGAGGAATCCCCAGTGTTGAAGCAGCTGCAGGAGGAGCATAGGACTGATATTACCATCTCGCCTGCTGTGGAGGTTGTTGCAGCAGAGTGGGAGTCTGAGCCGGACTTCCTGGAGGCCAGGCCCGGGTCTTCATCGTTGGGATCAACACCGGAGCCGATCCATATTAAGAGGAGGCGTGTGCGCTGTAGGAATCCCCGAGCTTCGCCTGCGGCAGCTCAGCTTCCTTCTCCAGAATCGTGGCCCGCTCCGTCTGCTGAGGAGAAAGAGAATCCTGCTGCAGAGCCACTGGTTGCTCCCAAGGTGTCACCTGCACCCATCTCCTCCACAACTTTTACCTCCGCCAATGTGGGGGCTGCAGTTTCTCTCCTGAATTCCTCTACCCCTGTGCCTGTTTTGGAAGTTTCTCCTCTGCATATAGAGGAGCCCTGAGCCGTCGTGGACATGGAGGAGGAGAGAAGTGTTTCTGGCATCGCTGGAGACATCGAACATCAGGAGAACAGGCAAGTTTCTTTTCATTCGATCTCTTTTGTTGATGAACAATTTTGCCTGTTCCCTGATAAAGAGACTCAGGGCCCACAGTCCCCTGAGTTCTCCCCACCAGCGGCATGTGATGATCCCTCACCTGTCCTCTCCTTGTCCTCTTTGTGTGCTTCGGTGAATTCGCCGGTTCCCAAACCAAAGTCGCCAGGCAGAAAAGGAGCCCGAGGCCCTGGCGGATCCTGTCCCAGGGTTGGCGGAGAGTCAGCCCCCAGCCGCCATGCTGGATCGGCCACCGGCTTGGGGAATATCGCCTGGGGGCCTTGAGACTGCAACCACCATCACGCCCACTGCGGGGACCGTTGCAGCTGAGTCATCCCTTGGACCAGACCCCCATCTGACGGGATCCAGACCGTCATTGTCAACTGCGTCGGAGTCCTGGACAGCAGTAGAGCTCGAGCTCAGGCAAGTTATCTCTCCTGTAGTTCAATTGCCTTTGATTGAGAGATCTTGTCTGGCTCTTTGGGAGGAGAATCAGGTGCGGCTCTCGGCCACGCCTGAGCTCCCCTCGCTGAGCTGTGCCTCTGCCAGCGACCCTAACCTTTCCTTCTCTCCCATGCCTGTCGAGCCCCTCACTAGGGTCACCAGGGAGGAGGCGCCATCACCAGGGTTGCCTACTGACGACGATGGGATGCTGGCAGTCCCGGAGGAGGTCAACAGGGGCACAGCACCAGGCATGATGATGGAGGCTACGCACCCCAAATCGCTGGAGTCCTGGATGGCGGTGGAGCCCAAGTTCAGGCAAGTGTGCTCCATTATATCAATACCTCAGATGTTAATGTCACACTGTCCAACTCATGGCAAGGAGGGCCCAGAGCAGCTCGTTGTAGCCCTCGGGGCCACCTCACCGGGCTCTGCCACTGCCGGCGACCCTGACCCGGTCTCTTCTTCTCTCCTTCTGGGGTTGGATCCCCCCTGCCAGGGTTGCCGGAGAGCAGCTGACCTTGCCGGAAGTCGCTAAGGATCGGGATCCAGCACCAGGTGCCGTTAGGAGCACCACCTCCCTCGCTGGGGAGGTCACCACGGGAGCAATGAGGCCCCCAATGGGGGTCACCGCTGGTGCAGCGGTGCTCCAACCAGAGCCCATTGCAGGTGCAGCCACCTCCCAGACCAGGACCATTGTGGGTGCAGCTCTGGCCCAATCGGGGTCCACCGTGGGTGCAGCGGAGCCTCAGCTGGAGGTCACCGTGGGTGCAGCACAGCCTCAGCCGGAGGTCACCCCAGGTACTGCAGAGCCTCCACTGGAGGTCATCGTAGGCTCAGCTAGGCTCCCGCTGGAGTCCATCGTGGGTGCAGCGGAGCCGGCCCGGTCGGGGTCCACCACAGGTGCAGCTGGGTCCCAAGCCAGGATCCCCAAGGGTGCTGCGGATCTCCATAAGGACGTCGTGGTCCCCTTCTCCTCCTGGTGCTATGCCATGGGGGTTCCCACCCTTCGGTCCGGTCACCCACCAGTGAGCTTCTCGGTAGGCAGGCCACCTCCTGCCTCACCCCGTCAGCCCTGGTGAATTAACAACACTGGCCGACCGCCTGAGGGACTGAGTCTCTGGGCCAGATGGCCCGTGTTCTCCGGCAGGCCACCGGACTGGGTTCGCCGAACTGCCTGCTGGGCCTGGGACTCAGGGCAGCCTCCCGAGCTTCCACGTCTTTGGACTTGGGGGTGTTAATTGTGGACCCTGGGCAGGGTATTGTGTTCCCTCCTTTCTTTTTCCCCCTACCTCCCACCTGGGTTTGTGTGTTATTGTTGTGCCTGTTGAGGTTGGGGTTGCTGGGGGGGGGGGGGGGGGGGTTATTTCCTTATGATGTTACCATGGGTGTCTGGTCCCCACCCCTAGAGGGAGAGGCTCTGTCATGAACCAAGCCCGTGTTTCCTGTGGGCTCAGTTCTGATCGTTCCTGGTGGCTCAGGCAGTGGGTTTATCATGTGGTGTTATGTTTTGATTTCACGTTGTTTTCATGTCTGTGTATGGTTTCTGTTCCTGCCTGTAGCTGCCGCTCTGGCCTGTCCGGCCATGCCCCCTCTTTCTCTGACAGTCAGCTGTTCACCCCGGTAATTATCTTTCCTGCACTTTGCCCAGGTGTTCTCAATTGTTTGACCAGCGGTGTTTATACTTAAGCAGCTCCTCACTACACAAACACCACTGGACCATTATATGGGTCAGATGGTTTTTCTCCGCCGTCTAACCGTCATGTCACCTGAAGGACTAAGTCTGTGTATGCTCGCTGGAAACGCTGTGATTACTTGGACTGCCCCCTCACTATGAGTACTCTCTGTTAGCGTTTCTGTTCGCCACTGTGCTGCTACGCTTCCGCAGTGTTTCCTCCCATGCAGCACAGCTGCTACGCTTTGGCTGATTGCCCAGTATCTCCTCCAGTGTGTGTTGGGCGTCCTGAAGGACTCTTAAGTGTACCCGAGCTATCTATGTCTTTTTGTATGTTCACTTTTGTGTTAATAAATGTGTGTTTGGTGTTAACCCAGCACATAAATCCATTCATCCTTCTCTTCCTCCGTGTGCTGTGGAAAAGTGCACGGGAAAGTTTATGACATAAAGTCTGACTTTATAGCTCATGTAGCCAATATACACCTTACTTGGCAGTTTTGTTTCATCAAATTTTAACATTTCCGACAGACTATCACATTTTTCACAATTTCTATTAGTTTTCAATCTTTGTACCTCTGTCACTTTTGCTCCAGTTAAGTATTTCATTATTTCATCAGTCGAGACAGCCGTTGAGATGCCCAATATCACTCCTCTCATTGTCTCATTTCCTTCCAATACTGAACACTGCACATTTTTCCCCTCCATCTTATTGGCTCTGACTGCTTTTCCTCGTTGAACACTATCTTTACATGTAACTAGTAATGAACCACTATGAAGAATTCTTGCATTTAAAACTTCTCCAAGTAACCCATTAATTGCATTTGTGAGCTTAATTGGGCTCCACTCACAAAATGATGCTCCTTCCTATACTCCTCTGTATATTCCGGGATTGTTCATCTTCTAATTCATCAGAACTTGATAACGCTCTTGATTGATTTTCTTTACGTTTATGTTTGCTTCTTTTTGGCTCCACCGAACTCCAAACATCCTCTTCCCCACTTCCCACCTCCATTACATCCAACACGATTTTTCAGAACTGCTTATAAGAACTCCTTATACAGAGATATAGAGTGATGATAATCAAGTCAGTGGCGGTAAAGCACCTGTAAGCTTGTTGCCAACCACTAATCAAATCTAAAAGAAGAAGAAGAAGAAGATGCACAGGCATGCACAGGTATGCACTAGTTCAAATGGAGTGATAATGGCCAAGACCCGGGATAGAGAGATATAGAGCGATGATTTAGAGTGAAGTATGTGGCAGTAATGCACCTGTAAGCTGGTTGCCAACTGCCAATCAAATCTAAAAGAAGAAGAAGTATGCAGATGGCAGTGATACAAATAGTCTGGTAGGTGGCGGTAATGCACCTGTAAGCTGGTTGCAAACCGCCAATCAATTCTAAAAGAAGAAGAAGAAGCAGTATGCAGATGATGGGGCCTTATGGATAAGGGGACGTAATCTTGTGTACATTCAGAGGAAAATGCAGGCAGCAATAGACCAGGTTGAACAATGGGCAAATTGGTAGGCTTTTAAATTATAGGTCTCAAAGACACAAATAATTTGCTTCTCTAAAAGTCACAAAGAAATTTCTTTAAATCTTTATGGCCAAAAGTTAGAGCAAGTAAAGGTAGTTCAGTATTTAGGTGTGTTATTTGATGAAAAACTAACTTGGAAGCAGCATATTGAAAAAACTAAAGGAAAATGTAAGAAAATAAATAATATTTTGAAATGTCTGGCAGGACGGGACTGGGGCCCTCTAGGGTCTCTCTGTTGAGGGTATATCGAGAACTAATGAGTGCTACACTAGACTACGGATGTGTTGCATTCATGTCGGCTGCTGATTGTCACCTGAACCTTCTGGACATAGAGCAGACAAAGGCTCTTAGGATATGTTGTGGTGCATTTAAAACTTCTCCTGTATCAGTGATCCAAGTAGAGATGGGTGAAATGTCCTTAAGATTAAGAAGAACCAAGTTAATGCTGACATACTGGATGAACTTGAAGGGGCATAAGAGGTCACATCCTGCAAAAGCTATTCCTAATGATTGTTGGGAACACAATGAGTCCAACACTGGTAGCTTTGGATGGATAAGTGATGCCATTGCTGAGCAGGCAGGATTAAAATACATAGATTTTAGCCCAACGGTCATGTGGTCTGTTATTTCTCCACGGCTGTTTAAGATGCCACTAGTAGATTTTGAAATACATCAACTGAGGAGGCGACATAACCAATCAGCAACAGATTATATAGTGCATAAATATATTGAACAGAACTTCAGAAACAGGCTGATAGCATTTACCAATGGTTCCAAGGATCCTACAACTGGTCGTAGTGGAGCTGCGGTATACATTCCTCAGTATAAAATATCTATCAGTAAAAGAACCAGTAATCACTTATCAGTATACACAGTCAAGCTAGTTGCCATCATATTAGCTTTACAGTGGTTGGAGATAAATTATAGGAATAATGCAGTCATTGCTTCAGATAGCTGGGCAGCTCTCAAGAGTATTCAGTCACTGCAGTCGTGTAGGCAGGACTTAATTGTAGAAATCCACTACTTAATTTACAACCTCTACAGTAAAGGTCAGTCAATGCCGTGACATTCTACGACACAGTGGTGGCATCAGCCATCACTTTTGGAGTGGTCTGCTGGGACAACGGCATTACAGCAGCCGATAGGAAGAGACTGAACAAACTGATCAAGAAAGCTAGCTCTGTCCTGGGGCAACGCCTTGACCCAGTGGAGGAGATAGGAGAGAGAAGGATGGTGGCTAAACTGTCATCTCTGCTGGAGTTTGAGTCCCACCCTATGCAGGACATATTGAACGCACTGAGGAGCTCATTTAGCAGTAGACTACATCATCCTAGGTGCGCAACCGAGAGGTTTCGCAGGTCCTTCCTACCTACGGCTGTCAGACTGTATAACCTAAGCAGGGCTGCTCACAGAGATAGCAAAAAAACGTGACGACCTAATAGTATTGAATGCAAAAGACGCAACAGACTTACACAAATGGTCCCCTCCAGTATACAACTAGGACAATATCAGTCGCTACGGAGGGTGACAATATGTATGGGTACATATTCATACTATGTAGGATAACTACAAAGTTCCAAGTTTGTCATAGCCAGGAGCGGCACTGGGGTTAAGCTCCCAGTGCTCATAAAATGCTCCTTATGGTGTGCATCTCGAAAAGCCTCTGACAACTAAGTCCAACTCCTAGCCTGCCCGTGTGGTTTAGTCTCTAAGCCCGGCGGAACTGCTTTTACTAATAGGAGAAGGGGCGAGGGCCGATCTCTGGCGCCTTAAAACCATATGCTTTGGGTAGATGGTGGCTCGTCAACCTGGGAAGGTAGCCCATCTAGGGGAAGGTAAACCCTGATTTCAAACCTCCGCTGCCTTGCGGCACACCCGGTCACGGAAAAGGCTTCGGGAGTCAACCCTGAGGAAAAATCCGGAGTCGGAGCCCCTAAGGCAGTTCTCTGTTGTACTCAACATCGTTCTGGCAGCTCCTGCGATGGCGCTGGTGCCAAACTGTAGCAGCCCTGCTGTTCCTTTGGATTCATCAGTGACGTGGAGAGGGGAGACATGCTACATGGGCAACATCTTGTCCTCCATATCTTCCTGCCCAGGCTTGAATCCTACCAACGCCCAATGCTGGAAGGTAGAACACCGGATCACTGGAGAGGACACTCCAGCTTCACCTTTGGCGTAGACAAAACACGGGGAATGACAGTTACCGGTTATAAGCCACCGCTCAATTGGCGTAGAGCGCGGCGCCAGGGGTTGCTCCCGACGGTGGGAGAGATCATCGGATCTCACTGGACAGCTACTGCCCGCCTCAAGCTGGGCAGCCCCCAGCCAATAAGGTGTTGTCCCGCCACAGCTTGCTTTCCTCATTGGGTGCATGGGGATGAGGAGAAGTCCGAACGGCAGGCTGAGAACCTTCGCACCAGGCAAGACAAAAAAACAAAAGAGACCAACTCTAAAACTGGGAACTTGGAACGTCCACACTATGATGACAGGACTCGCTGCTAACCTCAAGGACATCAACAACACCAAGAAGACTGCCATCATCAATAATGAGCTGAAGAGACTGGGAGTGGATATCGCCACTCTCCAGGAAACACTGTTGGCTGGCACAGGCACACTGAGAGAGAAGGACTACACGTTCTACTGGCAGGGAAAGGGCAGTGACGAACACAGGGAACACGGAGTGGGCTTCGCAGTGAAGAACACCTTGCTGAAGATGGTGGAACCGGGCAGCAATGGCTCTGCACGACTCCTCACCCTCTGCCTCAACACCACTCAAGGCCCAGTCACCCTCGTCAGTGTGTATGCCCCAACACTGACAGCCACACCAGAGGCAAAAGATGAGTTCTACGAGAATCTCGCAACAACTGTCAGGATCATCCCCAACTCTGAACAACTCATTCTCCTTGGAGACTTCAATGCTAGAGTGGGTGCTGACCACGACTCCTGGCCCTTCTGTCTTGGACCATTTGGCGTGGGCAGAATGAACGACAACGGACAGCGGCTGCTCGAGTTCTGCACATATCACGATCTGTGCATCACAAACTCGTTCTTCAAGACCAAGCCCCAACACAAGGTTTCCTGGCAACACCCGCGCTCAAAGCACTGGCACCAGCTGGACTTGATCCTGACCAGGCGCACCTCACTGAAGAGCGTGCTAATCACCCGTTCGTTCCAGAGTGCAGATTGCGACACAGACCATTCATTGGTGTGTTGCAAGGTCAAGCTGCAGCTGAAGAAATTCCATCGTGCTAGACAGCCTGGAAAGGCACGGATTGACACCAGCAAGATGGCCCAACCAGAACTTGTTGAGCAGTTTGCCTCCACCTTTGAGAAGGAACTTGGTGTACCACAAGAAGGAGAATCTGCAAAGCAGAAGTGGGAAGAGCTGCGAAACACCATCCACCGCACAGCCTTGGCTACCTTTGGGAGGAAGACCTCAAAGTCACAGGACTGGTTTGATGCCAAGTTGACCGAGATGACCCCCGTCATTGAAGCCAAGCCGCTCAGCACTTGCTGAGTACAAGAAGTACCCAAACGAGAAGAATCTCCAGATTCTCAGGGCTGCGAGAAGCAAAGTTCAGCAGACTGCTCGGCGCTGTGCCAACGAGTACTGGACTCAGCTCAGCCAAGACGTTCAAACCGCTGCCATAACAGGGAACATCCGTGGTACGTACGATGGCATCAAGAAAGCACTTGGTCCGGCTCAGAGCAAGACGGCCCCCCTCAAATCCTCCACTGGGGAGATGATCACAGAAAAGAACAAGCAGATGGAGAGACGGGTGGAACACTACTCCGACCTCTACTCCAGACAGAACACCGTGACACCGTCAGCCCTTGATGCCATTGACTGCCTGCCATCCATGGATAAACTTGACGCCGAGCCAACCATCGACGAACTCAGCAAGGCCATTGATAGCTTGGCTGCTGGCAAGGCACCCGGCAACGACGGCATACCCCCCGACCTGATCAAGCACTGCAAGACCGCCTTACTGCTTCCATTGCATGACGTCCTCTGCCAGTGCTGGAAGGAAGGTGCCGTACCACAGGACGTGAGGGACGCCAAGATCATCACCCTCTACAAAAACAAAGGGGAGAGAAGCGACTGCAACAACTACAGGGGCATCTCCCTCCTCAGCGTTGTTGGCAAAGTCTACGCACGAGTTGTTCTCATTCGTCTACAGAAGCTTGCCGAACGTGTCTACACCGAGTCTCAGTGTGGCTTCCGCGCTGAGCAATCAACGGTAGACATGATATTCTCCATCCGCCAACTCCAGGAGAAATGCAGAGAACAGAACATGCCCCTGTACGTCGCCTTCATCGACCTCACCAAAGCGTTCGATCTGGTCAGCAGAGAGGGCCTTTTCAAGATCCTGCCAAAGATAGGATGCCCACCAAAGTTGCAAAGCCTCGTTGAATCGTTTCACACCAACATGCAGGGGATAGTGCAGCACGACGGCAACGTCTCAGAGCCATTCAACATATGCAGCGGAGTGAAACAGGGCTGTGCACTTGCGCCAACCCTCTTTGGGATTTTCTTTGCTATGCTCCTAAGGCATGCCTTCAGCACAGCAACAGAGGGAATCTACCTGCACACAAGATCTGATGGCAGGCTTTTCAACCTCGCCTGCCTGAAAGCCAGAACCAAAGTACGCGAGGCTCTAATCAGAGACATGCTGTTCGCAGACGACGCTGCAGTCGCAACCCACACACAGCAAGAGCTTCAGACCCTGATGGACCGCTTCTCCCAGGCATGCAAGGACTTCGGGCTTACCATCAGCCTGAAGAAGACTAACGTCTTGGCGCAAGGCACGGAAGCACCACCAACCATCACCATCGACGACTACGAGCTGGAGGTCGTGAATCAGTTCACGTACCTGGGGTCCACGATCAGCAACAACCTCTCTCTTGATACAGAGATTGACAAGAGGATTGGAAAATCAGCCTTCACACTCGCTCACCTCACCACACGAGTGTGGGAGAATCCCAAACTCTCTGTCAAGACGAAGATGGCAGTGTACAACGCCTGCGTCATCAGCACACTGCTCTATGGGAGTGAGACGTGGACAACATACGACCGGCAGGAAAAGAGACTGAACTCCTTCCACTTGCGCTGCATTCGCCACATCCTGGACATATCCTGGCAGGACAAAGTGCCCAACACAGAAGTTCTGTCCCACGCCGGCCTTCCCTCCATGTTCACTCTACTCAGGCAGCGCAGGCTCCGCTGGCTAGGCCACGTTCACCGTATGGAGGATGGCAGAATCCCAAAAGACGTCCTCTACGGAGAACTGGCGACTGGCAGGAGAGACGTTGGCCGCCCACAGCTGCGCTTTAGAGATGTCTGCAAGAGAGACATGAAGGCCCTGGAGATCAACACAGAGCGCTGGGAGGACCTTGCAACGGACCGCTCCAAATGGAGAGGCACTCTGACCAGACAGCTCAAGGCGGGTGAAGAGAGACTGACTGCTGCAGCAAATGAAAAAAGGACCCGCATGAAGAACAGCCACAGACCCAGCAGCACAGAGACCACCCACAAGTGCGACCTGTGTGACAGGACTGCCATTCGCGCATCGGCCTGTTCAGCCACAGGCGGTGCTGTTCCAGCAGAGTAGACATTTAGGATTCTCTTCCATGGTCATCATAGACCGACGGAGGCCGACGATAGGATAACTAAGTAGATGGTTATGCTGTTTATTCCATCTTGCTACAATGCTCCGCACTTTGTATATATATTTATATTTTTATGTGTACGTATGTATATCCACTGCTCTTATTTATATTTTTCGTATCTTCTTAATTATTGCTCTGAGTGTTGCTATCCCTGTGCTGTTGCAATCCTGGAATTTCCCTATTGTGGGACTAATAAAGGCTTATCTTATCTTATCTTATCTTAAACTTTCTTTGGGTTCCAGCCCACATTGGAATAGAGGGTAATGAGGATGTGGATTTATCTGCAAAACAATCATTAAAATTCAAAGCAATAAATCTGGAAATCTCACTCAGTAAGGCAGAAGGCAAATCAATAATTAAAAATTATATAGTGGAAAAGTGGCAAGAATATTGGGACTCAATAGATACAGGAAGACATCTTTATGACGTTCAAAAGTGGGTGGACTCTGGAATGGGAGTTGGCAGAAACAGAAAAGAAGAGATACTCATCACCCGATTAAGAATAGGACATACTGTAGGACCTTGGGTGAGTCAGCAGACAGCGTCCCAGTCAGGATGCAGAGAAGAAAGAGAGGTGGACAATAGCAAGGAGATCATGGGGAGTTTGGCAGGAAGAAGGAGCTGTGGGGGGTCAAGGGTGAATGTATTGTGATGTGAAATGTCATGCCTTGTGATGTGAAGTGTCGTGGAGATGTGAGACGAGCTGTGGATATAAAAGGAGAAGCTGTGCTTAGCTGTTTAAGCTTTTTGTGTATGACTGATGGGAGAGTGTAATAAACTTCGTCTGCTCGTAACCTTGCCTCCTCATTTCACACTCTCCATAATACTACTTTAAACCAGACGCTACATAGAATAGATAAACACCCAACTAACTAGCAGCTGTACACATTGTGGTTCTCCAGAAACAGTTCAGCATGTTTTGTTGGAATGTCAGGGATACCAGGAACAAAGGAAACATCTGATTGCAGTAATGGAAAGGGCTAATTTAAGTTTTGTTTTGGAAAACATGTTAGGAACTTCAGCCAAAGAAATATATAAGATAAGATAAGTCTTTATTAGTCCCACAATGGGGAAATTCCAGGATTGCAACAGCACAGGGATAGCAACACTCAGAGCAACAATCAGAAGACAAGAAAAACAAGAGCAGCGAGTATACATATGTACATATAAACATAAATATATAGACACACGATGCGGAGCATTGTTGCTAGATGGAATAAATATGTGAATATATAAACACACACACAGTGTGGAGCGTTGGAGCTATGTAGGTGTATTTAGATATTTAAGTGGAACTAGATTAATTAAAAGAATTTAGTTGGGTTTTTTTTGTTTGTTTGGGGTTTTTTTCCCTGCCATTCTCTTGTCCACACTCCAACTCGGTAGATGGCGGTAATGCACCTGTAAGCTGGTTGCCAACCGCCAGTTAAATCTAAAAGAAGAAGAAGAAGAATTTAGGTAGTAGTAGAACTAGTTTGAAGAGATATAGAGTGATGATTTAGAGTGAAGTACGTGATAGAGGGAAGTATATACTATATATATAAGTATATAAATACTATATTATTATTATATAGTATATACTGTATATACTATATAATATATAGTATATACTGTATATACTATATATATATATAAGTATATATATTGTAGAAGAGCTTGAAAGAACGAGGCGATATGATATATAAACCAAAGTTTATTATCAGCTCTCCTAACAAGTCTCATCTAAGTGCAGAAGCAGCAGAAGGAAAAAGAGACCGAATACATCCGGCTCTCTGACTTGAAACTTGCACATAACAAAAGACATGCATATCAAAGGCTGACATCCCTCATTATCTTAATCCCCCCATTGTCTTGATACTTCCTCTCTTCGCCCTGGGGGGGTGAAGGTAGCTCCTCCGGTCTCCACCGCAGTGTCTGGGAACGTCTTTGTTCTTCACTGGCGGTTGAGAGTCTTTGTCCTTTCAGAGGTGTGAAGTCATCTTACATATGTAATCACCAAACATTCCCACATGCTTCAACATATGTAGGTTATGGAATATATGATTAATATAGCCCACAGCCCCCCCCAAACGACTAAGAAAAGGACAATAGAAAAATTCACAGTTTAAGATAATTACTATGACATACTAACTGTTACACCTCTTGCCACAGAAGAAACTTTCCAGCAGCCATGCCCCTAAGAGAGTTCAGTGGTAATCATAACAGCATAGTAAAATCATAAGTCAGTCCTAAACTGTTGCAGCACAATTAGTGAACAACTGTGGAGTAGTTTGCATCAGTCCCTGTGCTGTCTGGGTTTTAATCTTCTCCCAAAACTGCTGTGGGTTCGTTTAGGCGTCCTGCTGGGACCTTCTTGTAAGGAATCTGCAGCGTGGGAAGGAGAGTGGTTAATTGTTCCCTGCAGGGGGACTGAGTCTTTTCTCTTGGGGGGTCTACCCCGCCGAGGTGCTCTCGCCAACTGTGCAGGCTCGTCTTTCAACAAGAAGGCAGGTTTAAGTCTGTCAATGCTGTTTCTTTTCTATCCCCAAAATCAAGCACAAAGTGTTTATCACCAGGTTCCAGCACTCTGAATGGCCCATCATATGGTGGGCGGAAAGTTGGTTTTAAAGCTTCATGTCTAACAAAAACGAATTCAGCGTTCTTTAAAGCTTGAGGGACAAAAACCCGTGGAAAGGAGTGATGAGCTGGACCGGGGAGAGAGTCCGATCCATTGCTGCCTAAAAACCTTGGGACTGGAAGATGCCCTGGCTCTGGGTTCTCTGGTAAAAATTCACCTGGGAGCCTGAGAGGTTGTGCAAAAAACTAATTCTGCCGGAGAGGCGTCTAGATCCTCTTTAGGCGCAGCACGCAACCCCAATAAAACCCAGGGAAGTTTATTTACCCAATTTGTATCCGTTAGTGAGGCTCTGAGGGCGGCTTTTAAAGACCTGTGAAAACGCTCGCATAACCCATTAGCCTGAGGGTGATAAGCGGTGGTGCGATGAATTGTTGCCCCTAAGCTGCTGGACATGGCTGACCAAAGCTCCGAGACAAATTGAGGTCCTCTATCGGACGTGATGTCCGATGGGACGCCGAAACGTGCCACCCAGTTTGTCAAAAAAACGCGAGCGACTTCCTCTGCTGTAGTTGACGCTAGAGGGACTGCCTCTGGCCAGCGCGTGGTGCGGTCTATCATTGTTAACAGGTGTGTGAAACCTTGGGAGGAAGGTAGTGGCCCCACGAGGTCGACATGAACGTGGTCGAACCTTCTAGCCGGGATCGGAAAAGGCTCCAGAGGGGCTTTTGTGTGTTTGTGTATTTTGGCGCGCTGACAAGAAATGCAAGTTTTTGCCCATTCTTTTACGTTTTTGCGCAGGCCTGGCCACACAAACTTTTCGGCGACCATTTTAACTGAGGCGCGCACACCTGGGTGCGCGAGGGAGTGAATTGAGTCGAAAATACGGCGGCGCCATGTGGCTGGGACTAACTGGCGAGGTCGGCCGGTTGAAATATCGCATATTAGGGGGGGCACGCCGTCGCGTAAACCCTTTTCCTCCAGCCTTAACCCTGTTGGTCCAGACAGGAGTGCGCGCACGTCCGCGTCACTGCTTTGTTCCTCTGCCATGGCTGCATAATCTATCCCTGCATGGATAGGTGCTGCGTATGTGTCCGCGTTAGTGAAAAGTTCTGCGGCTGAGGCAGTATAATCTGTCTCCTCGCGCTCTGGTGATGTCACAGCGCAAGAGAGGCAGTCTGCTACCACGTTAAGTTTGCCTGCCACATGTCGAATGTCTGTGGTGAACTCTGAAATCGCAGCCAGCTGTCTTTGTTGCCTGCCTGACCATGGTTCTAAAATTTTAGCCATAGCAAAGGTGAGCGGTTTGTGGTCTACAAAAGCCGTGAAACTCCGCCCTTCTAACCAGAACTGGAAGTGGCGGATGGATAAATGAAGCGCTAGCAGCTCCCTGTCAAAAGTGCTGTACTTACGCTCAGTTTGGTTTAGCGATTTGCTGAAGAATGCCAAAGGTTGCCAGATCCCGCTGACATGTTGTTCTACAACTGCCCCTATAGCTAGGTCCGAAGCGTCTGTGGTTAGCGCAATGCGGGCCGAGGGATCGGGGTGAACTAACAATGTGGCATTAGCTAGAGCGCTCTTTACTTCCGCGAAGGCGTGTTCACGCTCCGGGGTCCATTCGACCGCGTTGGAAGCTTTCTTTTTTCTGAGTGCGTCATATAGGGGCTGCATGAGCTGAGTTGCGTGGGGGAGGAAACGGTTGTAAAAATTAACCATTCCTAAAAATTCTTGCAGCGATTTGACCGTTTGTGGCCGTGGGAAACTTTTTATCGCGTGAACTTTGTCTGGAAGTGGAACTGCCCCTTTCGGAGAGACTTTGTGTCCTAAAAAATCAATTTGTGACACGCCGAATTTGCATTTGGCTGGATTGATTATTAACCCGTGCTTTTCTAGTCTCTGAAAAACCGTAGTGAGGTGCTGCTCATGTTCTTCCTCAGACGAGCTGGCTACCAGCATGTCGTCGAGGTAGACGAAAACAAAAGGAAGGTCGCGTAATACCGCGTCCATCATCCGCTGAAAAGTTTGAGCAGCGCCTTTGAGGCCAAAAGGCATTCGCAGGAATTCAAAAAGGCCGAAAGGGGTTATTACAGCTGTTTTAGGAATGTCCTCTGCTCGAACTGGGACTTGATGATAACTGCGGACCAGGTCTATTTTTGAAAAAATGCGCGCACCCGCCAGATGTAGTGAAAAATCCTGAATGTGAGGAATTGGGTAGCGGTCATGCGCTGTCGCATTGTTTAATCTGCGGTAATCTTCGCACGGTCTCCAAGAACCGTCGGGTTTCGGAACCATGTGAAGTGGTGAGGCCCAAGGGCTCTTCGAGCGTCTAACAATGCCTAATTTTTCAAGGGTAGTAAACTCGTCCCGAGCTATGTTGAGCTTGGCCGCGTCTAAGCGGCGAGCTTTGGCAAATACGGGTGGGCCCGTTGTGGGAATAAAGTGTTCAACCCCGTGTTTAGCCACAGTGGCTGAGAATTTGGGAATTGTGAGTGCTGGAAATTGGGTGAGGAGTTGCTCAAACTTACCTCCTGCCGTGGTGACGCTGGCCTGCACAGGTGGTGGAGAAACTCGAGCTGAGCATGGAATAGAAGCAAAAGACAGTGCATTAACCAAGTGTCTATTCGCTAGATCCACTAATAACCCATGTGCACACAAAAAATCTGCGCCTAACAAGTTAAAACTCACCGCCGCTACAACAAATGTCCATCTGTAGTTGCAGCAGTGGATGTGGAGGTGCAGGCTCTTTTCGCCGAAGGTGTCAATGTTGGAGCCGTTGGCTGCCACCGCTCCGTTGCCCCGTGTGCCCATGGCTCGATCTGCTTGGGAGGGCATGACGAAACTCAGCTGAGCTCCTGTGTCAATAAGGAACTGCTTGCCGGTGTGTCCATCCGTCACATATAACAGCTTACTCTTCTCGCCGAGAACCGCTGCTGTTAACGGCTCTCGGCTTTGGCGTTCCCGAAATCGTAAATTTGCAGGGGGGAACGCATTTGCGGGCCTTCTCGGCGAAGCGGTGGTGATAATAACAGACGTCGCTCCGTCTGTTACGTTTTGGCCGTGTCGCTGTCACCGCGGGCTGGATCTGCTCAGTGGGTTGTGGCTCTTCGTGGTTCTGGGCATCAGCGTTGAGGTCTGCGGATGCTGCTGTGGGTGTCTGCTCCTTGCAGGCGTTGACGAGCTGTTTAGCTTCGTTGGCGAGCACGCGGAAGTCTTGCTGGGTGCTGCATCTCATGTTGGCGAGTGTCCCTCTCATGTGTGGCGGCAGCGTGCTGAGGAATATGAATTGGAAGAGGAAGTTGTCATTGTCCTCTTCTTTAAGCTGCAGCAAATCCTCCATGAGGGCTTTAGGTTTGCACCCTCTGTGGCCGTAGACCGCCAGGATCTTCTCGGCTCTCTCTTCAGCTGAAGGGATGTAATTTGCCACGATGGTTGCTTTCAGTGTTTCATATTTGTCTTGGGCCGGCGGCCGCCGGATCATGCTCGGCACACACCTCGAAGTGGCGGCGTCGAGTTTGGAGACGATATGATAGAATTTCGTATCATCAGCCGTGATGCCCGCCAGTGTAAACTGGGCTTCAGCTTGTTGAAACCACGAGGCGGGGTCTTCCTGCCAGAAGTCCGGCAGCTTGACAGCGACGGCATTCGTGTAGACCGTCACTGATGTGTCCGCAGGGTGAGAGTGCCTTGCTTCGGCTCTCTCAGCGGCGCTGGTGCTCGGTTGAGCCCTCTCAATCCCTTCTGCCGGGGGGGAAAGTCGTCCATCTGTTCCCCTGTCTGCGTGGGCGCTGGCGTCTGCCTGGGTCGCCACAGATGAGTCGATTGCGGGGGAACGCCTCAGGTCCATACTCGCGTCAGGGGTCACCAGTGTAGAAGAGCTTGAAAGAACGAGGCGGTATGATATATAAACCAAAGTTTATTATCAGCTCTCCTAACAAGTCTCATCTAAGTGCAGAAGCAGCAGAAGGAAAAAGAGACCGAATACCTCCGGCTCTCTGACTTTATACTTGCACATAACAAAAGACATGCATATGTCATATGGCTGACATCCCTCATTATCTTAATCCCCCCATTGTCTTGGTACTTCCTCTCTTCGCCCTGGGGGGGTGAGGGTAGCTCCACCGGTCTCCACCGCAGTGTCTGGGAACGTCTTTGTTCCTCACTGGCGGTTGAGAGTCTTTGTCCTTTCAGAGGTGTGAAGTCGCCTTACATATGTAATCACCAAACATTCCCACATGCTTCAACATATGTAGGTTATGGAATATATGATTAATATAGCCCACACATATATATATATATATATATATATATATATACTGTATATATATATATATATATATATATATATATAGAGAGAGAGAGAGAGAGAGAGAGAGAGAGAGAGAGAGAGTGAAGTACGTGGAGGTAATGCACCTGTAAGCTGGTTACCAACTGCCAATCAAATCTAAAAGAAGAAGAAGATATAGAGTGAAGCAGGCTTGCTGAATACCGAGTGATGATTTAGAGTGAAGTACGTGGCGGTAATGCACCTGTAAGCTGGTTGCAAACAGCCAGTTAAATCTAAAAGAAGAATAAGAAGAATATATATAGAGAGTGATATAGGTGGCAGAATATAGTGATGATATACGTATGCCAAGATATATAGAGGGATGATATAGGATGAAGTACGTGGCGGTCATGCACCTGTAAGCTGGTTGCCAACAGCCAATCAAATCTAAAAGAAGAAGAAGATATAGAGTGAAGTACATGGGGAGCAAAAACAGTAATACGTAGAAACATGAAATTTTACAGTCTTACCCGAAACGCCCCACTACCCAGACTAAAAATCATGCATACATAGGTGGCTCTATAATAAAAAGTTTTGCATTTTTGAGGTAATGGCTGGGCTTAGACTAAAAATTCTTCCATCATTCTATTCTCTGAAATCTTCTGGAACTTTTCTTCAGTGGTCATAAATTCTGAAAGTGAAGTTTTCTGCATTGTATTTTCAAAAATGTGCAAGTGAACTCAAAATGAACTCCTCCTAGGTCATTCATCCAAGTTGCTTAAAATTAAGCAGAGATCATCTACAGATGTTGACAACGAAAATTTTTTAAAATTATCCAAAAATGTCAATCCATTTTGATTTGAGTTGTGCAGTTTCTCCTTGACATGTAGTTTTGGGTTTAACTGCAGATATACTGATTCAAATTTTAAGAAACTTCAGACTCACAATCAAAGCAGGATTCTTCAGCTAATGACCAAATTTCTTGCAATTCTGATAATGTTAAAAAAAACCAAAAACAAACATGTTAATGAAATGTCTGTCAGCCATTTTGCTCCAGTGGGCTCACCACCTGCAGAAGGAACCATGGGAGTCTGGTGCTATGTGGATCAGGTGGCGGTCGAAGGCAGGGACCTTGGCAGTCTGATCCCACGCTTCCTAAACTGGCTTTTGGGAAGTGGAATGTCACCTCTCTGGTGGGGATGTCATGGCGTGTTAAGTTCTTTGACAGCTCACGCGCACGATGCCAAACACAGGATGAACCACACAGAGGGGCACATTTGACAATTTATTAATAGCAAAACACAGCAGTGCACAGCTACAGAAACAATCACTCGCTAGAGGAAAGGACCTGTGAAGAGAAGACGAGAGCCGTGAGCTGAGGAGAGAAGTAAGGGGAAAATGGGCAAGCCAAATTGCCACTTACTTGGGAAATCCAGGGATGACCGGTAGGACCCAGCGGGGAATAGATGAACCAGTAGGATAGGGGGAAGTAGTGGAGCTGATGGTGCCTGACCGGGGAAATGAAGTCGCTGATGGGTAGTGAGGTGGAGCAGGAGAGCGCGCACAGTCCCAGTGACACACCTACACGGTGGCAGCAACTTGAAGAGGAGAGGAAAAAGAAGGTTAACGACGTGTTAACGTTTCAAATGATTTGAAACTAGTCCGAAGAATGGGCAGTATACCCAGATAAGCCAGCGTAGACTGCGCGGAGGAGACCTTCTTAAGTACGCTGGCTGATGAGCTGGTGCAGGTGTGTCTTCTGCCTCAGGTGCCGTGATGAGCTGGAGGAGATGAGACCAGAAGGGAGGGGCGCTCTCCCGTTGCCCATGACAGGGCCCCCCCTTCTAGGGACGCCTCTTGGCAGAGCAGAGGGCTTGTCCGGGTGGGCTCGGTGAAAAGCCCGGAGCATCTCCTTGTCCAGTACCCATGATGAAGGAGTCCAAGATAGCTCCTCTGGCCCGTAACCCTCCCAATTGATGAGATACTGCAGGCCCTGACCCTGGCGGCGAACATCCAGAATCCGTCAAACAGTGTGGGCGTGGTGGCCATCGATGATACGGGGAGGAGGGGGAGGCTTGGGTGGGGGGTGGGTGGGCAAAGGGGACTGGTCGAGAGGGGTTTGATGTTGCTGACGTGGAAAGTGAGGTTCACCCGTAGGGACGAGGGCAGCTTAAGCTGGACTGATGCATCGTTGATTACCAGGGCGATGGGATAAGGCCCAAGGAAGCGGGGGGACAGCTTCTTGGATTTACCCTTGAGAGGGATCTGGCTAGACACCAGCCAGACCTGCTGTCCCATGACGTACTTGGGGGCCAGCACCCACTTATGATCAGCAGTGGCCCGGGTGCGTTCGGTGGTGCAGGTCAGGGCGGCCCGAGTGGATCTCCAAACACGCCGGCAGCGCCCCTACGGATGGCACCGAAACCTCCCTCGTGGGCATAGGGAGAAGAGGCGGCGTGTACCCCAACGACACATCAAAGGGGGTTAGTCCGGTGGCGGAGGATACCGCAGAGTTCATGGAGTATTCAACCCAGGTCAGGTGTGTGCTCCAGGACGAGGGGTTATTGGCTGCTACGCACCGCAAGGCAGCCTCCAGGGACTGGTTGGCGCGCTCCGCCTGCCCATTGCTCTGAGGGTGATTTCCGGATGAGAGGCTCACCGTCATTCCTAACGTCTGGCAAAAGGCCCTCCAAACCTGGGACATGAATTGGGGACCCCGGTCAGGCACAATGTCAATAGGGATGCCGTGGATCCTGATGACGTGGTCGGTGAGAAGGACCGCTGTCTCCAAGGCCGCTGGGAGTTTGGGGAGGGCCACCAGATGGACCGCCTTGGAGAAGCGATCCACGATGGTCAGAATGACCGTTTTGCCATGGGAGGAGGGCAACCCGGTAACAAAATCCACGGCAATGCGGGACCACGGCTGACCAGGGATGGGAAGGGGATGGAGGAGTCCCAATGGGGGGGAAGAGTCAGTCTTACCCCGGATGCACGTCTGGCAGGCTCTGACGTACTCCTGGATGTCCCACCGCAGTGTGGGCCACCAGAACGCCCGCTTGTCGAAATCAATGATTCGGGCGATGCCAGGGTGGCAGGCAAAGTGACTGGTGTGACCCCACTGGATAACATCGCTGCAGAGGGCGGCCGAGACGTACAGACGGTTCCAGGGGCACCCTACTGGCACAGGCTCCTGGGAATGAGCCTGGCGGACCCTCCACTCGATATCCCAAGTAAGGGCTCCAATGACGTATGCAGGTGGCACAATGGTTTGGTGGGGGGGTCTACGTCCTTGGAATCAAACTGGCGCTAGAGCGCATCTGGTTTGGTACTCAGGGTGCCAGGCTGGTAAGTGATGGTAAAGTTAAATCGCTGGAAGAATAACGAACAGCGAGCCTGCCTGGCATTCAGTCGGAGGGCCGACAGCAAGTACTCGAGGTTCCACACAACGATGGGGTGAACAGCACCCTCTAATCAGTCCCTCCACTCCTCAAGTGCCAACTTCATGGCCAGCAGCTCTCTGTCCCCTACGTCATAATTGATAAATAAGGGCCGAAATACAAAAATTACAGGGGGGAGTAGATTTGGTCCCGCCCTCCAGACCCCCCACGGTTACTGACGGGCCACGTCTTTTGGCCGCTGACGGCATTCGTCCAGACTGTGGTTTACTGAACTACAGTACACGCACACGCCGGCCCTTCACCTTCGCCAGTGCTCATCATTAGTTAGACTCCGAGCGAGCTCCATCGGTTCAGGCGAAGAACCGATGACGCCAGTTCCAGCAACTGCAGCGGATACACACTCAGCACACTGGCGAGGGGTGAGGCCGCGCTCCTTCGCACGTTCACAGTATCAATTATCCAGCCCTACCGCCTGATCTATGAGGTCATCAAGCGTCTCCAGGACAGGATGAACCGCCAGATCATCGCGGAGTTTGTCGCTCAACCTGTGGAGGAACGCGTCGCGTAACGCAGTCTCGTTCCACCTCGACTCAGACACCACAACCCGGAACTCCACTGAGTACTCGGCCACCGACTGGGTACCCTGGCGGAGAGTCAGTAGGGGGCTCATGACGTTGCCCTGACGCTCGGTCCAGCCAAACGTGCAATTAAATGCGGCCACAAATTGGTCAAACGTATATAAGTACCCCTCAGGGTTATCTAGAGTGGACCGGGCCCACTCCAGGGCTCGATCCCTGAGCAACAGGGTGAAAAACTGAATCCGGGCTACATCCCCCGGATACTCCTCCCCGACCTGCTCCAGGTACATCTGGACTTGAAGAAGGAATGGTTTACATTTCCCCACCTCCCCTGCATACCGGGAAGGCATGGGAATGGAGAAGGTACGGCTCATCGTACCGTGCAGAGCAGGCTGGGGGGGGGGCAGCCGTGGGATGTGCCATGGACAATAAAGTCATCACATTAGACACCTGTTGTGTCAGCACAGCGAGCTGCCGCTCCGTCGCCACTAGGCAGTCCATGGTGGATTGCTCCTGCGGTGAGGCACCGGCTGAGCTACCATCCTGGCTGGCTCATTCTGTCATGGCATGTTAAGTTCTTTGACAGCTCATACGCATGATGCCAAACACAGGATGAACCACACAGAGGGGCACATTTGACAATTTATTAATAGCAAAACACAGCAGTGCACAGCTACAGAAACAGTCACTCGCCAGAGGAAAGGACCTGTGGAGAGAAGACGAGAGCTGTGAGCTGAGGAGTGGAATAAAGGGGAAAGGGGCAAGCCAAATTGCCACTTACTTGGGAAATCCAGGGATGACCGGCAGGACCCAGCGGGAAATAGACAAACCAGTAGGGTAGGGGGAAGTAGTGCCTGACCGGGGGAATAAAGTATGTAAGTAAGATGGGTAGTGAGGTGGAGCAGGAGAGCGCGCACAGTCCCAGTGACACACCTACACGGTGGCAGCAACCTGAAGAGGAGAGGGAAAAGAAGGTTAACGACGTGTTAACGTTTCATATGATTTGAAGCTAGTCCGAAGAACAGGCAGTATACCCAGACGAGCCAGCATAGACTGTGCGGAGGAGACCTCCTTAAGTACGCTGGCTGATGAGCTGGTGTAGGTGTGTCTTCTGCCTCAGGTGCCGTGATGAGCTGGAGGAGATGAGACCAGAGGGGAGGGGCGCGCTCCCGTTGCCCATGACAGGGGAAGGAGCCTGAGCTGGTGCATGAGGTTGAGAGATACCAGCTAGATATAGTTGGCCTCACCTCAACACAGAGCTCCAGCTCTGGAACCAGTCTCCTGGAGAGGGGCTGGAACTTCGCCTACTCTGGAGTTTCCCCAGGCGAGAGGTGGTGAGCAGGGGTGGGTATTCTTTAATCCCCACACCTTGCTGTCTCTATATTGGAGTCTTCACCGGTGGACGAAAAGGTTGTTTCCCTGTGCCTTTGGGTTAGAAAACGGGTCCTGACCATCATTTATGCCTATGCACAAGGGGTGTAATGGTACATGTATTTGTATTTTTCGGTACAGCACCTTCGGTTCAACACGGATCCATGTTAAGTGATGGACAGGAAGTGTAACTGCCTCGTGCTATTAGCCATACATGTAAACACAGTGCAGCCCAGCCTCTGACTAGAGAACATCATGGTTGGCTGTATGGAGAAGCCAGAGCTTGAAGACCCTCTTCACAAGTCTCCTGTCTGGGAACACTTCGGGTTTCCGGTGAAATATGTAACCTGACAAAGACAAATGAATAAGATGAAAACAGCATCGGATATGCTTTTGGCAGTGTGTTGAATTTGTTAACTCATTTGAAACAACACTAAGCTGAGGTGAATATCAGTACAGCACAAAAAAAAAACAAAAAAAAACTAGCACAGTACACAAGTAGCTTTCAACGGCATTTAGACAGCCTCTCAAGGGCTTTTCAGATTGAGCCAAAGCAATAACAAATGCCATTGGTGTTTTCATAGCAGCGGATCTAAGGCCATATTCGGTTGTTGAGACCATCAGGTTTAAACACATGTTGAAGGTAACTGAGCCCCGGTATGAAGTTCCTTGTTGTACCCTCTTCAGCCAGAAAATAATACCACCCTTTTAAGAAAAAGTTAAATTTGTTAATACTGTCCTTTAGGCCAGTGTTTTTCAAGGGTGCCCTGGTATGTTTACATTTTTGTGGGACATTATTTAACTTCTTAATTGTTCAAAAAATTGCAAATAATTTGCTGTTGTTGTGCATGGGTGCCTTCAGAACCTATATACAACAATGACAAATTATTTGCAATTTTTTGACCAATTAACAAGTGAAATTAGATAATTATTTTCCCACTGAACTCTGTCACAAAAAAGACACAACTCTACTCCGCTGTTTTTTTTTATTTTTTTACGGTTGGGGCATTCTGTCACAAACCCCCATGTGCCATTGTACGGCACACGAGGGGGAGAATGAAAAACCCAATCGCGGGAGTAGAGAGTGTCATATTTATTAAAGTTCACCACAAAGTTACAGATTAGTTCAACCACAATGTACAGACTGAGGAGATGATGGAATTAAGGCCACCCGACATACAGGGCACCTGCTGAATGCTCTACAGCCTGGTCAATACGGAGCCTAATGCTGCAGGGCAGCGTTATGCACAAAAACAGGAAAGGCGATCAGCCTAGTGCTGCAGGGCTGCTTAGCACAAGAGAGAAGGCGAAAAAGACACTTACAAGGCTGGAGCAAATCCGGGGCAGAATGTGCAGTCTGGAGGAAGAGGTAGAGAAGCGGGGCTAGCTGAAACACCAAGGAATGGATTGTCTTAAATGTCAGGCTGAGTTGAATACAGGAAGTGATACTCATATGGGGAGGACTGGCTGCCGCGTATGGAGGCCAATGCCCCGACAATCTCTTTCCTCTGGAGTGGCCAACAAATACTGCTGAAGCTAACGAGGAAAGAGATTGCCGGTGCGAGAATGCGTAGGCAGAACTGATTGACACCAGGTGTGTGAGAGAGCACGTAAGAGCGTGTGAATGGGAATGAGTGAAGCGTGTGCATGTGTGTGTGTGCGTGTGGTGTGTGTATGTGTGTGAACACCAGTGACAGTGCAGGGGCGGTACTTGACGGGAGGAGGGGGCGTGCCAGAGCCGTCAGGAGGAAAACTAGGCCAAAGCATAACAATAAGTCAGAATCGGGTTTGGCCTCCAAACCCGGATTCATGACAGAAACCTTAACGTACCAGAGCCCCCTGGTTATAAACACTGCTTCAGGCAATAAATAACTTTAATTTCCTAAAAACAAAAGAATAATTCAGACTATTCAGACTTCTATTGTTGCACTTGTCTGCATCATTCATTTGCTAAAAAGAGAATTTTTTAATTTTATTGTATACATTTTATTCATTGGAGAATTTACTGCTGGCAGTTTGCAATTTTTTTTGTCAAAGCTGTTCCCGCTTGTACAAAGAAAGGCAGTTTTATGTTTTGCATTTTGTTCCATGACTGTACCAAAAATGAACCTAACCGTGACCTTAAAACCAAGGGTACATAAAGAACTGTGATTTTAGGCGTTCTGTTACACCCCTATTCATCACTGGTGTCTGTGACTTGGTTCGGGGGTTGCCACCACAAGATGCACCGACGACCTTGCGGCCACAGCTCTGGGCAGCCGCTTCAACAATGGAGGTGGAGAACATGGCCCATTCAGACGCCATGTCTCCAGACTCCCTCGGAATGTGTTTGAAGTTCTTCCAGAGGTGGAAGTTGAAGACCTCCCGGACAGGCGCCTCAGTCAGATGTTCCCAGCACACCCTCACTATACGTTTGGGTCTACCAGATCTGAATGATGTCCTCCCCTGCCATCGGATCCAACTCACCACCAGGTGGTGATCAGTTGACAGCTCTGCACCTCTCTTTACCCGAGTGTCCAAGACATACAGTCGCAGGTCTGATGACACAATAACAAAATTGATCCTCAACTGTAACCCAGGGTATCCTGGTGCCAGGTGCACATATGGACACCCTTATGTTTGAACATGGTGTTCATTATGGACAAACTGTGGTTAGCACAGAAGTCCAATAATTGAATGCCACCTGGGTTCAGATCGGGCAGACTGTTCCTCCCAATCACCTCTTCCAGGTTTCACTGTCGTTGCCCATGTGTGCATTGAAGTCCCCCAGTAGGACATGGGGCCTCCAAGAGAAGCACCCTCCAGCACTCCAGTCAGAGGCTCCAAAAAGGGTGGGTACTCTGAACCATCATTTGGTGCATACTGAGGGGGGCCATCAAGCTGAAGGAGGAGTCCTATCGAGCTTGGTTGGCTTGTGGAATTCCCAAAGCAGCTGAGGTGTACTGGCAGGTGAAGCAGAGTGCAGCTCGGGCGGTTGCTGAAGCACAAACTCAGATGTGGGAGGAGTTTGGTGAGGCCATGGAGCAAGACTTTCGGTCAGCCTCGAAAAAAAGATTCTGGCAAACTGTCCGGTGACTCAGGAGGGGAGAGCAGCTCCCTGTCCACACTGTGTATGTTGTGGATGGGGCGCTGCTGAGTAGGGCTGAAATGATTAGTCGAGGTTGTCGATAATGTCGATCATAAAAATTTGTTGATGCAGGTTTTTATTGTCGAAAAATCATTTAATTTTCAAGTTTATGCATGCCGTGGAAATGTTCAGTTTAACTGTTCCAGCGAAGAAGAAGAGGGGCGCATCATGGCAACATGGAGAGAAAATCACGGAGAAGGCCAAAAGTTTCTAAAGTATGGGAGGATTTTACCAAAAATGAATAAATAAAACAAGTTAAATGTAGACTGTAAAGCAGTGTTATTGACATGTTTCAGGACCCAAGAGACAGACACAGACACGGGCAGATACAAAATAGTTATTCTGTATTGTCAAGTGTAAGTGAGTGTAGTGCAAGTGTGAGTGCAGATATCGTAGCCTGGTCACCGGAGCTGAGCGATACAGAAGACGACCTGGCAACCCTAGAACACACAAGCAGAAACCGTTAAGGCTGTTCAGCACAAAAGGACAAGTGCAGGTGTGCAGCTTACTTGAGGTTGTCTCTGACTGTATCTGGCTGTTCCCCGATGTCCGCGTGCTGTAGTGATTCTGGTGCTTGGAGCTGTGACGGTGATAACTCCACTAACCGTGGTGGAGTTTGTGGCGAGAGCAATGACTGCACTGACAGCTGTGACGCTGACTGTTCCCGTAGCCGTGACAGTGATAATGTCCGTAACTGTGATGACAATGACTCCTGTGACTGAGGGAGTGACAGTACCTGCAGCTGCAGTGGAGAGAATTCCTGAATCAGTGAAGGCCAGGAGGAGCTCCGGAAGGGAAAGGGTAATTCTCCGTCCGTTGGAGATACCGGTCCGCCGCCTGGGAGGTCCACCTGTGCACAGGGGTAAAGATTAGGCGTAGAAAAGCAAATAACCTTCTTACGTGGTAGGTCTTGTCGTGGCGTTCTTGACTTGACTGTGAAACGAAGCTCTGGCTCCGTAGGCCAGGAGGAGCGCCGGAAGGGTGAGGGTAGTTCTCCGTCCGTTGGAGACACCGGTCCGCCGCCTGGGAGGTCCACCTGAGCACAGGAGTAAAGATTAGGCGTAGAAAAGCAAATAGTCTTCTTACGTGGAAGATCTTGTCGTGGCGTTCTTGGCTTGGCTGTGGAACGAAGCTCTGGCTCATACTCAGTCGAGGTAGACAGACGACTCCGTGCCGAGCTGTCCATGACGCTGGCTTTTAAGAGCCGCTGATTAACACCTGTTAGTCTGTGCGCGGCTGGAGCTGATGAGCTGGATGACGGCCCAGCGGCTGCCATGACAATACTCCCCCCTCTAGCAATGCCTCCAGGTACCTGCCCAATCTTACCTGGATTCGCCCGATGGAAATCGCGGATCAGCTGCTTATCCAAGATCAACGCTGGGCGAATCCAAGAACGATCCTCCGGTCCAAAACCCTCCCAGTCCACCAAATACTGAAGACCACGGCCCCGCCTGCGCACGTCCAGGATGGCAGTCACGCCCCAGGCTGGATGGCCATCGATCATCCTCGGGGGGGCAGGCGCCGCAGGGGCCGGGCACAGAGGGTCCATAACGTACGGTTTAACCTGGGAGACATGAAAAGTGGGGCAGATGCGCATGGAAGGGGGGAGAGACAAGCGCACAGACACAGGGTTGACAATACGTGAGATGGTGTAGGGGCCAATAAAGCGCTTAGTGAGTTTACGCTTTTCGGCCGGTACACCAATATTCCGGGTGGATAACCAAACCTTCTGACCCACCTTGTAGTCCGGGGCAGGTCTCCTGTGACGGTTGGCCACCTGGATGTTGCGTTCAGTGGTCCTCAAAAGGGCTCAGCGGGCGATGGACCAAACTCGCCGGCAGCGCTTAATCTGGGCCTGGACAGACGGAACCGCTACCTCCTTCTCCTCCTCCGGGAATAATGGTGGATCAAATCCAAAAGTGGCCTTGAAAGGAGAGACGCCCGTGGCCGTAGAGATCGTAGTATTATGGGCGTACTCAATCCAGGGAAGATGTTTGCTCCAAGAGGAGGAACAGGAGGAGATAACACAGCGCAGTGCGGCCTCGAGCTCCTGGTTAGCCCGTTCGCACTGGCCATTACTTTGAGGATGGTACCCAGAAGAAAGGCTGGCCGTGGCTCCCAACGCTGCGCAGAACGCCTTCCATATCTGAGAGACAAACTGTGGTCCTCGATCTGACACTATGTCAGCGGGGATACCATGGAGGCGAACCACATGCTGAACAAGGAGGTCCGCCGTTTCCTGAGCCGAAGGCAAGCCCCGAAGAGGCACAAAATGGGCCGCCTTCGAAAAACGGTCTACAATAGTCAAGACAGTGGTGAAAGTATCAGAAAGGGGCAAACCAGTCACAAAATCCATGGCCACATGAGACCAGGGGCGGGAAGGAATGGGCAGGGGATGCAACAGACCTGCCGGGGGAGAAGATGTCGTTTTCCCAGTGGCGCACTGAGCGCAAGCCTGGATGTAGTTCACCACGTCCTTCCGTAGCCCTGGCCACCAGAAGGTCCTCTGGAGCAGGTCCACAGTCCGGCCTACTCCCAGATGACAAGCCAAGTTGGAGGCGTGACCCCATTCAATCACCTGACCCCGAATAGAGCGTGGAACAAACAAGCGGCCTGGGGGGCCCCCCCGTGTCTGGTTCCATCTTCAACGCTCTCCTGACCTTGGTACAGATACCCCAGGACAGCGCGCCCACCACACAGGAGGGTGGTAGGATGGGTGCGTCCTGATCCTCGGAAGATGGTGCGTCAAACTGTCGTGAGAGGGCATCCGGCTTACCGTTCTTGCTTCCTGGCCTATAGGTGATGGAGAAGTTGAAGTGACCGAAGAAGAGAGACCAACGAGCCTGACATGCGTTCAGCCGCTTCGCTGTCCTGAGATACTCCAGGTTGCGGTGGTCCGTCCAAACAACGAACGGCTGAGCGGCCCCCTCAAGCCAATGTCTCCACTCCTCCAAGGCGAGCTTCACTGCCAACAGTTCCCTGTCCCCGATGCTGTAGTTCCTCTCTGCCGGTGACAAGCGACGGGAGAAATATGCACATGGCCGAATCTTGCCGTCCTCAGGAGAACGCTGGGAGAGAACCGCTCCCACCCCCGAATCAGAGGCATCCACTTCCACCAAGCACTGAAGATTCGGGTCCACCTGAGAGAGAACACGGGCTGAAGCAAACTCGTCCTTTAATTTCTTAAACGCCCTGGCTGCTTCCTCACTCCAGCAAAACGGGGTCTTAGGGGAGGTGAGCGCAGTCAAAGGGCGAGCCAGGTTCCCAAAATTGGGCACAAAATGGCGATAAAAATTAGCAAAGCCCAGGAATCCCTGGAGCTGTTTCCTAGAGGACGGAGTGGGCCAATCCACTACCGCCTTAACCTTGGCTGGGTCGGGAAGCACCTGGTTCCGGGCGATGATGAACCCAAGGAAAGAGGTCTGGTTTGTGTGGAATTCACACTTCTCTGCTTTGACAAAAAGTTGATTCTCCAGGAGACGCTGTAACACTCTGCGCACGTGCACCTGGTGCTCTTCCAGAGTGCGGGAGAAGATCAATATATCATCTAGATACACAAACACAAAGGAGTTAAGGAAATCCCGCAGCACGTCGTTAATTAGCCGCTGGAAGACGGCCTGAGCGTTGGTCAACCCAAACGGCATTACCAGATACTCAAAGTGGCCGCTTGGGGTCCTGAACGCCGTCTTCCACTCATCCCCCTCTCTGATGCGCACCAGGTGATAGGCGTTGCGGAGATCAAGCTTAGTAAACCAATTCACCCCCTGGAGGGAGTCAAAGGCAGTATTCATCAAAGGCAAAGTGTATTTATCTTTTATAGTGATTTCATTAAGCCCCCTGAAGTCGATGCAAGGGCGTAACGACCCGTCCTTCTTTCCAACAAAGAAAAAGCCGGCCCCCACGGCCGAGGACGACGGGCGGATGATTCCTGAGGCCAGGGTTTCTTTAATATAGGTATCCATGGCCTCGCGCTCCGGGGCTGACAGGCTGACAGGCTGACAGGCTGTACAGGCGGCTCGCAGGAAGAGGGGCCCCAGCCTTCAAATTAATTGCGCAGTCGTATGGCCGGTGAGGGGGTAAAGACAACGCCCGTAACTTGCTGAACTCTAGTCCCAAATCGTGGTAAACTTCTGGTACCTTGGACAGCTCCTGAGTTGTCGTCAAAGGGGGTGGCACCTTGACAGAAGGGGCGCATGCCGCCGATTGGAGGCAGGCGCTTAAGCAGAAGGTACTCCATGCTGTAATACTCCCTCCTTGCCAGTCGATGGTGGGATTATGAAGGTGGAGCCAGGGGTAACCCAGGATGACAGGCGAAGAAGAGACAGGCAAGACTAAAAACCTAATCTCCTCTCTGTGATTCCCTGAGACTATCACGGACACTGGGGCCGTCTGATAGGCTATGGTGGTCAGTGATGCCTTAGATAACGTAATCAACTTGACAGGTGGATCCAGGCCCTGGATCCACCTGTGGCCTGACAAAAGTGGCCTGACAGCTGAGGCCCATCTGGGTTGCCAGGTCCTTGGAAACAAAGTTTTGCTCAGCTCCTGAATCCACTAAGGCTAGCGTGGAATGTTCTGCGTGTTTGTGGATGAGTCTAATGGGTATTCTAAAACTCATGAGGGGTCTTTCTGGGTCCGTGTCCGTGAATCCCCCTACTGCAATCCACGGAAACTTCCTTTTTAACCGACTCGGGCACTCAAAAACTCCATGTGACTCCTTTCCACAATAAAAACAAAGGCCTAAATCTCTGCGGCGCTGTCTCTCAGCCGCAGACACTTTAGATTGTCGTATGACCATGGGTTCCTGATCTGAAAGCTCCCCTGACGCCAGTAGAGCGGGCGGGGGAAAGCTGGTGGAACGAGGGCGGGGTTTTACAGGTCGAGCGGTAGACCGCCGTTCTGCCGCTCGTTCCCTTAATCTACTGTCTATGCTTATGGCAAGGGCAATTAGCTCACCCAAATTATCAGGTTTGTCCCGTGCCGCTAACTCGTCCTTTAACTCCGCGTTGAGACTGCGGAGGAAAATACCGCATAGTGCTGGTTCCCCCCACCCAATCTCAGCGGCAAGGACCCAGAAGTCTATTGCATAGTCAGCAGCTGATCTTGCGCCCTGCTGCAGGCTCAACAGCCGTTCGGTCAATACCGCACCCCTATCCGAATGATCGAACACGGACATAAACTCCGCCAAAAACTGCTGGTAAGTTAATGTAGGATAACCTGGGCTCGCCATTACAGTATAGGCCCAATCTAAGGCTCTACCTCCCAGTAGGTTAATGATATATCCTATCTTGTTTGAGTCAATGGCGAAGTTCCCCGGGACTCGGAGAAAAACTGACTCGCATTGGAGAATAAATCCCCGAGCCTCTCCGAGTTTGCCACTAAAACGAGCTGGAGTGGGAACAGGGGTGAGGCGAGAAACGAACGTGGTGTTAGCTTGAGTAGGTGCTAAACCTGCAGGAGTTGAGACACTAGCGACCGGGGGAAACGCCTGTTGTCCTTCCAGGCGATCCAGCCGGCCGTTAATTTGTGACAGCTGATTAAGAATAACTGTTTGCTGATGTACGAGCATGTCTACCCGGGCACTAAGGGTGTTAAGTCCGCGCGGCTGTGTGCTGTCCGTTGGGTCAACGTGACGGAGTCGTACTGACATGTTTCAGGACCCAAGAGACAGACACAGACACGGGCAGATACAAAATAGTTATTCTGTATTGTCAAGTGTGAGTGAGTGTAGTGCAAGTGTAAGTGCAGATATAGTAGCCAGGTCACCAGAGCTGAGCGATACAGAAGACGACCTGGCAACCCTAGAACACACAAGCAGAAACCATTAAGGCAGTTCAACACAAAAGGACAAGTGCAGGTGTGCAGCTTACTTGAGGTTGTCTCTGACTGTATCTGGCAGTTCCCCGATGTCCGTGAGCTGTGGTGATTCTGGTGCTTGGAGCTGAGACTGTGATAACTCCACTTCCCGTGGTGGAGTTTGTGGTGAGAGCAATGACTGCACTGACAGCTGTGACGCTGACTGTTCCCGTAGCCGTGACAGTGATAATGTCCATAACTGTGATGACAATGACTCCTGTGACTGAGGGAGTGACAGTATCTGCAGCTGCAGTGGAGAGAATTCCTGAATCAGTGAAGGCCAGGAGGAGCTCCGGAAGGGAAAGGGTAATTCTCCGTCCGTTGGAGATACCGGTCCGCCGCCTGGGAGGTCCACCTGTGCACAGGGGTAAAGATTAGGCGTAGAAAAGCAAATAACCTTCTTACATGGTAGGTCTTGTCGTGGCGTTCTTGACTTGACTGTGAAACGAAGCTCTGGCTCCGTAGGCCAGGAGGAGCGCCGGAAGGGTGAGGGTAGTTCTCCGTCCGTTGGAGACACCGGTCCGCCGCCTGGGAGGTCCACCTGAGCACAGGAGTAAAGATTAGGCGTAGAAAAGCAAATAGTCTTCTTACGTGGAAGATCTTGTCGTGGCGTTCTTGGCTTGGCTGTGGAATGAAGCTCTGGCTCATACTCAGTCGAGGTAGACAGACGACTCCGTGCCGGGCTGTCCAAGACGCTGGCTTTTAAGAGCCGCTGAATAACACCTGTTGGTCTGTGTGCGGCTGGAGCTGATGAGCTGGATGACGGCCCAGCGGCCGCCATGACAGTACTCCCCCCTCTAGCAGTGCCTCCAGGCACCTGCCCAATCTTACCTGGATTCGCCCGATGGAAATCGCGGATCAACTGCTTATCCAAGATCAACGCTGGGCGAATCCAAGAACGATCCTCCGGTCCAAAACCCTCCCAGTCCACCAAATACTGAAGACCACGACCCCGCCTGCGCACGTCCAGGATGGCAGTCACACCCCAGGCTGGATGGCCATCGATCATCCTCGGGGGGGCAGGCGCCGCAGGGGCCGGGCACAGAGGGTCCATAACGTACAGTTTAACCTGGAAGACATGAAAAGTGGGGCAGATGCGCATGGAAGGGGGGAGAGACAAGCGCACAGACACAGGGTTGACAATACGTGAGATGATGTAGGGGCCAATAAAGCGCTTAGTGAGTTTACGCTTTTCGGCCGGTTCACCAATATTCCGGGTGGATAACCAAACCTTCTGACCCACCTTGTAGTCCGGGGCAGGTCTCCTGTGACGGTTGGCCACCTGGATGTTGCGTTCAGTGGTCCTCAAAAGGGCTCGGCGGGCGATGGACCAAACTCACCGACAGCGCTTAATCTGGGCCTGGACAGACGGAACCGCTACCTCCTTCTCCTCCTCCGGAAATAATGGTGGATCAAATCCAAACATAGCCTTGAAAGGAGAGACGCCCGTGGCCGTAGAGATCGTAGTATTATGGGCGTACTCAATTCAGGGAAGATGTTTGCTCCAAGAGGAGGAACAGGAGGAGATAACACAGCGCAGTGCGGCCTCGAGCTCCTGGTTAGCCCGTTCGCACTGGCCATTACTTTGAGGATGGTACCCAGAAGAAAGGCTGGCTGTGGCTCCCAACGCTGCGCAGAACGCCTTCCATACCTGAGAGACAAACTGTGGTCCCCGATCTGACACTATGTCAGCGGGGATACCATGGAGGCGAACCACATGCTGAACAAGGAGGTCCGCCGTTTCCTGAGCCGAAGGCAAGCCCCGAAGAGGCACAAAATGGGCCGCCTTCGAAAAACGGTCCACAATAGTCAAGACAGTGGTGAAAGTATCAGAAAGGGGCAAACCAGTCACAAAATCCATGGCCACATGAGACCAGGGGCGGGAAGGAACGGGCAGGAGATGCAACAGACCTGCTGGAGGAGAAGATGTCGTTTTCCCAGTGGCGCACTGAGCGCAAGCCCGGATGTAGTTCACCACGTCCTTCCGTAGCCCTGGCCACCAGAAGGTCCTCTGGAGCAGGTCCACAGTCCGGCCTACTCCCGGATGACAAGCCAACTTGGAGGCGTGACCCCATTCAATTACCTGACCCCGAATAGAGCGTGGAACAAACAAGCGGCCTGCCCCCCCCCCCCCCCCGGGTCTGGTTCCATCTTCAACGCACTCCGGACCTTGGTACAGATACCCCAGGACAGCGCGCCCACAACACAGGAGGGTGGTAGGATGGGTGCGTCCTGATCCTCGGAAGATGGTGTGTCAAACTGTCGTGAGAGGGCATCCGGCTTACCGTTCTTGCTTCCTGGCCGATAGGTGATGAAGAAGTTGAAGCGGCCGAAGAAGAGAGACCAACGAGCCTGACGTGCGTTCAGCCGCTTCGCTGTCCTGAGGTACTCCAGGTTGCGGTGGTCAGTCCATACAACGAACGGCTGAGCGGCCCCCTCAAGCCAATGTCTCCACTCCTCCAAGGCGAGCTTTACTGCCAACAGTTCCCTGTCCCTGATGCTGTAGTTCCTCTCTGCCGGTGACAAGCGACGGGAGAAATATGCACATGGCCGAATCTTGCCGTCCTCAGGAGAACGCTGGGAGAGTACCGCTCCCACCCCCGAATCAGAGGCATCCACTTCCACCAAGCACTGAAGATTCGGGTCCACCTGAGAGAGAACACGGGCTGAAGCAAACTCATCCTTTAATTTCTTAAACGCCCTGGCTGCCTCCTCACTCCAGCAAAACGGGGTCTTAGGGGAGGTGAGCGCAGTCAATGGGCGAGCCAGGTTCCCAAAATTGGGCACAAAACGGCGATAAAAATTAGCAAAGCCCAGGAACCCCTGGAGCTGTTTCCTAGAGGACGGAGTGGGCCAATCCATTACCGCCTTAACCTTGGCTGGGTCGGGGAGCACCTGGTTCCGGGCGATGATGAACCCAAGGAAAGAGGTCTGGTTTGTGTGAAATTCACACTTCTCCGCTTTGACAAAAAGTTGATTCTTCAGGAGGCGCTGTAACACTCTGCGCACGTGCACCTGGTGCTCTTCCAGAGTGCGGGAGAAGATCAATATATCATCTAGATACACAAACACAAAGGAGTTAAGGAAATCCCGCAGCACGTCGTTAATTAGCCGCTGGAAGACGGCCGGAGCGTTGGTCAACCCAAACGGCATTACCAGATACTCAAAGTGGCCGCTTGGGGTCCTGAACGCCGTCTTCCACTCATCCCCCTCTCTGATGCGCACCAGGTGATAGGCATTGCGGAGATCAAGCTTAGTAAACCAATTCGCCCCCTGGAGGGAGTCAAAGGCAGTATTCATCAAAGGCAGAGTGTATTTATCTTTTATAGTGATTTCATTAAGCCCCCTGAAGTCGATGCAAGGGCGTAACGACCCGTCCTTCTTTCCAACAAAGAAGAAGCCGGCCCCCACGGCTGAGGACGACGGGCGGATGATTCCTGAGGCCAGGGATTCTTTAATATAGGTATCCATGGCCTCGCGCTCCGGGGCTGAAAGGCTGCACAGGCGGCTCGCAGGAAGAGGGGCCCCAGCCTTCAGATTTATTGCGCAGTCGTACGGCCAGTGAGGGGGTAAAGACAACGCCCGTGACTTGCTGAACACTAGTCCCAAATCGTGGTAAACTTCTGGTACCTTGGACAGCTCCTGAGTTGGCGTCGAGGGGGGTGGCATCTTGACAGAAGGGGTGCATGCCGCCGATTGGAGGCAGGCGCTTAAGCAGAAGGTACTCCACGCTGTAATACTCCCTCCTTGCCAATCGATGGTGGGATTATGAAGGTGGAGCCAGGGGTAACCCAGGATGACAGGCGAAGAAGAGACAGGCACGACTAAAAACCTAATCTCCTCTCTGTGATTCCCTGAGACTATCACGGACACTGGGGCCGTTTGATAGGCTATGGTGGTCAGTGATGCCTTAGATAACGTAATCAGCTTGACAGGTGGATCCAGGGGCTGACAGCTGAGGCCCATCTGGGTTGCCAGGTCCTTGGAAACAAAGTTTTGCTCAGCTCCTGAATCCACTAAAGCTAGCGTGGCATGTTCTGCGTGTTTGTGGATCAGTCTAATGGGTATTCGAAAACTCGTGAGGGGTCTTTCTGGGTCCGTGTCCGTGAATCCCCCTACTGCAATCCACGGACCCTCCCTTTTAACCGTCTCGGGCACTCAAAAACTCCATGTGACTCCTTTCCACAATAAAAACAAAGGCCTAAAACTCTGCGGCGCTGTCTCTCAGCCGCTGACACTTTAGATTGTCCTATTACCATGGGTTCCTGATCTGAAAGCTCCCCTGACGCCGGTAGAGCGAGCGGGGGAAAGCTGGTGGAACGAGGGCGGGGTTTTACAGGACGGACGGTAGACCGCCGTTCTGCCGCTCGTTCCCTTAATCTACTGTCTATGCTTATGGCAAGGGCAATTAGCTCACCCAAATTATCAGGTTTGTCCCGTGCCGCTAGCTCGTCCTTTAACTCCGCATAGAGACTGCGGAGGAAAATACCGCATAGTGCTGGTTCCCCCCACCCAATCTCAGCGGCAAGGACCCGGAAGTCTATTGCATAGTCAGCAGCTGATCTTGCGCCCTGCTGCAGGCTCAACAGCCGTTCGGTCAATACCGCACCCCTATCCGAATGATCGAACACGGACATAAACTCTGCCAAAAACTGCTGGTAAGTTAATGTAGGATAACCTGGGCTCGCCATTACAGTATAGGCCCAATCTAAGGCTGTACCTCCCAGTAGGTTAATGATATATCCTATCTTGTTTGAGTCAATGGCGAAGTTCCCCGGGACTCGGAGAAAAACTGACTTGCATTGGAGAATAAATCCCTGAGCCTCTCTGAGTTTGCCACTAAAACGAGCTGGAGTGGGAACAGGGGTGAGGCGAGAAACGAACGTGGTGTTAGCTTGAGTAGGTGCTAAACCTGCAGGGGTTGAGACACTAGCGACCGGGGGAAACGCCTGTTGTCCTTCCAGGCGATCCAGCCGGCCATTAATTTGTGACAGCTGATTAAGAATAACTGTTTGCTGATGTACGAGCATGTCTACCCGGGCACTAAGGGTGTTAAGTCCGCGCGGCTGTGTGCTGTCCATTGGGTCAATGTGACGGAGTCGTACTGACATGTTTCAGGACCCAAGAGACAGACACAGACACGGGCAGATACAAAATAGTTATTCTTTATTGTCAAGTGTGAGTGAGTGTAGTGCAAGTGTAAGTGCAGATATAGTAGCCTGGTCACCGGAGCTGAGCGATACAGAAGACGACCTGGCAACCCTAGAACACACAAGCAGAAACCATTAAGGCAGTTCAACACAAAAGGACAAGTGCAGGTGTGCAGCTTACTTGAGGTTGTCTCTGACTGTATCTGGCAGTTCCCCGATGTCCGTGAGCTGTGGTGATTCTGGTGCTTGGAACTGAGACGGTGATAATTCCAGTAACCGTGGTGGAGTTCGTGGCGAGGGCAGTGACTGCACTGACAGCTGTGACGCTGACTGTTCCCGTAGCCGTGACAGTGATAATGTCCGTAACCGTGGTGACAATGACTCCTGTGACTGAGGGAGTGACAGTACCTGCAGCTGCAGTGGAGAGAATTCCTGAATAAGCGTAGGCCAGGAGGAGCTCCGGAAGGGTGAGGGTAATTCTCCGTCTGTTGGAGATACCGGTCCACCGCCTGGGAGGTCCACCTGTGCACAGGGGGGAAGATTAGGCGTAGAAAAGCAAATAGCCTTCTTACGTGGTAGGTCTTGTCGTGGCGTTCTTGACTTGACTGTGAAACGAAGCTCTGGCTCCGTAGGCCAGGAGGAGCGCCGGAAGGGTGAGGGTAGTTCTCCGTCCGTTGGAGACACCGGTCCGCCGCCTGGGAGGTCCACCTGAGCACAGGAGTAAAGATTAGGCGTAGAAAAGCAAATAGTCTTCTTACGTGGAAGATCTTGTCATGGCGTTCTTGGCTTGGCTGCGGAACGAAGCTCTGGCTCATACTCAGTCGAGGTAGACAGACGACTCCGTGCCGGGCTGTCCATGACGCTGGCTTTTAAGAGCCGCTGATTAACACCTGTTAGTCTGTGCGCGGCTGGAGCTGATGAGCTGGATGACAGCCCAGCGGCCGCCATGACAGTTATCATATCACAGCTGTACTGCATCCATTCCCTCCTCTTCTCCGTTCCTCCGTCTCCGGCCACCTGTTAGCGGACTGCACCAGTAAGGTTAGCAAGTAAAGATAGTGCTTCTTATTTTCAGTAAGCGACTTTCTCAGCTTTAGAAAACTGACCACACTATTAGTGTGTGCTGTTTAGTTTACCTGTTTTTGGACAGTAATCTGTTTTATGATGGTTGCTGACAGCTGAGCTGCTTCCGTTATGCTGGCTATATGTTAACGGCAGTAAAAGAGTGAATTACATGAGCAACTTACTCTTTTTTGTATTGTTTATTATTGTCATCGTTATATCAGCCTTCATTCTGAATATTAGTGCATCTCAATAAATTAGTATATCATGATTTGTAATTTAATTACGAAAAGATAACCATAATCATCACAAATAAATTTAAAACTGCTGAAATATTTCACTGTATGTGTAGTGAAGGCTCACATTCCTGTACTGAGATTTAAAGTTTTTTTTTAGACTGGAAGAAGTTCTTTTAATTTTCATTTGAAGCCAATTAAACTTTTAAACTTTTACACCCAGCAAGGTTTCAAACAGGATGGACTAGCTTGTTATTTTCTTTCTTTACTTTAATGGAATTGAATATTACTCGTTTGTTTTTAACACGCAGTTACAACAGCCTTTATGGAGCAGCAGAACTGTTTTTTGACTTTTTACACTTGAACATCTATTATCTGTGTTGCTACAAACACTTCTGATTATGCTGTAAAGTTCAAGTTTCCAACTCATGTTTGATGGGTCATTATTTTATTTAACTATGGAAACTTTTTATAAAAGGCTACATTATATTAAGGCAGAGACTGACAACAAAGTGATTTTCACAGGTGAGCAGGCTTAAACAGGTGAGGTAAAACATGACCTAGAGCCCCAAACCGGAGCTGTGCCAGCAGGAAGCTGAGCTGGTGGACATGACAGAAATAATTGTGATAGTCGACTAATCGAAAAAAATAGTCGTTAGATTAGTCGACTACCAAAATAATCATTAGTTGAAGCCCTACTGCTGACTTCAACTGGGGATATTGTTGGGCAGTGGGAGGAATACTTCTAGGATCTCCTCAATCCCACTGACACGCCTTCCACAGAGGAAGCAGAGCTTGTGGACGAGGGGGACAACTCGCCCATCACAGGGGCTGAGGTCGCCGAAGTTGTTAAAAAACTCTTCATTGCCAGGAACCAGAGGTGGACAAGATTTGCACTGAGTACCTCAAGGCCCTGGATGTTGTAGGGCTGTCATGGTTGACACGCCTCTGCAACATTGTGTGAAGGTCAGGATCAGTGCCTTTGGCATGGCAAACCGGGGTGGTGGTTCCTCTCTTCAAGAAAGGGGACCGGAGGATGTGTTCCAACTTTAGAGAGATCACACTCAGCCTCCCTGGGAAGGTCTATGCCAAGGTATTGGAGACGAGAGACCAGCCATTGGTCAAACCTTGGATTTCGGAGGAGCAATGTGGTTTTCATCCTGGTCGCGGCACATTGGACCAACTCTTTACCCTCTCGAGAATCCTTGAGGGTTCGTGGGAGTTTTCCCAACCAGTTTACATGTGTTTTGAGGACTTGGAGAAGGCATTCGACTGTGTCTCTTGTGGGGGTTTTTTTTGGGGGGGGGGGTGCTTCGGGAGTATGGGGTATCAGCCTTGCTGTTATCGAGGTATCGGGCTTGTTATTACGAGCTATCCGATCTCTATATGACCATTGTAAGAGTTTGGTTCATATTGCCAACACTCGGTCGGACTCATTCCCAGTGAGAGTTGGACTCCACCAGGGCTGCTCTTTGTCACCAGTTCTGTTCATAATTTTTATGGACAGGATTTCTAGGCGCAGCCAAGGAAGGGAGGATGTCATGCTTGGTGACCACAGGATCTCATCTCTGTTGTTTGCAGATGATGTCGTCCTGTTGGCTTCATCCAGCAATGACCTACAGGTCTTACTGGGATGGTTTGCTGCTGAGTGTGAAGCAGCTGGGATGAGAATCATCACCTCCAAGTCTGAGTCCATGGTCCTCAGCTGGAAAATGGTGGCTTGTCCTCTCTGTGTTGGGGACAAGTTCCTGCCCCAAGTGAAGGAGTTCAAGTATCTCGGGGTCTTATTCCCGAGTGAGGAGAGAATGGAGTGGGAGATTGACAGATGGATCGGAGCAGCATCTGCAGTGATGCAGATGTTGTACCGATCTGCCGTGGTGAAGAGGGAACTCAGCTCTAAGGCAAAGCTGTCGATTTACCAGTCAATCTATGTTCCTACCCTCACCTATGGTCGTGAACTTTGGGTAATGACCAAAAGAATGAGATTGCAGATACAAGCGGCTGAAATGAGCTTTCTCTGTAGGATTGCTGGACTCACCCTCAGAGATAGGGTGAGGAGCTCAGTCATCCAGGAGAGGCTCAGAGTAGAACCGCTGCACCTCCACATTGAAAGGAGTCAGTTGAGGTGGTTTGGGCATCTGATCAGGATGTCTCCTGGACGCCTCCCACTTGAGGTGTTTCAGGCACGTCCCACTGGGAGGAGACCCCAGGGCAGACCCAGGATTCCGGTTTTTCCATAATAAAGGGCAGGAAGGGTGGGAGTACTGCATCAATTTTTTCTTCCTCACTTGCAGTCAAGCAAATTTTACCTGATCAATAAATCGCATTTGAGCACCACACTTTTATCTTTAGAAACCCCACAATTTTACGCATCACAGTTTACAGATCACCCAAATACTGCCCTGTTTTTATTAATGAGTTCTCTGAGTTTTTATCAATAATCCACTCCTCATATAATTTTATTCTCATTTCCGGTGATTTTAATCTACACACTGATAAGCAGGGCCACCATATGCCAGAAAATTTTAATGACCTGCTCACATCCATGAATTTTACTCAACATGTCATGCAGCCAACTCACAACAGGGGACGCACTCTGGATCTTGTCATTAGCCATGGCCTGCCCATGAGTGTGCCCTCTGTTGTTGACTTGGTTGTGTCTGACCATAACTGTGTTTTTTAACATCACTGGTTTTATACAACGGGAGACCTCGGTGTGAACTGTGAGAAATCACCATCTGACACCTGAAGTGGCTGCTGATTTTATCAGACTCTTATGCAACATTCCCCCAATTATTTCACCTGCATCGTGTGATTTTATTGTTGATAATTCTAACAGTAAATTAAGATCAACCATTGACAGAGTTGCCCCAATAGTCACAAGGACAGTTAGGGATAAACCAAAGCCGCCATGGAGAAATAACCAAATCCAAAAACTGAAAAGAGAGTGCAGGATGGCTGAGAAGAAATAGAGGAAAAACAAATTAACTATCAATTACCAAGTGCTACAGAATAAATTAAAAATATACAATAATGCAGTCAAGACATCAAGAACTGAGTATTTTTCCAACATAGACCTTTTTGCAACCATTGATCACTTAATCAACCCAGATTTTAATAAAAACACAAACCTGCCATTTGATTCTCTCTGTGAGAGTTTTGCAGACCACTTCAGGTGCAAGGTTGATTCTATTAGATCCAACATTTTATCTGACCAGAAGACTGCTTTTAATGGAATCTTGGACTCACCTTTAGCTGAGGAAACACTGGATTGTTTTGCCCTGGTTGATGCTAAGATGCTTGGTAGAGTTTTTTCCCAGGTAAACTTGACCTTCTGCCTTTTAGATCTGATTCCCACATCACTTTTTAAACCATTTTATGGATTCTTCGAACATGAGATTTTAAACATTGTAAATTGCTCTCTTCACACTGTTTTCCCACTGCCTTTAAAATGGCTGTGGTGAAGCCCCTTTGAAGAAGAATAATTTAGATCCTGATATCCTCAGTAACTATCAACCTGTATCCAACTTACCATTTTTAAGTAAAGTTCTAGAAAAAAATTGTTTTTTTCCAGTTAAACAATTTTCTGATGGACCACAACATTCTTGAGAAATTTCAGTCTGGTTTTAGGACAAACCACAGTACCGAGACAGCCCTTTTAAAAATCGTTAATGATATCAGGTGTAGAACATGGACTCCCACAAATTGTCAGTTCTGGTGCTGCTGGACCTCAGCGCTGCCTTTGATACAGTAGATCACCACATTTTATTAAGCAGACTCAAACACCTGGTGGGCCTCTCAGGTACTGTTCTTGAATGGTTTCATTCCTATCTCACAGATCGCTGCTATTTTGTAAGTATGGATACATGTTCTTTGGCAATCCACAAAATCAAGTGTGGGGTACCCCAAGGTTCAATTTTAGGGCCAATACTTTTTAATCTTTATATGCTACCACTTGGGGATGTTATCAGGAGACATGGCATCAATTTTCATAGCTATGCTGATAATACTCAACTGTACACTGCCACGTCTCCTGATGACACAAAACCAATTAATGCCCTTTTGAACTGCATTTTAGATATAAAGTCATGGATGGCAGAGAATTTCCTACAGCTCAACCAGGGCAAAACAGAAGTTTTAATCATCGGTCCTGAAGACAAGAGATATAAACTTCTTCCAAAATTGTTAGGACTAAAACCTACACATTGTGTCAAGAACCTGGGCATTCTTTAAGACTCTGACTTTAATTTTATTTCACATGTGGAGGATGTGGAAATGACGAGACTGAGTTTATCTCACGAGTCAGGTTTATTTCATTCTCCAACATCATCCAAACAGAAAAGAGAAAGAACCCCCCAACATCTGCCCCTTTTATACCCCAGGACATCAAAGCACACAGTCACATTGTCTTTTAATCCCAAATCACAATGCGTCTTCTTCCAGGTCTTCTCACCCCCACCTAAAGTCACTGGTGGTCAGGAAATCCCTCAAGGTCGTCTCTTTGCATACAAAAGGCCACCTCTCACATCCTCCTGTCATCTCCTAGGAGGCTCAGTCCTGTTCCTCCGAGACGTGAAGCATACAATAAGCATACAGTAATACACAAGTGAAGCATATGAAACCCACATATGTGTCCCACATGACCCCCCCCCCCCCAAACGTCTAAGATGGAACAACATAATAACAGTTTGCATGTCATAATAAAATCACTACACATCAGTCCACATACTGCTTGGGCCTCAGTCTTCTCCCGCGGCTGCTGTAAACAGGCTTTACCACCTCCGTGGCACCCTCCTGCTGGGGAGCTGCTGTCTGGGGATGAGAACTGTTAGTCAATCTCTGTGGGTGTCCTGGGGAATGCTCTCTAGGGGGTCTGCCGCGCCGAGGAGCCCTGGCCAACTGCACACCTTCGTCAGCCACCACAAAAGCGGGTTTGAGCCTGTTTATGCCAATCATTTCTTTTCTGCCCCCCAAATCTAGCAAAAAATGCTTATCCCCTGTTTCCAGCACTCTATATGGTCCATCATAAGGTGGGCGTAACGGTGGGCGATGGGCATTGTGTCTGACAAAAACAAACTCCGCATTTTTTAAAGCCTTAGGCACAAAAACGCGTGGAAAACTGTGGTGAACGGGGCCAGGTAGTGTGCTCGAGTCCGTGCTACTCTGTAACCGCTGAGCTGAGGAGCACTCTGGCGCAGGATTATCTGGGAGAAATTCCCCGGGCAGCCGAAGTGGCTGTGCGAAAACTAGCTCAGCTGGGGAGGCTTCTAAATCCTCTTTAGGTGCAGAACGCAACCCCAATAAAACCCATGGTAGCCTGTCCACCCAATTTGCATCCGTAAGCGACGCTCTGAGGGCCGCCTTCAATGACCTGTGAAAACGTTCGCATAACCCGTTAGCCTGTGGGTTGTACGCGGTTGTGCGGTGGATCATTGCCCCCAGGCTGCGGGCCATCGCTGACCAAAGTTCGGAAACAAACTGAGGGCCTCTGTCGGACGTAATGTCCGATGGGACTCCAAAACGCGCTACCCATGCCGTTAAAAACGCGCGCGCAACCTCCTCGGCTGTGGTTGATGACAGTGGGACCACTTCTGGCCAGCGCGTGGTGCGGTCAACCATTGTCAGAAGATGTGTGCGCCCCTGTGAGGGTGGGAGGGGGCCTACGAGGTCCAGGTGAACATGATCAAACCTTTTAGCTGGAATGTGAAACGGCTCCAAGGGAGTTCTCGTGTGTTTGTGTACTTTGGCCCGTTGACAAGCTATGCAGGCTGCCGCCCACTCTCTAACTTGTTTGCGCAGGCTCGGCCATACAAATTTCTCTCCCACCATTTTGACCGACGCGTGCACTCCTGGGTGCGCCAGAGAATGGATCGAGTCAAAAACGCGGCGGCGCCACGCAGCCGGTACCACAGGACGCGGTCGCCCAGTGGAGACATCGCAGATTAGGGGGGGCATACCGTCTTGCAGCACCCTGTCCTCCAGCCTTAACCCTGTTGATCCAGACTGGAGCGCGCGCACGTCCGCGTCGTTAACCCGATCCGCGGCCATGGTTGCAAAATCTACCCCTACGCGGTCTGGAGCCACCACGGCGCGCGAGAGGCAGTCTGCCACTACATTAAGTTTACCCGCCACATGCTGGATATCGGTAGTAAACTCCGAGATCGCGGCCAGCTGTCTCTGCTGCCGGCCCGACCACAGTTCTGAAACCTTGGCCATCGCGAAAGTTAGCGACTTGTGGTCAACAAACGCGGTGAAACGGCGGCCCTCCAGCCAGAACTGGAAGTGGCGAATGGCCAAGTGGAGAGCTAACAACTCCCTGTCGAATGCGCTGTATTTTCGTTCACTATCGCGCAAGGTCCTGCTGAAAAAGGCGAGCGGTTGCTAAGCTCCGGCTACATACTGTTCCACGACCGCCCCTATGGCCACATCTGATGCGTCAGTAGTGAGCGCTATGCGGGCCGTTGGGACTGGATGTGCTAACAATGCAGCGTTCGCCAGGGCTGTTTTGATTTCACAGAATGCGCGCTCTCACTCCGGAGACCATTCGATTTTATTCGTGGGTTTTTGTTTTTTTAGTGCAGCATACAATGGTTGCATGAGCTGCGCTGCGCGGGGGAGGAAACGATTATAAAAATTCACCATTCCCAAAAACTCCTGTAGCGCTTTGACTGTTTGTGGCTGGGGAAAATTTGTTACTGCGCGCACTTTGTCAGGCAGAGGAACTGCTCCTTCTGGAGAGACGCGATGCCCCAAAAAATCAATCTGCATCACCCCGAACTGACACTTCGCTGGGTTGATTATTAACCCGTGCTCTGCCAACCTCCGGAAAACTGCCGTGAGGTGGTTTTCGTGTTCGTCTTCGGACGCGCTGGCTACCAATATGTCGTCCAGGTAGACGAACATGAAGGGGAGATTGCGCAACACCGCGTCCATCATGCGTTGGAACGTCTGCGCCGCGCCTTTAAGCCCAAACGGCATGCGCAAAAACTCAAATAGCCCGAACGGAGTTATTACCACTGTTTTGGGTATGTCCTCAGCGTGCACTGGGACCTGGTGGTAACCGCGTACCAAGTCTATCTTAGAAAAAACGCGCACCCCCGCCAAATGAACTGAAAAATCTTGGATGTGCGGGATCGGGTAGCGGTTGTGCGCTGTAGCGTTGTTCAACCTGCGGAAATCACCACAAGGTCACCACGAGCCATCAGCTTTCGGCACCATGTGAAGCGGTGAAGCCCATGGGCTTTTTGAACGCCTGATGATGCCCAACTTTTCCAGGTTGGCAAACTCCTCGCGCGCTATGGTCAGTTTAGCTGAATCCAAGCGCCGAGCTTTTGCAAAAACGGGCGGTCCAGTGGTAGTAATAAAATGTTCCACCCCGTGTTTAGCCACGGTCGCCGAAAATGTTGGGACCGTGAGTGCTGGGAACTGAGTGAGGAGTGTGTGGAACTTACCACTCGCAGCTGTGACGTTGGCTTGTGCTGTTGGCGGGGCCACTCGAGCTGTACAGGGAATAGAATAAAAAGAGAGTGCATTAACCAGGCGTCTGTTAGCAAGATCAACCAACAAACCATGTGAGCACAAAAAATCAGCCCCTAACATGTTGAAATTGACTGCAGCTATGACGAAAGTCCACTCGAATGTACGGCCGTGTAGGGACAGAAGCAACGTCCTCTCACCAAAGGTCTTAATCGCCGAGCCGTTCGCTGCTGACACCCCGGGACCACTGGAAGGCGCCAGTCGGTCAGCAGAGGAAGGTGTGATGAAACTCAGCTGGGAGCCTGTGTCCACGAGGAAATGTCTCCCCGAGCGCGCATCCCTCAAGTAGAGCAGCTTGTTCTCCTCTCCGAGGGCCGCAGCTGCTACTGACCCCCGGTCCTGGCGTTTCCCGAGCGCTTGAAATGGCATGGTGGTATACATTTGCGTGCCCTCTCTGCGAAGCGGCGATGGTAGAAACAAAGGACGTCGTCTGCTTCGTGTTTCTTGGCCTTTGCCGCCGCCGTCGTCGGTGAGTGTAGTACTGCTGCCTCTGGCCCCCTGCCATCTCCGGACGTTGCGCTGAGCTCCACTGCCGCGGAGGTGGCCACGCGCCGTTTGGCGGCGTTGACGAGTCGTTGCGCCTCTTGGCCCAGCTCGCGGTAGTCTCGACGGGCCAACAGTGGCGAACCTGCCAGGGTCACTCTCACCGCTGACGGTAGGGTCCTGAGGAAAAGGTGGGCAAAGATGAAGTGGTCATCGTCAGAGTCTTTCAACCCCAACATCTTCTCCATCAGGTCCGCAAGCCTGTCACTTTCCAATTCAGTCAGCGCCAGGAGCCCCTCTGCTCGCTCCTCCACCGAGTGGGTGAAGTACCGGATGAGTGCAGCCTTTAACGCGCCGTATTTGTCACTGTCTGGCGGCTGGTTGATCAGGCTCTGCACATGCTGGGCTGTGTGGCTGTCCAGTTTTGCAACCACATGGTAGAACTTTGTGGCGTCTACCGAAATCCTCCGGAGGTTGAACTGCGCCTCGACCGCGTTAAACCAGGAGCGCGGATTGTTCTGCCAGAAGTCCGGTAGCTGAACTGTGGCTGCATTCGTTTGGCTGGCTCCTGACGAGTCTGGCTCCGGAGAGTTCTCTCCCGTCATGATACGTCTTAGGGTCACCAGTGTGGAGGATGTGGAAATGACGAGACTGAGTTTATCTCATGAGTCAGGTTTATTTCATTCTCCAATATCATCCAAACAGAAAAGAGAAAGAATCCCCCAACATCTGCCCCTTTTATACCCCAGGACATCAAAGCACACAGTCACATTGTCTTTTAATCCCAAGTCACAATGCGTCTTCTTCCAGGTCTTCTCACCCCCACCTAAAGTCACTGGTGGTCAGGAAATCCCTCAAGGTCGTCTCTTTGCATACAAAAGGCCACCTCTCACATCCTCCTGTCATCTCCTAGGAGGCTCAGTCCTTTTGTTCCTCTGAGACGTGAAGCATACAATAAGCATACAGTAATACACAAGTGAAGCATATGAAACCCACATATGTGTCCCACACACACATTAAAAATCTAACAAGAATTGGATTTTACCATCTTAGGAATATAGCCAGAGTCCACCCTTTTCTCTCTTTTGCCAGCACGGAGTTCTTGATGCATGTTTTTATTACTAGTCGTATAGACTATTGTAATGCCCTGCTCTCTGGTCGTCCTCAAAAAACAATTATCACATCTCCAGCTGCTCCAAAATTCAGCAGCACGAGTGTTAATGAGGACCAAGGGACGGGTGCATATTACACCAGTTTTAGAATCTCTGCATTGGCTCCCCGTGCGTTTTAGGTTCGATTTTAAGGCTCTCTTAGTAGTTTTTAAATGACTCAGTGGTCTTGGGCCTTCTCATCTATCTGAGCTGCTCTTATCTTATGAGCCCTCGCGAACCCTGAGGTCCTCTGGTACTGGCCTTTTAATGGTTCCCAAAGTCAAGACCAAGACCTTTGGTGATGCTTCCTTTCACTATTATGGTCCTCGTCTGTGGAACAGCCTGCCAGAGAGCCTCAGGGCCGCAGAGTCAATAGATGTTTTTAAGAATAGGCTCAAGACCCACCTTTTTAATTTGGCTTTTAATAAACCTGTTTAACTATTACTGAAGTAGTCATTTATGTTCCATTGTTTTATGTTCTTTTTAGTGCCATTTCTTCTGAGATTTTCTCATCTTCTTATTGATGTGTTTAGTTCAGTTTTTTTTTTAAGTATGGGTTTTTAGTTCCTGCTTTTATGTGTTCTTAGTTCTTTTGGTACCTTTTAAAATTTTGGCTTTTAACAAACTGTTTAACTATTGTTGAAGTAGTCATTTATGTTCCATTGCTTTTACATTCTTCTTAGCTCCATTTGCTTTTAGATTTTCTTATTTTGATGTGTTCTTAGCTCAGTTTCTAAGTATGGGTCTTTAGTTCCCTTTCCTCTTTGTGTTCTTAGTTTTATTCTGTATTTATGTGTTTTAGCTCCAGTGTTTCCTCAGTGGGGCCCCTCATGCCGGATGCTGCCTGGCCCATCTGCAGGGGTGTTGGTCTTGTGGGTCGCTCTAGCTTGGGTGGGTGGGGGCTTTATACCACTGCCTACAGCTGTGGTGTGGGCCCCGGCCTGTCCTGGTTAGGGCAGCCCTTGTGGCACCTTCTGTGGTGACTGGCTGTGTGGTGTCCTGGTGTGGGGGGGCTCCACAGGATGGTTGCTCCTTCACATGGTACCTCGGTGCCGAGCAATATCTCTTATTTTATATGTGTGTAAGAGAAGTAAGAGGTGATGTATGTGCCTGTGTGTGTTGTGTTTGTGGCTATGTTTATGGGAGGGTTGGTGATGTATCATGTAAAATATGTAATTAAATGTGTATTGTTTTTATCTATGTAAGGCACTTTGGCAGCATCTATTGTTTTAAAAGTGCTATACAAATAAAGTTTGATTGATTGATTGATTGATTTGAAAACAATATATAGTGCATATTCATTTTTAAATGCTGTACTACTGCTCCTGGAAATCCTTTCAATTGAACATTTATCATTTGAGAAAGAGTGAAAACTAAAGCAGTTTTGTGGTATTGTGGTTATGGTGAGTGCTTGGAAAGCAGGTGGTCCTGGGGTTGAGTCTCGCCAGGGATGCCTTGTTATTATAAATAACTGAAGTACAGCATGGCTCTTCTGTGCATTTTAATGCAGCACTACATCAGATTTTCACCTCAAGATAATGTTTGCAAAACTATTTGATGGTACACCAAGATATGACCAAGTGAATATCACTTGATCCATAGCCTGAGTGTACCCACATTGCCTTCAATGGCTCTTTGTTTGGTGTCATTACTGGGGAGGACAGCAGATGTGGCCCCGATCCCAGCAGCGATTCACAGGGCATGACTTCAGCCACCAACAACAAAAAGCCCTGTGGTTGGCTGTTGGGACTGGGGTCGAGGTCGCCATGATTGTGGCCTTTCAGTGTTTCTACAAGGAACAAGAAAGTTACATAGTGCTGCTTTCAAAACTAATGTATAGCAGTCCTTAGGTTTTGAATGCTGTTGCTAAACAAAGCAAGACCATAAAGTCTACTCCTGTTTGGAACCAGATGACCACCGCTGTCTATATTCCTTTTAAATTTTGCTCTTTCCCCTTCATATTTTTTTATATTTCATAAACACATGCCTAACATTCACTATCATCACACACTCCACATCATCCACTTTCATATCTTCTCATAATAAAGTTTTTATTCAATCCAGTGTGTCCAACTCTAAGCCTTTTATGGTCTCTTCGTTTCTGCTTCTTCTCTCTTGCATTGATTCCTCTACTAGAGGGTTTATAAAGAAAAGGTCTCTCCCCTTGTGTCCAGTACTCCATTTCTTTTGCCATACTTTCCGAATTTCCTTTTTAATTATTGCTTTTGCTTCTGCTTTTCCCAAACTTGCTTTAACTGTAAATTGCAGCAACCCTGGCTGAATGATGGCCAGCTTTACTGATGGTTCGCAAAGCTTTATTCAGTTGGTCTTAAACAGTTAGTGAACACACCGTAACAGCTTGAAACAATAGAAAACACAAAAATGCCTTTTAACATACTTTTCATATACAATTGATTCATCATTTTTATATTCAGATTACACAATAATTGATGTTATATTAAAATATCGATATAAATAGACTGATAATACACATAATAAAGTAAAAACTGTACAAAATAATTGGTAAAATACAAATATAAACAAGCACTTCAACAGTTTTTCAGTTAGCAACTAATCCTCTGTATAAACTACTCTATAGTAGATAATTTTATAAAAGTATATTAAAAACATAAAACATTAAACAAACAATCAAATAATATTGTGGAAATCATAACTACTATGATAATCAGTGGATGTTTAAGGGATTACAAAATATTTCTAAAAAGAAAAACATTATAGAGAGAATTTATACAATATAGAGCTAAAGAAGAACATGAACAGAAAAAAGATTAAAATAAATGAACTGACATTATGTATATCTGTAAGAAGGAATATTACAATAAAACATTAGAAAACAGTAAAAATAATATTAAAGGTACATGCAGTATATGAAAATGCGAAATCAAAAATTTCCCTCGACAGGTTAATTAGCCTCAATATATTATTGAAAATAAGAACAACATAAAGAAATGAATGTGAAAGTAAGTTTAACAGATTTTATAAGTGTTGGTGCAAATTTGACAAAAAAATCCCTGATACAGTGACATCCACAGATAATAATGAAATTGATTTTTCAGGGGAAAAAATCAGTTCAACTTTTATTAAAACAGCTGAAGAAAAATAAATCAGATATTGTCCATAAATGTTAAAACAAAACATCAACTCATTGTAATGACACAGATCTGAAAACAGTGAAATAGGTAACTGAGGGAACTCCCAAACCACTAACTCACATCTTCAACTTCTCTTTCCAAAACGGGACAGTTTCCTAATACAATTAAAACTGCAAAAGTCATTCCATTATATCAGTCTGGTGACAAGTAACACTTCACAATTTCTCTTCTGACACAGTTGTCAAAAATTCTAGAAAAACTCTTCGGTGATAGATTAGAAAAGTCTATAGACCAACACAAACTACTCTCTGACAGTCAATATGGATTTAGACCAAACTTGTCAACATCATTAGCATTAGCAGAACTCACAGAAGAAATCATTAATTCCATATATTAATACAAGCGCTCTGAGGCAAGTGCAATATCCCCTGTCTCTGTTTTCTTTGAAGATCCCAAAACTTTCTGACAGAGAACAGTTTTCAATTTTTCAATATAATTACAGTGGAAGAAACAAATTATGATAAGCCCATCATCCACAAATATACATCAAAGTATACAACCCATAGTTGTAGGTCAGGATCCCAAGGTGAACCCATGTAGTAAGTATGGTGACACTAGGGAGCTTTACACCTTCTATAGTAAGAGATCACAGGGAGTGCCAACTTTGACCTTTTGACCCCAAACCTGTAGTTAGAGGTCATGGTCTCATTGTGAACCCATGTACCAGGTTTAGTGACCCTAGCTTTCTTTGTTGTTGAGATATACTTTATAGGGATGCAAGTTATTGATTAATACATCAATTGTTAATTGATTCACTTTATCAGTCGATAAACGATTAATTGATAAGCGGCAAGTTTCTTGAGAACCTGAATTTCCCTCGGTACATGCGGTCTTTGTATCTGTTAATTACCGTTTTTGATATACTGAATGAAACATGAACATCCTATTCCTCGATGATTTATTGTACCATTTGCATTTTTTTTTACTCGAGACAATGGCGTTTTTTGTCCATCCATCCATCCATCCATCCATCCATCCATCCATCCATCCATCCATCCATTCTTCTTCTACCACTTTTCTGGAGGTCCGGGTCATGGAGGCAGCAGTTCAAGCAGAGAAGCCCAGACTTCCCTCTCCCCAGTCACCTGCTCCAGCTCTTCAGAGAGGACACCAAGGCATTCTGAAACCAGCTGGGAGACATAGTCTCTCCAGCGAGTCCTGGGTCTGCCCCGGGATCTCCTCCCAATGGGACGTGCCTGAAACACCTCAAGTGGGAGGCATCCTGATCCAATGCTCATACCACTTCAAATGGCTCCTTTCAATGTGGAGGAGCAGCGGTTCTATTCTGAGCCTCTCCCGGATGACTGAGCTCCTCACCCTTTCTCTGAGGGTGAGTCCAGCAATCCTATGAAGAAAGCTAATTTCAGCCACTTGTATCCGCAATCTCGTTCTTTCTGTCATTACCCAAAGCTCATGACTATAGGTGAGGGTAGGAACATGGATTGCCTGGTAAATCGACAGCTTTGCCTAAGAGCTTAGCTCCCTCTTCACCACATCAGACCGGTACAACATCTGCATCACTGCAGATGCTGCTCCGATCCATCTGTCAATGTCTCACTGCAGTCACCTCTGACTCGTGAATAAGACCCCGAGATACTTAAACTCCTCCACTTGGGGCAGGAGCTTGTCCCCAACCCAGAGAGGACAATCCACCTTTTTCCGACTGAGGGCCATGGACTCAGACTTGGAGGTGCTGATTCTCATTCCAGCCGCTTCACACTCAGCAGCACACTGTCCCAGTAAGACCTATAGGTCATTACTGGATGAAGCCAACAGGACAACATCTTCTGCAAACAACAAAGATGAGATCCTGTGGTCACCAAGCATGACACCATCTGTTTCCTGGCTACACCTAGAAATCCTGTCCATAAAAATTATGAACAGGATCGGTGACAAAGGGCAGCCCTGGCAGACTCCAACTTTCACTGGGAATGAGTTCGACCGAGTGTTGGCAATACGAACCAAACTCTTACAACGGTCGTACAGAGACCGGAGAGCTCGTAATAACAAGCCCGATAGCCCATACTCCCGAAGCACCCCCCACAAAAAACCATGATGGACGTGGTTGAATTCTCCAAGTCCACAAAACACATGTAAACTGGTTGGGCAAACTCCCATGAACCCTCGAGGATTCTCAAGAGGGTAAAGAGCTGGTCCGATGTGCCACGGCCAAGACAAAAACCACATTGCTCTTCCTGAATCAGAGGTTCAACCAACGGCCGGACTCTCCTCTCCAGTACCTTGGCATAGGCCTTCCCAGGGAGGCTGAGGAGTGTCATCCCTCTAAAGTTGGAGCACACCCTCCGATTCCCCTTTTTAAAGAGAGGAACCACCACCCCAGTTTGCCATGCCAAAGGCACTGTCTCCAACCTCCATACAATGTTGCAGAGGTGTGTCAACCATGACAGCCCTACAACATCCAGGGCCTTGAGGTACTCGGGGTGGATCTCGTCCACCCCTGAGGCCTGGCAACCAAAGAGATTTTTAACCACCTTGGTGAACTCAGCCCCTCTGATTGGCGAGTCGTCCCCCTCGTCCACAAGCCCTGCTTCCTCTGTGGAAGGCGTGCCAGTGAGATTGAGGAGATCCATGAAGTATTCCTTCCACCGCCAGATGATATCCCCAGTCGAAGTCAGTAGCGCCCCATCAGCACCATACACGGTGTGGACAGGGAGCTGCTTTCCCCTCCTGAGCCACTGGACAGTTTGCCAGAATCTCTTCGAGGCTGACCGAAAGTCTTGTACCATGGCCTCACCAAACTCCTCCTACACCAGCATTTTTGCTTCAGCAACCACCCGAGCAGCACTCTGCTTGGCCTGATGGTACACCTCAGCTGCTTCGGAAGTCCCACAAGCCAACCAAGCTTGATAGGACTTCTACTTCAGCTTAATGGCTCCCCTCACCACTGGTGTCCACCACTTGGTTCGCGGGTTGCCACCACAAGATGCACCGACGACCTTGCGGCCGCAGCTCTGGGCAGCTTCTTCAACAATGGAGGTGGAGAACATGGCCCATTCAGACGCCATGTCTCCAGACTCCCTTGGAATGTGGTTGAAGTTTTTCCAGAGGTGGGAGTTGAAAACCTCCCGGACAGGGGCCTCAGCCAGATGTTCCCAGCACACCCTCACTATACGTTTGGGTCTACCAGATGTAAATGGTGTTTTCCCCTGCCATCGGATCCAACTCACCCCCAGGTGGTGATCATTTGACAGCTCTGCACCTCTCTTTACCCGAGTGTCCAAGACATACGGTCGCAGGTCTGATGACACAATAACAAAATCGATCATCGACCTGCGACCTAGGGTGTCCTGGTGCCAGGTGCACATATGGACACCCTTATGCTTGAACATGGTGTTCGTTATAGACAAACTGTGGTTAGCACAGAAGTCCAATAACTGAACACCACTCAGGTTCAGATCGGGCAAGCCGTTCCTCCCAGTCACCCCCTCCAGTTTTCTCTGTCGTTGCCCATGTGCGCGTTCAAGTCCCCCAGTAGGACAATGGAGTCTCCAAGAGAAGCACCCTCCAGCACCCCAGTCAGAGACTCCAAAAAGAGTGGGTACTCTGAACCATCATTTGGTTCACAGGCACAAATGATGGCCATTACTCATTTTCCAACCCGAAGGCACAGGGAAACAACCCTTTCGTCCACCGGGGAAAACTCCAATATAGAAGCCGCAAGGTGAGGGGGATACAAGAATACCACCCCTGCTCGCCGCCTCTCGCCCGAGGCAACTCCAGAGTAGGCCAAACTCCAGCCCTTTTCAGGAGACTTGTTCCGGAACCGGAGCTGTGTGTTGAGGTGAGGGCGACTATATCTAGCCAGTATCGCTCAATCTCATGCACCAGCTCAGGCTCCTTCCCCACCAGAGAAGTAACATCCCACATCCCAAAAGCCAGTTTAGGAAGCCTGGAATCAGACCACAAAGGTCTCCGTCTTCGACAGCCACCTGATCCACTTAGCACCGGACCCCCACGGTCTGTCCTGCAGGTGGTGAGCCCACTGGAGGCATTTTTTGTAAGTTAATAAAATTTTGTACTGTATAGTGTGTACCGTGTGCTGGTACATCTCAGTAAATTACAAATATTATGATTTTTAATTTATTTTAAAAACTATTACCAATATCATAAATTTGACTTGATTAAATATGATTAAATATGACTGGCGCCTAGCGCTGCCCCGGCCTTGGATGCGCTCTGCAGAGCGTGCCCAAATGCCAAGTCACGTTTCGTTACCTTGTATTCATACATGTGTAATGACAATAAAGTTGAATCTCATCTCATCATAAATTTATCTTTTTTTTAGTTATATTACAAAAAAATAACTTTCACATTCTACTTTACTGAGATGCACCGGTAGATTGTTTTAACAGGAAAATAAATTGTGAGCTGCTTCATCTGTTGCATGTTAAACATTATCACAGTATGCCAGCAATCCAGGCAAATCAAGTATGACCTGGGCTCCCTCTGTTGTCTGTTCCCTCTGTTGTCTGTTACCTCAGTGGTAACTTAAGTCTGGTCTGCTTTCCCATCTTGCAGCAGGGATAGGTTTTTGCGCTCGTGTAATCTTTTTCTTTGCTCCGGTCACTTTCTCCGCTATGTTAATTTGAAGCAGTTGGACCTTCAAGAACTTGTTGTGGAGCTCTGACCTAACCCGGAAGGGTGAGTTTTTTCACACTGCACAGCGCATGTGCACTGGGAGCTTAGCGTCTTCTTCTGCTTTTTTTATTTGAAATGCGGCAGTGGGTGACCGTGTGCGGCCCCACCTGGACGGCGCGGCCACTGCATTTCATAGAATAAGTTCTGATTGAAAAGGACTGCTGAGTTATCAATTAATTGACAACTAATTTAATTTAGTCGACTAAATTCTTATCAACAATTAATCGCAAGTCCATTAATTATTAACATCTCTAAGACTTTATAAAGCATTTTGATGTTGACCTTTGACCTTGCAATCCCAAAACCATAGTCACACTCCAGGGTCACAGGGTGAACCTGTGTACCAAGTTTGGTGGCCCGAGCTTTACTCATTGTACATTAATAAGGCATAAGACCTCAAACCCATAGTCAGAGGTCAGGTTTCTAAGGTGAACCTGTGTATCAGGTTTGATGACCCTAGCTTTGTTTGTTGTTGAAATATAGTTTATAAGCCATTTTGATGTTGACCTTTGACCTTGCGATCTCAAAACCACAGTCACACTTCAGTGTCACAGGGTGAACCTATGCACCAAGTTTGGTGCCCCTTACTTAACTCATTGAACAGTAATAAGGTAGAGGGAATGTTAACCTTGACCTTTGGACCCCAAACCCATAGTCTGAGGTCAGGATCCCAAGGTGAACCTGTGTACCAGGTTTGGTGGCCCTAGCTTTACTTGTTTCATAGTAATAGTAAATGAACCATTTACCATAGTGCATAGTGTTAATTTTGAACTTTGACCCCTTGACCTTAAACCCATAGTTAGGTGAGGGTGTAAGTCATCCAAAATGTGCATTAGATACAACTACTGTATCGATTTGAAAAGCCTACATCATTTCTTTCAGTAGTCATTGTGTTTAGAAGATTTAGGAAAAAAATCTGACCACTGACCTTTGACCTCAAAGTCCTCCGATGACAGATAAATTGCAATATGCGCATCATCAGTGTATATGGTACCAAGTTTCAAAACAATCAGAAAAAAACTGTAGGAGGAGTTGATTTTACAAAAATGGGACAGACGAACGGACTGACCCATAACATAACTGCTCTTCGAACCCTTTGGGCTTCGACTGGCAGGGAATTAAATTAAAAAAAAAAAAGACATTTACAGTTGTGGTATTTCTTGATCTAAAACAATGAGACGATACATACATAGATGTACTGTACATATGAAAGACATTTCAATGTCTTTACTCCTTTTTACATCAGTTCACAATTATGATAATAATAATTATAATAATGGATTATTTATAATTTAAAGAGCATTTCATTCACACATAAGAGACTTAAACTTGAAAATAAAAATCTACAGACATGACCAGACTACAGTCGCTCAACTGTGAGTTCTCATGTGGCAACTAAAACCACAACAATGAGGGAAGCGTTTCTCACATATCTAAAAAGACTACGGCTTCTCGCTTGTGTGAATTCTCATGTGTCTTTTCAAAGTACTGTGATCAATAAATCTGTGCCCACATGTTTCACAAGAAAACGGCTTCTCACCTGTGTGGATTCTCATGTGAGTTTTCAAATAACTGCGTTCATTAAATCTTTTACCACATGTTTCACAAGAAAACGGCTTCTCACCAGAGTGAATTCTCATGTGTTGTTTCAAATGACCATGTTGGCTAAAACTCTGAACACATGTTTCACAAGAAAATGGCTTCTCACCAGAGTGAATTCTCATGTGTTGTTTCAAATGATCATGTCGGCTAAAACTCTGAACACATGTTTTACAAGAAAATGGCTTCTCACCAGTGTGACTTCTCATGTGGCTTTTCAAATGACAACTTTGACTAAATCTTTGTCCACACATTTCACAAGAAAACGGCTTCTCACCTGTGTGAATTCTCATGTGTCTTTTCAAAAAAGAATGTCGCATAAAACTTTGCCCACACATTTCACAAGAAAACGGCTTCTCACCTGTGTGGATTTTCATGTGACTTTTCAAATTACTATTCCGATTAAAACTTTGCCCACATGTTTCACAAGAAAATGGCTTCTCAACTGTGTGAATTCTTATGTGTTTTTTCAAATGATCATGTCGGCTAAAACTCTGAACACATGTTTCACAAGAAAATAGCTTCTCACCAGTGTGACGTCTCATGTGAATTTTCAAATGACAACTTTGATTAAATCTTTGTCCACATGTTTCACAAGAAAACGGCTTCTCACCTGTGTGAATTCTCATGTGTCTTTTCAAATTACTATTCTGGTTAAAACTTTGCCCACATGTTTCACAAGAAAATGGCTTCTCAACTGTGTGAATTCTCAAGTGCTCTGTCAAATGAACATGCAAAGTTAAATTTTGCCCACTTATTTCACAAGGATGTGGCTTCTCACCTGTGTGAATGCTCTCATGAACTGATAAACTGCTCCGCCATCTGAATTTTTTCCCACATATTTTGCAAACATGTATCTTATTGACTGCATGATGTTTCTTGATACAGGACTCATTTTTAAAGTCTTTGACGGTATCAGAATATTTTACGGACTTTTCACCTGTGTCAGTATCACAATGATTCTCTGATATGGAGGAGTTATCTACATTGTTACTGTCACTTCTGTTTCTGTGAAGTCTCTTCTTTGGCTTTGGCTTTTCATGTTTACTTGATCCTGGGTTTACATTCTTACCTGCTCTCTGGTCTTGGCTCTCAGTGTCAGGAGAGTTTTCACAAAGGAGCTGCTCACCGTTTGGTTTAGTTTCACTGTTGTCATTGTCCTCATCAGTAGGAGTCACCATGAAGGTATCAGTCTCTTGTTTCAGTCCAAAGTGTTCTTCCTCTTTAACCTGTGTAGCATCTTGTTCCCCCTGGTCCAGACTGGACTTACTCCACTGGATCCCGGGCTGCTGGACAGTAAGAACCTCCTCCTCCTGAATGTCATGTAGCTGTAGAGCATCTGCAGGGAAAAAAGACAAAAGAAAAATGATAGTAATACAAACCCACAAAGAATAAATGAATTGCTTGGCCAAAGAAGGCACTGGTCATATTTAACACTATTAATCATAACATTTTAATCAATTAATAGGAATGATATAGGATCAGGGGGTGGTATTGCATTGGGTGACAAGTTATTTGAGACAAGGAAAACAACTTGTGAATTGGGAGAACATTTGTCTTTGTGCTTGAACAATGCTTGAGGCATCCCCGAGGGGTCAGTCTTATGTAGATTAGTTTATTTGACAGGGACAGTGCAATAAACATAGACAATTAATCAAAGACAATCAATCTGATGTGTTGCACATAGAGTGTATAGCTATTAGCTAATTTGCAACTCTTGTCCCTGGATGGGCTTTAGAAAAAAGAATCAAGTAAAGATGGGAAAAAAAATAAATAAAAAATATACACAATAACCACATACATCAATGCAGAAAAATTATAAATACACAATTATAAATATTATAAATATTATAAATACACAAATATAACAGCCTGACTCACACTTAACATAAATATTATAAATATTATAAATACACAAATATAACAGCCTGACTCACATTTAACACATATAACATAACTCACATTTGCCTATTTCAGGCCTTCCTCCCTCCGTCACTCACTATAAACAAACACATTTATTCCTTCCCTTCATTCACTCTCACTTTGCAGACAATTAATTCATACATGAGTACATTCTTGTTTATTTTTCAGCCAGTTTTTAACATTTTTAGTGAATGTTTTAAAGTCCGTTATTATTTTAATTTCATTTGGCATTGTGTTCCAGATGTGACTGCCCTTTATAGAGAATGCTGTTTGTCCAAATGTGGTTCTGCGGTGGAATATTTTACAGTTATTGTTAACAGAACTCCTGGTGGCTCTGCTGCTGTCCTGTCTTTGGACGAAACCAGCAAGTGGCTCGGGTGCTGATTTATGGAAACATTTGAACGTTAATTTCAGAAGACAGAGGTCAATGAAGCTCTCAAAACTCAATAGGTTGTATTTTTTTAAAACATTACAGTGATGCCACCTAATGGGCTTTTTGTCCAAGATTTTTAGGGTTTGATTATATAATGAACCTATATGTCTTATTGTGGAAGGGGCTGCTTGAGCCCAGACTGTCAAACAGTATGATATATGAGAAAAAACCATAGAATGCATATACAGTGCAGCTGCTTTGTAAGGTATGTAATATCTAATTAATTTAAAGCAGTTCAGATTTTTTTTTACTGTTTTTGAAATTTTCTTTATATGAAGATTAAATTTGAGTTGAGGATCTAGTACAATGCCAAGGTATTTGAATTCTGTAGCTAAACTGATGTCATGATCATGTATATTAACTTTAAAATGTTGCAGGTTACATTTTTTGATTGAAAAGCACATTGAGACTGTTTTCTGAAGGTTCAGCAATAGATGGTTCTTGAGGAGCCACTCTTGGACATCAACCATACTTGTAGACAGTACATCTGCAGCCTGTGCTGGAGTCTTGGCAGCTGTGTAAATAACTGCATCATCTGCATAAAGTTGGCATGTTGCAGCTGAGCAGTGTAACGGCAAGTCATTAATAAAAATGCTGAAAAGTAAAGGACCAAGAATGGACCCTTGTGGGATACCCATGCGGTTGTTTAAAAATGAGGATTTATCCTGGTGAACTTTTACACACTGTTCTCTATTCTGGAGATAAGATGCAAACCATTCTAATGTATTTGGGGAGAAGTTAAAAGATACCATTTTGGATAAAAGCAAACTGTGGTTTACAGTATCGAAAGCCTTTTTGAGATCTAGAAAAACAGCTCCTACCACATTACCCCTGTCCAAGGACTGTTTGACGTTTTCAATAAGGCAACAATTTGCTGTTTCTGTTGAGTATCCTGGTCTAAAACCAAATTGATGTGGATGAAGAAGTTGACTGTCTTGTAAGTAGTCTATCAGCTGTGTAGCTACAACTTTTTCAAGAACCTTAGATAGGACTGGTAAGATAGAGATTGGGCGGTAATTGCATATATCGTCTTTACTGCCTGATTTATGAACTGGTATGACGACAGCTTTTTTCCAGCCAGATGGAAATGTACTAGACCTAATGGAGAGATTAATGAGATGAGTCAGTGGTTTGATTAATATTTTGCTGTGCATTTTGAGAAAGGAGGTGCTCATATTGTAGATATCATTAGTTTTTGAGTTTGACAGTGTTTTAACAATACCAGCAATTAACTTCTCATTTACCTCATCGATGTGAAAAGTATCTGTTGGAAGTATGGAATTTGTGTTTTTGAGCACATTTGGCAGCACAAAAATTTTTGTTAAGTCTTCCACAGAGCCCACAAAGTGTGAATTAAATTCATTTGCCAAAGTAGCCTTGTCACTGACGGTCTTGCCATTGATTCTAAGTTCCTTTACCCCCTTCTGATCGTTTTTTTTATTAGTTAAGTTATTTAAATGCCTCCATAGGGAACTGTTGTTACCCTTTGCATGATCTATCAGTTTATTGTAATAAGATATTTTTGATTTTCGCAGCTCATGTACCACTTTATTTCTTAAACTTTTATACACAAGGTGATCATTTTGTAGTTTGGAGGTTAGTGATGTTTTCAGTGCATAGTCTCGTCTCTTCATAAGTTTTCTTATTTCATTATTTAACCATGGTAGGCTAATCTTCTGTTGTCTACTTTTAATTTGCTTTGAAAATTTTTCTATAGACTTTGTGATTGTTGCAGTTATAAAATTACAACAATCATCTACTTCACATGTTGACATGAGCTGCTCCCAATTTTGATTCTCTAAGTAATGTTCAAACTCCTCATTTTTTGATTTGGGGATAATAAAATTTGATTTGTCAATATCGACTCCCCCAAAATACTGTAGTCGCTTTTTAGTAAGTTTCCTGACAGCAAGAACCATGTTATGATCTGAGAGACCAGTTACAAGATTATAGGTTCTGGTTATTCGTTCTGGTTTATTAGTAAATACCATGTCAATAAGTGTTCTGGATTGTTTGGTTATCCTGGTGGGTCCTTTGATGATTTGCTGGTAATTAAATTTAGTCATGAGGCTTTTCAGTTTTTGTTTGTCTTTTTTATCAGACCAGTTGATATTAAAGTCACCATGAATTATTGTTTCTCTGTTCTTCTCAAGTTGTTTAACCAGATCACTTAATTCATTATAAAAGGAAGAGTTGTGTGACGGTGGGTTGTACACTACTGCAATGTTGAAATTCATTACCGGAGAGAGACATACATTAACAGCTAAACATTCAAGTGAAGTATTCAAATCAACCAGTTGACATTTATATTTCTCTTTGATGTAAATTAAAACACCTCCTCCCCTCCCTACCTGCCTGTCTTTTCTAAAACACTGGTAGCCCACAATATCGATCATATTAGTGTCTATGTTCCTGTGTAGCCAGCTTTCTGAGAGACAAAGGTAGTCCAGATTTGAGTCCAACAGCAACACCGAAATCTCATCTCTTTTGGGGATTATGCTCCGTATGTTTAAATGACCACCGAGGATCCCCTTTGGTTTAGCCTTGGTGTCCCAAAGAACTCGTGCATGATTAACAGTTTGGAAAAATAAATGTTGTTTTTGCTTTTGTACAGCTCGGTTTTGTGCTAACCCAGTGGTCTGCTGTTTAATAGTGGCAGGTCCAGGGTTAAGGTGAATATCTCCTGCCAGAAGTAGCAGAACTAACAGAACTTTAATTGTATATCCTCTGCCATATTGTGATTTTTGCTTAACAGCCATGTTTGCCTTAATTTGGAAGTTTTTGCTCAGGGCTTTTAAAGACCACATAGAGTGTAGGGTGAGATGTCCAAGCCCAAATCCATACAGATAAAACTTTTTAACTTCACCTTTGGTTGAGTTTGTCTTGGGGAAAGACTGACCCCAAAGTTTTTTTAATTATTATTTTATGTATAAATGATATCTGTCAGGTTTCAAAATTGTTAAAATTATTATTATTTGCAGATGGCACTCACATTTTTTGTTATGGGGGGAACTGACATGAGTTACTGAAAAAAAATTATGGTAGAAATGTTAAAATTAAGGACGTGGTTTGATAGAAATAAATTATCACTGAATTTAAGCAAAACTGAAATAATGTTACTTGGCTTTTGCAAGATGAATATCCATCCATCCATCTTCTACTGCTTTTCTGGAGGTCCGGGTCGCGGAGGCAGCAGTTCAAGCAGAGAAGCCCAGACTTCCCTCTCCCCAGCCACCTGCTCCAGCTCTTCAGAGAGGATACCAGGGCATTCCCAGACCAGCTGGGAGACATAGCCTCTCCACCAAGTCCTGGGTCTGCCCTGGGGTCTCCTCCCAGTGGGACGTGCCTGAAACACCTCAAGTGGGAGGCGTCCAGGAGGCATCCTAATCAGATGCCCATACCACCTCAACTGACTCCTTTCAATGTGGAGGAGCAGCGGTTCTACTCTGAGCCTCTCCCGGATGACTGAGCTCCTCACCCTATCTCTGAGGGCGAGTCCAGCAATCCTACGGAGAAAGCTCATTTCAGCCGCTTGTATCTGCGATCTTGTTCTTTCGGTCATTACCCAAAGCTTGTGACCATAGGTGAGAGTAGGAATGTAGATTGACTGGTAAATCGGCAGCTTTGCCTTAGAACTCAGCTCCCCCTTCACCACAACAGACCGGTACAACGTCCGCATCACTGCAGATGCTGCTCCGGTCCGTCTGTCAATCTCTTTCTCTATTCTCCCCTCACTTGTGAATAAGACCTCAAGATACTTAAACTCCTCCACTTGGGGCAGGAGCTTGTCCCCAACCTGGAGAGGACAATCCACCTTTTTCCGGCTGAGAACCATGGACTCGGACTTGGAGGTGCTGATTCTCATCCCAGCCGCTTCACACTCAGCGGCAAACCGTCCCAGCAAGAGCTGTAGGTCATTGCTGGATGAAGCCAACAGGACAACATCTTCTGCAAACAACAGAGATGAGATCATGTGGTCACCGAGCATGACACCCTCCATTCCCTGGCTGCGCCTAGAAATCCTGCCCATAAAAATTATGAACAGGATCGGTGACAAAGGGCAGCCCTGGCGGAGTCCAACTCTCACTGGGAATAAGTCCGACCGAGTGTTGGCAATACGAACCAAACTCTCACAACGGTCGTACAGAGACCAAATAGCTCGTAACAACAAGCCCGATACCCCATACTCCCTAAGCACCCCCCACAAAAAACCACGAGGGACACGGTCAAATGCCTTCTCCAAGTCCACAACACAACACAAACTAAGCATTTTGTGTATGGAGTAAAGCAAAACATGTTCTGGACCACAAATCACTCCACATTCTCTACTGTTTACTGGTGTTGCCATGCTTAAATTATTGTTTGGAGGTTTTGGGAACACGTGCTGCATCTAAATATATCCAAGCTTCTGGATATTTGTGAAGCATTTACTCTCTAGCACATTACCTATTTGACACAAGGATTTGATGTTTACATAAAAACATACCGTTAGTAGACTGCAGTATTAGGCACATTAAAGGCTAATGGCAGCTAACGCTACATTACACAAACAGAATAAATCCTGTGATACGTAAGATACAGACTTACAAGTTGAACGACATGTCCATTGTATGCACAGGGGCTCAGGACAATGACTGAAACTGCATCAGCCCTTAAAAGCAGTTTAATGGTAAAACCCATCTTAATTTGGGTCAAGTTTTCAAAGCAGCTGTCCAAAAATGCTAAGTGGCACTGGAGGCTAAGCTCTTTAGTTGCGGGCGGAACTACTTCATTGGAATTGGGGTTTGTATTTGTCCCCGACATTATCACACAACACAAACTACCAGTTAGAGACCAGTGTTAGAGTCCAGTACATCAGATTTATGTAGTTACTGTAAATATTACTTTAATATCATTATTTTATTTTACAACAGCTAAACCTGAACATTTTCTAACTTTTTACCTGTTTCATTCTCACAGAGAGTCCTTGAGGTCAGAGAGTCGTCATCACTATTACTGTGATTTCTTGTTTTCAGTCGTCTCTTCTTTGATTTGGGTTCTTCTTCTTTACTTGATTCTGAGTCAACATGCCAGCTTCCTTCCTCATGTTGGATCTCAGTTCCTGCAGAGTTGTGAGAGAGGAGCTGCTCACTGTTTGGTTCTGCTTCACTCTGCTGGTTTTCCTCAGAAATAACAGTCACCATGAAGGCATCGGCCTCCAGCTTCACTACCAGCTGTTCTCCCTCCTGACTGATGCAAAATTCCTCCTGTTCCTCTTTAACATGTGGAGGTTCAAGTTCATTCTGTTCCTCTTTAACACGTGGAGGTTCTAGTTCATTCTGTTCCTCTTTAACACATGGAGGTTCTGGTTCCTCCTTTTCCAAACCTGAGTTCTTCTCTTGGTTCCAGAGCAGCTGGTCAGGAGAAAACTCGTTCTCACAGACATGTTGCTCAGGGAAGTCTAGAGGGAAAACAGATCAAAGAAGTCATTCACTCATGGGATTAAAGCAGAACTCAGTTCTAAGGAAATAAATGTCCACCTCTGTTGGTCTTTTCGAGCTGCTGTGAACAATCAACTTGAGCAGCAATAATACAGTCAGAAAGAATGACCTGATGGAGCCCTCACTAAATTTCTAACTGCTTCTCTACCAAGAACAGAGGAAGGAGGGATGAAGAAACACAAAAGACTAGGACTGCCCCCGACTAAAGATTTTCCTGGTCGATGAGTAGTCACAATTTAAAGCAAATAGTCCAGTATTTGTAGCACTTTTATGACAGGTACAGTGGGGGAAATAATTATTTGATCCTCTGCTGAATTTGTAAGTTTACCCCCTTACAAAGAAATGAACAGTTGATCATTTTTATGGTGGGTTTATTTTAACAGTGAGAGACCAAATGTCAACAAAAAAGTTAAGAAAATATTAAAAAAGGGTTATAAATTATTTTGCATTTCATCGAGGGAAATAAGTATTTGATCCCTAAGGAAAATGTGACTTACGTAGTACTTGGTGAAGAAACCGTTGCTGAAAAGCAGAGGTCAGATGTTTCTTGCAGTTCGTCACCTGGTTTGCGCACATCTCAGGACAGATTTTGGTCCGCTCCTCTTTACAGATACTCTCCAAATCCTGAAGATTTTTGGGTTGTTGCTTGGCAACTCAAAGTTTCAGCTCCCTCCACAGATTTTCTATGAGATTAAGAGATGGGCTGTGAATGGCAGCCACTCAGAAAGCAACTCATACTGGCTCGGACGTCGCCCGGGTTAACAAGGTATATGGCTGTCCTTTGTTGCCGAAGATGACTGTCTTGTTTTTGAGTTGAGGTCCATCTCAAGCAGGCTCTTGTGCGAGCCGCCTGTGTGCAGAGCTCCTGCTAGCAGCTCCCAGCTACTCAAACCTGCTGCCGATGCATTCACTCCATCACCACAGGGCTTCCCTAATCTCAAACACGACGCCTTGCACAGTTCCAAAGCCAGTTGGTGTTGTGCCTCAACCAGACTGCCTCTCTGGGCCTCAACGCCTGATGCAATGTGGTGCACAAGCATCCAACATACATTGTTGACGAGGAGGTCGCCCCGCAGTAGCAGCTCACTTGCTAGTTGATGCCATCCGTTTGTCTCGGTTGAGGCTAATCCGCATGCCATCTGGTGTTCACGCCACTGGCTCTGTGACGAGCTCTTCTGCAACTTGCACCACCAGACATCCTGCTGCCGATGTCAGGACCTCCATCCCTAGGTAGGGAGGCAAGAGGATACTATCACTTGCCCAAGGTGAACCCTCAGACTAGTGGAGGGAAGGAGTCGTCTTACTTCTCCATTCTAGACCGGCTCCAGAGCCAAGGTCTAGCCACTGCCCAGAGGGTTAACAAGGTCAGGAGTTCCTGGCAGCGGAGGGTGAAGGACAGAGCTGCATGGAGGAATCTGATCAGACCTAAATGAAACAGTCATTGTCGCCCACGACAGACTGCTGTGATGATGATGATGATGAAGAGACTAGCTCAGGGACAGGGATTGAGAGACTGGTTAGGCTACTCCAAGACCTTGATGTGCTTCTTGAGCCACTCCTTTGTAGCCTTGGCTGTATGTTTTGGGTCATTGTCATGCTGGAAGACTCATCCACGACCCATCATCAATGTTATGGCTGAGGCCAGGAGGTTCTCATCCAAGATTCTACGGTACATGGCCCCGTTCATTGGCCCCTTAATGTGGTGAAATCTCCCTGTACCATTAGCAGAGAAACAGCCCCAAAGCAGGATGTTTCCACCTCCATGTTTGACAGTGGGGATGGTGTTCTTGGGGTCATAATCAGCATCTCTCTGCCTCCAAACAAGGCGAGTCAAGTTGATACCAAAAAGCTCAATTTTGGTCTCATTTGACCACACCACATTCTCGTAAGCCTTCTCTGAATCATTCAGGGGTTTATTGGCAAACTTCAGATGTGACTTCTTGAGTAGAGGGACCTTGCAAACACTGCAGGATCAAACCTGGGGACACCTGTGGGATCATATGATCTCTGGCTAATAATAAGAGTCTGGTTAGGTTCCACCTCTGTCTCTTCTCAGCATGGAAGCCATGACTGCAGAACTGCTGTTCACCACCTTTATCTTTTTTCTAATAAACTAAGTTGTGCTAGTGGGTTGGACTCTTTTATATTGAGCCCTTCAATCCAGGGTGGATTTATGGATCATCATTGAATATTTAGGTATTTTAGCCATTTTTCTTATATTACATATTCATTTTTATAATCTAACTATCCATGTCATTTACTTTAAGCCTACAGAGTTTCAATTCTATTTTACCACGTCATTTTTTTTCTTTTTCGTTAGAACTTTGTGATCTACAACTACTAGGTTGGTGTACTGATGTCACAGTGTTGAAGAAGTTTTGTAGCCCTAACCTAGAGTCACTGTTCATAAACTGTAAACCCTTTTATTCACCGCGAGAGTTCTCCTCATTTATTCTGGTCGGAATTTATATCTCGCCTGCTGCTTGTACAACGGAGGCACTGCAGCTCCTCGCTGACCAGATAGCAGAGGTGGAGGAAAAACATCCAGACTCTCTGCTTATCATTCTGGGTGATTTCAATAGAGCTAATCTCACAAATGAGCTTCCTAAATACAGACAGCATATTAAATGTCCCACCAGGGACACAAATACACTTGACCACTGTTACACAGTTTTAAGAAATGCCTATCATGCCGTCCCCCGTGCAGCTCTGGGTTTTTCTGACCACTGCCTGCTCCATCTTATTCCAACATACAGACAGAAACTAAAAACTTCCAAGCCTGTTGTAAGGACTGTGAAGAAATGGACTGAGGAATCAAAGCTGAAGTTACAAGCCTGCTTTGACTGCACAGATTGGAGTGTTTTTGAAGCTGCAGCCATTAACTTAAATGAACTCACTGACACTGTGACATCATACACCTGTTTCTGCGAGGACATGTGTGTGCAGACCAAGACCTTCTGCATATACAACAACAATAAACCCTGGTTCATTCCTAAACTGAAGCAGCTACGTCAGACCAAGGAGGAGGCCTACAGGACTGGTGACTGGACTCTGTACAAGCGGGCCAGAAACATGCTGACGAAGGAGACCAGGCTTGCTAAGAGGAGCTACAGTGTGAAGTTACAAAAAAACTTCTCAGCTAACAACTCTGCTTCTGTCTGGAGAGGCCTACGGAATATCACCAACTACAGGAGACCATCCCCTCACCCTGCGGAAAACCTCCAGCTGGCTAATGACCTAAACAGCTTTTACTGCAGGTTTGAAAAGAACCTACAGTTCTCACCTCCCACCCACACAAAAGGATTATCTGCAGCCCCAGGAACTCCATCCCTCCTCCACTCTGACCTCCCACCAGCACTAATGATCTGTGAAGAGGAGGTGCGCCGGGTCTTTCAGAGACAAAAGATCAAGAAGGCTGCAGGACCTGATGGTGTGTCTCCGTCCTGCCTGAGAGTCTGCTCCAACGAGTTGGCCCCCATCTTCACCCGGATCTTTAACAGATCACTGGAGCTGCGTGAAGTGCCTTCCTGCTTCAAACGCTCCATCATCATTCCAGTTCCCAAGAAACCCTCTATTACAGGATTAAACGACTACAGACCTGTTGCCCTGACCTCTGTGGTCATGAAATCCTTGGAGAGATTGGTGCTGAACCACCTGAAGGTCATCACAGGCCCCCTGATGGACCCACTGCAGTTTGCCTACCGGTCAAACAGGTCAGTGGATGATGCAGTGAATATGGGACTACATTACATCCTGCAACACCTCGACTCCCCAGGGACGTACGCCAGGATCCTGTTTGTCGACTTCAGCTCAGCGTTCAACACCATCATCCCAGGCATTCTTCATCAGAAACTCCTCCAGCTCAAGGTGCCCCCCTCCACCTGCCAGTGGATCTCCAGCTTTCTGACTGACAGGTGGCAACAGGTGAAGCTAGGGAGATTTACATCCAGCTCCCAAAAAATTAGTACTGGCGCCCCCCAAGGATGTGTCCTTTCCCCACTGCTCTTCTCCCTCTACTCCAACGACTGCACCTCAGAGGACCCTTCGGTGAAGCTCCTGAAGTTTGCAGACGACACCACAGTCATCGGTTTGATCCGGGATGATGATGAGTCTGCATACAGGCGGGAGGTGGAGCAGCTGATCCTCTGGTGCAGCCAGAACCATCTTGAACTTAACCCAGCCAAAACGGTGGAGATGACTGTGGATTTCAGGCGACACCCCCCTTCATTCCCCCCACTCACCATCCTCAACAGCACAGTGTCCACTGTGGACTCCTTCAAGTTTCTGGGTACCACAATCTCCCGGAACCTGAAGTGGTCCTCCCATATTGACACTGTCCGGAAAAAGGCCCAGCAGAGGTTGTTTTTTCTGCGTCAGCTCAAGAAGTTTGATTTGCCTCAGGAGCTGCTGGTTGTCTTCTACACCGCCATCATCCAATCTGTCCTCTGCTTTTCCATCACTGTCTGGTTTGGATCTGCCACTAAACAGGACAAGACCAGACTGCAGCGGATCATTAAGTCTGCGGAGAGGATCATTGGTACCGACCTACCCTCCATTGAGAACTTATATCGGTCCATAACCAGGAAACGGGCGGGAAACATCTGTGCTGACCCATTACACCCCGGCCACAAACTGTTTGAACTTCTATCTTCTGGTCGTCGTTACAGATCACTGAAGGTCAAAACCACCCGTCACAGGAACAGTTTCTTTCCTCAAGCCATCACTCTGATGAACTCCTAACATTCACCTAGTCCTACCTGTTGCTGTACTCATGACTTTTCATCCATTATTACATTGCACATAACTCTCACACTGCTTTTTACTTCATTCACATTATATCACTGAATCTGAGTCCACATTGAAATACTGTGTGATTGTATATTTTTTCATATATTTCTGCAAAGTGTGGTTAGTCCGAGTAAATAACTGCATATATTCCTGTATATCGGTGTTCTTTCCTGATTTCCTGTATATCAGACCGGTGGCCTTGACGTCCCACTTGATGAAGACCCTGGAGAGACTGCTCCTTGCTCACCTCCGCCCCCTGGTGGAACCAGCGATGGATCCACTCCAGTTCGCCTACCAGCATGGCATTGGGGTGGAGGATGCGGTGATCTTCCTCCTTCACCGTTCTCTGTCCCACCTGGAGAAGCCCGGGAATATGGTGAGGATCATGTTCTTTGACTTCTCCAGTGCTTTCAACACCATCCAACCAATGATCCTGAAGGACAAGCTGCTGCGCGCAGGGGTGGACCAGCACCTGTCATCATGGATCCTGGACTACCTCACGAACCGGCCTCAGTTTGTGAGAACCCGGGACTGTGTGTCCGACACGATCATCAGTAGCACGGGGGCCCCCCAGGGAACGGTGCTGGCTCCCTTCCTGTTCACTCTTTATACTGCGGACTTCTCACACAACACAACACACTGCCATCTACAGAAGTTCTCTGATGACTCTGTGATCGTTGGCCTCATCTCCAATGGAGATGAAGCTGAGTACAGAGGGCTTATCCAGGACTTCGTGGACTGGTGCCATCGGAACTGCCTCCAGATCAACGCGAGGAAAACTAAGGAGCTGGTGGTGGACTGCCGCAGGCATGGGCAGCCCCTCACAGTACCAGTAAATATACAGGGAACAGACATCGAGATGGTGACATCCTATAAGTACCTGGGTATTCATCTGAACAATAAACTAGACTGGTCACACAATACTGATGCACTCTACAAGAAGGGACAGCGCAGGCTGTTCCTGCTGAGGAGACTCAGGTCTTTTGGTGTACAAGGGGCGCTGCTGAAGTCATTCTATGACACGGTGGTGGCATCAGCCATCACTTTTGGAGTGGTCTGCTGGGGCAGTGGCATTACTGCAGCCGATAGGAAGAGACTGAACAAACTGATTAAGAAAGCTAGCTCTGTCCTGGGGCAGCGCCTTGATCCGATGGAGGAGATAGGAGAGAGAAGGACGGTGGCTAAACTGTCATCTCTGCTGGAGTCCGAGTTCCACCCTATGCAGGACATACTGAATGCACTGAGGAGCTCATTTAGCAGCAGACTACATCATCCCAGGTGCACAACCGAGAGGTTTCGTAGGTCCTTCCTACCAACGGCTGTCAGACTGTACAACCTAAGCAGGGCTGCTCGCAGAGATAGCAAAAAGACGTAACAAACTAATAGTTTTTTGAATGCAAAAGATGCAATAGACTTACACAATGGTCCCCTCCGGCATACAACTAGGAACTTACCGGTCGCTATGGAGGGTGAGAATATGTATGGGCACATAATCATACCATGTAGGATAACTAAGTAGACGGTTATGCTGTTTCATTCCATCTAGCAACAATGCTCTGCACTGTGTGTGTTTATATATTTACATATTTATTCCATCTAGCTACAATGCTCAGCACTGGGTGTGTTTATATATTTATATATCTACATATTATTCCATCTAGCTACATTGCTCCGCACTGTGTGTGTTTATATACTTGCATATTTATTCCACCTAGCTGCAATGCTCCGTACTGTGGGTGTTTATATATTTACATATTTATTCCATCTAGCTACAATGCTCTGCACTGTGTGTTCATATATTCATATATTTATTCCATCCAGCTACAATGCTCTGCACTGTGTGTCTGTGTGTGTGTGTATATATATATATTTTATAGTAATACGTACATATGTATATTAGCTGCTCTTGCTTGCTTGTTTTTTTTTTTTTTTTCTTGCCTTCTGATTGTTGCTCTGAGTGTTGCTATCCCTGTGCTGTTGCAATCCTGGAATTTCCCCGTTGTGGGACTAATAAAGGCTTATCTTATCTTATCTTATCTTATATATTTGCATCCTTTTATAGAAACGTGGACAGACTGTAATTTACTGTACATACTCTGGTTGTCATTGAATCCTTATTTAAATCCTTCACCTGAACAACGAGAGCAAGTTTTTAGCCAAAGTCAAATTCCTTGTATGTGTTGTGCATACTTGGCCAATAAAGCTGATTCTGATTCTGATTCTGATTCTGATTCTGATTTGTCTTTCCTCATGATGACTGCTCTCATGTCACTTTCAGTTCACTTCTTCTGTCTCATCAATCACTGAGTGGAACCTTGACCTGCACTGACCTTCTTCAAAGGTTTGGGTCTCCTGCTTCAGTCCAAACTGCTCTCCCTCCTGACTGATGCAGATGTTGTCCTGTTCCTCTTTAATCTGGGAACAATCTGCTTCCACCTGAACAACAATAAAGTTTCTCTCCTGATTTAGAAGCTGCTGCTCATCCAGAACCTCCTCCTGGTTAAAGTCATTTTGCTGTGGGACATCTGAAGGGACAAAGAGACACAAGGAAAGTGTTGCAATATGGTTATGACACAAAGACATAAAGTTCATCCTATGAGGCCTCTTAGATAAAAATGTCTTCACCAGCAGAGACCCACTGCACCTCTAGCGGAAACACTATATCAGTGTGCTGTGAAACACTGCAATCAGCTGGAATTGATGATGAGGGTCCATAACAGTGGGGCCAAAGTCTGCTGTCTCTGACTGCCTTGTTATTCTCAATAATAATTTTTTCCCTGCAGAGCTAACTCTTTTTGGACATTTACAGTCATTTTCTGCTTAATGTCAATCTTTTGCCACTTAAATTTCTAATTTTATTTGGTGTTACAGAGGAAGATGCAAGGGATAGGGTGAGATGGAGGCAGATGATCTGCTGTGGTGACCCCTAAAGGTAGCAGCCAAAAGAAAAAGGCAGCAGCCATGTATACGGAACTGTACCCATAGAATTCTTGTTACAGATAGGAGTGGTGGACTAGAGGTAGAGCATCTGCCCCACAACCGGGAGGTCGGGGTTCAAGTCCCGGCCGGGTCATGCCAAAGACCATATAAAAAATGGAACTTCCTGCCATCTAGCTTGGTGCAAAGCAAAAATGGAACCAAGGAGGGAAATGTGGGTGGCAGTGGCTCAGGAGGTAGAGCAGGTCATCTAATAACCAGAGGGTTGGCGGTTTGAATCCCGCTCTCCCCAGACATCCTGCTGTTGTGTCCCTGGGTAAGACACTTGATCCACCTTGCCTCCACTGTCCATGACACTGGGCATGAATGTGTATAAATGTTCAGTAGTGGTCGGAGAGGCCGTTGGCATGGATTGGCAGTCACGTTTCCATCTGCCCCAGGGCAGCTGTGGCTACAGTAGTAGCTTACCACTACCATTGTCTGTGGAGTGAATGAATAATGGATTTATTGTAAAGCGTCTTTGAGTGTCTGTGAAAAGCGCTACATAAATCTGATGCATTATTATTATTATTAGATATGGCTCAAATCTGATTGGCCAGTATCTTCTATTAAGGCCGTGGCTATGGATACAAATCCCTATATGGAACGTACTTCGCTACAGAAGAGTTGACAATCCGACAAAGCATTTTCAGATCAACTCAAAGCCAGCTGCCACTGTGGTTTAGGTAGAGAGTATGGTGGGCCTGTGATCAGAAGGCTGCTAGTTCGCATCCTGCTATCGGCACCTTGTCCAAACCATTTTACTTGATATGAGATGAAATTTGGCAGTGATTATGAATACGGTACCATAGCCATAGAAAGTTTTCTATGGAAACGATTCGAATCCAAATGGCCAGTTGGTATCACATGACTCTGTATGCCGTACCTCATTCACAAAAATCTATGAATACATTATATTAATGCCATTTCCCTACAGTCTTTGTCCGTTGCTATGAAGAGTTGATTAATCTGAAAAAAATCAAAATCACTGCGGCTATAGTGTAGGGGAAAAGTGTGGTCTACCTGTGATCAAAAGGGGAGGGGTTCGTCTCCCGTTGTCACCGCCCGCTGTCTTTCTAATGAGTGTGAATATGTGATTTGTACGAATGGGTAGATAATCAAATCTGTTAAATACTTTGATCATCCCGAGTTTTTTTTTTTTAAAGCCCTATAAAAAAGAAAGCCATTTTATTTTTACATGAGTTGCATGCGCCAGACAGCAGCTTCACGTCACACCGCACCTATTCTAGTGCTGCGGGATGAGACCGTTTATGCTGCTGCTACAATCAGTTCAATTCAACTTTATTTATATAGTGCCATTTCACAACAACAGTCATCTCATAGCACTTTGAACTGTAGGGGAAACCCCCACAATTGCAGAAAGACCCCAGCAATCAGGTGATCCCCTGCGAGCAAGCACTTGGCGACGGTGGAGAGGAAAAATTCCCTTTTAGCAGGAAGAAACCTCCAGCAGAACCAGGCTCAGGGAGGGGCAGTCATCTACTGTGACTGACTGCGGGGTGAGGGGATAGAGAAGATGAAAAGAACAGACATGTAGAGAGCAAACAGCACAATGGGGACTCAATCTATGGGAGAGAACAAACAGATGTTAATGACCAGCAAAAATATTTCATTGAGAGTGAAGAAAAGAGTGAAGCCCAGTGCCTTGTTGGAGGTCCCCCGGGTGTCTAAACCTTCTAGCAGCATAACTAAGGGAGGGTTCAGGGTCACCTGATACCACCCTAATTATAGGCTACATCAAAAAGGAAGGTTCTAACCCTATTCTTAAAAACAGAGATCAAGTCTGACTCCCGAATCCAGATTGGCAGCTGGTTCCAAAGGAGAGGAGCTTGATAACTGAAGGCTCTGCCTACCATTGTACTTTTGGAGATTCTAGGTATTACAAGTAATCCTGCATTATGGGAGCATAGTGCTCTGTTAGGATGATAGGGTAGTATCAGATCTTTTAAATAAAAAGGGGCCTGATTATTTAGAGCTTTGTAAGTGACAAGAAGGATTTTAAACTTAATTCTAAATTCTATGGGAAGCCAATGAAGGGAGGCCAGAACTGGAGAGATGTGATCTCTCTTTCTAGTACCTGTTAACACTCTTGCTGCAGCATTTTGGATCAGCTGAAGACTTTTTAAAGCTGTTTTAGGACAACCTGATAATAAAAAGTTACAATAATCTAATCTAGAGCTAACAAAAGCGTGGATTAATTTCTCAGCGTCACTCTGAGACAAGATGCTCCTAATCTTGGCAATATTACGCAAATGATAGAAGGCAGTCTTAGAAACAAGTTTAATGTGTGAATTAAAGAACAGATCTTGATCAAAAATAACTCCAAGGCCTCACAGAACTATTAAGAGAAAGCTTAACCACATCCAAACTAAGAGTTTGATTTGGAAAGGTATTTCGATGTTTTTTTGGACCAACTAGAAAGACTTCAGTCTTATCGGAATTTAATAGCAAGAAGTTGCAAGTCATCCAAGCTTTGATTTCCTTAAGACTAGACTATAATTTGGCTAATTGTTACTATCATCTGGCTTCATTGACAAGTATAACTGTGTGTCATCTGCATAACAATGAAAATATATACAGTGCTTTCGAATAATGTTGCCTAACGGAAGCATATATAAACAAAAAAGAATAAGGCCTAGCACAGATCCATGTGGAACTCCGTGACTGAGCTTTGAGTTGGAAGAAAACTCATTATTGACATGAACAAACTGGAACCTATCAGACAAATAAGATCTAAACCACTGCAACAAAGTTCCATAAAGTCAAACAAGGTGTTCTCGTCTATCAAGTAAAATATTATGATCGATAGTATCAAAAGCTGCACTAAGGTCCAAAAGGACAAGTATAGAAACAAGTCCATTGTCAGATGCGATAAGGAGGTCATTATTGACCTTAACTAAAGCTGTTTCAATACTATGATGGATTCTAAACCTAGATTGAAACTCTTCAAATAAACCATTTCCCTGCAAGTGGTCAAATAATTGTGTAGCAACAACTCTTTCTACGATTTTTGAAATGAAAGGCAGATTAGAGATTGGTTTATTGTTCGCTAAAACTCCTAGATCCAGCGTTGTTTTTTTAAGTAAGGGTTTAATTACAGCAGTTTTAAAAGCCTGCGGTACATGGCCTAATGTTAATGAAGAATTGATTATTTGAAGAATAGAGTTATTAATAAATGGGAAGACTTCTTTAAATGGCCTGGTAGAACTAGGATCTAAAAGACAAGTTGAAGGCTTGGATGAGGAAATTATTTTATCTAACTCTAAAAGGTCAATTGGAGTAAACTCATCCAAACAGATATCAATTGAAGGAGTTGTAGTAGTTACTGTATTTAAGTTACCGGTGGGAAAGATCTGACTGATTTTATCTCTGACAGATGAAATTTTATTATTGAAAAAGTTCATAAAGTCCTGACTAGAAAGCTCTAAGGGAATGCTAGGATTGACAGAGTCCTGACTCTTTGTCAGCCTGGCTACTGTGCTGAAAACAAACCTGGGATTATTCTTGTTCTCTTCTATTAATGCAGAATAATAACTTACTCTAGCTCTTCCAAGAGATTTTTTTTTAATTAGAAGTTGATTTCTCCAAGCTAAATAGATTTCATCTAATTTAGTGGAGCGCCATTTTCTTTCTAATTGACGAGTCTTCTGTTTTAAGCTACGAGTTTCTGTGTTGAACCAAGGAGTTAGAAATCTCTGATTAGACTTTTTCTTTTTTAAAGGGGCCACTATGTCTATGGTCTGATGCAGAGAAGCTGTCACACTATCTACCATGCTATCAATTACAACTCAGAGAATCTTTAAGGATTATTTAAAAATAATGTATGTAATTATTATTATTTAAAAAATGTATATGCCCTGTCATTCCGCCGCAGATGGTTAAGACAGGCGGCAGTCATGGTCCATGTCCCACTGGTGTGCAGCAACACGCTCTTCACGTAGGAGTTGTAGATATGGCCTTTAGAGGGTGGTGGGAGCCAGCGGGTTTTGAGAATTGGGAGCACTTGTCTGAACTTGTTCCAGGCAGCCTGGCATCTCGTGATGGTGGCAAGCTCAGATCCACCACCAGCAGAGAGCATGTCACCCAGGTAGCACAAAAATGCCACCATTTCCAGTTTGTCATCACCAACAACCAACTGTGTCTTAGGTCGACCATCGATCGGCTTGGCCTCCCCATGACAGCGCTTACATTGGAAGTCTTGGTAATACACCCTGCCACCAAAGAGTCCACTGCACCTCTTGTGCACCCATCTCGAGCAACCACTGCAAAAGACGGAGCCATAGCCAGTTCCAGCGAGACACACAGCACATGGATACTTGCTGGACTTCTGAAGAACATCCAGGCCTGGGCCGGAGACCGTGATCTTAGTCTTTCCCATGTTTACACTGAGTCCTTTGGCCTCCATGCCATTCTTCCAACGGACTAGCTTCACAAGCATCTCCTCCAGCGTCTCTGCGATAATAACCAGGTCATCGGCACACAGGATCTCCCAGGGACAACGAGTACGAACTCACAAGACAGGGCCTCCAGAACAATGATAAAAAGCAGTGGGCTCAGACAGGAGAACCTGGTGCACGCTGACCTTGACCTCAAAACTCCTTGCTCAATCCATCACCAACACGTACTCTGCTACGGGCGTTCTCATACATGCACTGGGTGAGTTGTACAAGCCACTCCTCCACACCGAGTTTCTTCATGGTTCACCAGATGACTCGCCTGGAGACTCAGTCGAATACCTTCTCTAGGTCAACAAAAGCCATGTACAGGGGCTTGTTGACACTGTGATACTTCTCCTGTAGCTGGTGCACAATGAAGAGGGCATCTGTTGTTCCACGACCAGGCATGAAGCCAAACTGCATTTCATCAATGCACACCTGCTGCCTGAGGAAGCTCTCGGCCACCTTCTCCAACACCTTCATAACCTGGTCGAGCAGCTTTAGACTGCAATAGTTGCCTCGCTCAAGCACAGCACCCTTGCCTTTGTAGAGGCTGACAATGAATATATTTATAGTTTTTTAGAACTCTCTTCACCAACCAGACAGAAGTAAAAACCTCCCTTATTTTGAAATCCAAATGTTGGCACATTTAATTTGTCTAAAGGCTGCTGACAGATTAAAGTCATTGACTTCGTCAATTTTGGTTATCTTAACTTGCAAGGCACATAATGATGAACATAAATTATTAGTCAATATTGTAGAGGCTGGTGAAGTAAATCATCAGCGATTCAGTCACTCTTGCCTGTCCCTGCATATGAAGCCTGCATATGAAGCCTAACCACATCTGTTAACTAAGCGACTTTTCATAATTGTTCCCATTACCAGCAGGTTAAAACCACGATAAATGCCTCCACTGCTTACATAACTCTTCTGCTTTTTTTCCACGTTTAAAGTACTTTAATAAGCTCATGCTGCTCTTGGACAGTGATCCTAGCGAGACACAAAATTTCTTCAATCTGATTACAGTTCTCATCAGAACTTTACTGTATACATGGATCCTGAAAAAGTTGATCTGATTATGACGTGCGTTTATGTGTCACACATTTGAACAGAATAAGTTATTTTGATATGCGCAGAATTGTCTGACATTCCGGAAATAGTAGAAGAAGCAACTTCCAATGTAAACAAACCCACTTTGTGTCTCTTTTTGAAATGGACCTGTATTGTGTTATTCAGACTGTACTTTTGATAACGCTGGTCTCCGTAATGAAGCTACAAGCCCAGCAGTACATACTTCTGAGACAACAGGACGACACTTGTTTCACCCCAAATGCATACTCCCGCCATGTCTTCTGCTAACTGCTGTAAAGGCGGAAATACGTTATGTTGAAATGTGGCTGATGTACAAACATGAGCAGTAAACATATTTTCTACCCACACTTCGGAATAAGTGTTTATATGCACACCAATCGGATCAGCAATTGGCATAACCCACCCATCTCAATCAGAAGGAAATTTTGATCCGAAGGAGTGTGATCGGGTCAGAATCTTCAGACTGGTGTGTTTACATGAAGCATTTTTATTCCAATCAGGCTTTTAATCCAGTTATTTGTGTCCATGTAAACATACAGGAGCTACTTTGCCTGCCGCCTGGAACGGTCACAGGGGTGGGGTGCTTCCGAACTCTGTGTGGATGATGGTCAAGCGCGTTGTTCGTGTGCGTGCTTGCAGACAGTCATTCCTTCATATTTTTGTGGCCCATAGGCCACTGATTGAATAGGCCTGATTTAAAGAGTTGAAAATAAAACAGCATACAGGAGAGAAACAGATTTTAACTCACCAGTTACTGTGTCTTTACATGCATCTAGATAAATCTTCCTGTCATCAAATCCAGCTTTAAATTAGTGGTTGTAAAATGCTAAGTCAATGTGAGCAGAGCGTTGCTAAGCGGGCTAGCTCCACTCCTTCAGGTCTCCTGAGCGCAGTCCAGCTGCATCCTGACTTCTTTATCATGTTCAGTTTAGGGGAAGGCCTTGGACCGCTTTTATCCAAAGCTGGTGTTCAAATTGTAGTTTCCTAAACTTGTCAAAAAAGTCATTAGCGCTGGATATGAACATCTGTTGTATTCAGTGTGTTGAAATACATCATACGGGGACAGTTGTCAAAAGACGGACTTTGACTGATTAGCCGTTCGCCTCCTTCTGCGTTTTTTTTCCAATGCAAGGAGATAGTGAATTTTCCATAGCAACAAATATAAACTGATTTTTAATTAGCTAAATAATTTCAGAAAAGTATTCTCGCCTCCTTGGTTACAAAAACAAACTAATTTCTGATATGGGTGATTAATGTTCCCACAGTGGCAAGCCCATTTTTAACTTCTGCGAATTCTGACAGGATTCTGAATACATGTTACATAATAATATACATATAAAATCTATTTATTATCACAATGTTTGAATCATTTCTTCTCCTTTTCTTCTCAAATTTCTGAGGAAGCTCCACCTCCCTTGCCTCCTCCCACGAGCTGCCACTGGTTGCAGTGTTGCCAGACATACGATAATTATCATATTTGTGCAATAGTTTTGTCCTCTGTACGATCAGTAATATCAAAAACCCATAATGTACGATAATTTGACCCTTTCATTACGTGGCTAAGTTAATACATTAGCAAACACAGCTAGGATACAGATCTTGCGCAAAGTGTACATACATACTATGCTTGTTTTTACACACTGTCTCACGCGCTTGGGCTGCGTGGAAAGAGACAGAAGACTCGTGGAAGTAGCAGAGAGGCGGCCTCGGATGGAGGCTACCGATGGGATCCACAGCACACTGAAACATAGTTAAGCTAAAAAGATCCATGAGAAATAGTGGTACACCGAATCACTCAGTGCTGTACAGGAGCTCCAACTGTCTACCATGAGAGTCGGCTGAACAGAGCGGGTGGGGCTCATTTGCTGCTCAGGCAGGTGATTCAGCTGGGGATTCCTGTGTTTCATTACAGTTCTGGTGAGTAATTCAGTACAGTCCATTCACAAATAAAAACTAATATACTCGATCGAATCGTTTGCGTATGTTACAGCACTAATGCAGGCACAGTAGACTCAACAAGTAAGCAACATTACCAGCAGGTTAAGAAATGAATGGGGGGGGGGGGACAGACCCCAGTTTTACTGGGTGATTCAAACCTGTTGTTGGCATTAGCACTAAAGCTTTCTGTTGCTGCAAATGTTTGTGCAAAAATGTCACCAGATTGTGGTTCTCAATAAAACTGTGAAACAGGTTTCTGCTTCAATTATCAGCGGCATTTTAGTAGCAGCTTAGGTAGATTGATTGATGTTTATTCCTAATGTATAAACAGAGTACTTCTCAAAATATTTATGAGGCAAGACCTTGATACATGATGATTCAACAGAAGACACATAGAAATAGTTAAGTATGCCTGATATTTTGGGCCGTTCAGTACAGCCTCATCCTGTACTCCAGACAGGTAGAGGCACTTTTTATTCAACTGATCTGTCAGATTATTTAAAGGTAAAACTGCATTATAGGCTGTAATATGCAAGATTTGTGATAATGTGTTACTGAAGCAGACGGCCCTGAGCCACGTCAGAATGAAAACTGTGTGGAGACGATAATTTTCCTCAAAATATGATAGTTTTAAGCCACTGGTACAATACTTCAACATTTCCTATCTGACAACACTGACTGGTTGTGAGTTGATTTGACAAGGTTTTGTCAGACTGATCAACTCTTCCGTAGCAACAAACAACGCGTCTTGGGCTACGGCTTCCGTATCCATAGACAGTGCCATGAAATTTATGCTGAAAATTAAGAGATTAACTTGAGGATTTGAGAGTGTGTAAGATTAAAAAGGTAGTAAACAGATATTAATTAAAATTTTGAAACAAATAAACGCCTCAGATTTCTGTACTTGTAGCCTTCTGCCTTTAAGATACGCATTAATAGAATGTACTGGCCAATCAGATTTGAGCCGTATCTGTAACAAGAATTCGGATACAGGTTTAGTGGACCCCAGACCAAGTGGGCACTCCAAGTGAGCACCCCAAGTGCACCCCGGAATCCAATCTGTGCATGTGCAAGTACATTCTCAATCCAGTGATTTGTAAATATGAAGAAGGAGGACAACAACAAGAAGTTGTGTAAAGTTGCTGGAAAGACTTTTCCCGGTCGCCAAATATATATATATATATAAAGTTATATATATGCAAGACGACGACAAAACTGACCTGGAGACAGTTTTGGCTCCGTTTCTGCTTTCAAAAGACTTTTCTTTTCCATCGCTGTTGCTCATCACTGCTGGCTGCCCCCAGATGAAAATCCAGTCTGTGGAATGAGGCTTCAGAAAATTATGAATCAATTTGTAAATCACTGGATTGAAAATGTACTTGTACATGTATAGATTGGATACCGAGGTCCACTTGGGGTGCTCACATGGGGTGCTCACTTGGTCAGGGGTCCACTTGACCAGATCCCCAAGAATTCTATGGGTACTGTTCCGTATCCATAGCCACAGCCAACAAACAAAGTTTATCAAAGCCTCGTTAGTTCTACATACCTCGTCTGTGTGATTTTATTCTGGAAGCTGAAGTCATCGTCTCTCTTCGTCCTCAGACTCAACGTGGATTTCCACGTCGGTGCTTTGTTCTCCAGCACTGGCACAGACCATCAACGGAGCTACATCACCTATTCATCCATGAAGAGCAGAACAGGAGCCGAACCACCGACACCGACCACATGAAGGCTATATAGGTCCGTCTGTGCTTATTTTCTCCTGTAAAGACCAAGAGCAGCACCGCACCGAGACTCATTCAGGAGTAAAACCGCAGCTTCTTCCATAAAGGGACCAACCAGAGCTAGCAGGCTAACATGCTACTGTGTTAAACTCCACTGGAGAATCAGACGGTTTACGGTTTTCTTCGGTTACCGCTTTGGATCTCAATAACAGCCACACGGAGTCATCATCTGAATAAATCAGTCTGAATAATCCGGCATCACTTTCATACATGTGGAAGTATTCACCATGATGAAAACATACGTTCACGTTCTTCTTCTTCTGATTAATGGTGGGTGGCAACTAGCGATTTTGGTGCATTACCGCCATCTACTATGCAGGAGTGTGGTCAAGAGTCGTCATCATCATCATCATCATCATCATAATCATAGCAGTCCGTCGGGGGCAACAATGACTGTTTCATTTAGGTCTGATCAGCTTCCTCCACGCAGCTCCATCCTCCCAAGCCAGGAACTCCCGACCCTGCCAACCCAGGCACCGTCTGAGCCGGTATGAGTTGCTTTCTGACTGACCATTTCATGAAACTGCTTGCAAAATATTTGAGTACCGCTAGCTTTTGCTGGACTAGCAGGGAAGGCAGAAAAAAAAAAATAAATTAAATTCTCTTCAGTAGATCTGTCTCTTTAAGGAAAATAAACAAAGACCAAACTTTAATGTTTCTTATGCTTAATATACTGTATATTTTAAACTCAAAACTCCTACCCCATGGTCCTCTAATTCCTTTTTCAGTTTCTCTCTTTCTGTTTTGTATTTCTGACTGTTATGTCCATAACTTGGTATAATGAGGATGAGGCTCAGCGCACAGTTGAACGTACTTTATTATAAACAACAAGAACCACAGATGCTCCGTACAGTACAAGGGGTCAAGATGAAAGACGCCTAGCCTCTTCCTGTCCATGGTCATGAGCTTTGGGTAATGACCGAAACAACGAGATCGCAGATACAAGCGGCTGAAATGAGCTTTCTTCATAGGATTGCTGGACTCACCCTCAGAGATAGGGTGAGGAGCTCAGTCATCCGGGAGAGGCTCACTTGAGGTGTTTCAGGCACGTCCCACTGGGAGGAGACCCCGGAGCAGACCCAGGACTCGCTGGAGAGTCTATGTCTCCCAGCTGGTCTGGGATCGCCTTGGTATCCTCTCTGAAGAGCTGGAGCAGGTGGCTGGGGAGAGGGAAGTCTGGGCTTTTCTGCTTGAACTGCTGCCTCTGCGACCTGGACCTCCGGAGAAGCGGTAGAAGGTGGATGGATGGAAACAAGAAGAATGAAAATTTTAAATTCACTGGATGACTATAATGGACAATGGAATATTATTATCGGAGATGATATGAACCTGAGATGCCATAAGCCTATGTACAGTGTGCAAATAAGCAATGTGCAAATGAGCAATGTACAAATTAGCACTCAGTGTGAGAATTTCTCTGTAATGATAATACTCAGTAGACTGTACAATGATAATTTAGCAGCAGTGATGATAGGGACATGAGACGGGGTGAAACTATGTACACTCGGGGTGAGACTATGTACATTGTGCAAGTGAGCAATGTGCAAATTTAGCAACCAGTGTGTGAATTCCTATTTGCAAAGCTGTGTCCGGAGTTTATTTATTCAGGAGTCTGATGGCAGTGGGAAAGAAGGAGTTTTTTAGTCTGGATGTCCTGCATTTCACACTTCTGTACCTCCAGCCTCAGGGTAGAAGTGTGAACATTCTGTGCTGGGGGTGGGTGGGGTCCTGGAGGATGGCGGCAGCTTTCCTTTGGACTCTGCGGTGGTAGATGCTCTGCAGAGAGGGGAGTGGAGTCCTGATGATCTCCTCCGCTGTCATCTTTAATTAACTGCTTGTCTAACATCAAACAGTGGTTAAGTGCAAACTTTTCACAGCTTAACTCAGACAAGACAGAGACATTAATTATCGCTCCTGAAAACAAGATTCCACTTATTAAGCACCACATGGGTACCCTAGGTTCCTCTGTCCAGGCAAGTCTTCGGAATCTTGGTGTTAGTTTTGACTCGGCTATGTCTCTTGAGCACCACATTAATCAATTAATTAGAAATTGTTTCTTCCATCTGAAGAATATTTCTATGTTGAGAACCCTGGTGTCGAAGGCGGAACTTGAGATGATTATACATGCTTTTATTTCTTCTAGGCTGTTGTAATAGTCTTTTTACCTGTCTGAGCCAAAAGCATTTTCAACGCCTCCAGGTTGTTCAAAATTCAGCTGCTAGACTTTTAACTCACACTAAGAAAAGGGCTCACATTACACCGGTTTTAGCAGCACTTCACTGGCTCTCAGTTGGTTTTAGGATTCAGTTTAAAATTTTAGTTCATGTTTTTAGAGCTATTCATGACCAGGTTCCGAAATACATCACCGAGCTGCTTAAAGTGTACAACCCCTCACGGTCTCTGAGATCTTCAGATCAGCTTTTACTGGCTGTCCCCCAAACCCATTTTAAAACTCGAGGTGATAGAGCCTTTCAGGCAGTGGCACCAAAATTGTGGAATGCTCTACCACTGTCTGCACTCAGTAGACTCTGTTGACGCTTTTAAAAAGCAGCTGAAAGACACTTCTGCTTAAGCAGGCTTTTTAGTTTGATTATGGATTATGGTTTTTATGTTTTTAATGTCTTTATACTTGTTTTAATACCTTTATTGCTGTATTTGTGATTGTGTGTTTTATTTTATTGTGAAGCACTTTGTGATTCTTTCTGTGAGAAGTGCTATATAAATAAATTTTACTTACTTACTTACACCACTCTCTGCAGGTGTTTGCGGTCCAGGGCAGTAGTGCTGCCGTACCACACAGTGATGCAGTTGGTCAAGATGCTCTGGATGCAGCAGCTGCAGAAATTGTTGAGGATCTTGGGGGACATGCCAAACTTCTTCAGCCTCCTCAGAAAGTACAACAGCTGTTGAGCTCTCTTAACCAGCTCTGTGGTGTAGAGTGCCCACATAAGGTCCTCACTGATGTGGATGCCCAGGTATTTAAAGCTGCTCACCCTCTCCACCTCAAGCTTCCGGATGAACAGCGGCTGATGGGGTCTTCTCCTCCCCTTCCTCACGTCCACTATCATCTCCTTTGTCTTGTCTGCGTTGAGGGTGAGGTTGTTGTCCTCACACCATGACACCAGGCTGGCTACCTCCCTCCTGTAGGATGCTTCATCACCACCAGTGATGCATCTTATCACTGAAACTTTAAGATGATATTGTCCTTGTGGAAGGCAACACAGTCATGGGTGAAGAGGCTGTTGAGGATGGGGCTGAGAACACAACCCTGTGGGACACCTGTGTTCGTGATGATGCTGGCTGAGGTCCTGTTACCCATCCTGACAGACTGGGACCTGCCAGTCAGACAGTAAAATTGCAGTAAAATATTAGAAAACAGTAAAAATAATATTAAAGGTACATGGAGTATATTAAAATTTGAAATCAGAAATTTTCCTAGACAGGTTAATTAGCCTCAATGTTTTATTGAAAATGAGAACATTAACAAATGCATGTGATAGTAAGTTAAACAGATATTTGATAAGTGTCGGTGCAAACTTGACAAAAAAAAAAATCCCTGATACTGACATCCACAGATAATGACATTGATTTTATAGAGAAAAAATTCAGTTCAACCTTTATCAAAACAGCTGAAGAAAAATAAATTACAGATAGTCAATAAATGTTAAAAAAAAAAATCATCAACTGTTGATGATGACACGGATATGAAAAAAGTGAAATAGGTAACTGAGGGAATTTCCAAACCACTAACTCACATCTTCAACTTATCATTCCAAACAGGTCAATTTCCGAACACAATTAAAACAGCAAAAGTCATTCCATTACTGTATATAAATCTACTGACAAGTAACACTTCACAGACTTTTCTTCTGACACAGTTGTCAAAAATTCCAGAAAACTCTTCAGTGATGGATTAGAAAAGTTTACAGACCAACACAAACTACTCTGACAGTCAATATGGATTTAGAACAAACTGGACGGCATCATTAGCATTTACAGAACTCAGAAGAAATCATAGATTAAAAAAAAGACATTTACAGTTGGGGTATTTCTTGATCTAAAAAATATACAATACAAACATACCTACATGTAACTGTACATATGAAAGACAATTCAAAGTCTTTATTCCTTTTTACATCAGTTCACAATGCTCTTCTGCCATTTACCATTTTAACTTATTTTTTCATTTACATGTTCAAATTATTCAATCAATTAATCATCTACTAAAATACACAAATGCAGGAAATTGCATCTGCTACATTTCATTTTAATGGTGGGCAGGACCCTCCAGACTCCCACCCTTTTAAAAAAGGCTCATGATAGCCATGCATCAAGCACACTGAAGATTAGAGGTCTGAGGGTCCAAAGCAGAGTGAATATGCAGATGATCTGATGATACATGTTCTTACCAAGGCAAGGCAAGTTCAGCTGCATAGCACATTTCATGTACAAGACGATTCAAAGTGCTTTACATAAAGCATTAGAATTTAAAAGCAAACTAAAAAGTAAATTAAAGAGAAACAAAAACAAGCTAAAACAGAATACAATAGAAATAAAAGTTACAACACATTGTAGGAGATTAACAATTGTTCGACTGAAAGGCCGCAGCTAATAGGAGAGTTTTTAACCTTGATTTAAAGCCAGTTGAGAGTTTCAGCAGCCTTGATGCTTTCTGGGAGTTTGTTCCACATCTGAGGGGCATAAAAGCTGAATGCTGCCTCACCATGTTTGGTTTTAACTCTGGGCACAGATAGTAGGCCTGACCCTGATGTCCTGAGGACTCTGGGTGGTTCATAATGGACTAGCAGATCTGAAATGTATTTTGGCCCTAAACCATTCAGAGCTTTATAAACCAACAGAAGTATTTTGAAATCTATTCTTTGACAGACAGGAAGCCAGTGCACCAAACAGATTTATATTTAAATTACAACTTCACCAATTTAAAGATCATTTCATTTACACATAAGAGATTTAAAACTGAAAATAAAAATCTACAGACATTACCAGACTACAGCTTAACTGTGAGTTCTCATGTGGCAACTAAAACCACAACACTGAAGGAAGCATTTCTCACATATCTAAAAGACGACAGCTTCTCACTTGTGTGAATTCTCGTGTCTTTCCAAACTACTGTGATCAATAAATCTTTGTCCACATTTCACAAGAAAACAGCTTCTCACTGTTTTATTTATTTACATCTCATTTCATTACAAGTGCAATGGACCCCAACCAGGGGTCTATGGTTACACTTTAAATCAAAAAGCTTTGTATCCGAGGGCTCTCTTCAAGATAGAGACTGTTCCTCTGATTGCTGAGATCTGTATTTCACAGATGCTAGGGCAGCCAGGTATCGCCTGTAGATATTTTTTCAGGTTCTTCTTTACCATCCCAGTTGCTCCCACCACCACAGGTATAATATCTGCTTCCTGCAGATTCCAGGTGCTCCTTAGGTCGTTTTTGAGGTCTTGATATTTTGTTATTTTTTCTCTTTCTGCTCTGTTGAGGCCGTAGTCATTTGGTATGGTTACATCTATTAGTTTGGCAGTTTTGTCCTTTTTGTTCAAGATAACTATGTCCGGTTTTATTGCTCCTCCTTCAATGTGTCTTCCAGTTGGGATTTCCTTGTCATAAAAGATGGTAATATCTCCGTTGGAGCTGACTGGCTCTGGATTGTGTTCCCATACTGGTCCTTTTACTTCTATTTTGAATTCTTTGCATATTTTCCAGTGTATATAACGGCAGATCTTGTTGTGGCGGGCAGTGTAGTGTCCATTGGCCATGTGGACCTGGCAGCCGGAGGGTAGGTGGCTTGCACTCTCCACCACTGTATGACAGAATCGACATTTGTCGCTCTGTGACAGTCCTGCCATTTTTTTAAAGCCATTGGTTAGAAGTCCCTGGTCTTGTGCTCCCACCACTAGTCTGTCCTCGTCGTACCCCAGATCTCCGTTCCTGATCCAGCGCAATGTCTCTTCCCTATCAATATAATCCCTATTGAGTTCCTCCTGGAAACGCCCTGCTCGCTTATGTTGTTTCCATCTTTCTTTTCTTTCCTCCTGTGTCCTTTTGCTGTATTTTTCCCTCATCTTTCTAGCTATTTTTGTTGCTGGGTTTTGTTGACTGGCTTTCATGTTATCTAATAAATCCCCTGCAAAGGTCTCGGCTTGTTTAGTTATGGATGTGAAATGACTGAGGGTTTCATGATGTTGGGTGACTTTTTCCACCGTCTCATCGTTGGCGCTTTTTAGGTATTGCCCAATGCTTATTATTGTCGCCCTGTAGGCCTGGTTTATTTCAATTAGGCCCAGCCCTCCCTCTTCACGGGGCATATATATCCTATCTAAGCATTGGTTTCTGTATGTTACCTTATAAAGGGTCAGGGTCTTCCTGGTCCAAACATCCAACTTGTCCAGTTCCCCCTGTGGCCAGTCTATCACCCCAAATCCATATGTGGCAACTGGTACTGCCAGAATCAGAATCAGATTTATTGCCATTGTTCATGTAGTACACAAACTAGGAATTTGTCTCGGTGCAATGCTGCAACATTAAACATGATAAAATAAAAGAAATAAACTATACATGCAATAAAGTGTAGAATAAGAACGAGTAATACTAGTCAGCAGTTTAAATATATTAGCGAGCAGCAGATAATGTGGAGAACCATATAGTGCAGTCGGTAATGCAAGAAGAAAACAGTGATGATTGACATGAGTCTGGTTGAGCTGCTGTACATAGTGCACGAGAGTCAACTGGTTTATTGCAGTGATTTTATTTTTAGGTGTTAAGTTTGATTTACAGATTTTCTTTAGGCGATGTTGGTATTCTTTTTTTGATTATTTCCCTCATTTCGGTTCCGGCGCCACACAAGTTGGCTGCCTTTTGCAACAGCGGCTCAATTCTGAGTCTTTTTATCTTCCTTCTTTTTGATCCGGTGATAACTTTCTGATCCGGCACACCTTTCACTCTATATATATCACGGACACACAGATCGCCCCAAAGGTCTCCCGAGTCGGCGGACGGAGCCACTGTCTACAGCAGGAGACGATACAGCAGGGAAGAGCTAGCTAGCACTCAACCGCCACCCGGTGCTAACGGAGAAACTCGACATACCGGGGAACTGAAGCGAAAACGACGCGGGTGCCGGGCTGGAGTTTAGGTGGCATGCAAGAAATATAAGACAGCATAATAAAAAGCGATGGCAAGAACCAAGCAGACCGCCCGTAAATCTACTGGAGGAAAAGCCCCCAGAAGCAGCTGGCCACCAAGGCTACTCGGAAAAGCGCTCCGGCCACCCGCGGAGTGAAGAAGCCTCACTGTTACAGGCCCGGTACCGTGGCTCAGAGAGATCCGTCGCTACCAGAAATCCACGGAGCTGCTCATCCATAAGCTGCCCTTCCAGCGCCTGGTGAGGGAGATCGCTCAGGACTTCAAGACCGACCTGCGCTTCCAGAGCTCCACCGTCATGCCTCTGCAGGAGGCCAGCGAGGCCTACCTGGTGGGTCTCTTCGAGGACACTACCTGGTGGATCTCTTCGAGGACACTGACCTGTGCGCCATCCACGCCAAGAGGGTCACCATCATGCCCAAAGACATCCAGCTGGCCCGCCGCATCCTCGGAGAGAGAGCTTAGACTTTCTGCTGCACATCCACCAACCACAATGCTCTGTGTGCCTATATACATATATATATATATTTATAGTAATATGTACATATGTATACTAGCTGCTCTTGTTTTTTCTTGCCTTCTGATTGTTGCTCTGAGTGTTGCTATCCCTGTGCTGTTGCAATCCTGGAATTTCCCCATTGTGGGACTAATAAAGGCTTATCTTATCTTATCTTATTTTCCTCCTTCTCACCTGTGTGGATTTTCATGTGAGTTTTCAAATTACTACGTTCATTAAATCTTTTACCACATGTTTCACAAGAAAATGGCTTCTCACCAGAGTGAATTCTCATGTGCTGTTTCAAATGATCATATCGGCTAAAACGCTGAACACATGTTTCACAAGAAAATGGCTTCTCACCAGAGTGAATTCTCATGTGTTGTTTCAAATGATCATGTCGGCTAAAAGTCTGAACACATGTTTTACAAGAAAATGGCTTCTCACCAGTGTGACGTCTCATGTGAATTTTCAAATGACAACTTTGATTAAATCTTTGTCCACATATTTCACAAGAAAATGGCTTCTCACCTGTGTGAATTCTCATGTGTCTTTTCAAATAACATTGTTGCATAAAACTTTGCCCACACATTTCACAAGAAAATGGCTTCTCACCTGTGTGAATTCTCGTGTGTTTTTTCAAATTACAATGCTCATTAAATCTTTGCCCACAGGTTTCACAAGAAAATGACTTCTCACCTGTGTGGATTTTCTTGTGAACTTTCAAATAACTACAGTCCTTAAATCTTTTCCCACATATTTCACAAGAAAACGGCTTTTCACCTGTATGGATTCTCATGTGAGTTTTCAAATAACTATGTTCATTAAATCTTTTACCACATGTTTCACAAGAAAATGGCTTCTCACCAGAGTGAATTCTCATGTGTTGTTTCAAATGATCCTGTCGGCTAAAACTCTGAACACATGTTTCACAAGAAAATGGCTTCTCACCAGTGTGACGTCTCATGTGACTTTTCAAATGACAACTTTGATTAAATCTTTGTCCACATATTTCACAAGAAAATGGCTTTTCACCTGTGTGAATTCTCATGTGTCTTTTCAAATAAGAATGTCGCATAAAACTTTGTCCACATATTCCACAAGAAAATGGCCTCTCACCTGTGTGGCTTCTCATGTGACTTTTCAAATTACTATTCTGATTAAAACTTTGCCCACTTGTTTCACAAGGATGTGGCTTCTCACCTGTGTGACTTCCCTCATGAACTGATAAACTGCTCCTCCATCTGAATTTTTTCCCACACATTTTGCAAACATGTGTCTTATCAACTGCATGATGTTTGTTGATACAGGACTCATTTTTAAAGTCTTTGACATTATCAGAATATTTTATGGACTTTTCACCTGTGTCAGTATCACAATGATTCTGTGATATGGAGGAGTTGTCTACATTGTAACTGTCACTTCTGTCCCTGTGAAATCTCTTCTTTGGCTTTGGCTCTTCATGTTTACTTGATCCTGGGTTCACATTCTTATCTGCTCCCTGGTCTTGGGTCTCAGTGTCAGGAGAGTTGTCAGAGAGAAGCTGCTCACTTTTTGGTTTAGTTTCACCATTGTCATTGTCCTCATCAGTAGGAGTCACAATGAAGGTATCAGTCCCTTGTTTCAGTCCAAAGTGTTCTTCCTCTTTAATCTGTGTACCATCTTGTTCCTCCTGGTCCAGACTGGACTTCCTCCATTGGATCCCAAGCTGTTGGACAATAAGAACCTCCTCCTCCTTAATGTCATGTAGCTGTAGAGCATCTGGAGGGACAAAAAGATAAAAGAAAAATGATAGTAATACAAACCCACAAAGAATAAGTGAATAACTTGGCCAAAGAAGGCACTGGTCATATTTGACACTATTAATCATAACATCTTAATCAATTAATTAGAATGTATGGTATCAAGGGGTGGTATTGCATTGGGTGACAAGTTATTTAAGAGATGGGAAGCAACTTGTGAAGTTAGAGAACATTTGTCTTTGTGCTTGGACAATGCTTGAGGCATCCCCCAGGGGTCAACAATGGGTCTAAAGTTGTTTATTTTATCTGTAAATGATATCTGTAAGGTTTCAAGATTGTTAAAATTAGTATTATTTATGGCTGACACTTATATTTTTTGTTCTGGGGACAACTATTAGTTGTATATACAGAACACCAGGTTCAAGTATTGATCACTTTAGGGAATGGATGGAAGGCATGTTTTCTAAATTAGATAAGAAAAATGTATTTATGTGAGGATTTCAATACAGATTTATTGAATCTCAACAATCATAAAAGTACTGAGGATGCTGTCAGTTCAATGCACAGTCTCAGCCTCTTTCCTACAATCAGTAAACCTACTAGAATTGCGTCTCATAGTGCCACGCTCATCGATAACATTCACCAATATAATTGAAAATAAAACCAAAAAAGATATTAATCAGTGATATCAGTGACCATCTACCAATATTTACAGTGTTTGACAGTTACTATAGGAGCAATACAGATAAAGAAAAACAATACAGACAGACTTATGAGGACAGATGAATTAATTACTGCTTTTAAACAGGAATTAATGACAATGAACTGGGAAGTGGTTTATAATGAACTGGTTGTGGACAGAGCTTATAATGAATTTTTAACAATACTTGGGTCATTATATGATAAACATTGTCCAATCAAGTAATATAATAATAAGCAAATATATAAAACATATAAAAAATGTCCTTGGTTAACCAAAGGTTAAAAGAAAAATTCATTAAATAGAGACTTTATACGACAGAAATAGAGATGCAAAAGATAAATACAAAACATATAAAAACAAGTTAATATTAAAAGGATTAGTAAGAAAGAATATTATAGGAAGAAATTAGATGATAATAAATGTAATAGTAAAGTGATATGGAGCATATTAAATGGTAATTAAATCTAAGAGATGGTACTAAGCAAAACTGTTTACCTAAATATTTTGTTGTAAATAATATTGAAAACTACAATATGGAGGAGGTGGCAAACAGCTTCAACCATTTCTTTATAAATGTGGGCCCTGATCTGGCAAAGAAAATCCCAAATCCAGGACCATATGGTGAAACAATTAGTAGATTGGTAGAGAGAAATCCCCGCTCAATGTACCTCAAAGAAGTGGAGGAAAATGAAATACTGGAAATAGCTAAGAAATGTAAAAGCAAAACATCTGATTAGAATAATATTGATTTGGCACTGATTAAACAGGTCATTGAAGGGATCTCAAAGCCATTAACTTATATCAGTAACTTATCATTCCAGACCAGTACATTTCCAAACCAAATGAAAATAGACAAAGTGATTCTGATGTATTAAACTGGGAGCAAATACCACTTCACATACTACAAACCTGTCTCATTGCTGCCAAAATTCTCAAAAATACGAGAAAAACTGTTCAACAATAGATTCATTTTTAGAAAAATATAAATTACTCTCAGAGTCAGTACAGGTTATCTAACAGATCAGCATCACATGCAATAATTGAATCCATAGAGGAAATAACAGATGCAATAGACAATAAAAAATATGCAACTGGAATATTCATTGACCTCAAAAAAGCATTTGGCACAATCATGACATACAGTACTAATCATCAAATTAGAGAAATTAGGTATAAGAGACATTGTACTGGAATGGGTCAAAAGTTATTTGGCTAAGCGACAACAGTTTGTGAAGCTGGACAATCACTGCTCAATGTGTTTGGACATCGCCTGTGGTGTCCCCCAGGGGTCAGTGTTGGGGCCCAAGCTGTTCATTATATACTGTAGATCAGGGGTCTCCAATCATGTGCCATGGAGGGCCAAGACCCTGCAGGTTTTCCCTCCAGCCAGTGTCTTCAACTGCAGATTTCACTGAACTTCTTCCCACTGATTGCTGATAAGTGAAAACACCTGCTGAAGAGACTGGGTAGAAGAGAAAACCTGCAGGGTCTTGGCCCTCCATGGCACATGATTGGAGACCCCTGATATAGATGAATAGCATTTGTAATGTATCTAAACTACCCGGCACTTTTTGCAGATGACACAAACATTTTCTGTGCAGGTGAAGATTTAAAACAACTGCAACAAACTACTGAGAGGGAACTGAACATGCTTAAGTTGTGGTTTGACTGTAATAAACTATCATTAAATGTGAACAAAACAAAATTTATGTTATCTGGGAATCGCAGAATAGACACACAGGTACAGATAAAAATAGATGGGGTTACAATTGAAAAGGTGAAAGACATTAAATTTCTAGGGGTCACAATTGATGACAGGATTAACTGGGGGCCGCATATTAAACCCCTTGACGCCTGTTGTTGCGAATTTGCATAAAAAAAAAACAAAAAAACACACAATGATTTTCAATTATGAAAAAAAAAAAAATTGTTCACAATTGGAAATAAATTCAGGCGTCAAGGGGTTAACATGTTCAGTCCAAAGTATCAAGAAACATTGCCATCATAAACAAAGCCAAACACAGTCTAGACCTTAAATCACTCCACACTCTCTACTGTTCCTTAGTATTGCCATATTTACAATATTGTGCTGAGGTTTGGGGAAACAACTTCAAGAATTCATTGCAGTCACTGATCATACTACAGAAAAGAGCAATAAGGATTATTCATGAAGTAGGATGTCTAGAACATACTAAACCACTCTTTTTAAAATCAAATCTATTAAAATGTACCGACATTGTGACTTATCAAACAGCACTACTAATGTACAAGGTTAAAAACAAACTACCTGAAAACATTCAAAATCTGTTTTGGAATCGGGAAGGGAATTATCATTTGAGGGGTCAATATAATTTAAAAAGATTTTTAACACATGTACAACTAGGAAGAGTTTTTGTGTGTCAATATGTGGTGTGAAACTATGGAACAGTACGAGTGTGGAAATAAAGCAATGTCCAAACATAAATCAGTTTAAAAGAATGTATAAAAATATACTGCACACAAGGTATGGGGCGGGGGGAGAAGGATGATGTGGTGTTATACGTTTGTGGCTGTGTGTGTATAAATGCATATGTACTGCATGTGTGTATACAGGGAAGAATACTTTGGTATGTAGATTGTATGTATAGGTGTGTATATGTGGTGTGTGTATATATTTGTATTTAAGTGGGTATGTATATATGTGCAGGGTGTATATACATATGTGTACATATATGAATAAATGTTTATATAAGTATATTTGTGTGTATATTTATATGCGTGTGTATGTATGTATGTACGTATATATTGTCTGTAGAGGGTGTGTATATATGTGTGTATATAATGCATGTATGTAGGTAGATTTGTATGTCAATATCTGTATGTAGGTATATATGTAGTTACAAGTAAGTGGCTATTTTCGGTTGCACTTCAGGAGGAATAGTTAATTTGATGTGATGGTAAAGGGGTAGGATCTAAGTAAGTTTTACTTCTTCCTACTCCTTTTCAGACTGACAGTACATGGTCTTTTTGGTATGGGCTAAAATTTATAATGTTTCTTTCATTTGTATTTTTGTATTGTATGTTCGAAATAAATGTTCTAAACTAAACTAAAAAACTCATGAGTGACTGAAAAAAAATGGTAAAAATGTTCAAATTCATCTTGCCAAATGAATACTCAAGCACGAATGAATAGCATGAATACTCAAGCACGAATACAGATAGATGATGTAGATCAAGCCTATTAAATTAGCGGCCCGTGGGCCACATGCGGCCCAGAACCAACCACCGAGTGGCCTAGGCCATGCCAAAGAAATATACATTTAAGAAAAAAATATGAAGGAATGACGGTCTGCAAGTACGCACACAACGCGTGTGACCGTCATCCGCGTGGAGTTCATAAGCGCCCCGCCCACATGACCGTTCCAGTTGGCAGGCAGAGTGTCTCGCTAGTGTCACTGTCCGAGAGAAACATGAGCTTATTAAAGTACTTTAAATGCGGAAAAAAGCAGAAGAGGTGTGTAAGCAGTGGAGGCATTTATTGTGGTTTTAACTAGGGATGAGCCGATACCACTTTTTTAAGACCGATACCGATACTGTGACTTTGATTATCGGCTGATACCGATCCAAACCCGATACCGTCTCTCTTATATAAAACAACAGTACAGAACATACTTCGGTAATGACTTGTTGCATTTTGCACACATACAAAAACATAAATTTAAAAGTCAAAGAATATATTACAAATTTGACTCAGTTCAGCAACGCTGCTGCTTTTTTTAAATTTTAAACTTTGCAACATTGGCAGCATTTCACTGGTCAGCAATATGTAAACATGCATTCTGAAGTTTTAAGTGCAAGTTTATTGCAAAACTTTAAAGCTGAGTATTTAAATAAACATTCAGATAAAATTCAAAGTGCCACTGTGTATGAGGTAAAAAATGCTGTAGATCTGAAAATAAAGGAACTAACCCTTTAAGTTGTTCTTTTGTCATCCATTATTATTATTATTATTATTATTATTCATTCATTCATTCATCTTCTTCCGCTTAATCCTTTTCGGGTTGCGGGGGGGCTGGAGCCTATCCCAGCATCTTTGGGCGAGAGGCAGGGTACACCCTGGACAGATCGCCAGTCCATCGCAGGGCCAACACAGAGAGACAGACAACCATTCACTCTCACAGTCATACCTAAGGACAATTTAGAATCCCCAGTTTGATGCCAATTAACCTAACTTGCATGTTTTTGGCATGTGGGAGGAAACCGGAGAAATCCCGGAGTAAACCCACGCAGACACAGGGAGAACATGCAAACTCCACACAGATCAATGCTGGTTGGGGGCTGGGATCGAACCCAAGATCCCCTGGCCAAGGGTGAGTTGCTGTGCTGCCGCAGTGCTAACTACTCTGCCACGATGCCGCCCTATTATTATTATTATTATTATTATCATCAAGTGTTTTCCTGGTCCTCAGTTTATTTAGTAGTTTATTCTCTGTCCATAGTTTTTAAGTTTGCTCTTATTTTGAAGTCATCCCTGTTCCTTTTTCGTTTCACATGGAAAAAAGGCAACTGTAATGACCACGGAATACACACAATGTTGACTTGGGAGTGTACAGAGGAAGCAGCAACAGTACACAGTAACACGATTTACAGTCCACAATACTGTATATACTCTTAATGTGCAACAACTTGTTTAGTTAGGACAACTGGGCAGGCTATACTCTTCCCTATACAGGCCGACCACTAAGGCTAAAGATTGGAGTTTGGAAATTCAGTTGAGAAAGTACAAAGGCAGTGTGAAGGTTAACATCTAGCTTTGATTATGTCAGGTCTAATTCATCCTTTGATACAAGGGACACCGTTATGGGAGGGAGGAGTCAGCTAGTGTTTTAGGGACTACTTCAGAGGAGCACTCTTCACAGCGTGAGCTCCTTTTGTACACCCCAGAGGGTCTCAGCACTCTTCACCAGCTGCTTCTCCTCTTCAGGCTTCAGGGTCATGTGAATGACATCCGTCAGGCCGCTGTTGCCCAGGACACATGGGATGCTCAGGAAAACTTCTTCCTTCATACTATGCATGCCCTGGACAGGTGTAGACACTGGGTGCACCTTGTGTAGGTTCTTCATGATGCTCTCTACCATGTCAGCCACAGACAAGCCAATGGCCCAGGAGGTGTATCCCTTCAGTTTGATAACCTCATAAGCTCCATCAACCACTTATGTACTTCCTTCCAGTTTTCACCATCACCATCTGAGCCCATCTGTGGGTTAATGCTTTGAAGCGAAACTCCTGCAACATTGTCTCTGTGCTCGCCGATGAGCCAGCCATGGCAGCTGGAAGGGTGGAGGTGAAGCTTCTCTCCCATGAGGTGGCGGAAACGGGCAGAGTCTAGGTTAGTGCCAGAGCCAATGACACGGTTACGGGGGAAACCGCTCAGTTTCCATGCAACGTAGGTCAGGATGTCCACTGGGTTAGACACCACCATCAAGATACAGTTGGGGCTGTACTTGACAATGTTGGGGATGTTGAACTTAAAGATGTTAACATTGCACTGCACCAGATTGAGATGGCTCTCCCTTTCCTGCTGGCGGGCACCAGCAGTCACCACCACCACTTTGGAGTTTGCTGTCACGCTATAGTCTTTGTCACCCATGATCTTGTTCGTTTTGAGGAAGAGGGCTCCATGCTGCAGGTCCATGGCCTGACCCTTCAACTTGTCCTCCATCACATCAACCAGAGCCAACTCATCACACAAGTCCTTGAGCAGGATGCTGATGGCAGAGGCCATGCTCACCATGCCGACACCCACTACAGTGATCTTGTTCCTGCTGCCAACAGGCTCATCCTTCATCATGTGGCTAATCAACTTCTCCTTGGTAGACATCTTAAAGGGTTTCCATTACACAGGTGCTTGCCGGAGCTGGAATGTGCATGCCTCGTGCAGCTGTCCCAGAGTAGTGGTCATCCCTGTTCCATTTCATGTAGCCTTATTAGTCCTGCTTCCAATTCACAGGTTATAATTTGCCATTTATGTTTCTGTCACCTACCTCTCATCAGCTGTAACTGTCCATCTAAAGGTAAGCCCATGTTATGTCTTCATTCCTGTGCCTCTGGTTTTTACTTTCAGTTTTGTTCTTTTAGTTTCACTTTTAGCATATTCCAGCAGTAAAACAGCAGCTGCTGCTGCACGACACACTTACTTCTGCTTGGTTCTTGACAGAATTCAGCATACTCCTTTACCATGATAATTTTGCAAGTGTTTTATTAAGTTGGTGGTGTAAAATTGTAAATGCTGGCACCATACAGCAACATACTGAGACAAGTCCCACAGAAAGGCTCCAGTGATTTGACAAGTCACTTTTGTTTATAGAAGCCACATGCAGCGTGGCTGAAAACATGATTGCGCCTTCATCTTAATATTATTAATGTATCAGATCGATAAAATTACTTTTATTCCTTACTGATACCAATCCAGCCATTTTGCCTGGATGGAACCCGGTACCGATACAGCGGATCGGATCGGCGGATAACTGGAACAATAATGAAGAGTCGCTTAGCGAATAGGTGTAGTTTGACTTCATATGCAGGGAAAGGCAAGAGTGACTGATGAATCGCTGAGGATTGACGTCACCTGCTACTATAATATTAACTAATAATTTATGTTCATTATTATGTACCTGACAAATTAAGATGACCGAAATTCACAAAGTCAATGACTTTAATCAGTCTGGAGCCTTCAGACAAACTAAACCGTGCCAACATCTGGATTTCAAAATAAGGGAGGTTTTTGCTGTTGCCTGGGTGGTAAGGAGAGTTCTAAAAGACTATAAATATATAGAAATATTATAACAGAAATAACTGCATCTTTGGTCATTTAAGTTAATTTATTTCATTAAATATAATTGCATTAATTTTTTTTTCTTTGAAATCAGAGTTAAATTATTGTTCTGGCTCTGCAAAATTACGGTCAAAAGTGTTAATTGCATAAGGAAAAAAAGTTTTTTTTTTTGTTTTTTTTTTAACCACAATCTGTTCCAAATTTATATTAAAAACACAGTAATTTTATTTAAAAAAAAATAGACAAAAATTAGCCATAAAATAATCCACAAATTTATAATAAAGTCTCAAATGTATAAGAAAAGTCAATTTTACAAGAGGAAATTATAAATTTGAGGAAAATGGTTTCAAATTTAGAAAAATTTACAGAGGAAAGTAGAAAACTATAAGAAAATTGTTATAAATTTTGGAGAAAAACTTCAAACCTTCAAGACTGAAGTCATCACTCAAGTTTTTTTTGTAACTTAGATTTTTATTCATTTTTCATCATATATAATGCATTCAGATCACATTCTACATTTAAAAAACAAAGGGGTTAGGGTAGGGAAAAATAAAAAAAATAAACAAAATAAAAATAAAAAATAAAAAATAAAAGGGGGGGGGGGGACAAATGTTGGAGCATCAAGTTTTTAGTTTCCATCTCTTAATTCTTCTGGTTTTTTCAGTGTCTTTGGTTATTCTTTCAATTTCTGCCTCGTTGTTGCACTTTGTAGTGTGTCCATTTCCGCCATTTTTTCTCCCATATTCCTTCTTGCATTCTTCGTCGATATGTTAGTTTTTCCATCATACGTATGTCCTCAACAATGTCAGTCCATTGTTCTTGGTCAGGAAGAACTTCTGATCGCCATTTTTTTGTGATAGTTTTTTTACATGCAATCAACAAGATTTTAACTAGATATCTGTCCTCAGCCTGTATAACACTGTCTTTTTTAAGATCACATAAGTACATCAGGTTACAGTTCATTGGTATATTATATCCTAATATCCTCTGTATTGTCACATGCATAGATTTCCAAAATGATGATATTTTGTAGCATTTCCAAAACATATGTGAGTGGTCTGCATTTTGAGCCCCACATCCCCTCCAGCATAAAGATTGGGTATTTGAATATTTTCCTTGAATCTGTGGTGTAATGAAAAAGCGAATCAGGTTTTTCCATCCAAATTCCCTCCATGCCCTTGAATTTGTTGATGTGTGTTGTGTTTTCCATATTTCCTGCCAGCTTTCTTCTGTTATGTTTAAATTGAGCTCTTTCTCCCATTTCTCCTTTATATAGTTACTTGTATGATTGTTTGTCATAAGTTTCTGATATAGTTTTGAAATAATTCTTATTTTATTTCCTGCATATGAGCTTAAAATAAGTTGTATAATCTCGTTCACATCTGTTTGGAGGTTATGCCTAATCTTCTTCATATAGTAATCTCTCATCTGCAGATATCTGAAAAATTCCGATCTTTCTAATTTAAATTTTCTCCTGATATTTACAAAGCTCCCGAGATCTTTTTTTCCGATATTGCCCCATGCTGTGATTCCCTTGTTCACCAGATTTTTGTATCCCCTATCTTGTTTTGCCGGTTCAAACTGACTGTCAAATGAAGATGGAGGACAAGCTGCAACAGAGCGACATCAGCGGGGTCTGGAGAAACCTCAAAACCATCTCGGGGCTCCAGAATACCTCCCCCCAGGCCACGGGGGGCAGGGAGTGGGCGAACAACCTGAATCTGTTTTTCAATAGATTTGACCAACCGCCCTCCCCCCTGTCTGCACAACAACCACTGCTGCCTCTAAGAAATCAAGTCCTGCTACCCACTCCCCACTCCACCGACACCCCCCCCACTCCCAACACACAGCCCCCCATCCTGACCCTGACCAAGACCCAGGTGAGGACGGAGCTGAGGAAGATCAAGGCGAGGAAGGCGTCGGGACCGGACGGCATCAGCGCAAAGCTCCTCAAGTCCTGTGCAGACCAGCTGTGTGGGATTGTGACGTATATCTTCAACATGAGCCTGAAACTGGGGAGGGTACCACAGCTGTGGAAAACATCTTGTGTGGTACCTGTACCAAAAACTTCCCACCCCAAAGACCTGAACAGCTTCAGACCGGTGGCCTTGACGTCCCACTTGATGAAGACCCTGGAGAGACTGCTCCTTGCTCATCTCCGCCCCCTGGTGGAACCAGCGATGGATCCACTCCAGTTCGCCTACCAGCATGGCATTGGGGTGGAGGATGCGGTGATCTTCCTCCTTCACCGTTCTCTGTCCCACCTGGAGAAGCCCGGGAATATGGTGAGGATCATGTTCTTTGACTTCTCCAGTGCTTTCAACACCATCCAACCGATGATCCTGAAGGACAAGCTGCTGCGCGCAGGGGTGGACCAGCACCTGTCATCATGGATCCTGGACTACCTCACGAACCGGCCTCAGTTTGTGAGAACCCGGGACTGTGTTTCCGACACGATCATCAGTAGCACGGGGGCCCCCCAGGGAACGGTGCTGGCTCCCTTCTTGTTCACTCTTTATACTGCGGACTTCTCACACAACACAACACATTGCCATCTACAGAAGTTCTCTGATGACTCTGCGATCGTTGGTCTCATCTCCAGCGGAGATGAAGCTGAGTACAGAGGGCTTATCCAGGACTTTGTGGACTGGTGCCATCGGAACTGCCTCCAGATCAACGCGAGGAAAACTAAGGAGCTGGTGGTGGACTGCCGCAGGCATGGGCAGCCCCTCACAGCACCAGTAAATATACAGGGAACAGACATCGAGATGGTGACATCCTACAAGTACCTGGGTATTCATCTGAACAATAAACTAGACTGGTCACACAATACTGACGCACTCTACAAGAAGGGACAGCGCAGGCTGTTCCTGCTAGGAGACTCAGGTCTTTTGGTGTACAAGGGGCGCTGCTGAAGTCATTCTATGACACGGTGGTGGCATCAGCCATCACTTTTGGAGTGGTCTGCTGGGGCAGTGGCATTACTGCAGCCGATAGGAAGAGACTGAACAAACTGATTAAGAAAGCTAGCTCTGTCCTGGGGCAACGCCTTGATCCGATGGAGGAGATAGGAGAGAGAAGGACGGTGGCTAAACTGTCATCTCTGCTGGAGTCCGAGTTCCACCCTATGCAGGACATACTGGATGCACTGAGGAGCTCATTTAGCAGCAGACTACATCATCCCAGGTGCACAACCGAGAGGTTTCGTAGGTCCTTCCTACCAACGGCTGTCAGACTGTACAACCTAAGCAGGGCTGCTCGCAGAGATGGCAAAAAGACGTAACAAACTAATAGTTTTTTTTTTTTTGTTTTTTTTTTGAATGCAAAAGATGCAATAGACTTACACAATGGTCCTCTCCGGCATACAACTAGGAACATACCGGTCGCTATGGAGGGTGAGAATATGTATGGGCACATAATCATACCATGTAGGATAACTAAATAGACGGTTATGCTGTTTCATCCCACCTAGCAACAATGCTCTGCACTGTGTGTGTTTATATATTTACATATTTATTCCATCTAGCTACAATGCTCTGCACTGGGTGTGTTTATATTTATATATCTATATATTTATTCCATCTAGCTACAATGCTCCGCACTGTGTTTTTATATATCTACATATTATTCCATCTAGCTACATTGCTCCGCACTGTGTGTGTTTATATACTTGCATATTTATTCCACCTAGCTGCAATGCTCCATACTGTGGGTGTTTATATATTTACATATTTATTCCATCTAGCTACAATGCTCTGCACTGTGTGTTCATATATTCATATATTTATTCCATCCAGCTACAATGCTCTGCACTGTGTGTCTGTGTGTGTGTGTGTGTATATATATATTTTATAGTAATATGTACATATGTATATTAGCTGCTCTTGCTTGCTTGTTTTTTCTTGCCTTCTGATTGTTGCTCTGAGTGTTGCTATCCCTGTGCTGTTGCAATCCTGGAATTTCCCCGTTGTGGGACTAATAAAGGCTTATCTTATCTTAAATGCTACCCATTTCAATAGTTTTATGTCTTCCCTTATATTATATTTTTGTACTATTTTATACCACAGTTCTAAAGTAAATTTAGTGATTGGGTCTATTTGTTTGATTTGCTTATATGCATCTTTATCCCCTATTATGCTTTGTACTGGGAGTCCCTCAATTTCCTTTTCCATTTCTTTCCATTTTGCCTCATATCCCTCGTCGCACCAACATATGATATATCTTATTTGTGCTGAGTAGTAATATTCCTTTAGACTCGGTAGGCCCATGCCTCCTTTCTCTTTTGGTAATTGGAGGGTTTTATATTTCACTCTTGGTTTTTTACCTCCCCAAACAAATCTCGATATCATCCTGTCCCACTTTGAGAATTGGGCATCTGGAATCTCTGTTGGTATAGCCTGGAAGAGGTAAAGTAATCTAGGTTGTATGCTGATTTTGACTGTCTCAATTTTTGAATTCAGATCCATATTTAAGATTGACCATCTATCAATATCTTTTTTTATTTCTTGTTCCAACCTATCATAGTTTGCTTTATATATTTTGCTTAGGTCTTTAGGTATGTTCACTCCAAGGTATTTTATTTCTTTTTGCTTCCAGTTTAGTTTGATCTTATCAGTTATCTGGTTTAGAGGGTTATAGTGGAATGTCAGTATTTGTGTTTTTGTTATGTTTATCTTGTATCCTGATAATTTTCCAAAATTTTCTATCAAGTTCATCATTTCCATTATTGATTTATCTGGTTGTTCAAGGTAAACTATAATATCGTCTGCAAATAGCCCAATCTTGTGTTCCGCCCCCTTTATTGTTACACCTTTTAATTTCTTATTTTGTCGTATCGCTTGAGCCAATGGTTCTATGAACAGAGCAAACAAGGTGGGCGATAAGCAGCATCCCTGCCTAGTTGATCTTTGTATATTTACTTTGTCTGTTAAGCTACCGTTTATCTTGATTCTTGCCACAGGTTCTTGATATAGCGTCCTTATGCATTGTACTGATTTTTCGTTAAATCCAAAGCGCTCCAGTACACTATATAGGAATTTCCAGTTAACCCTGTCAAATGCTTTTTCTGCGTCTAAACTCATTATTACTGCGCTTTTCTTTTCTTTATGTATTTGGTTAATTATATGTATTGTTCTCCTGATATTGTCATGTGTTTGGCGTCCCTCTATGAATCCAGTTTGATCATCTTCTATCAATTCCGTCAAGAATGTCTTTATTCGTTTACATATAATTGTTGTGTATATTTTATAATCTACATTTAATAAAGAGATTGGTCTATAGTTTCCGCATTGTTCTTTATCTTTCCCTGGTTTTAAAATAACTGAAATGATTGCTTCGTTCCATGTTGGAGGTATTTTGTTGTTGTTCAGCGTCCAATTAAATGACTTTAGGAGTTGTGGCGTGAGTTCTTCTATAAACAGTTTATAAAACTCAGACGAGTATCCATCACTACCTGGTGATTTACCGTTTTTAAGTGACTTAATCACATCTCTGATCTCTTGTGTTGTTATTTCTGCTGTTAGTTTTTCATTTTGTTGATTTCCTATTGATGGCAAGGCCAATGTGTCTAGAAATTTTTTGATATCTTTAGTATTTGTTTCTTCAGGTTGCGAGTATAGTTCTTGGTAGAAATTATGGAAAATTTCTTCGATGTTTTCTGGGTTAACTGTGGTTTTATTTGTGGTGGGGTCTTTAATCTTGTACACATTATTCATTGTTTGTTGTTTTCTTAACCGTTTTGCCAGCAGTTTTGTGGCTTTTGGTCCCGTTTCATAATATTTTTGCTTTAGATATCTATTTTTCCTTTCAATTTCATCCATTTGTGTTTCTTTTATCTTTGTTTTTTCTTCTTTAATTTCTTGATATATTTTTGGATCATTTGTGCTTTGATGTTTACGTTCTAATTCCCTCAGTCTCTCACATCTTTGTTCATACGCTTCCAGTTTAGTCTTATTTGCTTTTCCTGTTTCAACAATTAATTTACCCCTTAACACGGCTTTTAGTGCGTCCCATAGTATTGTTGGGTCCACTTCTTCATTGTCATTCTCTTGGATATATTCGTTTATGTTTATTTTTATTCTTTCTTTCATTTTCTCATCATTTAACAGTCCTACGTTAAGTTTCCATGTTGTTTGTCGTTTTCTATTGTTTAAATATATTTCCATGTATATAGGATTATGATCTGATATTTCTGCCCCTCCAATCCAACAATTTCTCACCCTGTGTCTGTCACCTTCATTCATAAGGAAGTAATCTATTCTAGAGTGTACTTTATGGGCTGCTGAATAATGTGTATAGTCTTTTTCGAGTGGGTGTAGGTCCCTCCATATGTCTACCATACCCATTTCTGCCAGTGAGGTTCTTATGAACTTTGTTACATGTTTTTTTGTCTTCTTAACACTTGTTGTGTCAACTTCATGATCCATGACAGCATTTAAGTCTCCTCCACAAATTAGGACTCCTTCACTGTGTGTTGCTATGAGATCAAACAGATGTTGAAAAAAACCCTTGTCACTTTCTGGTGGGGCATAGATGTTCACTAATGTGATCTGCATACCATCTATTCTTCCCTTTATTATTACATACCTGCCTTCTTTATCCTGGATTTCCTGTTCACTTTCAAATTGTATTTTGTTTGAGATTAGTATCATAACCCCCCTTTTTGCTCCTCCCTTAAATGAACTGTAGTAGGAGTTCTTATAGCCAAATCTCTTTAGTTTCACATGTTCTGCCTTGCTCAAATGTGTCTCTTGCATAAATATAATTTCAGCTTTTTCCTTCTTGAATTTTCTTATTATTCTTTCCCTTTTAACAGGTGAGTTCAGACCATTCACGTTTAGTGTCATTATCTTAAGATTTTTACCCATATTCATGTTTTTCCATTTTTTTAACTTGTGCTCCTAGCCCCTTTAACAACAAAAATAACACATATTTATATAAAAACACATTAAAAAAACTCGACCTCCGTACTTTGGGCCTTTCTTCTGCCCACTGGTCCCTGTTGGTGGGTGGGGGGTTTGTCTTCACAGAGTGAAGGGCCCTCCCTAGACTTCTAATTACTATCAAAGTAATAGTCATAAGTCTAGAAATGTCCAACAAATATCACTTAAACCTCTCCTAGCCGTCTGTTTCTCTTTTACCTTGTCTTCTTGGCCTTCATTTCTTCTGTGCCTTTCTTAATCTTTGTTATGATCTAGGCTTTCAGTTGAAAGCCTTGTAGCTTGTCCTGGGCCCGCTGCTCTACGTCTCTCCCCCTTCTTCCGCCGTTCACTCGTCTCCACTCCGTCTGTCGTGGTGCGTTCAGGGCCGCCGCTGCTCCAGCCGTCTCCTTCGGCACGCTCACCTCAAGGCCCCGCTCCATCATATCCCGCGCTGCCTCTTCGGCCGTGTTGTAGGTTCTTGTGCCTTCCTCCCAATGAATCCTCATTTTCGTTAGCGGCGTTTGGAATCTAATTTTTTTCTCTTTCAGCGTTTTTTTAATATTGGCATATTTCTTCCGCTGCTGCACGATTTCTGTCGGGTAGTCATGGTCAAAAAATACCTGTTTGTCGCCGATTCGTATCTTTTTTTTCCATGCTTGCGTCAGGATTCTTTCCTTTATGTCATATTTCACAAAGTTTACCACAACTGACCTGGGTGGAGAGTTTGTTTTCGGGTTCTGTGCCGGTGTTCTGTGCGCCCGTTGAATCTGCAGATCCGTTTCTCCGGGTATTTCCAGTTCTTTTTTTAAGAACTGATCCATGAATTTTGTCATCGAGTTGCCTTCAATGCCCTCCGGAATTCCAAAGATGCGCATATTGCTTCGTCGGGATCTGCTCTCCAAGTCGTTTATTTTCTCCTGCATCCTCTGCGTTTGCGTCGTCAGGGTCTGTAGTTGTTCGTTTGCCTCGCTTTTCCAATCTTCTAGTTCCGAAATTCGGGTCTGCGCTTCTGTCATACACGCCCGCTGGGAGCGCAGCTCCTCCATGTTTTCCGTTAATTTACGCTCCATTTCTCTTCGGAGGTCCATGATTTCCTCCTTAATTTCTTTTTTCAGTTCCTCCTTAAGAGCCGCTAAATCCTGTTGTAGCTGTCGCTTGAATTCTCTCAACTCTTCACCCAAACTGGCGATGCCAGCGTTCATGTTGTCGAGTCTGGTGTCCTCCATTTTCTCTGCTGTGGACATCTCGTTTTTTTGGGCTTTGCGTACAGCGGTTTTTCCTGCGTTGTTGGAGAGGAATTCTTCAATTTTACCCTGTTTTTGTCCTTGTGCCCGGTTCCTTCGTGTTTTCATCCCTTAGTTTATTGATTCGTTTATGTCGAGTTGGCCATTTACCGATGATTTTTAATCCGGCTAGGGAGAGCTCTTTGTTTAAGTGTTATGTCTCTCCGCCATCTTCCCGGAAGTCATCACTCAAGTTTTTAAGTTGGTGCTTTTTGTATCCTTAACTCTACTAGAAATTTTTGGTTGACTGATATGTGTGTGTGTAATGGAATGTGTAGTTATAAAAAGAGGTTCCTACTCACACATGTGGTGATTTAAAACAAAACAAACCACAATATGGATGTGCAATGTTTGTTAATGTTATCAATCGTTTCTTGGGAGGTTTGTGCACCGAAGTGTTTGACAGTTCATTTTTTTTCAGCTAAATTCACTTTGTGATGTGCCAAGGTCAGTTATGACCAGGATGTAGTATATTTTATTTCAAAAGGGAAACAAATATTAATGCTACTAACAGTGCACATTGAGTTTTTATGCACTTTAGATATGCCTGAGTAAGATGTGACCAAAATGGTTATTTACTAACTTTTACACACACCCCCATTCTATTTATTTAATTGTTGTTCAAGAGGAAAAATATTTCTACTACTTCAAGTTCTGCTCAACCCCAGCACTACTATTGCCTTTTTATTCCCTTTAGACGTGCCTTTGTCATGTGCCAAGCGCACATTTAAAACCAAGAGAATGAATAAAAAGTGCATGTTTTTTGTCACATTGATCTATGTTGGTTTGAAATTTGTCATATTCAACAGATCGCTGAACATGTCTGGCCCAATTACATGTCTTGGTGTCAAATTGTGGCCCAACTGATTTTGTAATTGAATAGCCCTGGTGTAGACATTACTTGATAAATGATAAAATGAGTTGGAAGTCTCACATAAAACATGTACAACACAAACTAAGCATTTCTATAATATGAGATGACTGTTGTTGTGAAATGGTGCTATATAAATAAAGTTGAATTGAATTGAATTGAATTAATTTGGATCAAGTTTTCAAAGCAACTGTCCAAAAATGTTAACTGGCACTGGAGGCTAAGCTGACTCTTTAGTTGAGGATGGACTGACTTCATTAAAATTGGGGTTTGTATTTGTCCCTGACATTATCTCACAACACAAACTGAGAGGACTGTACTGCCAGCTGGCAGTGGTTGGAGAAGGGCATTGTTACTGGATGCACAATTTCGGCCATCCTGTTTGCAGCTGCAATGAACCTCTTGGTCACGACAGCGGAGAAGCCGAGAAAAGGGGCAGTTTTGGCAAGTGGTATTCGGCATTCCAGAGTTAAAGTATTCATGGAGATCTGACAATAACTGCGAGATCATTCCCAGAGGGGCGGTGGATTCTGGAAGATCCTTGCAAGATCATTACAGAAGCCAGGATGGAATTTAAGCCATCAAAGTCACGGAGCCTTGTGCTAAGGAAAGGATGCATCCAGGACTGGTCCTGCTTCAGGATTGGAGAAGAACTTATCCTCACTGATAGAGACCCATTAAGAGCTTGGGAAAATGGTACAGAGCAGAACTGAATGACAGAGAGAGTGTGAAGGAGATGCTTGGATAGGCTGAGGCATGGCTGCAAACCTTGGACAGGAGTGGGCTCCCTGGAAGATTTAAACTCTGGGGATACCAGCATGGAGTGCTTCCAAGACTTCTTTGGCCACTGCTCATGTACGAGGTGCCTTTAACAACAGTCGAAGCCCTGGAAAGGCAGATTAACACCTTTCTTCGAAGATGGCTGTCGGTACCCAAAAGCTTCTCTTCAACTGGCCTGTACAGCTCAGGAAGCGAGCTGCAGCTTCCAATAACATCAGTCGTTGAAGAGTTCAAGGTGGCCAAAGCCTGGCAGGTGATAATGCTGCGTGACAGCAGCGACCGACTCATGCGCCAAGCAGATATTATCATCCACACAGTACGGAAGTGGGTAGTAAGCAAGGCTGTGGCAGATGCAGAGGAAAGGCTACGCCACAAGGACATTGTGGGGACAGTCAACCAAGGCAGGCTGGGCCTCAGAGTCATAACCAGGGTAAGGTGGAGGGAGGCAGGCACCAAAAGCCATCGCAGCCTAGTCCAAGAAGAGTTTCGCATAATGGAGGAGGAGGGCAGACAAGCCAAGGCAGCATCCATGAATAGTCAGGGGAGGTGGACATGCTGGACAGGTGTTCAAGGAAGGTCATTGGGGTGGAGAGATACAGTATGTGGGGCATGGAGAAGCAGCGAATAAAGTTCCTCCTATGCTCCACATACAATGTCCTGCCAACACCAGTAAACCTCCACTGTTGGGGGCTGGTTGAGAATCCAGGTTGTATACTGTGTGGAAAGCCGGCAAGCTTTGAAGATGTGCTGTCATCATGCTGAGCTAGTCTGGCGGATGACAAGTTCAGATGGAGGCACAAACAAATACTATCTGAGCTTGCCGCAGGTCTGGAGGTGGAGAGGAGGAAGACCCACAATGCCATCAGGACAACAGGGCTCCACCTGATTAGGTTTGCTAGGGCAGGGAAACCTCTAGTGGGACACAAACAAGTGTAGGAATCCTGGCATCTGCTGCTGACTGGGACATGAGAGTTGATCTCAGGAGACAACTTAAGTTTCCAGAGGAGATTACATCATCAATTCTCAGACCAGACATAGTTTTGTGGTCCAGAGCATCAAAACAAGTGGTTCTTCTTGAACTGACTGTGCCATGGGAGGAAAGGATGGAGGAGGCCCATGAGAAGAAACTTGGGAAGTACCAACCCCTCATTTACGAGTGCCAGCAGAAGGGATGGTGGGCACGGAACTTGCCAGTGGAAGTGGGCTACCGAGGAGTTCCTGGGCAGTCACTCTGGAGTGGCCTGTCCAGACTTGGAGTTAGATTCTGCAATAGAAGAAGGCTAGTGGCTAATATCACCAAGCGAGCCGAGGCAGCACCGAGATGGCTGTGGCTGAAGCGCTGTGAGTGCTGGAACCACCCATCAGGCATGAAGCAAACACCTTAGAGCAGTGGTGGTGGAATCCATGGGGCCGAGGGGGCTGCCTCAGGATGCTGGGGTCAGCTGTCAAGCCCCCCGGAGGTGTTGTGGGCTAATTGACGAAACACCGATGAAGGAGGGTACCCACCTGATGACCCAAAGAAAGCATCATGGGCCCATGTCACAAGGCTCAGTCACTTTACTTGCAAAGCATAAGTGCTGGCCATCATCCTCTAGAACATGGCTGGGAGCCTATCCAGCCATTGAGGTGACAGCGACAGATTCATCGTATTATAGACAGAGACTAACTGAGACCAGTACAAGTGTCAGATTTATGTAGTTACTGTAAATATTACTTTAATATTATTATTTTATTTTAAGACAGTTTCTCAAAGACTCAACCTGAATATTTTCTAACTTTTTACCTGTTTCATTCTCACAGAGAGTCTTTGAGGTCAGAGAGTCTTCATCACTGTTTCTGTGACTTCTTGTTTTCAGTCGTCTCTTCTTTGGTTTGGGTTCTTCTTCTTCTTTAGTTGATTCTAAGTCCACATGCTGGCTTCTTTCCTCATCTTGGATCTCAGTTCCAGTAGAGTTGTGAGAGAGGAGCTGCTCACTGATTAGTTCTGCTTCACTCTGCTGATTTTCCTCAGAAATAAGAGCCGCCATGAAGGTATCCACCTCCAGCTTCACTATCAGCTGTTCTCCCTCCTGACTGATACAGAGTTCCTCCTGTTCCTCTTTAACCTGTGGAGGTTCTGGTTCATTCTGTTCCTCTTTAACATGTAGAGGTTCTACTTCATTCTGTTCCTCTTTAACATGTGGAGGATCTGGTTCCTCCTGTTCCAAACCACAGACATGTTGCTCGGGGAAGTCTAGAGGAAAACAGATAAAAGAAATCATTCACTAATGGAATTGAAGCAGAACTCAGTTCGAAGGAAATAAATGTCCACCTTTGTTGGTCTTTTTGAGTTGCTGTGAACAGTCAACTTGAGCAGCAATAATACAGTCAGAAAGAATGACCTGATGGAGCCCTCACTAAATTTCTAACTGCTTCTCTACCAAGAACAGAGGAAGGAGGGATGAAGAAACACAAAAGACTAGGGCTGCCCCCGACTAAAGATTTTCCTGGTCGACCAGTAGTCACAATCTAAAGCAAATACTCCAGTATTTGTAGCACTTTTATGACAGATACAGCGGGGGAAATAATTTTTTGATCTCCTGCTGAATTTGTAAGTTTACCCCTTACAAAGAAATAACAGTTGATAATTTTTATGGTGGTTTATTTTAACAGAGAGCGACCAAAGATCAACAACAAAATCCGGAAAAAAAAATATTAAAAAGGAGTTATAAATTAATTAGCATTTGATCGAGGGAAATAAGTATTTGATCCCTAAGAAAAATGTGACTTATGTAGTACTTGGTGAAGAAACCCTAGTTGGCAAGCACAGAGGTCAGACATTTCTTGTAGTTTTTCACTAGTTTTGCGCACATCTCAGGAGGGATTTTGGTCCACTCCTCTTTACAGATACTCTCCAAATCCTGAACAATTTGGGGCTGTTGCTTGGCAACTCAAAGTTTCAGCTCCCTCCACAGATTTTCTATGGGATTAAGAGATTGGTTTAGGGACAGGGATTAAGAGACTGTCTAAGCCACTTCAGGACCTTGATGTGCTTCTTCTTAAGCCACTCCTTTGTTGCTTTGGCTGTATGTTTTGAGTCACTGTCATGCTGGAAGACCTGTACCCTTAGCAGAGAAACAGCCCCAAAGCAGAATGTTTCCACCTCCATGTTTGGCAGTGGGGATGGTGTTCTCGGGGTCATATTCAGCATCTCTCTGCCTCAAATTGATTCTGTGAAGTCTTTTATACACATAACGAGTTAAGATTAGGAGTACTTTCCTAAAGGGACAGTACTAATTTATGTGCCTCATGGATACATAACTGGTCTGTGCAGGTCAGATTTCTTGCTGGTTGGTAGGGGATAAAATACTTATTTCCCTCAATCAAATGCAAATTAATTTATAACCCTTGTTTATGTTTTTTGTAGATTTTTTGTTGATATTCTGTCTCTCTCTGTTAAAAGAAACCTACCAGTGAAATATAAACAGTAGTTTTGGAACATCAATAAATGGTTTATGTCCCACCCAGGGTTGAGAATGTCTTTACGCAACAATGAGCCCTTAAAATAGAATTTAACCTGCACACTAAAGGAGGCAGTGAGTCGCCTGTCAATGAGATAACTTCAGCTGAACAGGGGTCTCACCACCACTGTTGTCTTCCTTCCTCAGTAGAGCCCTGCATTACCCCGGCTGGTGTACTTCAGTATCCAACTTTGTGAATGTGTACCAGCAGTCATTCTGTGTGCCTCATCAATTTACACCTTTACGTAGCCTGTCATGGGTTACCGATTTTTGAGTTAGCTATAATGACATTAGTATTATATGCAAGTGAAATGTAAACCGTTCAAATGTAAAAAAACAAAAAACAAAAACAAAACATTGAGTGCAGCAGTATGAGTGAGTCTTCAGGTCTGATCAGGGATGAACGTTATTCATTTCCACTGATATCCCTGTGAAACTATTTCTTTTCTATTCTTTCTACAATGGGAGTATTAAACATCTCAGCTTTTTTTCAGTACATATTCAATTCAATTCAACTTTATTTATATAGTGTGGGTGACACACATTGTGGGCTCACATTTCCACAGAGATATGACTGCATGCATATTGGGGGTTTCACTCTGGAAGGACAAAGGACTCGAATCTGCAGAAGATAACGAGGAGGTGTGAGATTGGTCTTTTTGTCCCACAGAAGATGCCCCGGAGGGGTTTCCGGTTCATCAAGGAATGAGAGACAATGGTGAAGGTTCAAAGGGATGCTTTGTGACTGTATGTTTACTGAAAACACCATGTGACTTGAGTTCTGATGCTGGAAACATATAAAAGGGTGATATGATATGATTCTTTCTCTTCTTCTTGCTTTGAGAATGCTAGACGATGTGTTCTGTCAATAAAGCTGAACTTAAGAACTAAACTCAGCCTCATCATTCGAGCACATCCTCTACAATAGCGCCATTTCACAACAACAGTCATCTTATAGCACTTTCAAATGTAGGGGAAACCCCTACAACTGTAGAAAGACCCCAGCAATCAGGCGATCCCCTGTGAGCAAGCACTTGGCGACGGTGGAGAGGAAAAACTCCCTTTACACAGGAAGAAACCTCCAGCAGAACCAGGCTCAGGGAGGGGCAGTCATCTGCTGCGACTGGCTGGGGGGTGAGGGGATAGAGAAGAAGAAGAAAAGAAGAGACATGTAGAGAGCAAACAGCATGACGGGGACTCAAACTATGGGAGAGAACAAACAGATGTTAATAACCAGCAAAAATATTTCATTGAGAGTGAAGAAAGGAGTGAAGCCCAGTGCATTGTTGGAGGTCGCCCGGCTGTCTAAACCTATTAGCAGCATAACTAAGGGAGGGTTCAGGGGCACATGATCCCTCCCTAATTATAGGCTATATCAAAAAGGAAGGTTTTAACCCTGTTCTTAAAAACTGAACATATATTTCCAAAATGCTGCTCACATGACTTAAATGTTGAAAATTTGCTGTAAATCCTTGCTGACATGAGCTGGTGTTATTAAGGTCTCCCGGAAGGAAGATGGGTTTGTTTTTCAGTCTCTGAAAACATGGTAGAAGGAAGTGACAGAAGACCAGAGATTTTACACGTCTAAGATCTCTGACCCTGCATTGTGTTTTTTTTTCCTCTCCACTGTTGCCAAGAACATGGTCACAAAGTAATGTTGTTTTCATTCTAAAAAGTTGTCAATGATTTACTTCATAATATCAAACACTGTAGCGGTCGCTGTAGAATTGTGTATGCTCGTTGCCATGAAAACACTGGAAGTTGAAGTATGTGACAGTTTTGGTGAAATCATTCTTTCCTTTGCAAAATTTATATTTATTTTTATTTTATTTTCCATGCAATATGTGTTGAGGTCATTTTTGTATTATTTTCTAGTATATTAATGAAAGTAAGTCTGTTTCGTAAGTAATGTGATGTCTGAATCTGGACGTTGTAAAAGCCGCAAAGAAAACGAGGGAAGTGAGGAAAAGAAGCCTGCGAATCTTTGTTGTGTTTCCAGACATTTTTCTACTGCTCGTCTCCAGGCACACACATTTTTACGGTGTTCAGGTGGTCAGCGTGTACAAGAGGAAAATAAATGCACATGTGAACATCAGTAAGAAGTGTGGATTCTTTCAAGACCAGTGTAGAAACCGTGAAAACGTGGCCTTGTTCAGCGTGCAGTCCTGCTATCAATCCTGCTGTGAACTCCAGGCCTCAGCGTGCAACTCCTGGTGCATATCCTGTTATGATCTACAGACTCCAGCAATGATCTCAGGTCATACAAATTCTATTTTTGTAAATGATGTTCAATTTCAATATAAGTCTGATGAAGTCATTAAAAATAAACCTATAAAGGGGGTAAAAAAAAAAAACATTAAAAAGAGAGAAACTGACCTCATCATCATCATCATCATCATAGCAGTCTGTCAGGGGCGACAATGACCATTTCATTTAGGTCTGATCAGATTCCTCCACTCAGCTCTGTCCTTTGCCTTCCACTGCCAGGAACTCCTGACCTTGTTAACCTGGGCGACGTCCGAGCCGGTATGAGTTGCTTTCTGTCTGACCATTTCACGATACATTGTGTTTAAAGGCATTCACCTGCATGAAGGTGTTGGTAAAAGTTGCATTTTGTTATTTTACCTGCTGAGTGATGAGGATTTTTGAGTTTAAGTCAGAGTTTGTTATAAAATACTCCGTGCAACATTTTAATTTCCCTGATTGACATGATTTTCTCTGTAAGGTGTTAAACTTAAAAATTCTAAAATGTCAGTTGTGAGTGATATTCTGTCTCAGAACGGTGATGTAGAAGGTCAGATTGAAGCCCAGTCAGAAGCATCTAGAATCCTAGACTCTGAGACTGATGCAGCTGAGAAATGTAAAGTAAGAACTGTTGCACAAGCCCCCCATGGCAAGAATGAACAATCTAAAACAGTGTCTAAAGAGCTTACTTCAGCTACAACAAAGACAGATAACACAAGAAAATAATCCCGTGAGCGTCATTTAACACCCAAGATGCAAGAATTTAAAGATCAATAAATTGCTCTAAAAGAAAAGAGGTTCATGTCAACTTATGAGAAATGGAAAGAAAAAGTCAGTGATGTTCGGACAAAATTAAAGCGTGAATGCCCTGAAAGTGACTTATACAACATGATGGATGCAACTGAGAAGCTTGAGTCAGAATTGAAAGACTTATTTGGAAGCATGTGGCTCCAAGATGCACCTAGCCAAAAAATACGAAGAAAAATTGATGCCTGCTCAGCTGTAGCAGCAGACTTAATGGGACTAATGAGGGTATGCTTAACTCAGGAAGAAGAAGAGTTTGACGCTGAGGCAGAAGGTACAAGGTTACGTATGCTGCTTGATAATGAATATGTGAGATCCATTTATGGTTCCACAGTATCCAGAGCCACTGTACTCAGCCACAGATCTAATCACCCCTTGGAGTCTCCAAGCATTTCTGCCAAACGAGCTGAAACAGTTGCTCAGTTAGCTGCAAAAAGGGCCAAAATGGAAGCCATCATCGACATTCAGCGTCAGCAGCTAAAAAGACTTGAAGATCAAAGAGACATTGAAATAACTGAAGCAAAACTCCGAGTGTATACTGAAAAGGAATTAACGGTTAAAAGTGAGTAGTGTGCGCCTGTCATCAGTGAAGTAAAGGTTGGTAGTCCATGTTCTCCTCATGCTGGATGTCAAGAGGGACAAATCACAAAAAATGAAGCCTCTTTGGTGCAGACATTGCAAGAATCAATAACCCTCACTTGGCTGCCAGCTCCAGAAACTTCACTATTTACTGGTGACCCCCTTAAAGTCACTGAATGGAGTACGAGGTTCAAGGCTCTTATAGACAGATGTTGGTTAAACCCAGCAAATGGGTTATATTATCTACAAAGATACGTTGGTGGGGAAGCAAAGTCTGCCCTGGAAGGCAGCTTCTATAGAAAGGATGAAGAAGCCTATCAGCAAGCATGGCAGAAGCTGAATGCAGATACGGTCACTCATTTGTAGTGCAACATGCCTTCAGGGAGAAGCTAAACCAGTGGCCAAATATTGGTGAAAGAGAGTATAGCTATGTTCCGATCCACAGTGTACTGCAACTGTATTCCCTACTCCCTGCTCCGTTCTCAGGGAATATCAGTTAACTGCTCGTCACAGAATTTCTCCATTTGAAACTCCCTGTCAGCTCCCTCCTCCGTGTGTTACCACGGTAACCATAGACATGTACTGATACTATGGTGGATAATTTATAATTCTTAAATAAAATATTAATACAAATATATTTTTATTACAATCAGCTGATATAAACAATAAGCAACATCAATTTAGCTTGTTAATAACGTTAGCAACAATAGTTTGTTTTACTCGTATTTGAGGTGCAATGGCTTATGGGTAATCTTCTTGTCAACTTCCGGTGAAGTGATGTACCATTGTTCACTTTTTCCCTGCTCAGTTCTCAGTTCCCTTTGAACTGAAGACCATTCGTTCCCTTCGGTTTGGAATCTTAGTTAATATGGCAGAATACCCTGTGTAGTCCACTTTGGCGTATACTACTGAGCGATCGGAATGCACCCTATGTTAAGGAAATTCAGTGACTTCCTGCAAACTTGTTGTGATGCTATACCTCACATTAAGGGACTTCAGGTCCTGAATGATTGCGAGGAGAATCAGAAGATTTTGCTCAAACTGCCCGATTGGGTGACATCAAGGTGGAATAGATAGGTCACTGAGCAGCTAGATCAAGCTAGAGTACCACAGCTTTAGTGAATTTGCTTTATTTATTTCAAAGGAGGCACACAGCATGCAACCCAATGTCATCACTGCATGTATTAAGACCCTCTGAAGACAAGCCATTTCGAGAACTCAAACGTTCAAAAGCAAATGCTCTTGCTACAAATGTGAATGCATCCGATGCATTGAGTACCACAGGCAATAATGCTGAAGGGCACAAACTGAAACCTTCAAATAAATCAAATAAATTGGGCACTCCTGCATTTACCACACCTCCAAACAACTGTGTGTGTTGTGGAGAAAACCACTGCCTCTATACATGTCAAAAATTAACAGAAATGTCTCTGATTGAAAGGAGGAAGTGTGTCCAGAAAAATAAGCTATGTTTTGCATGCTTGAGAAAGGGGCACAGGTCTAGAGATTGGAGGAACAGAGCTACATGTGGCATATGCAGAAGACACCATCCAACTCCAATGCATGAAGACCACTCCTCAACAGATACTGTAAGTCTTTCTGTGCAGGATGTACAGCAAGTGGAAGGCAACATGTCCTCACTGTCACGCTGTGTGAATGGAGCTGACAGCGGGAACACATCAATGATTGTTCCAGTATGGATCTCATCACCAGCACAGCTGATTCTGAAAAGTAAGTGTAGGCACTGTTAGATACTCAAAGCAGTCACACATTTGTTGACCTACAGTAGAAGTGTGTCAAAGTTTACAGGTGGTGAAGGAGCCAGTAAAATTAAAGCTTTCTACTACGATGGGAAGGGACTCAATCATGAAGTCACAGAGTCAGTGGATTGAGGATAAGAGGTTTCTTCTCAGACAGTATGATTGACCTGCCTCAAGCCTACACAAGGGATTTCATTCCACTTGAGCATACACACATCCCCACCTCCAAGACTGCTAAAAGATGGAAGCACCTCATAGTCAGCTCAAGAAATGCCTGCACAAATGGAATGTGGAGTTGGGGTTTTAATTGGTTATGACAGCTCCAGAACTCTGGCACCACAGAAGGTCATTACTGGAGGTGACTATGAGCCTTATGCTATTAAGACCGACTTGGGTTGGAGCATTGTTGGAAGTGCAGCACAACACCTGAGCTCCACAAAAGTGGCTGGCTTGTGTCACTGTATAACTGTCAGAGAACTTCCTCCTGTGATGCCTGCCACTATCATTAAAGCACTTGAGTCAGACTTTGCTGACACCAGACCAGGAGAAAAAAACCTGTCTCAAGAGGATATTCAGTTTTTACAGACCTTAAGAGGAAAAATCTGACAGAATGAGTATGGCCACCTTGAGATGTCTTTACCATTCAAGATGCAACCACAGCTTCCAAACAATAAGAAACTTGCTGAGGTTTGACTGAAACAACTCAAGAAAAGAATGAACAGAGATCCTAAATTCAAGAGGGACTAAATGAACTTACTTCATGGAGAACGTCTTTAAGGATGGTGATGCAGAGAGAGCTGACAAGCCACCAATAGCAGGACGTACATGGTACATTTCTCAGCAAGGGGTCTACCACCCCAAGAAACCAGATAAAATCAGAGTTGTTTTTGACTGTTCAGCAAAGTATGAAGGTACCGCTCTGAATGATCATTTGCTAACAAGTCCTGATCTCACAAATGGACTTAGTGGAGTACTTTGTTGCTTCTGAAAACATCCTATTGCTGTCATGTGTGATGTGGAAAAAATGTTTTACAGGTTTCATGTTAGAAAAAAAGACCAAGATTATCTGAGTTTCTTATGGTGGGAAAATGGAGATACAAACTCTGACCCTAAAGAGTATCACATGAAGGGTCACCTGCTTGGGGCATCATCAGCTCCAGGTTGGGCTAATTACGGACTGAAATACCTTGCCAACCAACATGAGAAGGAGTACCCCTTAGCAGCCACTTTCATCAGAAAACATTTTTATGTGGATAATAGGTCTGGAATCAGCTGAAGAAGCAATTCAGCTGGCCCAAACTTTATGGGCTCAAGGAAAGTTGCACCTTCACAAATTCATTTCAAATGATCGAGAGGTATTGGAGTCTATACTGCCACTGGACGCACAAGTGAGATGAAGAACATAGAGCCTCATGATGATGGTCTTCCAGCACACAGAGTATTAGGAGTGAGGTGGAACGTTGAGAGCAACTCCTTCACCTTCAAAGTCTCACTTGATGAGAAAGCAGCTACACATCGTAGAATCCTCCAAGTTGTAGTCTCTGTATATGACCCGTTGGGATTCTTGGCTCCATTCATCCTACTTGAAAAAAGGGTCCTGCAAGAGATGTGTCAAAGGAGCACCGGCTGGGATGAGCCATTACCAAGTGAACTTAACCAAGGTGGGAGAGTTGGGTAAATGATTTAAAGGACCTTGAAAAAATTAAAATCCCCAGAAGCTTCACACCCTCAGATTTTGGCAAGATCCTAACAGTTGATAATATCAGTGACTCCACCAGTCTGGAGCCATTAACACCCAATCACCCCATCACAATGAAATCCTCTGTTCCACTTCTCCCACCAGTAAAATTTAAGGAATCGTCGTACGCCAAAAACAGAGACAAGTGCAGTATTTGTCTGAACAATTTTGGAACAGATGGAGAAAGGAATATTTGGCCAACATCACTCTCAGGTAAAAATGGCATGTTCTGAGACGGAATATTCAAGTTGGCGATATTGTGATCCTCAAAGAAGAGGAAGTCCTTTGTAATGGGTGGAAACTGGCCAAGGTTCTTCAAGTGTGCAAGGATGATGATGGACTTGTGCGAAAGGCTACATTAAAAATAGGAGACCAAAGGTCAAGAAAAGGGCCCGAGTGCCCCTACAAACATCCATTGTTGAAAGACCCATTCAGAAGTTGATTGTTCTTATTGAAAAGAGCTAAAACTGTCAGACTGATCATCGTAATGCTTTAGGTTGTTGAGAGAAATTAATTGCCGTGTGTGTATTACTCCTTTTTCTGTTGATAATGAAATGTTTGAATCAAACTGAAATGCTCTCTAAATCTTTATGTTGATATAGTGTTCACATAATCTTTAGGTGATCCTTAATGCGCTTGGAAATTACTAGGGTTGTGAATCTTTAGAAGTCAGATGATTCGATTCAATTCAGATTCTTTTTGGGTCACGTTTCGATTCAGAATCGATTTTCGGTTCAAAATGATTTTCCATTCACATTTGGCTCTCAGTTCAGTACAAAAACCCACTAATCTCGGGAAAAAAGTCCATTGCACTGCAAAAATGCTGAGGTAAGCTTGAAAGCAGAGTACAGTGTGATGTTTTGGGGGGTTACATTTTTAAAAAAATTACATCAACTGATTTGCAATAAAATACTGTTAAATGAAAAAAGTAGGCTTAGGTTAGTAACTACTTTTTCATTTCTTGAAAACTTGTGAGTTTCAAAAATAAAATTGTACACAAGTGAAATAAATTTTGAAAATGTTCCTTTTCAGCATATCACAACTAACAACTTTTACACAGTGTGTAGGTTTGGTAGTTTTCCAGCATTCTAGAAATATAGGCTATTCATTTAAAAACAAAAGTAAAGTTGATCACAAATACTTTGAACATCCATTTAAATAGTAGCGCTACCTGAATGTATGCAGTCAATGTACAGTTACCAATACAGTAACTTTGTGCAATGAACAAATGCAATAAGAACTGAATGCAATTGATACATAAGATAAGTAGCATTAATTTTAAACCTGCACAAATATAAACTTAAATATCTAATTCTTTGGAGACTTTAAAAACAAATTAAAGTTATAAAACCAAATAAAGTGCTGTTATAAGATTTCGTGATTTTTTGGACCGTTCAGAATTTTCTGGGAGTTTGTTGAAGTGGTGCAGTGTGTGTTGTTCAGCAGGAAGACTTACAACTTTTTCCACTTCTTTCAACTCTGGGTGATTATCTGGTCATGGTCCTTTGCCTGGTGAAGCTTCTCCAGTAAAAGGTAAAGTAAATGCAATAATTTAAAAGAAACAAACAAAAATAAACTTCCATCCAGTGTTAATTTTGTCAACTAAAACTATCTGTTTTCTCATCCATTAAAGCTAGAAATTAAACTAAAATTGCCATTTATGCATTTTACTTTTGACACCTAATTTAAGTCCAGATTTATTACCTCCGCCAAGGAGGTTATGTTTTCATCGGCGCTGGTTTGTCTGTTTGTTTGTCTGTCTGTTTGTTAGCAAGATAACTCAAAAAGTTATGGACGGATTTTCATGAAATTTTCACAGATTGTCAGAAATGGGCTATCCTACAGATGATTACATTTTGGTGGTGATCCGGATCACCGTCCAGAAGAAAACCGCCATTACAGAAAATGCCATTTTCGTGAATAACTACTGAACCACTAATCCTATCATTGTGAATCCAATTGCTAGTCATATGTTTTCATGGTCAAGGAATCTGAAAACTTACACACAAACACTGTATGGGGAGGAACTGTGGCGCTAAACCGCCATTACGGAAAATGCCATTTTCGTCAAGAACTACTGAACCACTAATCCTATCATTGTGAATCCAATTGCTAGTCTTATGTTTTCATGGTCAAGGAATCTGAAAACGTACACACAAACACTGTATGGGGGGAACTGTGGCACTTGGCGGAGGTCTGCACTCTCCGAGTGCTTTTCTAGTTTTGATTTTGTTTTATTTTTGTAGTTTTATTTTAGTCTGTTCATTATCACTGGTTTTTGTCTACTTTTAGTCAATAACAAGATTTGGTTTTTGTTCAATGAAAAGAACACTGCTTCCATTGCAGTCAAAAAATGTTAGAAAAAAAACCCTCAACTGTGGCTGTCAGGGTTGCTAGGCAACGGGGTAGCGCGTGGTCACACAAACAAACATCATCCAAAGACTAGACCATAAACTTTTTTTTACTGTCTATGGACTAAACTCTTTCATTTTTAGATTCTTTTACATTCGTCCTTTGAAATGTGTGGCCACTGTCAGCCCGTCTACAAGGCTACAACACCATGATCAACCCAGTGCTGGCTCAGCCATATTTGCACGGTCAGCTACAGCCAGCCATTTTGTAGATGACATAATGTGGGGGCGTAACTTGCTGAGGGAGCACAACTAGTTGAAGGGGTGTTGACGGAGTCTGCGAGCTGCAGACGGCCCTGTCTCGAATTTCTTGCTGCTCCATTTTTTCTTTATTCCAACCGTTTCATCCGGCTGCTTGCTAGTAAGCTACTCTGCATGGTTCTTTTGCGTCAGCAGCGTCAATGTGTAATTGTGTATCACGAAGTGGCAATACGTGTCACGTGATGGGGCCCCGGCACCACCGCAAAAGAAAAAAAAAATTATAATAATAATAATTTTTTTAAAAAATCGATTCTTAATTTTTGTGAATCAGTTCTGGATCGTATAAAATGAGAATCTAGATTCTTATGTGAACTGATTTTTTCCAACACGCCTAGAAATTACCATTGATGCATTCTGAACGTTAATGTAAAATGTGTTAATCTGCAGTTATTCATTACTCAGTGGTAATTTGGTGGGAGTGTAGCAGTCACTGTAGATTTGTGTATGCTCGTTGCCATGACAACACTAGAAGTTGAAGTATGTGACAGTTTTGGTGAAATCATTCTTTCCTTTGCAAAATGCATAGAGTATTTATTTTTCTTTTATTCTCCATGCAATACGTGTTGAGGTCATTTCTGTTATTTTCTAGTATATTAATGAAAGTAAGTCTGTTTTGTAAGTCATGTGATGTCTGAATCCGAATGTTGTAAAAGCTGCAAAGAAAACGACAGAAGTGAGGAAAAGAAGCCCGCAAATCCTTGTTGTGTTTCCAGACATTTTTCTACTGCTGGTCTCCAGGCAGACACGATTTCACGGTGTTCAGGTGGTCAGCGTGTACAAGAGGAAAATAAATGCACATGTGAACATCAGTAAGAAGCGTGGATTCTTTCAAGACCAGTGTAGAAACCCACACCTTTAGATGATGACTGATGAGTTCTCAGGGAGACTTCATTCCTGTCACAGTCACAAGTTCAGCTGTGATCTTCACTGACTCCAGCTGAGATTCTCACTCCTCATCTTGTTTAATTTCACGTTTTCAGGAAACCTGTGGACACCTGTGGGATCATGTGATCCCGAGTGATGTTATGCTCGACACTGCCCACTCGACACTGATTCGAGCAATATAACACGGAAGTGTCGCAAACAGAGTGTCAAGCACTGTGTCAACATGGCCACAGTCACGTGACCATAGCGAATGAGGCCTCGTTGTCACATCACGTGATTTGAGACCTGGCAAGAAATTTGAGAGAGCTGGGCGTTGCATACGTCAATAGTGAAGGATTTAAAAGGGATCTGATTCACCACTCAAACTGAGGGTTTTTTGAGAGGAGGAGATTTGTTATCATTGCATTCGCTATTTTGAGTAGAAGTCAGGGACAGTATTACACAAGTTAGAATTAGGTTTAGGTTTGGTAACATTAAACAACACATTACATGCACTAAATATTATGCATAGATACATTAGTGATGGTGAAAGTGAGGCCTTATAAAACAATGAATAACTTTGAGACAATTGCTTCATGACGACAGTGTTATAAAACATTTAACAAAGAGTGCCATCTGCTGACTGAGTGTCAGAACTGCATCTGGGCAGAAAACCTGGAAAAATCTCAACTTTTTTTCTTCTGAGCATTTGCCCATCCGAGGTCTATTCAAAATTGGACGGCAAGAACAAACAATCCAAAAAAAAAAACCAAAATAAGACCTAATTCCAATAGAACCCTCTCAAATTTCCCGCAGGCCCTCAAGTCACATGATGTGACCGACATAATGAGGCCTCGCTTGCTATGGTCACGTGACTTTTGGGCGTGCTGAAACAGTGCTCGATGCACTGCTCATGATGCACAAAAAATTGCAAGAGACATTGGACAGCTCCTATTACTATAATTAAAAAAAAAAGACTATCAGAGAATTGTTGTGCTCTTTACTCTCTCTCTCTCTCTCTCTCTCTGTCTTTTAATATACTCCTTTTTTCTTGTTAATTAGAATGTGAAGTTTGACTGATTGTATATTTTTTGTGAAAGTTCTGATTTTGTAACTCTTTTGTAACCTTTATCCTCATCAAGAGTTTGCATGTTGTATTTTGTTCTATTAAATTAAAAAAACTGCTCATGACACTTCCGCTTTATATTGTGCGAATCAGTGTTGAGTGGGCGGTGTCGAGCGTAACATCACTACCCCTATGGGTTGGGACACCCCTTCATGGCTACAGATGGCCAAAGTGGCTGGAGAGTGTAGCTCTCTTACCACTGCTGAAATTCATCAGCCATTGGCCGGTGTTAATGTCAAGCCCTGCACTCACTCTCATTCTCTCTCTATATATACTGTATATAGAAAAAAATGTCAGACGTTTCGTTCACTGAAAATTGTCCTTCCACAGAATTTTTCCAGCAATGACTACAAATTCTGAAAGCTGTCTATCATTTGACAGATTACAGTATAGAAAGGGTGATGTCATTAAAGTCAATTAAAATGACAGATAACTGACTGACAGAATTTTTAAAAGCCTGCCTGAGAAAATGACATAACAAAAAGTGTAGTGCAACCTGTGATATAGAGTATTGCCCATTTTCAGGTTTTCAACTTGGATGCAGTTCTGACAGTCAGTCATCAGATGGCAGTCATTATTAGATGTTTCATAACACTTTGTCGCTCATGAAGCAATTGTCTCAAAGCTGCTCATTGTTTCACAAGGCCTCGGTTTTAACATCACGAGTGATCTCTGGCTACTGATAAGGGCCTGGTTAGGTTCCACCTCTCTGTTTCTTCTCAGCATGGAAGCCATGACTGCACAACTGCTGTTCACCACCTTTATCTTTTTTTTTTAATAAACTTTGTTTAAGTTGTGCGAGTGGGTTGGACTCTTATGTTCAGCCCTTCAATCCAGGGTGGATTTATGGCACATCACTGAATATTTAGGTATTTTAGTCATTTTTCTTATATTACATATTCATTTTTATAATTTAACTATCCATGTCATTTACTTTATGTCTTGAGTTTCAATTCCATTTTACCACATCATTTTTGTCTTTTTTGTTAGAGCTTTTTGATCTACAAATACTTAGTCTTTTGTCATGCTGACTGCTCTCATGTCAGTTTTCAGTTCACTTCTTCTGTCTCATCAATCACTGAGTGGAACATTGACCTGCACTGACCTTCATCAGAGGTTTGGGTCTCCTGCTTCAGTCCAACCTGCTCTCCCTCCTGACTGATGCAGACGTCCTCCTGTTCCTCTTTAATCTGGGAACAATCTGCTTCCACCTGAACAACAATAAAGTTTCTCTCCTGGTTTAGAAGCTGCTGCTCATCCAGAACCTCCTCCTGGTTAAAGTCATGTTGCTGTGGGACATCTGGAGGGACAGAGAGACACAAGAAAGGTGTTGTAATATGGTTATGACACAAAGACATAAAGTTGATCCTATGAGGCCTCTTAGATAAAAGTGTCTTCAGCAGCAGAGACCCACTGCACCTCTAGTGGGAACACTATATCAGTATGCTGTGAAACACTGCAATCAGCTGGAGTTGATAATGGTGGTCCATGACAGCAGGGCCAAAGTCTGCTGTCTCTGACTGTCTTGTTACTCTCAATAATAAATTGTTCTCTGTAGATCTAACTTTTATTGGACATTTACAGTCATTTTCTGCTGAATTTCAATCTTCCATCCATCTTCTTCCTTTTTGGGTCGCGGGGGGGCTGGAGCCTATCCCAGCATCTTTGGGCGAGAGGCAGGGCACACCCTGGACAGATCGCCAGTCCATCGCAGGGCCAACACAGAGAGACAGACAACCATTCACTCTCACAGTCATACCTAAGGACAATTTAGAATCCCCAGTTTGATGCCAATTAACCTAACTTGCATGTTTTTGGCATGTGGGAGGAAACCGGAGAAATCCCGGAGTAAACCCACGCAGACACGGGGAGAACATGCAAACTCCACACAGATCACTGTTGGTCGGGGGCTGGGATCGAACCCAGGATCCCCCGGCCAAGGGTGAGTTGCTGTGCTGCCGCAGTGCTAACCACTCCGCCACTGCGCTGCCCAATCTTTTGTCGCTTAAATTTCTAATTTTATTTGGTGTTACAGAGGAAGATGGAAGGGATAGGGTGCGATGGAGGCAGATGATCCGCTGTGGTGACCCCTAAAGGGAGCAGCCAAAAGAAAAAGGTAGCAGCCATGGATACGGAACCGTACCCACAGAATTCTTGTGACAGATACGGCTCAAATCTGATTGGCCAGTACCTTCTATTAAGGCAGTGGCTCTGGATACGCAAGCTGTACCCCTATATGAAATGTCTGTTGCTATAGAAGAGTTGATCAAGCTGACAAAACTTTTTCAAATCAAATCACAATTGCTGCTGCTGTAGTGTCGGGATAAGTGTGGTCTACCTGTGATCAAAAGGTGAGGGGTTCATCTCCCGCTGTCACCGCCCACTGTCTTTGCAATGATTGTGTGTGAATATGTGATTTGGACGAATTTCTTACATTAATATTACCTTTTTAACCTTACCCTTTCATAAATCCTAAAGGCTAACATCTTAATGTTAATTAGGGATTCTAAATTCCATATCATGTAAAAGTAAAATGGCATTTGTTTATATAGCTCTTCATTTTTTTTAATCTCTAGATGGCCAAAGCGCTTAATAGATTCGGCTCTTCCCATTCACACATACATCACATATTCCCACACAACATTACAAAGACAGCGGGTGGCAACAGTGGGGGACGAACCTCTCACCTTTTGATCACAGGTAGACTACACTCTTCCCCTACACCACAGAGGCAGTGGTGGTTGTGAGTTGATTTGAAAAGGTTTTGTCGGACTGATCAACTCTTCTGTAGCAGTAGACAATGACTGTGTCTCAATTCAGGTTCTGCGTCCTCCAAGTGTGCATTTCTTGGCCAGATACGTCACTGTGCTGCGTCCAAGACTGTCCCATTCCGTGGACTCCTTCACATGCAGCTGGCAAATACAGCCTTCAAAACCCCCAAAACAAAGGGATCCATGAGAGGATCCTCGTGGCCTTACCATACCTCAGCATTCAGCACATGGCTCAGTCTGGCTTTTTTTTTTTTCTTGGCTCAGATAGAAGCAGAATGAAGTCAGAAACAGTTCAAAGTAAGTTTTTTTGCTTGAATTATGCAGCGGTTTGAACGTAAAAACACCAGTAATCCAGAAAACAACAACATCCGATTACTGAAGCTCATGTTACGTGACATTATTTTTTCTGACGTGCTGTATGCTTCGCTTAATGTATTAAACATGTTGAACTGTTATTTTTTCTAAAGTCAAACCTTTTTTTCCATGAATGTCACTTTATCAACTAATGTCAGTAATATCAAAATACAGTATGACATGGTTGAAATAACTTGCTTTAAGATAACTTTTAAAGTCCCGTCTAGACATCAGGAAATTGATGTTATTTATTTGTTTATGTGGTGCTGTAAAAAAAAACACCTAAGGTTATTTTTAGACAACATGGAGCAGATGAAGCTGAGGAGAGACATCTGGAATAATTTTATGATGCTGATCTTAAAAATGTCCATCACATCTGAAGTGATAAGGCTGGACTGAAGATTAAAAAAAAAACTGATATTTGACTGAAATAACCACAATAAAAGAGATTTGATGAGTTGTTTTATTGTGATTTTTTTTAGCAGTTTACTTTGCAAACTGACAAGCTAAATAAAAATATTGCAGGTTTACTCTTAATAATTAGAAAAACTGCATTTCAATGAAGTGGTTTTTTGAAAAAGATGATTTTTTGCAAGATAATTATAAGAGATTTCATATATTTATTACACACAGAGTGAAACATTTTAAACCTGATTTAATATTGATGATAATGATTATAGTTTTTAAAATTAAATGACAAATCATGATTTTCTAATTTACTGAGATGCACTGGTACAACTGAGATGAAGCTGAAGATGGAATCTGTTCTCCTGCTGCTGAACATCATTGAGGGTCATCATCCTACAGTGCAGGACAGTGGTCTGCTTTAGAACATTAAAACTAAATGTCAGAGCTGATACAAGGCAGAACATCTAATTATTTAAGACAAGATAAGATAAGATAAGCCTTTATTAGTCCCTGTAACGTAGCTTTAATGTAGTCTCTCGGGAAAGGAGGCTTGAGGCAATTGCAATCAGCAAATTTCCATTTTTATTTCCAATCTTCTCAAGTAACAACTTCAGTGTACATACCCAAACTTCACACCGACATGACTCTCCATCAACAATAGTGAAAGAATCTCTATTGTCTCCCACAATAAGCATCTGTTATATATTAACTGAGATAATTAGGACTAATTAGCCCCTACCATAACCCCAGGTAAAACAATAAACATTTTCATCTTTCACACATACCCACTAACATCTAAAAGTCCATAAACAATTCCCCACCTATTTACAAATACATATAAATAACACAGAATAAATAATACCATAAATAATTCAATAAATAATTTAAACCCCTATTTACAAAATTCTAAATCACCCCTCTGACTCACCATCACATGCTGGTGTCCTTTAAAAGGCATTCAACCCATCACAGAGTCTTTTGCCCGGACACCCTCAGGAAGCATGTTGGCAAAGGTATGTGAATTTAATCACCACTTGTTTTACCCAAATAAATAACCAAACAATTATCTCACAAAAAGGCACTCCACACAGTCAGAAACAGATCCCAAAATAATGTGTACATTTTAACAAACAATCACATTAACAATTACCATACTACAGATATAATCACACATACAGTGGACCATAACCGTGGTGACACTCCGTCGTCACATTTCCTGCCCCCTTTTCCCAAGAGTACAGTACTCTAAGAGTCATGTACTCTTGAGAGACCATCTGCCACAAGGTTAGTTTTCCCTGCCACATACCGAACAGTAAAATTATATGGTTGAAGGGACACATACCACCCTGTGAGACGACTGTTCATGTCCTTCATCCTGTTCAACCACTGTAGGGCCCGATGATCTGTTTTCAACACAAAATGACGCCCCAGTAGATAATATTTAAGGGACCCTATTGCCCATTTCATGGCAAGACATTCCTTCTCTACTGTAGAATATCTTGTCTCCCGGTCCAACAACTTACGGCTCAGGAACAGTACTGGGTGTCTCTCTCCTCTCTCCTCCTGGAGAAGTACTGCTCCAATGCCAACTCCTGAAGCATCTGTCTGTAGAATAAACGGACGAGCAAAGTCTGGACTGTAGAGAACCTTCTCACCAGAAATAGCACTCTTCAGATCCTCAAAAGCTCTGTCACACTCCTCTGTCCATTTTACCCTATTTGGTGCTGAAGCCTTAGTGAGGTCAGTCAAAACTGCTGCTCTTTCAGCAAAGTGGGAAATAAACTTGCTGTACCATCCTACCATTCCCATGAATGATCGTACCTTCTTTTTTGTAGTGGGCACAGGATAGGTCCGAATGGCATCCACTTTACCTACTCGTGGTCTAATGATCCCCTGACCAACCACATGTCCCAGGTACTCCACCTGCTGCTGTCCAAACGCACATTTGCGTGGATTAATCGTCAGTCCTGCCCTCTTAATCAACTGAAGGACCTGCCTAAGGTGTACCAAATGTTCTTCCCAGGTCTGACTATAGATGACTACGTCATCCAGATAGGCAGCCGCAAAATTTGATACCCTTCTCAATATTTGGTCCATGAGCTGCTGAAAAGTCGCAGGTGCCCCCTGAAGACCAAATAGCATAACCCTAAATTGGAAACTGCCATAAGGTGTTTTAAAGGCTGCAAGTTCTTTTGATTCCGGTGCCAATGCCACCTGCCAATATCCCTTGCATAGGTCCAGTGTAGAAATAAACCTAGCCTTGCCCACTTTCTCTAATAGTTCATCAATCCGGGGCATGGGATATGACTCAAACTTAGATACTGAGTTAAGGTATCTGAAGTCAATACAGAATCTTAACGAGCCATCCTTTTTGGGGACCAGCACAATCGGGCTACACCACTCACTGACTGACTCCTCAATCACTCCCAGCTGCAACATCAAGTCAATCTCTTGCTTCATTTTTGGAACCAATCGCTCCGGGATCCTGTAAGATTTCCTACGTGGAACAGCTTCTTCTTTCAAATGCACTTTATGATGCACCAATGTGGTGAAACCAGGTCTCTCCTGAAACAAATCTGGATCCAACAGTACCTCTAATTCTCTCTGCTGATCCACCTGCAAATGAGACACTTGAAACAAGCAAGGCTCTGACACATTTGTGGGAAAAGACTGTTCTCTCTCCTCATCCACTTCCGTCACACAAATGAAGAGCTGATGTGTCTCCTGAAGAACAGGCTGCTGCTGATGACCGGGCTGCTGAAACTCTTTCAACAAGTTAATATGGAAGGTCTGATATTTTACCTTCCTGTCAGGCATATATAGTTCATATGTCACTGAACTTAATTTTTTAGAAATTTCATACGGCCCCTGCCATTGAGCCAACAGCTTACTGTCACACGAGGGCAGCAATAACAAAACCTGCTGACCTGGGTGAAAAACCCTTTTTCTGGCCTCCTTGTCATAGCAAGTTTTTTGTTTGGCCTGCGCCGTCCTCATGTGCTCCTGAGCCAAAGCAGTCATTCGATCCAGTTTCTCTCTCATCTTAATAACATATGAGACCACATTGCCCTGATCACTCGGTGGACTCTCCCAGTGCTCCTTTAGTAAGTCCAGCGGGCCCCTCACCTGACGACCATACAGTAGTTCAAAAGGTGAGAACCCTGTTGAAGCCTGGGGCACCTCCCGATAAGCAAATAATAAATATGGTGCCCATTGGTCCCAATCCGAGCCCGTTTCAGAAACAAATTTCTGCAGCATGTTTTTCAGAGTCTGATTAAATCGCTCAACTAGTCCATCAGTCTGAGGGTGATATGGGGTGGTCTTAATACCCTTAATACCCAACAGCTTGTATACCTGCTGCAACAATTTTGACAAGAAATTTGTTCCACAGTCTGTTAGAATTTCTCTAGGTATGTCTACCCTTGAAAATAACTGGATAAGGCAGTTGGCAACCTGCCTAGCCTTGATAGATTTCAGGGGGAAGGCTTCTGGGTACCAAGTAGCATAGTCACATATCACCAGAATGTATTTATTACCAGAGGAGCTTCTCTCTAGGGGGCCAACTACATCCATCCCTATTCTGTCAAATGGTGTTCCTATAATTGGTAATGGGTGCAGTTGGGCACGGGCTACTCCCCTAGGTGATGTAATCTGACATATTGCACATGTAGTACAGAACTCCTTTATCTGGGTATACATTCCCGGCTACACAAACCTTCTAGCAATTCTCTGTAGAGTCTTCTGAAAAGCTAGATGACCTGCCCAAGGGATAACATGTCCCAGTTCCATAATCTGTGGTGTGAGGTCCTGTGGCAAAGCTATGGCCATAACTTCACCTTGTTGCTGGTACAAAATGCCTTTTTTAATGACATACATGGCCTCAGCCAAACAATCTGTTCTACCCTGTTTCACACCCTCAATCTCCGAAACTTTTTCAAACCATGGTCCAAGTGCTGGGTCAGCTTTCTGCAATGCAGCTATGTCAGGAGGGATGTCAAAATCTACTGCCTGGCTTAGCTGTGGTGTTTCTTCGCCCAAGTTCTTTACTGAAGCTAACACCTTATCTCTTCTCCTCCGAGCCTTGGATTTAGACTGTTTAATAGGGCCTGCCTCTATCTCAGAATCATAAACTGGCAACTCCTGAAGAACATTGGCAGCCCTCTGCGCCCTGGTTGTCACCATATTACAAAATTTTCCAACAGGTGCATCAAGCCTCTGCTCAATAACGCCACCTGCTTGTCCCTCAGTTTGTTCATCCCTAACCTGTTGTATGATGTCCAGCAACGTTGGAACATCATTGCCAAGAATAATTGGGTAAGGCAAATCAGGCATAAGAGCTACAGAAAGGAGATAAGTTTGACCCCCCACTGTTAAATAAACCTCAGCGGTCGGGTACGATTTCTTATCCCCGTGAACACAACTGATATTAACTGTAGTCTCACTCCATAAATCTCTCAGGACTAAATTGGGCAAGACAACAGTCTGGAAACAACCGGAGTCTAACAAAGCCTCTTCACACTGACCATTAAACAGAACGTTAGTTTTGTATATTTCACCATGAATTGGTGCTGACAGAGTAGGTCTTGGAATTGAGCACAATAAGATAAGATAAGATAAGATAAGATAAGCCTTTATGAGTCCCACAATGGGGAAATTCCAGGATTGCAACAGCACAGGGATAGCAACACTCAGAGCAACAATCAAAAGGCAAGAAAAAAACAAGAACAGCTAGTAAACATATGTACATATTACTATATATATATATATATACACACAGTATATATACACACAGTATATATATATATATATATATACAGTGTGTATATATATATACAGTATATATATATATATATATATATATATATATAGATAGATAGATAGATAGATAGATAGATAGATAGATAGATAGATATAGAGAGAGAGAGAGAGAGAGAGAGAGAGAGAGAGAGACACACACACACAGTGCGGAGCATTACGGTTGGTGAATGTGCAGCACAAAGTCTAAGCTCTCTCTCCGCGGATGCGGCGGGCCAGCTGGAAGTCTTTGGGCATGATGGTGACCCTCTTAGCGAAGAAGAGACCCACCAGGTAGGCCTCGCTGGCCTCCTGCAGAGCCATGACGGCGAAGCTCAGGAAGCACAGGTCGGTCTTGAAGTCCTGAGCGATCTCCCTCACCAGGCGCTGGATGGGCAGCTTACGGATGAGCAGCTCCGTGGATTTCTGGTAGCGACGGATCTCTCTCAGAGCCACGGTACCGGGCCTGTAACGGTGAGGCTTCTTCACTCCGCCGGTGGCCGGAGCGCTTTTCCAAGCAGCCTTGGTGGCTAGCTGCTTCATGGGGGACTTTTTCCTCCAGTAGATTTTACGGGTGGTCTGCTTGGTTCTTGCCATCGCTCTTTATTATTCTGTCTTATATTTCTTGCGCGCCGCCTAAACTCCAGCCCGGCACCTGCGTCGTTTTCGCTACAGTTCCCGGTATGTCGAATTTCTCCGTTAGCACCGGGTGGCGGTTGAGTGCTAGCTAGCACTAGCTCTTCCTGCTGTAACGTCTCCTGCTGTAAACAGTGGCTCCGTCCGCCAACTCGGGAGACCTTTGGGGCGATCTGTGTGCCCGTGATATATATATATAGAGTGAAAGGTGTAGAAAGAAGAAGGAAGATAAAAAAAGGCTGTTGCAACGGGCAGCCAACTCGTGTGGCGCCGCCAGTCTGGTGGAACCGGAACCGGAAAAAAAAGATACTGTTCCAATAGTGAAGGTTTCTCATTTTTTATGGCAGGACATGAGTATTGAGTGTGACCGATTTTATTGCATTGATAACAACATATATCTTTATTAGACACAACACGTGACTTTTTGCTTCTATTATCTCTGACATTTGTGATCTGTCTGGAATTGGAATACAGTCTATTTTGAGCTGGACCACCCCTCTCACCCTCAATAGACTTACTCCATGCGGTGAAAGAGCTGTCACGGCCGAGAGTAGTTCTCCTGCTCCCAGACCTGGCCGACAGAAAAACCTCCGCCAGACGAGCAGCGCCCTCTGCAGTCTTCGGGTCCCGCTCTTGTATCCAAATTCCCAGTTCCGGGTTCACCATCCGCAGAAACTGTTCCAAAATTAATAGTTCCACAATGTCTTTCACCGCTGAGGTCTCAGGTTTAATCCATTTAACACACAGGTCTTTTAAACGAACATACAGTTCACGGGGAGTTTCGTCCTGATAAATGTCCAGGGACCGAAACCTTCTCCTGTATGTGTCGGGTGTTATTTCGTACTTATGTAAAATTGCTTCTTTCACTTTCGTATAATTGTCTGTGTCAGCAATGTCCATCAGTACATACGCACTTCGTGCTTTACCTGTAAGTAAAGGAGCCAACTGGATAGCCCACTCTTCTTCACGCCAGCGGCAGACTGTAGCGATCCTCTCAAAAATCGCCAGGTAGTGCTCAATATCGTCCTCGAGAGACAGCGGATTCAGCCTGGGCTCGTGGTGCATTCATGTTCTCCTCGGCTGCACCTGCAGCGGTAAATCATCCTCCTGCGGGCTGACCCGACCGGCCGTCACCCTGGGGTCTTCCTCCGAAGCGTCGTCATCACCACTGCGTTCAGCCCGGCTCCCATACTCCTCTCTCAACTCCGCTACTTGCGACTGCACCCGACGAATTTGATTATCTACAGTCTGCCACCTTTGGTCATGGAGAGCGGCTTCTTCTTCCCTCTGACGATCTCTGGCAGTCAGCGAACGAACCAAGGATTTTACTAAGCACGTTAGCTCCTCGAGCTCGCCCAGTCCGCTGACTCCCAGCTCCTCAGCTACCATAGCTGCGTCCGAGTCAAACTGCTCCTCTTGCCTCATTACCTTTCTTCTCGCCATCAGTCCTTCCGTCCCGTGCTCATCCACCACTTCCACCAAAACCTACGTCTCATCCTGGGAACGGACCACCGCTGCCACCAAATGTAACGTAGCTTTAACGTAGTCTCTCGGGAAAGGAGGCTTGAGGCAATTGCAATCAGCAAATTCCCATTTTTATTTCCAATCTTCTCAAGTAACAACTTCAGTGCACATACCCAAACTTCACACCGACACGACTCTCCATCAACAATAGTGAAAGAATCTCTATTGTCTCCCACAATAAGCACCTGTTATACGTATATTAACTGAGATAATTAGGACTAATTAGCCCCTACCATAACCCCAGGTAAAACAATAAACATTTTCATCTTTCACACATACCCACTAACATCTAAAAGTCCATAAACAATTCCCCACCTATTTACAAATACATATAAATAACACAGAATAAATAATACCATAAATAATTCAATAAATAATTTAAACCCCTATTTACAAAATTCTAAATCACCCCTCTGACTCACCATCACATGCTGGTGTCCTTTAAAAAGCATTCAACCCATCACAGAGTCTTTTGCCCGGACACCCTCAGGAAGCATGTTGGCAAAGGTATGTGAATTTAATCACCACTTGTTTTACCCAAATAAATAACCAAACAATTATCTCACAAAAAGGCACTCCACATAGTCAGAAACAGATCCCAAAATAATGTGTACATTTTAACAAACAATCACATTAACATTTACCATACCACAGATATAATATAATCACACATACAGTGGACCATAACCGTGGTGACACTCCGTCGTCACAGTCCCACAATGGGGAAATTCCAGAATTCCAGATTTAGCTGCATAATGGTCAGAAATGATAACAGTAAACTGTTCATGTAATTAAGAATATATTTTAGAGTTCAACCTAACTGGTTGATGGGAAAAATTAATATTTTGTATCTGCTTTTTCCCCTCAGAGTCTGTGTGAAATGTACAAGGTTGCGGCAACTGGACATTTATTTCTGTTTTCGTACACATGTACTGGATTGTTATGAGTATGTCTGAGAAGGAAACAGCTTGGAAGAAGCAGTCTGAACTAGATATTCTCTCATGGACAGTCTTGAGATAGCAGGATGCTTAACCCTTTAACTGTCCACATTTTATGGATGGGTCACGCGCCCCCAGTGGCACAGCGCAGCAACTGCACCTGTCAACTAATTGACTTCTCTAAGCTATACTGAGAATTTGTACTGATATGTACTGATCTGACAGTTCAAAAGGTGGCAGACACACATCAGAGGAATCATGGCTGACAGGAAATACAGCAAAGAAGAAGAAATCCTCATTATTATTCTCCTTTTTCCGCTTTGAGCTCACAGCACCAATGTGGCCACCACCATGATCGGTCATGGCAGCGGCGATCCTGACAGAAACTGCATTTTACATGAAAAATAGCTGCGTAATACAAAAGAAATTCATGTGGGATAATCTTAAGAGTTTGTAGATGTAGTAGAGAGTGTAAATGACCGAGCAAATGCAAAACATCAACAACAATGGCCAAAAACGGACCGGTCACGTGAGCGAGCAAGCCCCCCACCCCCCCCCCAGCAACAGGTAAGAGACGAATATATATTACATTTTATTGATTTTCTAGTTCATATACTTTGAAGATTAGATAAAAACATACCCCTGTAGACAAAACGTTGTCAAAAAAACCAAACCATTCTTTGTGTAAATATGTCCAAAGTCCACTTTTGACTGAGTTATGTAATTTATATAGCTGCCGCGACATTATGCAAACTAGATGAGTAAATTTATTCCTATCTGAAACTTTGGATCATATTCTACATCTTTCTAATCGACAGTAAGCCATTATCTCTTCCAACTTTCAAGTTATAGCCTTGGAAATCTGAACTATTTTATTGACAAAATTTTTTTACCACTCCTGACCACTAGGGGCCTTGATCAACCATTAAACGTTCAGATAAAGAGTTAAATGACTGAAAGTTGTGTGTGTGTGAGAATCAGAATGGTGCGCGGATAGACACTGAGGCTGTTGTGTATTGTTCGCCACTGGCCAGCGCAAATTAAATTTGCTGAAACTTTAATCCTGCCTGATTTTTTTTTACTACTGGTGGAAGAAAATTTTTCCAACATACTTGGTGCACCGAACAAGGGACTCCATAAATCTTTCTCCACACCTGCGGTTCCAAGGTTGTCATAGCCAGGAGCGGCACTGGGGTTAAGCTCCCAGTGCTCATAAAATGCTCCTTATGGCGTGCGTCTCGAAAAGCCTCTGACAACTAAGTCCAACTCCTAGCCTGCCCGTGTGGTTTAGTCTCTAAGCCCGGCGGAACTGCTTTTACTAATAGGAGAAGGGGCGAGGGCGGACCTCTGGCACCTTAAAACCAGATGCTTCGGGTAGATGGTGGCTCGTCAACCTGGGAAGGTAGCCCATCTAGGGGAAGGTAAACCCTGATTTCAAACCTCCGCTGCCTTGCGGCACACCCGGTCATGGGAAAGGCTTCGGGAGTCAACCCTGAGGAAAAATCCGGAGTCGGAGCCCCTAAGGCAGTTCTCTGTTGTGCTCAACATCGTTCTGGCAGCTCCTGCGAAGACGCTGGGTGCCAAACTATAGCAGCCCTGCTGTTCCTTTGGATTCATCAGTGACGTGGAGAGAGGGGACATGCTGCATGGGTAACATCTTGTCCTCCATATCTTCCTGCCCAGGCTTGAATCCTACCAACGTCCAACGCTGGAAGGTAGAACACCGGTGTGCATCGGCCTGTTCAGCCACAGGCGGTGCTGTTCCAGCAGAGTAGACATTTAGGATTCTCTTCCATGGTCATCATAGACCGACGGAGGCCGACGGTACACCTGCGGCACTTTGGACCATTCTCACAGTCAGTATATAAGCTGCTGATAAGACCTCCCACCTGCCTCCCAATTGGAGCGGATTGTCTGAAGTGAGGCGACAATGGAGGCGGTCTGGAGTGCCGGAGCGGAGAGGGTGACAGAGCTGAACAAAGGCAGATTGAAGTGAGAAATTTTAATTATTTATTAATGATTTATAGATGTCCCCTAATGGAAAGTCACCTTATCATGGTGGGGGGTTTGCGTGCTCTAGTGATCCCAGAAGCTATGTTGTCCGGGGCAATTTGCCTTTGGTAGGGTTGCCCAAGACAAACTGGTCCTGGGTGAAAGGCCAGACTAAGAGTGATCCAACAGACTCTCATGATGAATGCTAGAACAAGGATTTAGTGTACCCCGCCCGGTATGGGGTTACTGGGGCCCCACCCTGGAGCCAGGCCTGGGGGAGGGGTTTGATGGCTAGCGTTTGGTGGCTGGATTTCCACTCGTGGGACCCAGTCGGGCTCAGCCTGAAGGAGTTACATGGGTCCGCCCTCCATTGGGGTCATTACCTGCAAGAGGGGCCATGGGGGTCCGGTGCTATGTGGATCAGGTGGCGGTCAAAGGCAGAGACCTTGGTGATCTGATCCAATTCTTCCTAAACTGGCTTTTGGAACTTGGAATGTCACCTCTCTGGTGGGGAAAGAGCCTAAGCTGGAGGTGCATGAGGTTGAGAGATACCGGCTAGATATAGTTGGCCTCACCTCAACACACAGCTCCAGTTCCGGAACAAGTCTCCTGGAGAGGGGCTGGAGCTTAGCCTACTCTGGAGTTGCCCCGAGCGAGAGATGATGAGCAGGGGTGGGTATTCTTGTTTCCCCCCAACTTGCTGCCTCGATATTGGAGTTTTCCCCAGTGGATGAAAGGGTTGTTTCTCTGTGCCTTCGGGTTGGGAAATGGGTCCTGACCATCATTTGTGTCTATGCACCAAATGATGGTTCAGAGTACCCACCCTTTTTGGAGTCTCTGACTGGGGTGAGAGTGCTCCTTTTGGAGACTCCATTGTCCTACTGGGGGACTTCAATGCGCACGTGGGCAACAACAGTGAAACCTGGAGGGAGGATGATTGGGAGGAACGGCCGGCCCGATCTGAACCTGAGTGGTGTTCAGTTATTGGACTTCTGTGCTAACCACCATTTGCCCATAACGAACACCATGTTCAAGCATAAGGGTGTCCACATGTGCACCTGGCATCAGGACACCCTAGGTCGCAGATCGATGATCGATTTTGTTATTGTGTCATCAGACCTGCGACCATATGTCCTGGACACTCGGGTAAAGAGAGGTGCAGAGCTGTTAACTGATCACCACCTAGTGGCGAGTTGGATCCGATGGCAGGGGAGGATGCCATTCAGACCTGGTAGACCCAAACGTATAGTGAGGGTGTGCTGGGAATGTCTGGCTGAGGCCCCTGTCCGGCAGGTCTTCAACTCCTACCTCCGGAAGAAGTTCAACCACATTCCAAGGGAGTCTGAAGACATGGAGTCTGAATGGGCCATGTTCTCCACCTCCATTGTTGAAGCGGCTGCCCAGAGCTGAGGCTGCAAGGTTGTCGGGGCATCTTGTGGTGGCAACCCCCGAACCAAGTGGTGGATACCAGTGGCGAGGGGGCCCATTAAGCTGAAGAAGGAGTCTTATCAAGCTTGGTTGGCTTGTGGGACTCCCGAAGCAGCTGAGGTGTACCGGCAGGCCAAGTGGAGTGCAGCTAGGGTGGTTGCTGAAGCAAAAACTCGGGTATGGGAGGAGTTCGGTGAGGCCATGGAACAAGACTTTCGGTCAGCCTTGAAGAGATTCTGGCAAACTGTCTGGCGGCTCAGGAGGGGGAAGCAGCTCCCTGTCCACACTGTGTATGGTGCGGATGGGGGACTGCTGACTTCGACTGGGGATATCGTCGGGCGGTGGAAGGAATACTTCGAGGATCTCCTCAATCCTACTGACACACCTTCCACAGAGAAAGCAGGGCTTGTGGACGGGGGGGGGGGGGGGGCGACTCCCCTATCACAGGGGCTGAGGTCACCAAGGTGGTTAAAAATCTCTTTGGTGGACGGGCCCTGGGGGTGGCCCCGAGTACCTCAAGGCCCTGGATGTTGTAGGGCTCTCATGGTTGACACGCCTCTGCAACACTGCATGGAAGTTGGGGGAAGTGCCTTTGGCATGGAAAACCGGGGTGGTGGTTCCTCTCTTCGAAAAAAGGGGACCGGAGGGTGTGTTCCAACTTTAGAGGGATCACACTCCTCAGCCTCCCTGGGAAGGTCTATGCCAAGGTACTGGAGAGTAGAGTACAGCCGTTGGTCGAACCTCGGATTCAGGAGGAGCAATGTAGTTTTTGTCCTGGCCATGGCACATCGGATCAGCTCTTTACCTTCTCGAGAATCCTTGAGGGTTTGTGGGAGTTTGCCCAACCAGTTTACATGTGTTTTGTGGACTTGGAGAAGGCATTCGACTGCGTTCCTAGTGGTTTTTTGTGGGGGGGTGCTTCGGGAGTATGGGGTATTGAGCTTGTTGTTACGAGCTCTTCGGTCTCTGTACGACCGTTGTGAGAGTTTGGTTCGTCTTTTCAACACTCGGTCAGACTCATTCTCAGTGAGAGTTGGAGTCCGCCAGGGCTGCCATTTGTCACTTATCCCGTTCATAATTTTTATGGACAGGATTTCTCGGTGCAGCCAGGGAATGGAGGGTGTCATGCTTGGTGACCACAGGATCTCATCTCTGTTGTTTGCAGATGATGTTGTCCTGCTGGCTTCATCCAGCAATGACCTACATGTCTTACTGGGACAGTTTGCCGCTGAGTGTGAAGCACCTGGGATGAGAATCAGTACCTCCAAGTCCGAGTCCATGGTCCTCAGCCAGAAAAAGGTGGATTGTCCTCTCTGGGTTGGGGACAAGCGCCTGCCCCAAGTGGAGGAGTTTAAGTATCTTGGGTCTTATTCACGAGTGAGGGGAGTATGGAGCGAGAGATTGACAGACATAACGGAGCAGCATCTGCAGTGATGCGGACGTTGTACTGGTCTGTTGTGGTGAAGAGGGAGCTAAGCTCTAAGGCAAAGCTGTTGTTTTACCAGTCAATCTACGTTCCTACCCTCACCTATGGTCATGAGCTTTGGAAAATGACCGAAAGAACGAGATTGCCGATATAAGCGGCTGAAATGAGCTTTCTTCGTAGGATTGCTGAACTCACCTTCAGAGATAGGGTGAGGAGCTCAGTCATCCGGAACAGGCTCAGAGTAGAACCGCTGCTCCTCCACATTGAAAGCAGCCAGTTAAGGTGGTATGGGCATCTGATCAGCATGCCTCCTGGATGCCTCCCACTTGAGGTGTTTTGGGCACGTCCCATTGGGAGAAGACCCCGGGGCAGACCTGGGACTTGCTGAAGAGATGATGTCTCCCAGCTGGTCTGGGAACGCCTTGGTATCCTCTCTGAAGAGCTGGAGCAGGTGGCTGTGGAGAGGAAAGTCTGGGCTTCTCTGCCTGAACTGCTGCCTCTGCGACCCGAACCTCCAGAAAAGCAGGAGAAGATGGATGGATGGTTTATAGACGTCTCGTGGCAGGTTCGAGTCCGGTCATTGTAATTACATATAAAAGTTGAGATAAAGTACTGTCAGTTCGAGTTTGGTCAGATACAAGTACCATGGGTATAGCCCGCTCGGTGAAAAATGCATTTTTACCGAGGTTAGTTCGAGTGTAATCTGGGAATTGACCAGCACGGAGGCAGCACGCAGAAGGATACAGAGTACCATGGAGTGATATCAATGGCCGAAGGAAAAAATAGATGAAAAAAATAAAGAAAAACAGTTATAATAAGAAATAGCTTTAAAATAGGCATGCAAGGACTACGGCCTTACCATCAGCCTGAAGAAGACTAACGTCTTGGCGCAAGGCACGGAAGCACCACCAACCATCACCATTGATGACTACAAGCTGGAGGTCGTGAATCAGTTCACGTACCTGGGGTCCACGATCAGCAGCAACCTCTCCCTTGATACAGAGATCGACAAGAGGATTGGAAAATCAGCCTTCACACTTGCTCGCCTCACCACACGAGTGTAGGAGAATCCCAAACTCTCTGTCAAGACGAAGATGGCAGTGTCATCAGCACACTGCTCTATGGGAGTGAGACGTGGACAACATATGCCTGGCAGGAAAAGAGACTGAACTCCTTCCACTTGCGCTGCATTCGCCGCATCCTGGACATATCTTGGCAGGACAAAATGCCCAACACAGAAGTTCTGTCCCGCGCCGGCCTTCCCTCCATGTTCACTCTACTCAGGCAGCGCAGGCTCCGCTGGCTAGGCCACGTTCACTGTATGGAGGATGGCAGAATCCCCAAAGACGTCCTCTACGGAGAACTGGCGACTGGCAGGAGAGACGTTGGCCGCCCACAGCTGCGCTTTAGAGACGTCTGCAAGAGAGACATGAAGGCCCTGGAGATCAACACAGAGCGCTGGGAGGACCTTGCAACGGACCGCTCCAAATGGAGAGGCACCCTGACCAGACAGCTCAAGGCGGGTGAAGAGAGACTGACTGCTGCAGCAGATGAAAAAAGGACCCGCAGGAAGAACCACCACAGCTCCAGCAGCACGGAGACCACCCACAAGTGCGACCTGTGTGACAGGGACTGCCATTCGCGCATCGGCCTGTTCAGCCGCAGGCGGTGCTGTTCCAGCAGAGTAGACGTTTAGGATTCTCTTCCATGGTCATCATAGACCGACGGACGCCGACGACGAGCTTTAAAATAAAGACAAATAACTTTAATATAATAAGGAATAACCTTAATATAATAACAATAACTAAAATACCATAAGAGATAACTTAAAATAGAATAAAATAGCCTTTAAACTAAGATAAAATAATAAATTAATGAAAATAAATAACTGCAGTTTGTTTGTCTGGTCGTTCGCGTGTTTGTGCGTGTGTGTGTTTTAATAAATGACATCTTTACAGTTATATTTTGATGAAAAATGGGCAGCTGCCATGGCAGAGGCAGACACAGCGAGAGGCAGGAAGAGAGCAAGACTTGCGACGTGGCAGAAAGAATGAGGGGATGTTTTCTGGGTTGTTATGGTTGTGAAGCGCAAAAGGGCATTAATGAGATTTTTGTGCGACGGGGGATGGCGGATTTGCGCATGGGAGAGATACGGATGGTGCTTGGTATGTGGGAAAGTGGTGAAAACGTTTTGGTTTTCAAGGCGGCGAAAGATGATTCACTGAAATCCTTGGGCTGCCAGGTCTGCTTATTATGGCAGCGGCAGTGGCTCAGGAGGTAGAGCAGGTCATCCAATAACTACATGGTTGGCGGTTCAAATCCCGCTCTCCCCGGATATTCTGCCGTTGTGTCCCTGGGCAAGACACTCCCCCCCCAATTGCTCCTGGTGAGTCTGGAAGCTCCATGTTAGGTAGGATGCCGCCATCAGTGTGTGAATGTGTGTGTGAATGGGTGGATAGCAGGATCTGTAAAGCACTTTGGACATCAAGAGATGAGAATAAAAGCACTACATAAGTGAATGCCATTTACCATCTATTATAAGCAGCTTTGGGATTGTTTTCTAACGTGTGTGCTTATTTGGGCTGGCGATGGTTGCGTGTGTGTGTATGTGTGTGTGAGAGGACTAACTTGTGTATTGTTCTCCACTGGCCAGTGCAAATTAAATTTGCTGAAACTTTAATCCTGCCTGATTTTTTTTTTTTTACTACTAGTCGAAGAAAATTTTTCCGGCACTGGTATACATGTTTAAAGTACTAAAAATTAATTTATCTAGTTTGTGGTTTTAATTTACCTTCATTTTACCTGCTGACTTTAACATGAGTTTAAGTCTTATTTTATCTGGTCATGGTCCTCTGTCTGTCTGGTGAAGATTCTTAAGTAAAAGAGGTTTCTTGCTGGAGGTTTCTTCCTGTTAAAAGGGAGTTTTTCCTCTCCACCGTCGCCAAGTGCTTGCTCACAGGGGATCGCCTGATTGCTGGGGTCTTTCTGCAACTGTGGGGGTCCTCCCTACAGTTGATAGTGCTATGAGATGACTGTTGTTGTGAAATGGCGCTATATAAATAAAGTTGAATTGAATTGAATTGAATTGAAAAGGTAAAGAAAATACAATAATAAAGATAATTAAAGCTGTGAGCAGCAATAAACAGGCCCTTGCATCCTTGCTAGACCTCGGCCTTGCCACTCAGAGCGCGTAACTCTGTGTAGGCCCCATTCCTCTCTCCCACTCTTTGTCCGTCCGTCCCTCCATAATGCCATACGCCCATCCATCTGCCATCCATTCATCCATCAATCCATTTGCCCATCCATACTGCCATCCATCATCAGTCCATCCATTAGTACATTGCAAGATACCGCCTCGGCAGAGGTACTGTATAAGCTTGTGGATTACCTCAAAAATGAATTATGTTTATCCATAGCCTAAAGGCCACTTCTGGTGAAAATTTCATCAGGAGATTTGAATTTAGAGCTTACTAGTCAGGACTTTATGAACTTATTCAATAATAAAATTTCATCCATCAGAGATAAAATCAATCAGATTCTTCCCACAGTTAACTTAAATACTGTAACTACTACAACTCCTTCTATTGATGTCTGTCTTGATGAGTTTACTCCAATCGACCTTTGTGAGTTAGACAAAATAGTTTCCTCATCCAAACCTTCAACTTGTCTTTTAGACCCTATTCCTACCAGGTTATTTAAAGAAGTCTTCCCACTTATTGGTAGCTTTATTCTTCATATAATCAATTCTTCATTAACTTTAGGCCATGTACCGCAGGCTTTTAAAACGGCTGTAATTATACCCTTACTCAAAAAGCCAACGCTAGATCCAGGAGCTTTAGCTAACTATAGACCAATCTCTAATCCCCCTTTCATTTCAAAAATCTTAGAAAGAGTTGTTGCTACGCAATTATTTGACCACCTGCAGGGAAATGGTTTACTTGAAGAGTTTCAATCTGGGTTTAGAATCCATCATAGTACTGAAACAGCCTTAGCGAAGGTCACCAACGACCTCCTCATCGCATCTGATAATGGACTGGTTTCTGTACTTGTCCTTTTAGACCTTAGTGCAGCTTTTGATACTATCGATCATAATATTCTACTTGATAGATTAGAACACTATGCTGGACTTAATGGAACTTCGTTGCAGTGGTTTAGATCTTATTTATCTGATAGGTTCCAGTTTGTTCATGTAAATAATGAGTTTTCTTTCAACTCAAAGCTTAGTCATGGAGTTCCACAGGGATCTGTGCTAGGCCCTACTCTTTTTAGTTTATATATGCTTCCGTTAGGCAACATTATTAGAAAGCACTGTATACATTTTCATTGTTATGCAGATGACACACAATTATACCTGTCAATGAAGCCAGATGATAGTAATCAATTAGCCAAGTTAGAAGCCTGTCTTAAGGAAATCAAAGCTTGGATGACTTGTAATTTCCTGCTATTAAATTCAGATAAGACTGAAGTCATTCTTGTTGGTCCAAAAAACCTTAGAAATTCCTTTCCAAATCAAACTTTCAGTTTGGATGCGGTTACTCTTTCTCTTAATAGCTCTGTGAGGAACCTTGGAATTATTTTTGATCAGGATCTGTCCTTCAATTCACATATTAAATTTGTTTCTAAGACTGCCTTCTATCATTTGCGTAATATTGCCAAGATTAGGAGCATCTTGTCTCAGAGTGATGCTGAGAAACTGATCCATGCTTTTGTTAGCTCGAGATTAGATTATTGTAACTCTTTATTATCAGGCTGTCCTAAAACATCTTTAAAAAGTCTTCAGCTGATCCAAAATGCTGCAGCAAGAGTTTTAACAGGTACTAGAAAGAGAGATCCTATCTCTCCGGTTCTGGCCTCCCTTCATTGGCTTCCCATAGAGTTTAGAATTAAGTTTAAAATCCTTCTTCTTACTTACAAAGCTCTAAACAATCAGGCTCCTTTTTATTTAAAAGATCTGATACTACTGTATTATCCTAACAGAGCACTACGCTCCCAAAATGCAGGATTACTTGTAATACCTAGAATCTCCAAAAGTACAATGGGAGGCAGAGCCTTCAGTTATCAAGCTCCTCTCCTGTGGAACCAGCTGCCAATCTGGATTCGGGAGTCAGACTCGATCTCTGTTTTTAAGAATAGGGCTAAAACCTACCTTTTTGATATAGCCTATAATTAGGGAGGGATCATGTGTTTCTGAACCCTCCCTTAGTTATGCTGCTAATAGGTTTAGTCAGCCGGGGAACCTCCAGTAATGCACTGGGCCTCACTCCTTTCCTCACTCTCAATGAAATATTTTTTTTGCTGGTCGTTAACATTTGTTTGTTCTCTCCCATAGATTGAGTCCCCATCGTGCTGTTTGCTCTCTACATGTCTGTTCTTTTCTTCTTCTCTATCCCCTCACCCCCCAGCCAGTCGCAGCAGATGACTGCCCCTCCCTGAGCCTGGTTCTGCTGGAGGTTTCTTCCTGTTAAAAGGGAGTTTTTCCTCTCCACCGTCGCCAAGTGCTTGCTCACAGGGGATCGCCTGATTGCTGGGGTCTTTCTGCAACTGTGGGGGTTCCCCCTACAGTTGATAGTGCTATGAGATGACTGTTGTTGTGAAATGGCGCTATATAAATAAAGTTGAATTGAATTTAGACAAGCTATGCCATCGCTATAAATGTTTTTTGGGGTTTTTTTGTACCTAGGGGGCACTATAGCGATATGTGGTATAATCATATAACTCTGTTCTGGGTGGTACTAGTACCATATATACCAAGTTTGGGTCCATTTGGATGATGTACATGTGAATTATGACAACTTCCTGTCCATTGGCAGTAGAGGGAGCTATTGCTGCATCTCATTGTACAGTATATTATAGTAATGTTCACCACTGGCTGCCTATTCAACACGCTAAATTTGGTTGACTTCAAAGTATGCAAGAGTTATTAAGCTTTGTTTTTCTGCTAGGGGGCGCTATAGCTATGTGTAATTTTTCATTATACAAAGGTTCAGTGTAGCCTACCGATCCACCACACAAAATTTGGTTGAATTTGGACAAAGTATGCCTGAGTTATAAAGCTTTGTTTTTTTTCCCTATAACTATGTTTATCATTACAAAAATCATTTCTGAGTCTGACTAGTATCATATATATAAAGTTTAGGAGCAATCGGACAGTCTACATATGAGTTATGGCAATTTCTGGTCCATTGGTGGCAAGGGGCGCTGTCGCTATGTGTCATTTATTATAGAAATTATCAGTATTGGCTACCTATTCACCACACAAAAATTTGGTTGAAATCAGTCAATGTATGCCAGAGTTCTAGACCTTGGAAGGGTGATGGCAATACTGCAAACTTGGTCACCCCCCTTCTACCAAACCGTCAGCCATTTGGAAAAGTTTTCAACAACTTTTGATGACATATGGGTATAGATGATTGTCACCATAAATGGTACCAGTCAGACTATTTATTTCAGAGATATTGAAGAAAACCTTTGGTGTAACCTTCATGTCTCCAAGAGAGGGCACTATTGCTACTCATGAATATTCATAGCTATAATTATTCAGAGTCATACATCATACCTATATTGGTGCCAATCTGACATTCCATTCCCGAAGTATTAAAAAAACAACATGATGCAAACTTTCTGTCTTCTATAGGTGGTGCTGTAGATTTCTATGAATATTGTTCTATAGAACTGTTTGGAATTGGACTAATATCAATAATATTGAATTTGGTTGAAATCCCACAATGCATACCAGAGTTATTGCCATTAGTATGGTCATAGAATGATCATGGTGAGGCATCAAACTTTGCTACGCCCCTACGGCCAAACCATTGAGCTCTGCAAAACGTTTTCAATAACTTTTAATGGCACATGGGTATAGATGATTGTCACCACAAATGAGCTCAATCAGACTAAAACCTAGGACGAGTTTGATCAAATGCGCAAAGTGGAAATCAGGTCACTGCCACTTCCTGCCAAAATGGCCGACTTCCTGTTGGGTGTAGACCATCACTTATATGGAGTTTTTTGCATGTCTTGACATGATAAACATCTCACCTGATTTTCACCTTTCTATGCAAAAGTAAGCGTGTGCCACTCCCCATTGACTTCACATTAGGTGGTGCTGTAGAGCCATTTTTGTGGGATCATTCATATTTCCTCCAAAATATTAATTTTTTTGCCAGTCTTGAGGGCCCTGAAAAAAATGGTGAGTTTTCATGCACATTGACTACCCCAAAAATGAGATCTTAAAAGAAGAAGAAGAAAAAAAAATACTAACAGATACAATAGGGCTTTCGCCCACTGACGTTGTCAGTGGCTCGGGCCCTAAAAATAAAGTTCTCTTTCTGTCAAAAATGTCAGCAAAAAAAAACTGACACTGTCATGGTTGCTAGGCAACAGGGTCACACAAACATACGTCCTGCAAAGACTAGACTGTCTCATTTAACAGTCATAAATCAGCCTTTAGATGCAGCCTACCCGACCTTTGAGTGCTCTGGTCTCCAGGGCCACAGTCTATAAGGCTGCAATACCTGAACTGAGACACAGCCAATGTGTCTTGGAATATGGCTTCCGGATCCATAGATATCCATCCATCTTCCGCTTAATCCTTTTCGGGTCACGGGGGGCTGAAGCCTATCCCAGCATCTTTGTGCAAGAGGCAGGGTACACCCTGGACAGATTGCCAGTCCATCGCAGGGCCAACACAGAGAGACAGACAGCCATTCACTCTCACAGTCAAACCTAAGGACAATTTAGAACCCCCAGTTGATGCCAGTTAACCTAACTTGCATGTTTTTGGCATGTGGTAGGAAACCGGAGAAATCCCGGAGTAAACCCACGCAGACACAGGGAGAACATGCAAACTCCGCACAGATCACTGTTGGTCGGGAGCTGGGGTTGAACCCAGGATCCCCCAGCCAAGGGTGAGTTGCTGTGCTGTCGCAGTGCTAACCACTCTTCCACCACGCTGCCCCGATCCATAGACAGTGCCATGAAATTTACACTAAAAATTAAGAGGTTAACCTTAGGATTTGGGAGTGGGTAAGGTTAAAAAGGTAGTAAATAGATATTAACATTTTGAAACAAATACACGCCTCAGATTTCTGTACCTGTAGCCTTCTGCCTTTAAGATACGCATTAATAGAATGTATTGGCCAATCAGATTCGAGCCGTATCTGTAACAATAATTCTATGGGTAGGGTTCCGTGTTCATAGCCACTGCCATCAAACAAATCTTCTCAAAGCCTCGTCAGTTCTACATACCTAGTCTGTGTGATTTTATTCTGGAAACTGAAGTCATCGTCTCTCTTCGTCCTCAGACTCAAGAATGTGGACTTCCACGGTGGTGCTCCAGCACTCAGCACAGACCATCAATGGCAGGTCTCCACGGAGCTACATCTGCTATTCATTAATGAGGAGCAGAACAGGAGCCGAACCACCGACACCGACCACACGAAGGGTATATAGGTCCATCTGTGCTTAGTTTCTCCTGTAAAGACGATGAGCAGCACCGCACCAAAGAGACTCCTTCAGGAGTAAAACCGCAGCTTCTTCCATGGAGGGACCAGCCAGAGCTAACAGGCTAACATGCTACTGTGTTAAACTCCACTGGAGAATCAGACGCGGTGCGTTCCGATCGCTCAGCAGTATACTCCGAAGTGGACTGCACAGGGAGATTAACTGCGATTCCAAACCGAAGACAGCGAAGTGTCTTCAGTTCAAAGGGAACGGTGAACTGAGCAGGGAAGAAGTGAACAACGGTACATCACTTCACCGGAAGTTGACAAGATTACCCATAAGCCATTATGCCTCAAATACGAGTAAAACAAATTATTGTTGCTCACGTAACTAAATTGATATTATTTATTGTTTATATCAACTGATTGTAATAAATATATATGTGCATTAATACTTAATTTTAGAAATAAAGTTTAGGTTCATATGAACTATTGACAGAAAAATAGAAAGCGCTGTAAATGAGGTTTTTTTCAGAAGGATCAATCACGTGACCGGATGTAGCCGAGTTAGCCTACCTTATGTTGGTGGTTTGGAAAACTTAAACGGAGAGAGAGAGAGACGATAAGTACTGCTGTGCTGTTTTGTGTTACAGCACGAACTGAAAGAAGAAACACGCAGAGAGGTTGAAAAAAAAAACAACCATCCAACAGACAAAGGTGCAAAGTCAGAAGAAACTGATGGATTTCATCGTGAAATCTGAAATGAAGCTACCAACAACATCAGGTATGTGAAACTGCAATGGGATAACACGCTAGAAAAGAGTCTTGGAGGATTTTGGTCCATAAAATCTGCAGGGAGCCACGAGGCTGGATTGGAGGCTGTCTTTATCGAAGCTTTATGCAACACTCCTCCAGTCATTTTATGGCTTTTATAAATGCTTTTATTCAAGATAACAGTTCCTACACTGTTGGAGACATGGATGCTGATATTACTGACAGCAAGTCCTTGTTTGCTAATCATTTAACCCACTTTTGTGAGAATGATAATTTTGTTCTGTCAAGTATAAAGTGCTGCTGCCCACAGACAGCTATACATACATTCGTGAAGCCTGTCACACTCCCTCATGGCTGAACCATTGTATCAGTCCAGCTGATGGTCATGCAGCCTTAGTGAATATGAGCATTAAGTATGGCGCAACAGTAGGACCAGTCCAGGACACAGCCCAAGGACGGATAATTTCTTTACACATAAGGAGTTGTTCAGAACTCCTTATACAAAGATATCGAGTGATGATAATCTAGTCAGTGGCGATAATGCACCTGTAAGCTGGTTGCCAACTGCCAATCAAATCTAAAAGAAGAACAGTGACGGACCATATACTCTTTGCATTTATAGTTAATGTTGCAAAGCTCCCATCAGCAGTTACTAATAACGATGCTAGTAGTGCTACCACTGTTAAAATAGACTGGCCAACTCCAACCAAAGAGGACTTCTCCATCTATTATAACAACACAAACAAATATCTAAGGAATATACATTGTTAGTGGCTATGGATACGTAAGACGTTGCCCTATACAAAATATCTATTGCTACAGAAGAGTTGACAATCTGGCAAAGCATTTTCAGATCAACTTCTAGCCACCTGCTGCTGTGGCTTAGGTAGATGGTGTGTATTATGTATGAGGAATGAGAGGCAGGAGTCTCGTCTGTCATGCAGCAAGTCAACACTTTATTATGGAGAATTGGACTATTTATACACAAGGGCCGTGCCTGCCTGACGTCACACCAGAGGCGGGTATGACAGCACGCACACACCACACTCACTACATCACACTTCCCCTCCCCCTTACAAAAATGCAAAACACACACACAATCAAGACCCTCCCTAATTTAGGACCCGAATCGTGCACTAAGGAACAAGGAATCATAAAGTGTGGGAGAATAACCTATTACATTCACACAGAACAACTAAAATCAGTGTTTTTTTTCCCTTTTTTAAAAAAAAAAATATACACAAAAATAACCCATGTGACCATGAAAAGTATTCAGTTCTAGATATTCAGTTCATAAGAAAGACCTTTGTTCCATGTATGATAATATAGTTGCTCCACTCTATAATGGAGGTAGACCTTTCTATAAAAATAACAAATATAACAATAAGTATAATGTCAGGCCTGGGTGAAATAGCTAGAGGTGGAGCAGCTTATCATGCTGAAGCCCGTCAAACTTACAAACATTGGGCCATGGCTTGAAGACCTAGGCAAGGCCCTGAACTTGAATATAAAAAACTTGATTATGCAAGCTTATGCAAGGTTATGCTGTTCGCTTCATATCTAAAAATGAGCAAGCTATGGGAGCTGATGCCATGGCCAACAAAATGTTGTGTAACAATGCTGCCTACTTCTGGAAAGAGGTGAGAGCTCTTCATAATTGTAAACCATCTCTTCCATGTACGGTTGAAGATGTTTCTGGAGCAGCTGATATTGCAGCATCATGGAGACAGCACTATAGTTCAAGATTCAAAGATTTTATTGTCAATACTATACATGCAGGACATACAGGAGAATTGAAATGGCGTTTCTCTCTCTCTTCATTGGTGTGCATTTTGACATTATGACTGGCATTTTGACATTTGACATTATGACATTATGACTGGCGCCTAGCGGCTGCCCCGGCCTTGGATGCGCTCTGCAGAGCGTGCCCAAATGCCAAGTCACATTTCGTTACCTTGTATTCATACATGTGTAATGACAATAAAGTTGAATCTCATCTCAATCTCATCTCATCATTTTATAAAAAGAAAAGGAATAAGGCTGGATAAAAAAAGAAAAACAAGAACAAACAACAGCAGTCTATGTACTGTCTGTATACAGTAATGCAACCTGTGGTGCCAGTGGCAGCCAGAAGGACTCTGACCTCCATAGAGGTAAAGGATTAGTTTAGGTAAGCAATTAGTGATAATAAACCCAGCAATCCTATATTCAGACAGCTAGAGATGAATACCCGTAGTTGCATTTCAATGCGGTAGTGTAGGTGCAGATAGTGACAGACATGATCAAATCAAATCAACCTTTATTGTCATATTGCTGTACATACAACTGTAGTGCAGGCAATATGAAATTGCATTTCTCTCGGCATCCATACAAGTAAAAAGAACATAATTTAAGACACACTCACACTCACACACACCCTCACCCCCACCCCAACACCGCCATTCACGCATCCCTGAGACATACTTGAAAACTAACCAGAACTATAATATACAAATAATATACATAATGTCCATAGGTGCAGTAGTATGTATGAGAGATTCCGGATTAACTGTTCAGCATCCTAACAGCTTGTGGAAGGAAGCTGTTAATCAGTCTGGTGGTTCTGCCTCTGATGCTCCAGAATTGTTTGCTAGATGGCAGAAGTTCAAAGTGTTTATGCAGAGGGTGAGAATGGTCCTTGACAATGTTCAGTGTCCTGCTCCTACAGCGGTTACAGCGGCTCAGTATTGCAATGACATACAGACAGCAGCAGATATGGCATTTGTGCAGATGGTTGCAGTTAATGTGCGGAGACATATAGCAGCAAAAGTACAACAGAACGACAGTGTTATTGTTGGTTTGGCAGTCTTTCTATGCCAACATCTGAGGTAGTTATTGTGCAGGGGTTACCGTCTTGGGGGGGGGGGGGGGCGGTGAACAGAGTTCAGGGTCCTGATGGCCTGATGAATGAAGCTGTTCAGCAGTCTTGTGGAGCGGGCCCGGAGGCTACGGTACCTTTCCCTGAGGGCAGGGGGCTGAAGAGGGAGTGTAGGGGATAGGAAGTGTCGCCTGTGATGTTGATGGCTCTGCCGGCGAGGCGGGTGGGGTGGATGTCCGAGAGGGGGGGAAGGGGGGCACCGGTGATCTTTTTGGCTGCATCCACTATGCATTGTAGTGCCTTCCGGCAGACGGCAGTGCAGCTTCCATACCACACCATGATGCAGTTGGTGAGAATGCTCTCAATGGTGCCCTGGAAGAAAGACTGCATAATGTGGGGTGGGACTCATACCCTCCTCAGTCTGCGGAGGAAATGGCAAGCGAGTTTGGGACTTTTTGGCCAGTGATGTGATGGTGTTGGTTCAGGTGACGTCCTCAGAGATGTGCACCCCCAGGAACTAGGTGCTGCTCACCTTCTCCACAGCTGCACCACCGATGGTCAGAGGGGGATGCTGTGTGTGTGACCCCTCCTGAAGTCGACCACAATCTCCTTGGTTTTTCCCATGTTCAGGAAGAGGTTATTGTCTTTACACCACTGGACCAGTTGGCTCGCCTCATTTCTGTAGTTAGCCTCATTGTTGGTGATGAGGCCCACCACCGTCTTGTCGTCCGCAAACTTGACGATGTGGTTGGTGTTGTAGGCTGGCACACAGTCATGGGTCAGCAGGGTTCCCTGTTCCCTGTTCAAGTGCATAAATGGTGATCTGTATATGGATGACTGTGATATGAGTGAGGACACCATGAGTATACCAACACCTGAGGTGAATGAGGCCATACATCACCTGCCAAACAATAAAGCATGTGGCACGGACTTAGGGCACATTCAGACAGCCACCATTTGGGCCAGACCAAAGGACCATACAGTGGCTTCCGCGGATACTTCTGGTTCATTTGGTGCCGTCTGAACGTGTGTTGGAACGCTTGTGCACACCAAACAAGCGAAGTCTGGTCCCCCTGAAAACGGGAATCTCAATTCTCTTGCAAACGAAGTCTGGTGTGCCCCGCTTGCAGTGTGAATCCAAACGGAGTATCCAGCGGACCAGAGAGCGGAAGTGTCCCTTGGCTTTGTGTAACCATAGCAACACATAGTCTGAGAAGAGGAAGTGGTGTTTACTGTAGTACATTTTGGGTCGAAAATAACAATAAAGACAACTGCGCAAATCCAAGAAATCCTTTTACTGGTGAAAGCCGAGGAGAAAAGTTTAAAAAATGTCTCATTTGTGGCAGACAAACAACCCAGCTAAAGGGAACAGCTTTCCATTTTCAGTCCTGGCCAATCGACAAGCCTGATTTTTCTTCTTCGCCAAGAATTTTTTCTTCCTGGTCAGTGGTGGTTTCGGCTACAGTGCCTCAAACAAGCAGTTGTTGTAACTGCATGACCTTGTCCAGGCAGTTGGGTCCACTGCAGTGTGAATGCAAACCAAACCAAACAAAGGTGTGAAAGTTCTTGGCATTCCCTGCCCAGTCGAACCGAGACTCCCGGACTATCCTGGTCTGAATGCAGCCTTAATCACTGCTGAACATTTGAAAAATGCTTGTCTGAGGCTAGCTCCTCTCCTAGCTCTTACTTTTACTGGTTTTATGATCCATGGTATATTACCAGATTCATAGTCAGAGGTCAGGATCCCAAGGTGAACCTGTCCCTGGCTTTACTAGTTGTACAGTAATAAGGCATAACGGCTGCTGATTAATTCTAAATAAATCACTTTTACAGGAAATTTTTGGCAGTCCTGTCCTTTTCTTGTGGTGTTACATAGAATATCGTCACTGTAAACTATGGAAAAAGCAGCTACTTTAAAATCTGTACTTCCTCACACAACTGTCAGTTGAAAAAACCTCTAAAAATGTTGTAGTTTTTATCGCAACTTTTTGGAAAAGCTCCCACAAATTCAGGCTTTTTGGGTCACAACAATGACAAAAACAGCCGACGAAATCCTGGAGGGCCTAAAACACAGCGAGATTATGTATACATGCTTCATGCACTGAATTAGTTTGCTTACTCTGGGTTGTTAACATGACACTGCACACCCTTTCCACTAAAGAAAGCACTTGTCAGCACTTTGTGAAATCACAAGTCAAATAATTAAAAGGGCATTATTACCTCCGCCAAGGAGGTACAGTAATGTAATCGGGGTAGTTTGTCTGTTTCTCTGACTGTTTCTTAGCAGGATTACGCAAAAACTGCTGGACGGATTGTGATTAAAGTTTCACCAGAGGTAGCCCTTGGGCCAAGGATGAACCCATTAAATTGTGGTGATGATCTGAGACTGCATACCTCCACCAAGGACCTTGTAGCAGCCTTGGCGGAGGTATGCGCTCTCAGTGATTTTTCTAGTTGTAACTTGATTTTGAGTTGGTTCTTTACGTGATAATTTATGTATTAACAAAGTTAGAGTATTCCTGGTACAATTTGCAGCATTAGGTCTCTTAGATTTTTTTCCTGAAAAGTAAAATACCAATTAAAATGGTAATTTCCCTGATTGAATCAGATCAAACTGAATTGGAATTTAATCATTTCAGAACGTCAAGAATTGGAATTGAACCGATTCTGGAAATTAGCGGTGATTCCCAGCCTTACTTCCCATATGCTATAAGCCCCTTTTCCACTATTACCTACTTAGCCCTACTCGCCTCGACTTGACTTGGTTTGTAGGGTTTTCCATAGTCATGTAACTAGTAGTGTAACAGTACTATAAGATAAGATAAGATTAGCCTTTATTAGTCCCACAATGGGGAAATTCCAGGATTGCAACAGCACAGGGATAGAAACACTCAGAGCAAAAATCAGAAGGCAAGAAAAGACAAGAGCAGCGAGTATACATATGTACATATAAACTAAATATATAGACACACGATGCGGAGCATTGCAGCTAGATGGAATAAATATATAGATATATAAACACACAGTGTGTGTGTACTATGTACTATGTGTACTATTCCACTGCTATACATGTGCGTCGCATGAAGTCCTCATCAACAGGGCCCACTGCACATGCGTTTGTGTTTGATTGTGTGTATGAGCTATGTGACAGCTGGCTAGCTAGATGGTAATATCATCTTTTAATTGAACGTCATTCACAAGTTTATACTGGATTTTGCATGTCATAGTTTTAAATTTTACTATTACTATCTACTATGTCCACTTAAAAAAATTTGCTATTTATGCTCACTGTGCATAGTGTTTGGTCATTGCACCACTAGGTCCAGCTACAGATGTGTCTGCTTGTAGTGTTACCTATGAGATTTTTTTTAGCTAGCTTAATAAGCCTGGAAAATGCCTATAAAAATGCTGTAATCTTGGGTCAAGTTAGCTTTGATACAACATTGCACATCATATTATCAATTCCAGGTGACTGCCGTGCCTCACAGTGCACTGATATAGTATTTTCACTAGAGGTGCAGAGGGTCTCTGCTGCTTAAGACACTTTTATCTAAGAGGCTTCATTGGATGAACTTGTCATAACCATATTCCACCTTTCTTGTGTCTTTTTTCCCCTCCAGATGTCCCACAGCAAAATGACTTTAATCAGGAGGAGGTTCTGGATGAGCAGCAGTTTCTAGAACAGGAGAGAAACTTTATTGTTGTTCAGGTGGGAGCAGATTGTTCCCAGATTAAAGAGGAACAGGAGGACGTCTGCATCAGTCAGGAGGGAGAGCAGTTTGAACTGAAGCAGGAGACCCAAACCTTTGAAGGTCGGTGCAGGTCAAGGTTCCACTCAGTGACTGATGAGACAGAAATGAAACAGAAGTGAACTGAAAAATGACATGAGAGCAGTCAACATGAGGAAAGACAAAGTAGTTTTAGATCAAAAAGTTCTCACAAAAGGACACAAAATGATGTGGTAAAATAGAATTGGAACTCTGTAGACTTAAAGTAAATAACGGATAGTTAAATGATAAAAATGAATATGTAATATATGAAAATGGAAAAATGAATGCAGTGGTGTGAAAAAGTGTTTACCCCTTTCCTGATTTCTCTTTTTTTTTTTTTGTTTGTCACACTTAAATTCAAGATTCAAAGGCTTTATTATCATGTGCACAGTTAAGAAATGCAACATTTCCTGAGCATTGAAATTCTTGCTCTGCTGTCCACAACGAATGCCAAGGTAATAAATACACATCAATACTAATAAACACACCTTAATACTAAATACTAATACTAATAAATACACATTAAAAACAATTCGGACAGTTAAAGCAGTTAAAGCTAGAAAAGCACTCGGAGAGCACAGACCTCCGCCAAGCGCCACAGTTCCCCCCCGTACAGTGTTTGTGTGTACGTTTTCAGATTCCTTGACCATGAAGACATATGACTAGCAATTGGATTCACAATGATAGGATTAGTGGTTCAGTAGTAAAAGCGTTACCTCCTTGGCGGAGGTAATAAACTGAAGTGTTGGTGTTGTGTCCATGTCCTGCATCTGCAAACTCCCAGGCTGCGAGCGTTTTCATAGATCACTGAAAGCAGCACTCAGGGCTTCAGTGATGGAGGCAAATTGCGTAGACAGGTTGCTGTGGGTTTTATTGGGTTTGCGCTCCGCGGAAAAAAAGAGGATTTTGAATCTTCCCCGGCAGAGAGCTGGTTTTTGCGCAGCCCCTATGGCTGGCTGGGGAATTTGTGCCAAATAATCCGGCGGCGGACAGCTGGCCGTCTCAGTTTTTGCAGCGTAGCGCAAACACAGGCACACTGGCGGGCCCGGGCCACCACTGTTTTGACGGATGCAAATTGGGTAGACAGGTTGGCGTGGGTTTTATTGGGTTTGCGCTCCGCGGAAAAAAAGAGGATTTGAAGCTTCCCCGGCAGAGAGCTGGTTTTTGCGCAGCCCCTATGGCTGGCCGGGGAATTTGTGCCAAATAATCCGGCGGCAGACAGCTGCCCGTCTCAGCTTTTGCAGCGTGGCGCAAACACAGGCACGCTGGCGGGCCCTGCCCACCACAGTTTTCCGCGTGCTTTTGTGCCTAAAACTTTGAAGAAGGCGGAGTTTGTGTTCGTCAGACACGACGACCAGCGCCCTCTATTGCCCCTGCACACATGTTGAAAATGGCCGTATCTCACAATGTTAAAGAATCCTTTAAAAAATTCCTGTATCAAGACGGTGATCCGTATCATCCCCAAAATTTAATCAGTTCTTCCTTGTACCATTTCCAACCACGCCTGAAAGTTTCATCGAAATCCGTCCAAAACTTTTTGAGTTATCTTGCTGACAGACAGACAGACAGACCCACCCACCCCGGCAAAAACATAACCTCCTCCTGGCCTTCGGCCTGGCGGAGGTAACTAGAGGAAGCAAGAACACTGAAAATTCACTGGGTGGCTATAACATGTCCCTGAGTAAAATAAAAATTCACTGGGTGAGTATGACTTGTCTCTGATAATCTCCAATAGACTATACAATGGTAATTTTAATATCACAGATGATTTGAACGTGAGATGGCATGAGACTATGTACAATGTGCAAATGAGCAATGTACAAATTAGCATCCATAAATGTTTCAGATTATCAAACAAATTAGACAAATTACACAAGTAAACACAAAATGCAGTTTTTAAATGAAGGTGTTTATTATTAAGGGAAAAAAAAATCCAAACCTCCATGGCCCTGTGTGAAAAAGTGATTGCCCCCCAAACCTACACTACCGTTCAAAAGTTTGGGGTCACCCAGACAATTATTTTGTGTTTTCCATGAAAAGTCACACTTATTTACCACCATGAGTTGTAAAATGAATAGATAATATAGTCAAGACATTGACAAGGTTAGAAATAATGATTTGTATTTGAAATAATAATTTTTTCCTTCAAACTTTGCTTTTTTCAAAGAATCCTCCATTTGCAGCAATTACAGCACTGCAGACCTAACATGATTGCACAAGGGTTTTCTAATCATCCATTAGCCTTCTGACGCAATGAGCAAACACATTGTACCATTAGAGCACTGGAGTGATAGTTGCTGGAAATGGGCCTCTATACACCTATGTAGATATTTCACCAAAAACCAGACATTTGCAGCTAGAATAGTCATTTACCACATTAGCAACGTATAGAGTGTATTTCCGATTAGTTTAAAGTTATCTTCATTGAAAAAAAGTGCTTTTCTTTCAAAAATAAGGAAATTTCTAAGTGACCCCAAACTTTTGAACGGTAGTGTAATAACTGGTTGGGCCACCCTTAGCAGCAACAACTGCAATCAAGTGTTTGTGATAACTGACAGTTTACATGATTTGGACAAACCCCAATGCAGACACAGGCTCAGAATAAACACAGTAATCTTTATTAAATGCGTGTGTGAGTGTGTGTGAGAGTGTAAATGAGAATGAGTGCAGGAGGACGAGCAGAGCGAGGACAAGTCTGGCAACCCTAGAAGAGAGGAGAGACAAGAGTATGAGCTCTCTGTAAACTGATTGAATAAACAATTGGTTAATCAGTCTTACGGTGCAGGTGAACAGTTGAGGCACTGAAGAACATCCAAGCAGCACCGTATGCCAGTGTCTCGGTCCGTCGCATGTTTGTGCTGGTGTAGATGATACAGGTGCTTCTGAGGAGAATAGTTCATTCATGGTAACCAGTGCTTCCTCAGAGTGTAGGTAAAGGTCCTGGTCCCCCGCCAGGAGGAGGAAGTCTGCCCAGAGGAATCCACCTGTGCACAGGGAAGATAGAGGGAAGGAGCGGAGAGAGTGAATTTCTTTGGGTAGCTTACGTTGAGTTGGGGAGGCGAAGCTCCCAGACATCAGGTGTGCAGGAAAGATGAGGGAGGCGAAATTCCCTAGCCAAAGGAGAAGTAGACTCTTGCTCAGAGGTCTTGCATCCAAATGGAACGTTGACGTCTCCATGCAGAATGAGAGGCAGCACTCCTTAAGAAGGCTGCCTAATTGGAGGAGCGGGTGTGCGCGCAGCTGTGGAGACAATTAGGGCAGCAGGCACACAGAGTGGATCACAACAGCAATGAGTCTGTTACAGCACTGTGGAGGAATTTTGGCGTGCTCATCTTTGCAGAATTGTTGTAATTCAGCCACATTGGAGGGTTTTCAAGCATGAACTACCTTTTTAAGGCCATGCCACAGCATTTCAATCAGATTCAGGTCAGGACTTTGACTAGGCCACTCCAAAATCTTCACGTGACCTAGCAGAATCACGTCACACAGTGCCACACTAATAGATAACATATTCACAAACACTGTGGAAAATAATATCATGAGTGGGCTTTTATTGAATGATATCAGTGACCACCTGCCGATTTGTTGTCTATCAATGTGATTATAGGAAGAAAAAGTATGCCAAAAATATTAAATATAAAAGAATAAGAACTGAAGAATCTATGTATTTACTGGCAAAGGAAAATTCAATCTACAAAATACAGTATTATTCACAGAAGAAATGACAATTTGTCCTTCAAGTCACTGCCATGCAGATCTTCTACCCAGGACCCAGTTTGTGATTCTCCTTTTGTAGAGTTGAGCGTTCAGCCGGTAAGTTTGATAGTCTGCTTTCCTTCTTTCCTTCTCTCTCCTCGACTTTAAGACCAGAGGAGAGAATATGTTGGACTTAGTGTACACAAACACAGATGCATATAAGGCGATACCCCGCCCCCACCTCGGCCTTTCTGACCACATATCCAAGATGCTGGTGCCTGTCTACAAACCTTTATTGAAGCGCAGCAGGCCAGTAGTGAAACAAATCAGGATTTGGCCAGAGAGTGCAACCTCTGCACTGAAAGACTGTTTTCTGCACACAGACTGGGTGGTCTTCAAAATAGCAGCCTCCCAGGAAGACAAGACAGATGTGGAGGAGTATGCTGAAACGGTCACCAGCTACATCGCAAAGTGCACTGAGGATGTCACTACAGTGAAGACCATCACTATGCGGGGAAACCACAAACCCTGGATGACTGCAGAGGTGCGCTCGCTGCTTACAGCCAGAGATGCAGCCTTCAGAGCGAAGGACAGGATCGCCCTCCGCTCAGCCAGGTCTGCGCTCTCAAAGGGAATTAAGGTGGCAAAGCACGCCTATGCGGAGAAAATCCAGGGACACCTCTGTGACACTAGGAACACCAAGCAGATGTGACAGGGAGTTTGGACACTGATGGGCTATAAGTCTAGGCAGGGGGTCGATGATGACGATGCTTCGTTTCCAGACAGGCTCAACGACTTCTTTGCACGTTTTGAAGCATCAAACCCGACAACCAGAGGGAGGGCTGGCCCACCCCCACCATCGGTCGGACCAGCTTTTACCATCAACACAGCGGACACACGGAGGACCCTATCCAGAGTCAACCCACGTAAAGCTGCAGGTCCGGACAACATCCAGGGACGTGTGCTCCGAGACTGCGTGAGCGAGTTGGCGGATGTCCTGACTGACATTTATAACATCTCCCTGAGTCAGGCCATCGTTCCCAGATGTTTCAAGACCTCTATCATTGTACCGGTGGCAAAGAAACCAGTTGTGTCCTGTTTGAATGACTATCATCCTGTTGTACTGACACCAATTGTGATGAAGTGTTTTGAATGGCTTGTCAAACCACACATTACAGCCTGCCTCCCTGCATCACACGACCCGCTCCAGTTTGCATATCGTTCAAACCGCTCCACGGAGGATGCTATAGTCACCACACTACACTCTGTCATCACCCACCTGGACCAGAAAGACACCTACGCCAGACTCCTGTACATTGATTTCAGTTCAGCATTCAACACCATTATTCCCCAGAGACTGATGGAGAAATTACTCCTTCTTGGTCTGAACACCGCCACATGTCTTTGGATCCTGGATTTCCTGACTGAGAGACCTCAGTCTGTCCGGGTTGGAAACAACATCTCCAACTCTGTCACGCTGAGCACCGGATCCCCTCAAGACTGCATACTCAGTCCACTGTTGTTTACACTTCTAACACATGACTGTGTATCCAGACACGAGGGGAACCAGATTATTAAGTTTGCAGACGACACCACGGTGGTGGGACTTATTCAGAGGGATGAGGAATCAATGTACAGGGAAGAAGTTAGAGACCTGGAGGGCTGGTGCAGGGAGAACAATCTGGTGCTCAGCGTGGACAAAACGAAGGAGATGATTATCGACTTCCAGCGGTCACAGCCTGAACACATCCCCCTCAGCATCGGCGGCCATTTTAGTGGAGAACATCAAGTTCCTCGGAGTGCAGATCTCGCAGGACCTGACCTGGAGCAAGAATTCCTTGGGGATCAGGAAGCGGGCTCAGCAGAGACTGCACTTCTTGAGGAAACTCAAACAGGCCTCTCTCCCCATCTGCATCCTTAGGACCTTCTACAGAGGTGGGGTGGAGAGTGTTCTAACGTACTGCATTGCTACATGGTACTCCAGCTGCAGTATGTCAGACAAAAAAAGCCCTGCAGAGGATAGTCAAGGGAGCTGAGAGGGTAATTGGAGTCTCCCTCCCCTCTGTCCAACAACTTTTTCAGAACCGTTGTAGGAGCAGGGCACTGAACATTGTCGAGGACCGTTCTCACCCTCTGCATAAACACTTTGAACTTCTGCCATCTGGAAAACGATTCCGGAGCATCAGAGGCAGAACCACCAGACTGATCAACAGCTTCCTTCCACAAGCTGTCAGGATGCTGAACAGTTGACCCGGAATCTCTCATATTCACTACTGCACCTACGGACATTATGTGCATTATTTGTATATTATAGTTAGTTTTTTTCCCCAAGTACAGTATGTCTCAGGGATGTGTGAATGGATGGGGGGGGGGTGGGGGTGGGGGGGTGAAGATATGTGTGAGTGTGTCTTAAATCATGTTGCTTCTATTTATATGGATGCCGAGAGAAACGCAATTTCATCTTGCCTGCACTACAGTTGTATGTACAGCAATATGACAATAAAGTTTGATTTGATTAATACAAGACTGGAAGATAGTTTATGATGAAAATGATATGAATAAAACATATGATAAATTTTTACAAATATTTCAATCATTGTACAATAAAAACTGTCCTATAAAACAATACAGTGACAGACAACAAAACAAAAATATTCCTTGGGTCACCAAGGGGTTATTAAATGCATGTAAAAAGAAGAATACATTATATAAACAATTCATTAAGTGCAGAACAATGGAGGCTGAGATCAAATATAAAAGCTATAAAAATAAGCTTACTAATATAATGAGGACTTATAAGAAAGAATACTACAACAGAATATTAGAGGATAATAAAAATAACTTAAGAGGAATATGGGAAGTACTCAATGAGATTATTAGTAATCGACCTAAGAATGCTAATTATCCAGAATATTTTATTGAAAATGGCAATTTGATAAATAATGTGGAGGATGTGGTTAGTGGTTTCAATAAATTTTTTGTAAATGTTGGTCCTGAATTAGCAAAATCAGTAGTGACACCAGAAACAAACAGTGGTTCTGTAAATGAAATAGAAGATAGAAATCCAAACACTATCTTTTTGGGTGCAGTTACTGAAAAGGAAATTATCAAGACTGTGAGTAAATTTAAGAACAAAAAATCAACAGACTGGAATGAAATTGACATGACAATAGTGAAAAAAGTAATTGAAGGAATTGTTGAAGCAGACGGACAGACGAAAATTCAATATTGCTAATTCATATCTGAAATTGTTGTCTGAGACGAGCTAAAGCGAACTGCACATGTTTTGGTCTCAACAAATGTCGCATATGGTGACAATGTGCTCTTGAAAGTATGCTGCCCTGGAGAGCCAAGCGATCAGCGGCTAAGATGGCCACTGACTGTGTGACGTCAGCTCAGCCAAACACACGCACACGGTCGTCGGCCACTGCTGTGTTTTGCTTCATGCAACACTTGATGTTTACGTTTTAAAATCGGCGATTACGGATATTTCTCGGAATTACCAAATATTTTCATGATCATAAGAACGGTTAGGGGGAAAAAACATGCTGAAGAAAGACAGTTTAACTCACCGGTTACTTATATTGGAAGTCCATCTTCCTGTGTTTTTAGAAGCAAAGTTCTCAATTACAGAGACATACAGTGTTCCCTATTGCTTCAGCTTCTGTATTAAAGCAGACTCCAGTGAAATAGTTCCCAGGTTTGTCAGTGTTTCTTGTCCACATATATTTTGCAGGTGTCACGGCTCGCCGCTCTCAGGCATCTGCCTCAGGTGCGCGCACACCTGCACCTCGTCAGCGCCCTACATGTGCAGACATTTCGTTTACAGCGATTTCGAGAATAAGATGCAATTTGAAATGAAATTTGCAAAAAGATTGGTGATAAAGAAAACGGCTATTCCAACTATATATCCCTCGATTCCTCAGTCTGACTCTGAGACAAGTGTCAGTGACAGTGGCGTGAAAAGCAAGGGTGATCTACCGATGCGATCAGCTGTCAGAACACGAGAAGTAAACAGGGTAAATTTTGTATTTTTAATATTCACTGCAAATGTTTACTAAACATTTTAAATGAATTCCAAGCAATGGATGATTTTCAAAATCAAATTATTTCTGGGAAATAATGCGGCGGCGGACAGGTGCCCGTGTCAGGTTTTGCAGCGTCGCGCAAACAGAGGCGCGCTGGGGGCCCAGGCCACCAGTGTTTTAGGCGTGCTTTTGTGCCTAAAACGTTGAAGAACGCGGAGTTTGTGTTGGTCAGATTTCTGCCAAATAATGCGGCGGCGGACAGGTGCCTGTGTCAGGTTTTGGAGCGTCGCGCAAACAGAGGCACACTGGCGGGCCCAGGCCACCAGTGTTTTGCGCGTGCTTTTGTGCCTAAAACGTTGAAGAACGCGGAGTTGACAAACAGACAAACAAACCCCGGCAAAAACATAACCTCCTCCTGGCCTTTGCGGCCTGGCGGAGGTAATTACCAATGACAGTTCAGCTTTCAATTTTTAGGGAAGCAACATATTTGCTAAGAAAAATAAATATAAGCCTAAGATTGTAAGAGAAATGTGCTTTTAAAAATGGAACCCCAATTTTCTACCATAAAATGGTGCCCATTATAACTGTGAAATGTTATTTATTGGAATATAATAATTGCTATATCTGGAAACTAGTTATTTTCTTAATCTGTAGTGATACTCCATTGATTTTTGTATTTCTTTGTATATTTCTGCTGTGTTTTCAAACATTCATACAAAGGTGGTATAGTATGTAATATTTCTTTTCAAATTAAGAAGAATTTAGTGTGTTCAAATTATTCAAATGTATATGACATGCGACTTTGATGAATGCTGAACTATGAGAATTATAACATTGACATGAACATTAATAAACTCAATATATGATTTTACAAAACTTTATTTACATATCATTGTTCACAAATCTAATCTTGGTAGGCAAAATCCCTTGTAGTGATCAGATGGGAATGTTTCTCTGATGAGGCTCACTGCACAGGCAGGCAACATAACCCTCACTTCTTTCCCATAAATAAGGCTGAATACCCCCTCAGCACCACCCAAAACTACTTCATCATCCGATTCCTCATTTTCAATGTCATCATTTATATTGAGGTCGTCAAACTCGAGAAAATAATCGCTGTCCGAATCACTTTGCTCTCGTTCTGCCATTTACTATGTATTGCTGTTGTGACGTCACCAATGCCCGCACCTATCGAGAGATGGCGGTACTGCAGCCTCACTAAGTGAAGGCTGAGCTATGAGCAAATAAGGTCATTTATGGAAGCTGGTGACACATATTAAATCGCGGGAATACACAGAATAGAATATTTTCATACAATCTGTTGATTGATAATCAACTCCCAACTAATATACAAAAAATATTTAAAAAATAGACAATGATTATAATTTGAGAGGAGACTTAAAATTTACAAAACCCAAGATACGAACAACTAAGAAAAGTATGTGCATATCTGTCTGTGGGGTGGATTTGTGGAACAGTCTGGAGCCGGAACTGAAACTATGTACAAACAGAAATCAATTCAAAAAGAGGTATAAACATTATTTGTTGAAAGAATATACAATGGGGCAAAAAAGTATTTAGTCAGCCACCAATTGTGCAAGTTCTCCCACTTAAAAGATGAGAGAGGTCTCCAATTTTCATCATAGGTATACCTCCACTATGAGAGACAAAATGAGAAAAAAAAAATCCAGAAAATCACAGTGTCTGATTTTTAAAGAATTTATTTGCAAATTATGGTGGAAAATAAGTATTTGTCACCTACAAACAAGCAAGATTTCTGGCTCTTACAGACCTGTAACTTCTTCTTTAAGAGGCTTCTCTGTCCTCCACTTGTTACCTGTATTAATGGCACCTGTTTGAACTTGTTATCAGTATAAAAGACACCTGTCCACAACCTCAAACAGTCAGACTCCAAACTCCACTATGGCCAAGACCAAAGAGCTGTCAAAGGACACCAGAAACAAAATTGTAGACCTGCACCAGGCTGGGAAGACTGAATCTACAATAGGTAAGCAGCTTGGTGTGAAGAAATCAACTGTGGGAGCAATTATTAGAAAATGGAAGACATACAAGACCACTGATAATCTCCCTCGATCTGGGGCTCCACACAAGATCTCACCCCGTGGGGTCAAAATGATCACGAGAACGGTTAGCAAAAATCCCAGAACCACACAGGGGGACCTAATGAATGACCTGCAGAGAGCTGGGACCAAAGTAACAAAGGCTACCATCAGTAACACACTACACCGCCAGGGACTCAAATCCTGCAGTGCCAGACGTCTCCCCCTGCTTAAGCCAGTACATGTCCAGGCCCGTCTGAAGTTTGCTAGAAAAGCATTTGGATGATCCAGAAAATGATCCAGAAAAGGGTTGGGAGAATGTCATATGGTCAGATGAAACCAAAATAGAACTTTTTGGTAAAAACTCAACTTGTCATGTTTGGAGGAGAAAGATTGCAGAGTTGCATCCACAGAATACCATACTTACTGTGAAGAATGGGGCTGGAAACATCATGCTTTGGGGCTGTTTTCCTGCAAAGGGACCAGGACGACTGATCCGTGTAAAGGAAAGAATGAATGGGGCCATGTATTGTGAGATTTTGAGTGAAAACCTCCTTCCACCAGCAAGGGCATTGAAGATGAAACGTGGCTGGGTCTTTCAGCATGACAATGATCCCAAACACACCACCCGGGCAATGAAGGAGTGGCTTCGTAAGAAGCATTTCAAGGTCCTGGAGTGGCCTAGCCAGTCTCCAGATCTCAACCCCATAGAAAATCTTTGGAATGAGTTGAAAGTCTGTGTTGCCCAGTGACAGCCCGCAAACATCACTGCTCTAGAGGAGATCTGCATGGAGGAATGGGCCAAAATACCAGCAACAGTGTGTGAAAACCTTGTGAAGACTTACAGAAAACATTTGACCTCTGTCATTGCCAACAAAGGGTATATAACAAAGTATTGAGATGAACTTTTGTTATTGACCAAATGCTTATTTTACACCATAATTTGCAAATAAATTCTTTAAAAATCAGACAATGTGATTTTCTGGATTTTTGTTTTCTCATTTTATCTCTCATAGTTGAGGCATACCTATGATTAAAATTGGAGACCTCTCTCATCTTTTAAGTGGGAGAACTTGCACAATTGGTGGCTGACTAAATACTTTTTTTCCCCACTGTATGTTAGAAGGGTAGTATTTATATGTACGATTCACTATGCTCACTCTGGGACACTATGGAATGGTGGGTGGGACAGCACTGTGTATATCTGTGTTGTTTGGGGCTGGTTTTGATGTATGGACTGTATGTATGTTGGGATGGATGGGTGTTAATGTTGATATGTACAAAATATAGTTAATTGTTTACTTGGGGTCTTAAATGTGGTAATTTGTATATATTTCACATGGGTTGTATTTATGGAAAAGAGGAGTTGGAATTAATAAGTGTTCACTTCTTCCTTTTGAACACTGTATACTGTTACTTTATTGCACTTGTCATTTGTTTTGATTTTGTTTTACTTCTTTGTTTGAAATAAAGTATGTATCTATCCATTTTGTTTTTCTTAAGCCATTCAGAGGTGGACTTGCTGGTATGTTTTGGATCATTGTCCTGCTTTAGAACCCAAGTGCACTTCAGCTTGAGGTCACGAACAAATGGCCAGACATTCTCCTTCAGGATTTTTTGGTAGACAGCAGAATTCATGGTTCCATTTACCACAGCAAGTCTTCCAGGTCCTGAAGCAGCAAAATAGCCCCAGACCATCACACTACCACCACCATACTTTACTGTTGGTACGACGTTCCTTTTCTAAAATGCTGTGTTACTTTTACGCCAGATGTAATAGGACACACACCTTCCAAAAAGTTCAACTTTTGTCTCGTCAGTCCTCAGAGTATTTTCCAGAGAGTCTTGGGGATCATCAAGATGTTTTCTGGCAAAACTGAGACAAGCCTTTATGTTCTTTTTGCTCAGCAGTGGTTTTCGTCTTGGAACTCTGCCATGCAGGCCATTTTTTGCCCAGTCTCTTTCTTAGGGTCAGTGTTCATGACTCCACCATAACTGAGGCAAGTGACGCCTGCAGTTCTTTGGATGTTGTTGTGAGGTCTTTTATGACCTCTTGGATGAGTCATCACTGCGCTCTTGGGGTAATGTTTTTCGGCCGGTCACTCCTAGGAAGGTTAATCACTGTTCCATGTTTTTGCCATTTGTGGAGAATGGCTGTCCCTGTGGTTCGCTGGAGTCCCAAAACTTTAGAAATGGCTTTATAACCTTTTCCAGACTGATAGATCTCAATTACTTTGTTTCTCATTTGTTCCTGAATTTCTTTGGATTGCAGCATGATGTCTAGCTTTTGAGGATCTTTTAGTCTACTTCACTTTGACAGGCAGGTCCTGTTTAAGGCAAGGCAAGTTTATTTGTATAGCACATTTCGTATACAAGACAATTCAAAGTGCTTTACATAAAAACATTAAAGCATTAGAAGAAGTTGCAAAAGGAATACATAAGCAATTAAAAAGCAAACTCAGAAGTAAATTAAAGAAAAACAAAAGCAGGCTAAAATAGAATACGACAGAAATAAAAATTTACAGTGCATTTTAGGAGATTAATAATTGTTCTACTGAAAGGCCACGGCAAATAGGAGAGTTTTTAACCTGGATTGAAAGCAGCTGAGAGTTTCATCAGCCCTGAAGCTTTCTGGGAGTTTGTTCCATATGTGAGGGGCATTAAAACTAAGATCATCAGGGTCAGGCCTACTATCTGTGCCCAGATAGTAGGCCTGACCCTGATGATCTGAGGGCTCTGGGTGGTTCATAATGGACTAGCAGATCTGAAATGTCAGTGTTAAAGATTTGAGAACTGGAGTTATATGATCTACTTTCTTGGTCTTAGTGAGGACTCAAATTCTGAACCAACTGCAGCTGTCTGATGAACTTTTTAGGGAAACCTGTGAGGACAGCATTACAGTAGTCCAGTTTACTGAAGATAAATGCATGGATAGGTTTTTCTAGATCCTGCTGAGACATCAAACCTCTCATCCTCGCTATGTTCTTTAAGTTATAATAGGCTGATTTCACTACTTTCTTAATATGGCTATTAAAATTCAGGTCTGAGTCCAGAACCACACCCAGATTTCTGGCTTGGCTGTTGGTTTTAAGCATCATTGATTGCAGCTGAGTACTAAATTTGAGTCTTTCTTCTTTGGCTCCAAAAACTATTATTTCAGTTTTGTCTTTGAAAGTTCTGAAGAAAGTTATCTTTAATTTGACCAATGCATTTGATCAGGGTTTAATTGGACTGTAGTCTCCTGGTGAGACAGTTATGTAGATTTGTATCATCTGCATAATTATGGTAATATATTTTGTTGTTTTTTATGATTTGAAATTTTCCACAAGCTCATTTACTGAAGGTGTGGGTGGGAGTGGGGGGCTTGGATGAATTTTTCACTGGTATTATCACTGATGTACTGTTTTTTGATGACCTCTGTCAGGATATTTCTGTTGACATTAATAGCACTCACAAAGAAAACACAAGAATGGTCGGACAGAGTGACATCCATCACCATAACCTTAGAGATGTTCAGACCTTTGGAGATAACCAAGTCCAGACTGTGTCATCTGTTGTGTGTTTTTTCTGTTACATGCTGAGTCAGTCCAAAGTTATCAAGGACACAGCACAGTTCTTTGGTCCCTCTGTCCTGAGGGTTGTCAACATGAATGTTAAAATCACCAACAATAACTACACAGTCAAAGTCAACACAGACAATAGACAGCAGCTTTGTGAAATTATCAAAAAAGGTTGCATGGTATTTAGGTGGTCTTTAAACATTGAGAAACAACACACGGGAGGAGGAATTCAGCTGAAGAGCCATATATTCAAATGAAGTAAACTTATCACAAGACATCTGCTGACATTGGCGGGAATCATTAAACAAAACAGCTACTCCTCCTCCTTTCTTATGCAGCCTGGGCTTCCTTATAAAGCTGTAGTTGGGAGGGGCTGCTTCGATAAGACGAGATCCACCATTATCATGTAACCAAGTCTCTGTTAAAAACATAAAATCCAGTTTTTGTTTTATAATAAGATCATTAATTAAGAATGTTTTCCTGCCAAAGACCTAATATTTAATAAAGCTAGTTTCAGTGTGTTGAGAACATCATCTGCCAAATTTTTATTTTGTTTAGGCTGTGACTGGTGAGAAATGAAAACTAGATTTGATAAATTTACAGGATGTGTAGGATGGATTTTGTTTCTCTCAAATTTACCAACCTTTTTCTGCTACTTATTAAAACAGGAATTAAGGAAACTACTTCCATACCGGGCCCCGGCTTGTCTTGGAAAGAGCCATGAGTACCAGTGGTGTCGAAGCCTGGGCCCATTACGTCAAACCCAGCTTGTGTTGTTATCAGGCTGTGGATTTTGGTTCAGCTGTGAGGGTGGGGGTGGTGGTGGGTGCCGGGACTTCAGCTGTGGGGGTGGTGGTGAGTGCCCAGGCTTTGGGAGTTGTGTCCGAGCTCGCTGGGGAATTGCTGGAGGGGGGAGATTGGGGGGGGGGGGGGAGTGGAAAGTTTCGGGGTGAGAAAATTGGACTAGGGCATGGGGTCAGTTTTGTGGCCACAGTGACCAGCTCCTTCATCTGGTCAGTGAAGTCGAGGAGTGGGAAGGATGGGGAAGAGGAAGCTGAGGAGGAGGGGGTATGCAGTGGTAGCAGGGGTGGGTCCTCACTGGTGACTTTTGGTGAGGGAAGGGTCTGCACAGGCGGGGGCCGAGGTGGCTTTATCTCACAGTTTCTGCTGGGCTGCATCTTATCCTGTTGTTTTGGTTCCTCTTATCTCTTGTCTTTATCCTGGGGAACAGAATGGTGATGCAGAAAATAGAACAGATTGGAGGTAAACAGCCTCACGCCTGACCTGCTGAGGCTGAATCCATCTCCCTTAAAAAAGTGCCTGTGGTCCCAGAAAAAGTTGAAGTTGTCAATAAAATGAAGTGATTTGTTTGTACAAGCTTCTGATGGCCATTCATTTAAATTGAACAGTCTGCTGAATCTCTCTGACCAGTGGTAGTGGGGCACTAATAAACACTTCAGCATTCAGACAGCTGACTAGGTCCAGCAGTTCCTTAAAGTCCTGTTTCAGCACCTCAGACTGCTGTTTCACAACATCATTTGAGCCTACATGTAATATGAGATTCTTCACTGTGGGATAATCCACTATGATATGCAGAATTTTGTCTCTCACATCACACACCATATCCCTGGGGAACCACATTATTTCTGTGTGTTTACCACATACGTTTCTCACATCTCATGGCAGAGTCACCAACAATCAGTTTCAGGCCCAGCTGTTAGCATTCTCTGTAGCCTTTTACCTTTTCAGTTGTTCTGATTTACCTTGGTGCGGGTGGGGGAGATTCTATCCAGGTCATCATATGGAGGTCCAGGGTCCTGCAGTAGTGGCACAGATCTGTTCTGAAGTGGCATGTTTGGCTGTTGTGGAGGAAGTTTTTTTTTTTAGGCTTTTCTTTGACAGCTGTCCACGGTTGTGTCTTGCTGACAGTCGGGGTTGAAGATGCTCATGGTCTACCCGATAATGCAGGCCAGCCGTTCGCATCACAGATCTCACCAAGTTGTGCTGTTGCTTGTCCTCCCTTCACCCTGTGTGATGATTTCTTCTTGGGCTTTGCACCAAGAGCTCATGCTCATGCTACATGCTCATGCTACAACAGGAATGAGAGGTGAGGAGGCTCCCCTGGGCGAATCAGTGTAGCGTAAAATAGAAATATTAATAAATAATAAATATGATCAGGTATGAATTATTTAATTTATATTGATGTATTGGAATCTGAGATCAAATCTCATTTCATATACATCAGAAAAGTTAATAACACTCGTAAGGGGCACCAGCTTCTATCTTTAAGAAGCAATTTGATCTTTAATTTCACTTTATACTTGTTTAATCACTCAATAAATTAATCAATAATCAGTCTCAAAAATTTTCCGTGAATTCGATACCTGGGCTTGAACAGACTCAGAATGAGATAAATTCCCAACAACTTCTCTCATTTTTTAAATATTTATTAAACGAAATGATTAACAGACATTGCAGTAATTTCATTAATCATAGAATCAATCTTGTAAATGATAGATTAACAATATTAATATTTTCGGAACCAGGGTTAACTGAGAAACCAATTTCTATCAGTTTGTGTTAACATATTATGGAAACAACGCAAATTTATGGAGAAAGTTTACTAATTATATGAAAAAGTCCTAAATTACTAACTAACTAACTAACCTGCACTTATATAGCGCTTTTCTAGTCACAAAGACCACTCAAAGCGCTTTCATTAATACTAACCCTCTATTCTAAGGGCCTATAGGAAACAAATATCTAGGGACAATTTAGAACAGCCAATTAACCTAACATGCATGTTTTTGGCATGTGGGAGGAAACCGGAGAAATCCCGGAGTAAACCCACGCAACACGGGGAGAACATGCAAACTCCACACAGATCACTGTTGGTCGGGGGCTGGGATCGAACCCACGATCCCACAATCCCCACAATCCCCTGGCCAAGGGTAAACTGTGCTGCCGCAGTGCTAACCACTGCGCCACCGTGCAGCCCGGTTAAATTAATCTTAAGAAAATAAAAACGGAATTTTAATGAAAAGAAGGGTTATGTTAAGGGCTTCTTAATTTGCATCTGATTAGATATACAAATTATTACCGAACCTCAGAAGTTTAATTCAGCAGATGAATTAAAGTTTTTTTTTTGCAGCTCACGTGATTCCTCGTTTGGCGTCGTCCTCAGCCCAAGATTTCGTGGACGTTAGGGGAAATATCTGCCCGCAGATATTTCAGGGTCCACAGTTCGACCTTTAAATTCAAGCGGTCGAAGGGGATGGATCTTGGCCGTATGACCCACAGTTGAAACTGGGCTCTAAGCCAGATGGTGCCGATGCTTCTTCAGCGTGTGATGGACAGCTGCGCGTTGATTCCTCAGGTGCGTCTTTTCTTCCTGGTAGACAAGCAGCTGCAGAGGTCTTCGGGAATAATTAAAGATATCTAATCCGATCTCAAATTAAAAAAAAAAAACTTTCGGACTTTAGATAAAAAAATAGTAGCTTCTGGTGGGTGCTTGGTCAAGAAAAATATTATAAAAATAAAGTCAAGATTAAAGTTTACATTAAAATCAAACAAATGGTGGTTTTACAGAAAGTTTAACAAAGAAAAAGTGATGAATAAAAATTGGAGTTTAACTCCGATTATAAAAAAAAATTGAGCTCAAAGAAATAGGAATTCCTAGGCATTTAAGAGAAAAGAAAATACAAAGTTACATAAACAAATTACGAGTTATCTGCTCTGTGTTCAGAAAAGCGACACGTGGTCGAAGTCTTTGTTCAGACGGTCCTTTGTTCTTCCTTGCTGTGTGTAGACAATAGACGATCAGTGAAAGGGAAGAGAGACAGAGGCAAAAGAGCGCAGCCGAAAAGAGGAAAAGAGAGAAGACGATCCGGGGAAGAGAGTGAAGCAGGGGTCTCTCTGCTATTTATACAAGTTCTGTTGAGCTTCGCGGGCTTCCGGGATCTCAGCCAATGAGTGTCCTTCGTGGGCGGGCTCGATGAACCTTTAGTCCAATAACAGGCCTTGTCTGTGAGAGACCAATAGGATGAAGAAGCTGGGGTTCTATGAAGACTGGTGACACGTGATATCAGTCCACCGGAATACACACAATTTTAAATACATTGGAATATACCGTTACACACTTATGTATAACTAAACTGACCTTAGTGTATCTTATAAGCAGTGCTTCTAAATCAACATGCAGGAAT